>JALMGF010000021.1:15182500-15782500 GCA_023333645.1 Sceloporus occidentalis
ATAGATGTATCTATGGGTGTTGTATGCAACATCTATAGACTTGAAACATTCTATCTATCTATCTATCTATCTATCTATCTATCTATCTATCTGTAGGCCCATAAACGTATAAGTCTGAGTGCACTTAGATAGAGATGCCTCCTCATAAATACATCTATGTATATGCACAAACACACATGCACACATCCATCTGTTGTTCTCCATTGTTCTGGTTCCTTGTTCCAGGTGATGCTGGAGAAGAGGCCCTGCCTCCAGCGGAACCAGAGGCTGCAGGCGATGAGGAGAGGGACTCCTTGCCCAATGCATCGCTCACCCGGAGGCCCAGCACCAGGAAGGCCAGTCCCCCCACCTTCACAAAGGCCCCATTCCCACTCCCTCATTTGCCCTGGACAGAACTGGGCAGATCCGGGTGCCCCCGTATCGAATCTCCCTGGAAACAAGTTCCTACTACCCTTAACCTCAATCGGGGTAATTACCCCCTGAACTTGACCCGATCATGACCGGGGCTGAGTTCATATTTGCCGGCAGCAGGGAAGAGCCGGTTGTTTCCAAAAAGAAAGGGTCAATAGTCCGCTTTCAGAAAAACCACGCTAAGGGGGATTTGCCCTAGATCTCTTGCGCAAGCCCCTGATCGAGTTGTGTTAAAATTGGGGCAAGTGTGAACTTCCAACTTTTAAACCGGTTTGGGAAGTGGGGTAAAACATAGTCTGAATTGCCCTTACATGTAAGGGTGAAGGGAGCAAGAAACAACAAGCAAAGTCTAAACACTTCCTTTGACCATTGCAGCGTTGGAGCGTGTCGCCACCCTCAAACTGTCAATGGCTCACCTGCAGCAAGGCCAGGAGCAGCACAGAACGTGGCTAAACAACTTGGTGTGTGGCACGCCCCACAACAAGGATGTGGGTCTTCCTTTTTTATTTTCAAAAATGTTTATTACACTGAGATATCCCCATGATAGTATTTAAATTACCAAATATTGACCAAATATTAACTATTAATTTAATGGAATGTTATCTCCCTTTTCTTCAAATGTTTTAAGACAACTCCATTCCATTTCCAAATATTATTTTGGTTTCCCTCTTAGTAAGGCAGATACTATATCCATATTTCTAGCTTCATATATCTTAATCAACCAATCTTCGATAGAAGGATTCATTGTAGATTTCCAAACTTGAACAAATAAGATCCTTGCACATGAGACCATAGATAAAACAATTCTGTTGTATTTTACTGACTTTATGTTGTGTGTCATGTTTAGTAAAAATAAATGTGGTTCAAAGGGAATATTTATATCAAGAATGGTTTGGATGGTTCCATGAATCCTTTGCCAGAATCCTTTAGCTTTAATGCATGTCCACCAATATGAAAGAAGCTTCCCTCGGGTTCCCCGCATTTCCAGCACTTAGTATTGCCAGTTTTGTATATCTAGTGGGTTTTTGGGGGGGTTAGATACCACCTGTATAACATTTATTCTTTATAGTTTAGGTACAGAGTGAATTTATTTGGTCCTTTCCATGATTTTTCCCATTCCTCTATAGTTATAGATTTATTTATATCACGTGCCCATCTTATCATGCTGTGTTTAATAATTTCATCTTCTAGATCTCTTTCTTTTAATAGTTTATAATATTTGGAAATGTGTTTACCTTTTTGGTCCATCATAATTTTATCTATTTAATTGTTATCCATCGTTAACTCAGGAGCTTTATTGTCTGCCTTAAAACGATTGTTTAATTGGTTCTATAAAAAACAATCCTTCATGTTTCCTCTTTCATTAAGTTCTTCCATAGATTTCATATTGTATTTTCCTTCTGGTGTTTGGTTTATTAAATCTCCATATTTAAGCTGGTTTTAACTTAATTTTATTCTTGTATATTGTATGGTGCTGTTTTTAACCATTGTATGTGCACTGTAATTTTATGTAAACCGCCCTGATCTATGGAAGGTGCGGTATATAAATAAAAGCTTTATTTATTATTTATTATATCTTAGCCATGGAGTATCTTTGTCCTTTGTTCGATTGTAATAGGCTTCTTGCAATGACCCCCAAAATTGATGTCTCATTTTATACCATGCTTTAAGCAATGATCTTCTTATAACATGATGGTTAAAAGTATTGTTATCTTTTGGTTTTGTATACCACATATATGCATGTATACCAAGATCCAGGTTAGCTTTTTCTATATTCAAAAATTCTTATTTTCTAATTTGAACCATTCTTCTAACCATTTGAGACAAGCTGCATAATAATAATACAGCTTGAAGTTTGGTAAGTTACATTCCCCCTTGAAGCAAAGATCATTTACTAAGGGAACCATAACAGTTTCGACTCCGTATCCCATCTTGAAGCCAGTTTGAAATAGGTCCAGATAATCTGTTTCATCCAAGACTGCTTGGAGATGAAGAGCAACTGCCCTCAAAATTATGTTGGTTAGAAATGGAAGACGGGAGACCGGTCTGTAATTGTTCATCTCCAAGGGATCTAGGGAGGGCTTTTCCATAAACGGCTGTAACACTGCTTCTTTTAAACATGATGGAAAATAGCCCTAACTAAGAGATGTATCTATGATATATCTCAGGTGATATAAAAAGGGCAAGGGTCAGGAGGGCAAGTTCTCCTCTTCACACTTACAAGGAGCTTGGTCACATCCTCAGTACTCAGATTCAAATTGATCCAGTATGATCTTACTCATGGACACCTCACTTATAGCCTCCGCAATAATGCTGACGTCCAATTTGGCTCTTATCTGAGAGACATTATCTGTGAAATAGTCATTTAAAGCATCATAGTTAGCTGTGGAAGGCTCTAATAATGGGTTCCTGGAGGAAGGTGCCTGAAACAGGTCCCAAATCCCCCCCCCCCCCGGACTTCAGCAGTCCCTTTATGCTTCTCTTCCTTTGGCACTTTCATTCCTTTCAGAAGCCCCAAAGACCCCTTCTCAGCATGCGCAGGGATCGTAAGGCCTTTCTGCTGCTGCTGTTTATTCCATTGTCGGCCTTTGGAAGAAGGGAAGGACTACGGCCTTTTTTCCTTCCTTCCAGAATGGAGACCAAGCTGCGGAGCTGGACTCAGGAGGGAAAGGCTGGGAAGGCTCTGGTTTGTACATATAGCTCTGTCTCTCTGTGTGTGTGTGTTTGCCTCTGTTTTTATGACTGGGAAAGGAGCTGAGGGCTGAGGAGAGAAGAAAGGGTACATTTTGTGCAAATGCAGAATTTCTGTACACCAATGAGTCCAGTGTGTTGAAACAACAAAAACTTTATTTCAAACACATAATCAGAAATTCAATGTTTAAGTCAGAGCTGCCCTCCCCAAAGCAAACATTAAAACCCCAAAACCTAAAACATCACACTCGTCCAAACCTGGCCCCCACCTCCAATTCCCACAGTCTATGTCCCACAGATAACAAGGCCCCCTTTGCCATTCCCACAAACTAGCCCTTTCTGTTAATACCTGTCCCCAACTTTCTTCAGCCAACATCGAACAAATTCCAAATGCCATCATTCCCATAACTGTTCTAACCAGCTGCAGCCAATCCCACCCCTCTGTTTAACTAACCTATTCCACCACTATGATCCCCACTCAAATTTATAAACGAAAGCAATAATCTATAATAAAGGCAATTAAAACCTCAAAATAACAAAATATAATTGAAAAACATAAACAGGCATATGGACACACAAACCTAACACACGAAATCACAAGGGCTTTTTCTTATCACCACAAGATTTAAAATATATTCTTTGTTTTGCTTCTTGATAAATATAATGTTAGTTCATTTCTGGAATTTGTGTGGCTTCTCTCCTGTGTGGACTCTCTGATGTATCACTAGGTGTGACTTCGAAGAAAAACATTTCCCACAATGCTGGCATTTGTATGGCTTCTCTCCTGTGTGGACTCTCTGATGTCTCACTAGGTCTGACTTCCAAGTAAAACATTTCCCACAATCCTGGCATTTGTTTGGGTTCTCTCCTGTGTGGACTCTCTGATGTGCCAATAGGTATGACTTGGAAGAAAAACATTTCTCACAATGCTGGCATTTGTGTGGCTTCTCTCCTGTGTGGACTCTCTGATGTGCCAATAGGTATGACTTGGAAGAAAAACATTTCCCACAATCCTGGCATTTGTTTGGGTTCCCTCCTGTGTGGACTCTCTGATGTGCCAATAGGTATGACTTGGAAGAAAAACCTTTCCCACAATGCTGGCATTTGTATGGCTTCTCTCCTGTGTGGACTCTCTGATGTCTCACTAGGTCTGACTTGGAAGAAAAACATTTCCCACAATCCTGGCATTTGTATGGCTTCTCTCCTGTGTGGACTCTCTGATGTGCCAATAGGCATGACTTGGAAGAAAAACATTTCCCACAATGCTGGCATTTGTATGGCTTCTCTCCTGTGTGGACTCTCTGATGTGCCAATAGGTATGACTTGGAAGAAAAACATTTCCAACAACGCTGGCATTTGTATGGCTTGTCTCCTGTGTGGACTCTCTGATGTGCCAATAGGTGTGACTTCTGAGAAAAACATTTCCCACAATGCTGGCATTTGTTTGGGTTCTCTCCTGTGTGGACTCTCTGATGTGCCAATAGGTATGACTTGGAAGAAAAACATTTCCCACAATGCTGGCATTTGTTCGGGTTCTCTCCTGTGTGGACTCTCTGATGTGCCAATAGGTATGACTTGGAAGAAAAACATTTCCCACAATACTGGCATTTGTATGGCTTCTCTCCTGTGTGGACTCTCTGATGTGCCAATAGGTATGACTTGGAAGAAAAACATTTCCAACAACGCTGGCATTTGTATGGTTTCTCTCCTGTGTGGACTCTCTGATGTCTCACTAGGTGTGCCTTTGAAGAAAAACATTTCCCACAATGCTGGCATTTGTATGGCTTCTCTACTGTGTGGACTCTCTGATGCATCTCTAGGACTGACTTCCAAGAAAATCTTTTCCCACAATGCTGGCATTTGTATGGCTTCTCTCCTGTGTGGACTCTCTCGTGGCTGACAAATTCTTCTGTAAAGGAGAATGACAGACAAGACTGAATCTCAGTGTTAAGAGAGGAAAGTGTTGCCCCAAGATTTAGCCCCAAGTTCATCCCTCCCTATTTAAGATTAAATTAATAATGTTGGTGTGAGTGACCTGAGCATGACCCTGTTCTGGATGCCCCAAATCCATATAATGACTGTATCCTTACTCAGAGCTACCAAAGAAGAAATTGAAAGGGAACTGTCATGAGGAAATCAGTAGAAGCAAATAGTCAGACAGTTGAAAAATATTCCAATAAATATATGTAAAAATACTTTGATTGAAAAGTGGCATCATTTCCTGTGAGACTGCCATAGAGTCTTGAGTCAGAGCACATGGCATGATGCAAGCTAACTGCAGAAGATGCTTCATGCTGTTTAGCTCCAGGAGATGACTCACAACCAATACAGGATACAGCTCACATGTGGATTGATGTGGGTTGGAGTTATGTGTACAAGAGATTGTGAAGTTGATGGAAGTCAGAGAGGAGAGCTGGTACATATTTGTTTTCTATTGCAAGTCAAGCTAAAGAACCTCCAAGGACTTGGAGGAAATCAACTGTGGCTGTGAGTTATTTTTATGTGTGGAAAGTGGTTAATGCATTGCCAATGCCTATATCTAGAGATTTGCTACTGTACTCTGCTATGTTATTATTGAACTCTGGGAGTGTTGCCTTCAGACTGTGCTATACATTGGCTTTGAATGGGACCAGAATTCAGAGCCAAGAAGGACCTGAGAGCCAGTGTGATAATCCTTTTTGGCTGAAGTATTTCCACCAAGCACCCATTTAATTTAATTCAGTTTCAGACAATTCTTTCCCCACCCAGGAAACATCCTAAAGCAATTTAAACCTTTTTGAATGCTCAGTTTCTGCCCCCAAGCAACAATTTCAGTATAAATATCATCCCCAACTGGCTGTTCTTCAGCATCAGTCCAGTTGCAGACTTACACTCCGTTGGTTTACATTGCTAAACACCTCACTACACTCACCAGCCTCACTTGCTATAGCAGTTACTGACTTCTCTCCCCATTCTGGACCCACAGCAATTGGAATCAAGATCCATCTAGGTAATGTATTACCATTAGCAAAGCCTTACACTATTCACCACTCCCACCTTTGTTACCTAGTTCTTGCATGTGGTGCGTGAACACCTATATGTGTATATGTGTGTGTGCGTGCATGTATTTTGCTTTCCCCCTAAATAAAACACAAAAGCCTATTTGAAAAGCCTCTGGAGTTCTGTGTGCTTCTGGGCCTGGTATAGTTGGGATGAATCCCGAGGTCACTGTTGCCTCAATCTCTCCTTTGAGCTAAGTATGAAATTCCCCTAAAAGCATAGCACTTGTGTGTGTCCTCCCCAGACTCCAGCATTTCGAGTGACAAAGGGCCTCTGGAATCAACCCAAGCTCAGGTTGGAAAAGAAACATGGAAGAAAAAGGAGTTTTTGTGTTACCCTTTCCTTTTTTCATAGACATTGCTCATAATTGCTAAATGGAACCCTTAATATGTATGAAAACAAGGGCCTGATTTCAAGTTCATTTCTTAAGTTCAGTGTTCTACATGGGGCTACCTTTGTACCAAGTTCGGAAGCTTCAGTGAGTTGAAAACGTGGCACCAAATTGGTCACCAGAACACCTAGGTCAGACCATATAACACCAGTATCCCTACATTGGCTGCCAATTAGCTTCCGGGCGCAATACCAAGCGTTGCTTATTACCTTTAAAGCCCTACATGGCTTGGGCCTGAGCTACTTGAGGGAACGCCTCTCCCTACACCATCCGCCCCTCACTCTCAGAACATCTGGGAAGAATCTATTAGATTACCCAAAGGTCAGGCTAAGAACAACTTCTCACAGAGCGTACACAGCCATGGCCCCCAAGTTATGGAGCAACTTGCCAGAGGAGAGCAATCTTAACATCACCTTGGATGCTTTCAAGAAAGGACTTAAGACGGATCCCTTCCGGCAGGCTTACCCAGCTGACCTCTTGTAAAGAACTTAAGGAAAAATCCCACTTCTGATCACAACTGTGCATTTTAAATGATGTTTTTATTTGTCCCAAATTGAGTTTTAAGCGTTTTGTTGTTTTACTGTGTGTAAATTGGATGCTATTGTTGTTTTGTGGCTATTTTACGGTTGTAATACCGCCTCGCTCCATTGAGAGAGGCGGGTAAATACAAATAAAACTTATTATTATTATCAGTATAATCTGTGAGGTTGGTGGCTGCCTCCCAATCCCCAAGGCCCCTCTCCTGGCCCTTCCCAGAGGTCCCTTTCTCTCCACACAGAGCTAGGCGATCCTGGCTTTGCTCCTGCCTCCCCCTCCTGGCTCCCATAGGCCTAGAATCATAGAGATGGAAGAGACTACAAGGGCTATCCAGTCCAACCACATTCTGCCATGTAGGAATCAAAGCATCCCTGACAGATGGCCATCCAGCCTCTGTTTGAAGATCTCTAAGAAAGGAGACTCCACCAAAATCTCAGAGGGAGTTTGTTCCATTGTCGACTGTCAGGAAGTTCCTTCTAATGTTGAAGTGGAATCTCTTTTACTGCAGTTTGCATCCGTTGTTCAGTGTTCTAGTCTCTGGAGCAGCAGAAAACAAGCTTGACATTACTTCAAATATTTAAACAGGGCTATCATATAACCTCTTAACCTTCTCTTCTCCAGGCTAAACATCCCTAGTTACCCAAGTCGTTCCTCATAGTTTCCAAATCCTGCACCATTTTAGTCGCCCTCCTTTGGACATGCTCCAGTTTCTCCACATCCTTTTTGAATTGTGGTGCCCAGAACTGGACACAATATTCCAGGTGAGGCCTGACCAAAGCAGAATACCATGGCACTATTACTTCCCTTGATCCTGACACTATACTTCTATTGATGCAACCTAAAATCGCATTGGCCTTGTTAGCTGCCACATCACACTGTTGACGCATGTTCAACTTGTGGTTTACTTGGACTCCTAGATCCCTTTCACACGTAGTTTCATTCAGCCAGGTGTCCCCCATCTTATATCTGTGCATTTCATCTCCCTCTTAAGCCTGATCCCCTTCCCTTTCTCCCTCCGCTTTCCAACCTTCCTTCTTGCCCATCTGCACTGCTTCAGTATTTCACCTTCACCATCTCTTTCCTGCCTTTCTGTTTTTCACATTCGCTCTTTCTCTCTATCACAGACACACACCAACAGAGTGTGATGCATAAAAGGGACACTTTGAGGCTCATTTGTTGAGAAAGGCAGGATAATCCATATGCAAATTACTCATTGGGAAAGGCAAAGCAAGGGGGCTGGGTCCTGGACTTCTGTTTTGGTGAGGATCAAGCACCAGGGAGCAGTATTAAGACATCTCTAAGACAGGGATGGGTTACTGTTGGGGATTGGGGGCGTCACATAGGCCCCCTGGGGACTCCCTGGGGATCTCACATTGTATTGCCTTAAAATAGGAATAAAGTTTTGTGCCTCAGTATCCCATTGCATCCCTTTGGGGAAGTGAAGCAGAACCTCAAAAGGCTGGAAGAGGGCCAAAAAAGGAAACATACTCAGAGATGTGCTACCATTTCAATGAGAAATGCATTACTAGTAATCTCCATGCTGTCTTCCTACAAAACCCTAGCATTGGTGAGATATCTGGGGGCGGAACTTAGTTTCAGAATTAAAAAGTACTTTGCTTCCACCAAAAGGTTTATTGAGAAACTCAGGCAGAAGGGTCCATTAATAAGTCTAAGCTGTCTCTGAAGTGTCTAAACCTTTTCCCTCCGTCATTAACTACCTTCACACTCCTCCCTTTTCCTCCCCTTCAGCCCCTAACCAGCCTGGCTGCCAAGGTACCGCTTGCCTTCTTCTTTCACCGTTCACATACGACTCTCCCCCCTGTAGAATGTCTTCCACCCAAAACTCACAAACCAGTCAGCTAAGAGCCTCCACAACTGCTTCCTTTCCCCAAGCCATTCTAGGCCCCATTATACTTACCAACTACTTAAAACTACTAGCATTTAAACTACTAACAATCCCCCCTAAACCCTAATACCATTCTGGATGAACCACAGAACCTGCTTCTGACAATTGGCAGTTTACAATACAGTATTTAGAATCCTTATAAAGTGGAGAGCAATAGTGCCTCACTAAACTACTAATTCAAATATTCTACAGGATGTTGCTATCACAATTAAACTACGCTTCAAAGGGATCTAGGACTCCTAGTAGACCACAAGTTGAACTTGGACCAACAGTGTGATGCGGCAGCTAAAAAGGCCAATGTGATTCTAGGTTGCATCAATACGAGTATAGTTTCTAGATCAAGGTAAGTAATAGTGAAGCTCTATTCAGCTTTGGTCAGGGTTTACTTGGAATAATCCTGTGTCCAGTTCTGGCCTCCGAAATTCAAAAAGGATGTTGACAGGTTGGAACTTGCCCAGAGGAGGGCAACCAAAATGGTGAAGGATCTGGAAACCATCAAGCCCTATGAGGAGCGGCTTAGAGAGCTGGGTATGTTTACCCTGGAGAAAAGAAAATTAACAGCGGATATGATATCCATGTTTAAATGTTGGAAAGGGTTGTATTGAGGATGGAGCAAGCTTGCTTTTTGCTGCTACAGAGAAGAGACACCACAGTGGATGCAAACGACAGAGAAAGAGGTTCCACCTAAACATTAGGAGGAACTTTGGGACAGTAAGAGCTCTTCGACAGTGGAATATACTTCCTTAGAGTTTGGTGGAGTTCTCTTCTTTGGAGGTCTTTAAACCAAGGCTGGATGGTGCTTGGAATGTGTATTCCTGCATGGCAGAAATGGACTGAACTGGATGGCCCTTGTTGTCTATTCAAACTCTGTGATTCTATAATGCTAATGGATTCCGGTTCCTTACCCACAGAGGCCACATTCTGATAATTCTCCATCATTATATAATTGTACATAAGTCTCTGCTTCTTCGTCAACAGTTTCCATTCATCCTCAGTGAAATATACTGCCACATCCGCAAAGGTCACCTGCAACAGAAAATAGCCCTCATCCAGAGAGTGACTAAGCTAAAGGGGAGGAAAGCACACGGTGCATCCAAATAGTATTTGATCACTTTAGAATTCAGTCCAGGAAATAAACTTTAAATTCTGTCAGCAAAATAAAAGCTACTGACTTTGAGATCCAGTTTGTCTCGAATCTTTTTAATATTAATACACAATATAATTTAGACCATGGCTGGGATATTGATGATAGATTAGGATACTGACTATCCCAACACATACAGTACATTTACCCGACAATGAATTAGGGTGCATTTAGACATTTCTTGACACATTTCAGAAGCAAACATCATTTTTAATAACAGTTCTGGGGAGCACTCTGGGCTTGAGGGCCATTGGGCCCACCCCATATTAAGATCCAGAGATGTTCTCCCATAGCCCCCAATATTTCACAGATTGTAAAAGCAAGACACATGTGGACAAGCAACACAGAAGGCAGTAAAGATGGCCAAAGTTGTTTATGAGGAAGATCACACAAGCTAGGAAGGGCACAGCAGTTTGCCTTTGCATCAGCCTCCTGGGAAGGGCCATATCCTGCCTCCTTCTTTCCTCTCCTCTCCCCACTTTTGAGTTGGTGAGGTGCAAACTCAATTGCACTCAGGAACTGAAGAGAGCTGAGAACGGGAAAATTGGTAGGAGGAGAGGGCAACCGGGAAATTTTTAAAAGCCCCTGAAGTAGTGGGGTGACACAGGATTAAGCAGGACTTTCTCTGCCAAACTGGGACAGTATCGTATCTGCTTCCTTTCATAAACTGGCCCAGCAATGACACAGATGAAGCTAATAGGATAGTGACTCACCAAAGAGCTGTTGTACCTCGGCATCCTCTTTCTGTTGGAGCCCAACTCCCTCCACTTGGCCTCTGTGTTGGCCATCAGGTGGGCAGGGGGTCCTGGTGGCCCTGCACTTGGTCACTTACAGCAAGAGAGGCCCCAAAGCCGGGTCCAAGGGGTCCGAGATTAAGTTCCTGAGAAAAGAGACCAGGGTTAGGATTGGCTTGGCAAGAAACACTGCAGCACTCAAAGACACAGAGAACAGCATCCTGCTGGTGACATACGCAGGTGACATATGCCTCCTTTGGGTCAATGCAGAGGTGGGCATCCCCTTCCTCCCTCTGTACCAAATAACGCCATCTGGACCTAGCATAGATACACTGCAGCTCTCATACACAACAGATACTCCATGCCTTCTTAGAGTGATGGGGGATTAAGGGATGAGGAATTGAAGAGGGCCCTGTTAATGTCCCATAGCTAGATGTGAAATGAGTGGCCATGGAGGGCAGAAGGTGACAATGCCTAGGAAGCTCCTCTGAGTCCCAGCCCTAGGAATGAGTGGCAGGAGTTAGTCCAGGGGATTGAGGGGGCCTCCTTTCGCAAAGGGGGAGGCAAGGACCGGTGGGACCCTCCCCAGCTAGGGCCCAAAGGGAGGGTCTCTTTCCCCACTTCTCTCTCCCAGCCCCCAAAGCCCAGCCTCCCCACTGGCCCTGAGTCCCCTGCCTCCCCTTCCTTAGAGCCTCACAGGCCCCTCCCTCCCTCCCTTCCTTCCCCCCAAAATGGAGGGTCAGAGGCACAAAGGGACACACAGTCCTCTTTTTGGCCCAAGGAACCTGGCCTCCTTCTCGCTCTGGAGCCTCAGAGAGAGAAAGAGGAACCTCTGTTCTGTTGGGGCGTGTGGAAAGACGCACTGTGTCCACCACGACCACCTGCAGAGTTGAACCACATCGACAGGACGCCAGGGAGAAGGAATCTGTGGAGATGTCTGCAAAGGTATTCTGGTCAAGAAGGAAATATTCCTTCACCACTGCAAACGGACATGAGCTCCAGGCTTCAGAAATAACTACAGAACAAGCCTTCACTCTTCATGAGGACTTTAATCTTCGTTTGCAATATTTACAATATATATATATACACAGTGTATTGGACAACCGTCTCTAATACACACTATTTACACCAACCAACAATAATAACCCAACCTGTGACGCAGCCACAGTAACACCATCCACAGAGAGGCAGTTGCTCTCACACACCAACTGTCTCACTCTGTCTCTCAGTGACAGTTAGGAAGGACAGTTGACAGTTGCATCAACATTCCAATGATGCACTGTTCGAATGCTGACACATATAACTGCCACTAGAGCTGTATATAACTTGCACAACAGCTCCACCTAGTGGCCACATCCATGTCATTTCCTGACATGTTCAACTGAGGCTTCAGAGAATGTTCCGGAACATAGATTCATAGAATTGGAAGAGACCACAAGGGCCATCCAGTCCAACCCCTGCCATGCAGGAAATCTCAATCATAGCATTATTCCCCACAGTCACAAGCAGCACAAAATGTCCACCAGAACACAAAATGGCTGACAGAAGCAAAAAAGTCCACCGGGACACAAAATGGCCGCCAGGACACAAAATGGCTCCATCTGCCTCACTGCTTGGCAGTTGGCAGTTTGAGGCCTTCAGAGAACTCAAAATGCAGGATGAAAGGGCCCCAAAGTCGGAAGGGACCCCAAACAGGATTTCCAAACTTAACAACACCTAAAAATTAACCTGATGCTTCCATTGAAGTAGAAACCTGATCCCTCTCCCTCATTACAATCAATAGTGAAAGATATTAATATTAATATTAAGAATGCCCATTGTCCACAACTCAGCTGAGGTCTTGACTGGTCAGGGAGGCCAGTCCAGCTGAGGGTGGCCTCCATCCGTCCTCCTTTCCTTCTGCATTCCTCCTCTTTTCCCCAGCATCAGCCCCTTTCCCAAGAAGGCTGCATCCGCACTATAGAAATAAGGCACTTTGACAACGCTCTCAGTGCTAGGGAATCCTGGGATTTTACCTTTGGGACACTTAGTCTTCTCTGCCAGAGAGCTCTTGTGCCACAACGAACTACAAATCCCAGGATCCCATAGGATGGAACCAGGAGAGTTAACACACTTTAGAACTGGATTATTTCTGCAGTGCACATACAGCCTGAGTCGGTTTCAAATGGGTAGAAGCACCTATGTCTTGTTTTTACCCTCCTAATAATGGTTTTCCTTTAAAAAAATAAGTAGTTTGTTTTAGTCTCTAATCCTTATTTTTGTTGTCCTTGTTTGCTTCTATGTTTGTTTGTTTCATTCTTGGTAATATGAGTTATTCTGGTCTGTCTCCTTCCTTCTTGCCTCAAAATCTATTAATAAGGAAACTGGGGAGGCTTTTAAAACCTCCCAGAGGAGCCACTTTTGGCCTTTTTGGGGGAACAAGCCTCCTCTTAGAAGCCAAATCCCAAAGTTTGTTAAGAATAATAATAAGGGTTGTATTAAAACTATCCTCCCCATTTCTGATCCCTTTTAAAACCCATGTTGCCCAGAAGGAGCAGAGCTGTGTAATAAGAAAACCCTCTCAGAAAAGAGACACAAAAGACACACAAAGAGACACAGTTCCTTCCTTTTGGCCCAAAGAGCCTGGCCTCCTTCTCTCTCTGGAGCCTCAGGAGAGAAAGAGGAGCCTCTGTTCAACTGAGGCCTCAGAGAAGGTTCCGGAACATTATTCCTTACAGTCACAAACAGCACACAAAATGGCCTCTGGAACACAAAATGGCCACCTCTGTCTCAGCGCTTGGCACTTGGAGGCCTTCAGGGAACCCAAAATGGAGGATGAAAGGGGCCCAAAGTCAGAATGGACCCCAAACAGGATTTCCAAACCTTGGCAACACCTGAAATGCCAAACTAAAAGTACATTCCCAGAGTTCCAGAACACTGAGCCATGGCAACTGCAGTGGTGCAAAACAGGAATGCCCAGGGAGGTGGCATTGATGATGATTAAGGGGTGGTGGCAGCCTGATAATATCATCATCACCATCACCATCACCACTTCCATTGCTCCAGTGTGAGAGCCACCATTAAAAGCATTAAAAACCCACTTGGGGATCCGATTCACACTCTTCCTCCTTCAGAGAGAGTGGCCCATGCCTGGAAGGCCTGCTGGGCCTCCTTCCTCCCCTCCATGGGGGCAGTGGCCAAAGCAAAGTAGACCCAAGCCAGGCCCAGCCAGCCCTCAGCACAGCAGTGAATCCTACCGCTTCCAGGCCTTGTCCCTCTGCTGCCACTCTACTCTACTCTACTCTACTCTACTCTACTCTACTCTACTTCCTTCCTTCCTTCCTTCCTTCCTTCCTTCCTTCCTTCCCTCTCTCTCTCTGTCCCGTTCTCTGCTCCTCGCTCACTCTTCCGCGCACAGACCTAAATAGAGAGGCAGAAGCACCTCCCCTTCTTCATTCTGGCCAATGGGGGAAGAGGAGCTGGAAGACCCCGCCCCCTGCCCCACCCTCACAGGCTCCTCCTGCAGTTAATATGGAAGCCAGGCAGTGTCGCCAACAAGCCTCGAAGATAATTCCCCGAACGTTTGGCCAAAACTCACCAAATCCCCCCAATATCTCACCAAATACTTATTTCAACTCTCAAAAGTACCATTAAAACCAACCACCAAAATCACACCAAAGGCTCTGAAAAGGACCCATTTTGGTGTGAAAGTCACCAGATTGGCAACACTGAGGGACCCTGGAGCCCCAGTCACACGGACACTGGCCAAAGGCACACATTCCCAAAGCCTAAGACCCTTGAGATGGCAACACTATGCAGGGTTTTGTGTATCTTTTCAGAGAGGGTTTTCTTATTACAAAGCTCTGCTCTTTCTGGGGAACATGGGTTTTAAAAGGGATCAGAAATGGGGAATATAGTTTTAATACAAGCCTTATTATTATATTTCATAAAAATTGGTCTTTGGCTTCTAAGAGGACGATTGCCCCCCAAACAAGGCCAAAAGTGGTTCCTTTGGGAGGTTTTAAAAGTCTCCTCAGTTTTCTTATTAAGACATTTTTATGCATGAAGGAAGTTGACAAACTAGACCATCTCATATTACCAAGAATGAATCAAACAACAACAAAAATAAGGATTAGACAGAAAAACAAAGTGCTTATTTTTTGAAAAGTAAAACCATTATTAAAAAGGAAAAACCAGACTTGGGTGCTTCAACCCTTTTACAACCAACTCAGGCTGTATCTGCACTGCAGAAATATTCCAGTTCGAAACTGCATTAACTCTCCTGGCTCCATGCTGTGGAATCCTGGGATTTGTAGTTTGTTGCAGCACCAGAGATCCAGAGCCACCCCAAGATAAGCCTCTCCGGGGCTCTCCTGGCCCTCCTTTGCTTGCGAATACTGACTGTCTCAGGGAGTCTCTATATTAGAGCATCAGGAAAACCTTTAGGTATTGTTAAGGTTGGGAATTCCTGTTTGGGGTCACTCCCGACTTTAGGGACCTTACAATCTTCATTATGGGTTTCCTGAAGGCCTCAAACTGCCAACTGCCAAGTGCTGAGCAGAGGAAGCCATTTTGTGTTCTGGCAGACATTTTGTGTTCCAGCGGCCATTTTGAGACTGGCCCATTGTGACTTCATTCTGATGCTCCTTACTTGAAGCATGTATACTGTCCCATTGTGATCTCAGGCTGATGCTTCTTGCCTTTAGGATTGACTATGGCCCATTGTGACTTCAGGCTGATGCTTTATGGACTGAGACTGGCTAATAGACAGGACTGTTGTGATTCAAGGCTTCTGCTACTTACCTGAAGGATTAAGACTGGAATGAGACTGGCCCATTGTGACTTCAGCCTGAAGCACCTTCCCTGAAGGATTGAGAATGGCCCATTGTGACCTAAAGCTAATGCTCCTTCCCTCTTGCATCGAGTCTGTCCATTTTGATTTCAGGCTGGTGCTCCTTACCTGAAGCATTGAGACTGCCCCATTGTGATCTCAAAATCATAGAATCATAAGTTGGAAGAGACCACTGGGGCCATCCAGTCCAACCCTGCCATGCAGGAACTCTCAATCAAAGCATCCTCGACAGATGACCATCCAGTGTCTGTTTAAAGACCTCTAAGGAAAGACTCTGAGGAAGGAGTCTGCACTCTGAGGAAGGAGTCTGTTCCACCGTCGAACAACAAACTGTCAGTTAGATCCTCCTAATGTTGAGGCAGAATCTCTTTTCCTGGATCTTGCATCCATGGTTCAGGGTCCTGGTCTCTGGAGCAGCAGAAAACAAGCTTGCTCACTCCTCAATACGACATCCCTTCAAGTATTTAAAAGGGCTATCATATCATCTCTTAACCTTCTTTTCTCCAGGATAAACATCCCCAGTTCCCTAAGACATTCCTTATAGGACATGGTTTCCAGACCCTTCACTATTTTAGTCGTCCTTCTTTGGACATGCTCCAGTTTCTCAACACCCTTTTTAAATTGTGGGGCCCAGAACGGGACACAATATTCCAGGTGGGGCCTGACCAAGGCAGAATAGAGTGGCACTATTACTTCCCTTGATCTAGACACTAGACTTCTATTGATGCAGCCTAAAATAGCATTGGCCTTTTTAGCTACCGCATTGCACTGTTGACTCATGTTGAACTTGTGTCTACTTGATTCTTAGATCCCTTTCACACGTATTTTCATTCAACCAGGTGTCCCCCATCCTATATCTGTGCATTTCATTTTTCTGCCCTAAGTGCAGTACCTTACATTTCTCCTTGTTGAATTTCATTTTGTTAGCTTTGGCCCAGCTTTCTAGTCTGTTCAGGTCATTTTGAATTTTGATCCTGTCCTCTGGAGTATTAGCTATTCCTCCTAATTTGGTCTCATCTGCAAATTTGATAAGTATGCCCCCGTTTCTGTCGTCCAAGTCATTGATAAAGATGTTGAATAGAACTGGGCCCAGGACAGAGTTGGACACCCCACTGTTCACTTCTCTCCAGGATGAAAAGGAACCATTGCTGAGCATCCTTTGGGTTCGGCCAGTCAACCAATGACAAATCCATGTAACAGTTACCTTATCTAGCTTGTTTCATGTTTTTGTTTTATATACTGTTTAATTTGGTTAACTGCTATTAAGGGACATAGCTATGAGATTCTATGATATGACACCTTTTGATAAATGAACAGGTATTGCAATCCTATATATACATATTATCAGAGATATCTCCAGAGAGTATTAGCCTTTTGGATGCCAGAAGGTTCCTCTCATTCTTCAGAGCAAGAAGCAATACCTCAGCCACCTTCTAGAAAATAAAGCAAAGAGTCTTCCAAAACCACTGAAGCCTTGGGCAAGTCACACTCTCTCAGCCTCAGAGAATGGCCATGGGAAACCCACTCTGAAGAAACCTGCCTAGAAAACCCCTTCAGAGACTCCCATAAGGTCACCATAAGACCTGGAAAAAACTGGAAGGCAGACCCCAAGAACAACATTGGGAAATAGGGGCAAGCCTTGCCTTGGGCAAGTGTAATGACTGGGCTCCAGTCAAAGGAGGTCTTCTTCAGGCAGAAAAGGGAGGTTTATGCAAATGCAGAATGACATCACTGCTACGGAAGGCTCACTTGACCAATCAGAGAGCAAGATAAAGGTCCTTCTGGAAGCTTCCGTGAGAAGGAGATATAAGGCCTGAGAGACCAAGAGACAGTTGGGGGAATTGTGTCGGTTGGAGATCGAGAGAGAGAGTTAAAGAGCGGATCTTGGAAGTCAGTCTCAGAATTGGACACTTAGGTTTACTTATTTCTTTAATAGCTTGTATGAATTGAATATTATATACTTACAAATATTGTACCTGAAAGATTCTTAATATCTTGCATGACTTATATTTCAGTTATATTTTGTTATTTATAGTAAATATCTCCTTAGATTATCTACTACTCAACGTTCCTTTTACACGTGTCTTGGTTCGGTTGATGCTTGGGAAGATCAGTATAGAAGGAGAAATAAGGTTCCTTAACTGGTCCCAGTGTAGTTTAAGGGAAACCCTTTTATAATTCACTGGATGATGGCAGCGTGATTTAAGGAAGTTAAGGGTCTGCTGGGCTAAGAGCTATAATGTCTAAATGTCTAATTAACGATAGCCTTTTGGCTGAAAAGAGAGGTATAAAACTATTATTATTATTATTATTATTATTATTGTTATTATTATTACAGGGCCGCAGTTTGGCTGCTTGGACCACCGGAGATCATCAAAGTGAGTCAGTTGGAAAAGCCCATCTCAATCCAGAAAATAAAGGTACTTGAGGAGTTTGCACTCTGCGTCTTTCTGTAATAATAGCTACAAAACTGATAATAGCATTTGGGACATTTAGTCTTTTAATAACAAATATGGCACATTTAAATGCTGTTTTAAAACCTCTTTCCATCTGCCAGCTTTGCGCTGGTTTTGGGGGGAAATGAGAAAGTCTTGGGAGGGAGGGACTGCCAACAGAATTAGGAGATGCATTGCAGGCTATGGAAAGTTTGCGGCCAAGAAAGGTCCAAAACACACGGCAGCAATAGTCCAGTTTGAGAGCGCTTTAACTGCCCTGGACCAGTGCTAGGGAATCCTGGGAACTGGAGTTTATTGTGGCAGCAGATGTCTCTGACAGAGAAGGCTCCATGTCTCACAAAACTACATTTCGCAGAATTCTCTAGCATTGAGCCAGGGCATTTAAATCGGTCTCAGATTGAATTATTGCTGCAGTGTGTTTTGGACAGGTGACCCTTGGCAAGTCACACTCTCTCAGCCTCAGAGGATGGCAATGGCAACCCCTCTCTGAAGAAACATGCCAAGGAAACCCCATGATAAGGTTGCCTTAGGGTTTCCATAAGTTAGAAACGACCTTAACACACAAATAAAGAACAAAAAGTCTGCACTTATTTCTCCGGTTGTACATGGGAACGAGAGGCAATGTGGTGCAGTGGGTTACAAGTCTGGAGGCTTGGGTCCAGTGCCCCACTCCACCATGAAACCAGCTGAGTCCCTTGGGCAGGACGTCACACTCTCTCAGCCTCAGGGAAGGCAATGGTAAACGTCCTCTGAACAACTCTTGCCAAGAAAACCCTGCAATGGGCTTCCCTTAGGGTCGCCCTGAGTCAAAAACAACTTGAAAGCACACAACAACAAGAAAAGTAACACCACTAACACAAGGCAGCTAGGAAGGAAGGAAGGAAGGAATTTAAGGCTATGTCCCTGCACTCTTCCCCTCAGTCTCTCTCTCTCCCCTGAAGGCTTCAAACTGCCAACTGCCAAGCGCTCAGACAGAGGCAGCCATTTTGTGTTCCGGTGGCCATTTTGTGTTCCGGTGGCCATTTTGTGTTCTAGCAGCCATTTGGTGTTCCGGCGGCCATTTTGTGCTGCTTGTGACTGTGGGGAATATTGTTCCAGAACCTTCTCTGAGTCTCAGTTGAACAGAGGCCTCTCTTTCTCTCCAGAGGCTCCAGAGTCAGAAGGAGGCCAGGCTCCTTGGGCCAAAAGGGAGGAAGTGTGTCTTTTGTGTCTCTTTTCTGAGAGGGTTTTCTTATTACACAGCTCTGCTCCTTCTGGGGAAGATGGGTTTTAACAGGGATCAGAAATGGGGAGAATAATTTTAATACAGGCCTTATTATTATTATTCTTCACAAACATTGGGCTTTGGCTTCTAAGAGGAGGCTAGTCCCTCAAAAAGGCCAAAAGTGGCTCCTTTGGGAGGTTTTAAAAGTCTCCCCAGTTTCCTTAATAAGAGATTTTCAGGCAAGAAGGAAGGAGACAGACCAGAATAACTCAGATTACCAAGAATTAAACAAGCATACATACAAACAAACAAACAAGAAGAAGAATAAGGATTAGACAGAAAAACAAAATACCTATATTTAAAAAAAGCAAAACCATTTTAAAAGGATAAAAACTCAACTTGGGTGCTTCTATTCTTTTACAACAGACTCAGGCTGTATCTACACTGCAGAAATAATCCAGTTCTAAAGTGTGTTAACTCTTCTGGTTCTATCCTATGGAATCCTGGGATTTGTAGTTTGTTGTGGTATGAGAGCTCGCTGGCAGAGAAGGCTAAGTGTCCAAAGGTAAAATCCCAGGATTCCATAGCACTGAGCGGTTAAAGCGGTGTCAATGTGCCTTATTTCTATGGTGCGAATGCCGCTTTCTTGGGAAAGGGGCTGATGACGGGAAAAATAGGAGGAATGCAGAAGAAAAGCATGTTATTTATTTATTTATTTATTTATTTATTTATTTATTTATGATGCACTCATTTCACATCTAGCTAAGGGGACATAACCAGGGCCCTCTCCAATTCCCCTTTCCCTGATCCTCCACCACTCTAAGAGGACATGGAATATCTGTTCTGTAGGGGAGCTGCTGTTACTCTATGCTAGGTCCAGGGGGCTTTGGTTGGTGCAGAGGGAGGAAGGGGATGTCCACTTCTGCATTGGCCCAAAGGAGACATTTGTCACCTGATTATGTCCCCAGCAGGATGCTGATCTCAGTGACTTTGAGTGCTGCAGGCTTTCTAGCCAAACCAAGCCTTACCCTGGTCTCTTTTCTCAGGAACTTCATCTTGGACCCCTTGTACACGGCTTTGGGGCCTCTCTTGTTGGAACTGACCAAAGTGCAGGATCCCCTTGCCCACATGATGGCCGACACAGAGGCCAAGCAGAGGGAGTTGGGATCCAACAGAAAGAGGCTACCGAGGCACAATAGCTCTTTGGTAAGTTGCCATCCTGACTATTAGTTTCATCTGTGTCTGGGCCGGCTCAAGAAAGCAAGTGGAGAACATACTGTCCCAGTCTGGCAGACAGAGTCCTGGTTAATCATCTGTCACCTCGTTTTTTCAAGGGCTTTGAAAATTTCCTATTTCACTCTCCTCCTCTCACTTTCATCTTTCTCCTCAGGTCAGTTCATTTGCTTCAAAATGTGTTCCAAGTTCATCCACTCAAAAGAGGGAAGATGGGAGGAGGGAAGGGGGCATGGTCTTGCCCTTGCCAGGAGTTGAAGGCAAAAGCAAACATCTGTACCCTTCCTCCCTCGTGTGATTATCATTAACAACTTTGGCCATCTTGACCCCCTTCTGGTGTTATTTGTCTTGCTTTCCCAATCTGTAAAATGTTGGGGGATATGGAAGAATATCTCTGGAGCTAAATTGAGGTTGGGCTCAGTGGCCCTCAAGGCCATAGTAAAAATGAAATTTGCCTTTGAAATTAGGTGAGATATGGCTAAATGCACTACAATTCATTAGTGACTAAATGTACTATACATGTTGGGATAGTCAGAATCTTAATCAATCAAAAATATTCCAGAAATGGAGTAAATTATATTGTTTATCATATTATATATTATATGGAAAGGTTTCGAGACAATCTGGATCTCAAAGGCTGTAGCTTTTTTTGGCTAACAGAATTTAAAGTTTATTTCCTAGACTGAATTCTAAAGTGATCAAATAATATTTGCAATGCACCATGTGCTTTTCTCCTCTTTGGCTTGGTCACTCTCCGGATGAGGGCTATTTTCTATTTCAGGTGACCTTTGCGGATGTGGCGATATATTTCACCGAGGAGGAATGGAAACTTTTGACAAAAAAGCAGAAACTTATGTACAGTTCTGTGATGATGGAGAATTATGACAATGTGGCTTCTGTGGGTAAGGAACCTGAATCCATTGCTCTTCCTGTGAAGACTAAGGGCCCTTTCATAATTCACTGTCAGAGTGCTATGATTCGACTTTAGAATTATAGAATCAAAGAGTTGAAATAGACCACAAGGGCCATCCAGTTCAATCCTCTGCCATTCATGAATAGACATTCAAAGCACCCCCAAGAGATGGCCATCCAGCCTCTGTTTAAAGACCTCCAAAGAAAGAGACTCCACCAAACTCTGAGGGAGTATATTCCACTGTTGGAGCCCTTACTCTCAGGAAGTTCCTCCTAAAGTTTAAGTGGAATCACTTTTGCCCATGTGGCTTGCATCCATTGTTCCTTGTCCTTTGCTCTCGAATAGCAGAAAGCAAGCCTGCTCCATCCTGAATATGACATCTCTTCAAATATTTAAACAGGGCTGTCATATCCAGTCTTAACCTTCGCTTCTCCAAGCTAAACATACCCAGCTCCCTAAGTCATTCCTCAGATAGCATGGTTTCCAGACCATTCACCATTTTGGTTTCCCTCCTCTGGACATGCTCCAGCTTCTCATCATTTGTTTCAATTGTGGTGCCCAGAACTGGACACAGGATTATTGCAAGTGAGCCCTGACCAAAACAGAATAGAGTGGCATTATTATTTTCCTTGATCTTGACATCATACTGCTATTGATACAGCCTAGGACACATTGGCCTTTTCAGCTGCTGCATCACACTGTTGTCACATATTCAATTGTGCTCGACTACCATTCCTAGTTCCCTTTCACACAATTTAATTGTCATGACAACTTCCTGTGGAATCTTGGAATTTCTAGTTGTAGTGAGGGACTATTGTTCTCCACTTTGTAAGGATTCTAAATATCAAATCCTAAACTGCCAATTCTGGAATTTTGTGGCAAGGAGCCATGGAGATTAATGCTTTTTGCCCCTAATGGTCCTCAGCCCATCCCTGAGCAAGTTTCCTGGCTTTTGTGGCTCCTCTTCCAGCCTTTTGAGGCTCTGGAGAAGTTTCGTGGGGAAACGGCCTCCCTTGGCCCTGCAATGGATCAGAGAGGGGCCAACAGTGGCAAAATGGCCTCCACTTCCCCAAAGGGATGGTGTGGGATATTGAGGGGCAAAACATTATGCCATATTTTTAGGTGACACAATGTGCGGCTGCCTCTGAGATCCCCTGGGGTCCAATATGACCACCCCACTTCTCAACAGTGGTCCATCCCTGTCTTAAGGTTGTTTTAAGGCTCATCCCTCGTATTTGACCCTCACTAATATCAGAAACCAGATCCCAGACCCCTTGTTCTGCCTTTCCTCATGCATTAGTTGTATATTGATTGCCCTGCCTTTCTCAAGAAATGAATCTCAAAGTGTCCCTTTTATGCATCACACTCTGTGGGTGTGTGTCTGTGATAGAGAGATGAAGGGAATGTGAAAAATCAAAAGGGACGGAAGAGATCCTGAAGGTGAAATGATAAAGCAGTGCAGATGGTTGGAGAGGAGAGGGAGAATAGGAAGGGGATCAAGCCTCTGGGATCCATGAGGGGAAGGCAGGAGCAAAGCCAGGATCGCCTAGCTCTGTGCGGAGAGGAAGGGAGCTCTGGGAAGGGCCAGGAGAAAGACCTTGAAGAATGGGAGGCAGCCACCAACCTCACACATTTTAAGAACTGGTTTGAGTGAACTTCTTAGAACCAGCTCAAATCCTTGTTTTTAGACATATTTAGGGGTTCCATTTAACAATTATGAGTAATAACTATGAAGGTAGGAAAGGGGGACCCAAAACCTGCTTTTGTCTAATATTTCTTTTCTTACCTGAGCTTCCTTAGCTCCATGGTTGATTCAAGAGGTCCTTTGTTACCCAAAATGCTGGAGTATGAGGAGGATACCCGCAAGTGCTATGCTTTTAGGGGAGTTTGGTACTTAGCTCAATAGAACGAAATAGTTTTACTGGGGCAATAGTGACCTCTGGGACTCAGCCAATCTATAGCAGGTCCTGAATCAAACCCAACTTCAGAGGGATTTGAAATAGGTTTTTGTGTTTTATTTAGGGGGAAAGCAAAACACACAGACACATACATATAAGTGTTCATGCACACACAAAAGAACTAGGTAAGAAAGGCGGGAGTGGTGAATAGATGTAAGTCTTTGATAATGGTGATACGTTACCTATCCAGATCTTTATTCCAATTGCTGAGGATTTGGAATGGGAAGAGTTCAGTAGTTCTCGCAACAATTGGGGTTGGTGAGTGCATTGAGGTGCTTAGCCATGAAAACAAACAGGGTCTGTCTGTAACTGGACTGACACCGAAGAATAGCAAGTTGGGGCTGATATTTATACGGAAATTGGTGCTTGGGGGCAAAAACTGAGGGTTCGGAGAGGTTTATATCACTTTAGAATATTTCCTGTGTGGGGAAAGAATGGTGTGAAACCGAATTGAATGCAATGGGTGTTTGATGTAAATACCTCAGACAAAAGGGATTAGCACACCCCTCTCATGTCCTTGTTGGCTCTGAATTTTTATTGCGTTCACAAGCCAATCTACACAATCTGAGGGTGATGCTCCCAGATGCAACTCAAAAATAACATAGCAGAGTATGGAACTAGATACCCAGATATATAGATATTGGCAATGCACTGACCTATTTTCACACTAAAAATAAGTCACAAACACAGTTGATTTCATCAAAATCCTTGGAGGTTCTCTATCTTGAGCTGCAAAATAATACAAATATTTGCAAGCTCTCCTCTCCAACTTCCATCAACTTCACGTTTTCTTGTACTCACAACTCCAATCCAATCCACACCAGTCCCCATATGAGCTGTATACTGTATTGGTTGTGAGGCATCTCATGGTGCTACACAGCATGAAGCATCCTCTGCAGTTAGCTTCCATCATGCCTTGGGCTCTGACTCAGGACTCTCTGTCTGTCTCACAGGATATTATGCCACCTGTCATTCAAAGTATTTTTGCACATGGTTAACAGAATATTTTTTCGACAGTCCTTTGACTGTCTCCTTCCACTGATTCCCTCAAAGCAGTCCCCATTCTTTCCTAGTTCCTATGAGTAAGGATACGATCGTTCCATGGATTTAGGGGCATAAGCAGCAGGGTCATGCTTGGGTTACTCACAGCAACTTTAATAATATAATCTCAAATAAGGAGGGGTTAATGAGGGCTAAATCATGGGGTAACACCCTCCTCTCTTAAGTCTGATTTTCAGTCTTATCTGTCACTGTCCTTCTTTACAGAAGAACATTTTAATCATGAGAGAATGCACACAGGAAAGAAGTCACATAAATGCCAGCATTGTGGGAAACGTTTTGCTTACAAGTCAATCCTTGCCATGCATCGGAGGGTCCACACCGGAGAGAAGCCATACAAATGCCAGCATTGTGGGAAATGTTTTTCTTGGAAGTCATACCTAGTGACACATCAGAGAGTCCACACCGGAGAGAAGCCATACAAATGCCAGCATTGTGGGAAATGTTTTTTTCGGAAGTCAGTCCTAGTGATGCATCAGAGATTCCACACAGGAGAGAAGCCATACAAATGCCAGCATTGTGGGAAATGTTTTTCTCGGAAGTCACATCTAGTGACACATCAGAGAGTCCACACAGGAGAGAAGCCATACAAATGCCAGCATTGTGGGAAATGTTTTTCTCGGAAGTCAGTCCTAGTGATGCATCAGAGAGTCCACACAGGAGAGAAGCCACACAAATGCCAGCATTGTGAGAAATGTTTTTATTCGAAGTCACACCTAGTGACACATCAGAGAGTCCACACAGGAGAGAAGCCATACAAATGCCAGCATTGTGGGAAAGTTTTTTCTCGGAAGTCAATCCTAGTGACACATCAGAGAGTCCACACAGGAGCAAAGCCATACAAATGCCAGCATTGTGGGAAAGGTTTTTCTTCAAAGTCAGACCTAGTGACACATCAGAGAGTCCACACAGGAGAGAAGCCATACAAATGCCAGCATTGTGGGAAAGGTTTTTCTCAGAAGTCAAACCTAGAAAGACATCAGAGAGTCCACACTGGAGAGAAGCCACACAAATCCCAGAAATGAACTAACATTATATTTGTCAATAACGAATTCAAAAAGCATATTTTCAATCCAGCAGTGCAAATAAAAGGCCCTTTTGATTTTGTTTGTGAGATTTGTCTGTCCATATGTCTGTTTATGTTTTAAGATTGTGTTTTGTTAAGTTTAGGTTTTCATTGCTAATAGTATAGATAATTGTTTTGGGTTGTAAATTTGGCTGGGGATTGTGGGTCGTGGTATAGGTTAGGTAGATGGGGGCTGGGATTTGTTGACACTGGCTAGAATAGTTATGGGAATGATAGCTTTTGGAATATTTGGGATGTTGGCTGAAGAAAATTGGGGACAGGTATTGACAGAAACGGCTATTTTGTGGGAATGGCAAAGGGTCCTTGTTACCTGTGGGGCATAGACTGTGGGAATTGGAGGTGGGGGCTAGGTTTGGAAGAGGGTGGGATTTTAGGTTTGGGGATTTTGATGCATTGTTTGGATTGGAGTGGGCAGTTCTGGCTTAAACACCAAATTTCTTTTTGTTCTCAATAAAGATTTTTGCTTTTTCAACACACTGGACTCTTTGATGCACAGAAGTTTGGAATTTGCCCAAAACTGACCCTTTCCTCTCTCCTCAGCTCCATTCCCAGCCATAAGAACAGCAGAGGCAAACACACAAACACATAGGATACAGAGGGACAGCTATATTTCCAAACTAGAGCCTTCCTTTCCTGGCTTTCCCTCCTGAGTCCAGCTCTGCACCTTGGAGTCCATTGCGATTTCCTCAAAGGAAGAAATGAAGGAAGGAAGCGGAGGCTGCTGAACCCACGGCACATACCTTCCTTTTCTGCAAAGGCCCCCAGCGGAACAAGCAGGAGCGTCTAGGCCCTGGCAATCCCTGCGCATGCTGAGGAGGAGCCTTTGTGGGCATCTATGCATGCATAGTCTCAGCCCCTGAAGCCATTGCTGCCCTCACAGTCTGTTCTGAGGGTGGGAAGGAAGTGGGGAGAGCCCTCATTCATTCAGAGGAATGGCTGGGGGGTCTTCTGAGGGACCCTTGGGGGGGTATAAGAAGGAAGGAAGCCCCTCCCCCCAAAGAAAGGCAGGGGTCCTGCCAAGCCTCCTTTTCCTATTGCCTTCCCTGCCCCCACCTCAGGGGATTCCTTGTGTCCCAGGTACTTGGGGGGTTATTATGAGAAAAGAGGGCAGAGAGAGCCTTGGAGAGAGGCATGGCCATGGAGAGGAGGGGGATCCAAGGGTAAAAAGGTCTTTGAGGAGCCCCCTCCCTCCTGGAAAGTGGGACAGAGGAGAGACTCTCCCTTCTGATACCTCATTTGGGGAAGGGTTTCGTGCCAAATAGAAAGGATCACACAGGATAGGGTTCAATAGCATTGCAAGCAACATTTTTCGGGGGAGGGGGTTCTCTGGAGTCCTGGGGGAGGGGGCTCTGGGGGGAGAGAAGAGCCAAAATATAGGCCAAAGCCAAGAGGAGGGAGACGGAGGGACCTCAAAACTCTGGCAATTGCCTGGCAACCTGGGAACTAGGCTTAGAGGCCCACAGGATCCGGATTGGGCACTTCCCTCAAATACTTACCTTTTCCTTCACAACAACCCTGCAGAGGAGGACCAACAGAGAGACCCACATCCCCAGAAACATCCCCACCCCCCTGGTTCTTGGAGCATAGTGAACGGGCATTAGAGCCCCTTGAAGAGATGTTATTATTATTATTATTATTATTATTATTATTATTCCACCTTTTCTCAAAGGAATCAAAGCGGATTACAGTAATATAATAACATACAATTTCAGAAATACAATTAAAATTCCAACCCCCCCAACCCTCCTCCCAATTATAAGAACATTAATCAACAATTAAAAAGCTAATAAACAGCAAGAAAATGTAAAAGATCTAAAACACAATACAGTAAAAAAGTTTTTTCGGGCAAGAAATGGGTCATTTTCTGAAGGTGAGAGGGGAGGGGAGGAACGATACATCAGTAACAATTTCCATAACAGTAACAATGGCAAGGGTAAGGGTCAGGGGGAGGGAGAGGCATTCAATAGATCTAGTCTAGTCTGGAAAGGACTGCCAGAAGAGATCCTTCCTAAAGGCTTCCAAGGTGGAAATATGATGGATCTCATCCGGAGGTCGTTCCAGAGCCTGGGAGCGGCTGATGAGAAGGACCTCTGGGTCACCGCTGAAAGTCTGGTCTTCTTGAGCTGCAGCAGCTTCTTCCCAGAGGACCTGAGTCTCCGGATGGATTGTATGGGAGGAAGCTCTCCCTCAAGTAGTCAGGACCCAAGCCATGGAGAGCTTTACAGGTTAAAACCAATACCTTGTATCTTGCCCAGAAACTAATGGGCAGCTAGTGGAGGGATTTAAGAACCAGTGTAATGTAGGCAGTTCTAGAAATGCCCATAACTAACCTGGCTGCCATATTCTGTACCAATTGAAGTCTCTGAACTTGGCACAAGGGTAGCCCCATGTAGAGTGTGTTACAGAATTTGAGCCGAGAGGTGACCAGCGCATGTACTACTGTTTCAAGGTCTCCCTGCTCCAGGAAGCGGCGCAGTTGGCGTATCAGCTGAAGCTGATAACAAGTGCTCCTGACTGTCGCATCCACTGAGCCGTCAGATGAAGTGATAAATCCAGGAGCACTCCCAAACTGAGGACAGAGTCTTTCAGGGGAAGTGTGACCCCATCCAGAACTGGCTGACATAACTCCATTCCCGGATTAGAGTTCCCTATTACAAGTAACTTCATTTTACCTGGATTCAATTTGACTACGTTGGGACAGCAGGGTGAATGGAAGGGGAGAGAGATACTTGTCAGGCTCCTAATTGCAGCCCCTCTTGCAACACAAAAGGCAGTACTTTGAAAAAGGAACAGCTTGTATTGAAGATAAATGCAATAGAAGTGACTTTTTTTGTCAGTGATGAAAGTATACACATATCACTTTTATAACCATATCAATTAACCCTACCCCATTAACCAATAAAGCTAATTAATTGGATAGCCTGTTCCCGCGCAGTTCTTCCATCCAGGATTCATGATTAACTCTCTCCCTCTCTCTCTCTCTCTCTCTCTCTCTCTATATATATATATATATATATATATATAATATGAAACCCCATCAATCCCAATCTAGTATGATACCGTATAAAAATACAATAAGCATAAACCCATAACAACATAATACAATATAAAAATACCAATAACTCTCTAGGTTCCCTCTCCTTTTACAGAGACCAGTCTTTTAAACCCAAGCCTCTGTTAGAAGGATGATTCCCACACATTCCAATCCTAGCAAACAATCACATTCTTTAGCCATGATCTCCCTACCTCTTCCTAGCATTTTCTTTTAAAGCACATATTATAACATATTATTTTAACCCACAATAAACCCAATCTATTTTAACTCTGATTTAAACCTAAACCTATAACCCTTATGGCATGAATCCCAGATGAATAAATGAATAAATGCATGAATCAAGGGGTTCATGACATATTGCGACCTCAGGCTGATGCTCCTTGCCTGCAGCCATGACATGGGACCATTGTGAATTTAGGCTAATGCTGCTTACCTGAAGGTTTGAGACGTGACCATTGCAACCTGAGGCAGATGCTTCTTGCCTGAAACATTGAGATTGGCCCATTGTGACTTCAGTCTGATGCTCTTTGGATGAAGGATTGAGATGGTACTATTGTGACTTCAGACTGGTGCTGTATACCTGAAGGATTGAGACTGGCCCATTGCGTGTCAGAAACAGTGTATAAGGGTTCTGTCATAAAGAGTAAAAACATTAGGCTTTATTATTAGAGTTAAAGTAGGAGTTATAGTTGTAGTTCATAGTAGGTAGTGTAGAGAGATGGGTTATAGAATAGCATGTAGAGGGAAATGTTAAAAAGACAGATGGAGTGGCTTTTAGATGAAGGAGGGCGTTTGGAGAGGGGCTGGGGTTGCAGCTGGAGACTGGTTATCAAGGAGGAGCGAAGCTGGCTTGGGAAGACCGCTCTTCAAGGTGAGGCTGTCTGGGAGAAGGGAAGGGAAGTATAGACAACCTTGGTATCTATGCAACCTCCGCTTGTGTTGCTTTAGCTTGGGAATTGGGGGCTGGCTTAGGGAGGGGTTGAGCAAATTTCTTTGGATTTCAGACTTTGCAAAAAGGTGTTGAATGCCTGGATTCAAAGCTTCTTTTGTTTCAAATGAGTTTGATTTTTGGAGCATAGGACTGACTCTGGATCTCACATTGCAACTTCAGGCTGATGCCCCTTGCATGAGAGATTGAGACTGTCCCATTGTGACCTCAGTCTGATGCTCCTTGCCTGAAGCATTGAGACAGGACTATTGTGATCTCACCCTGAGGTTCCTTGCCTAAAAGACTGAGATGGGACTATTATGACTTAAGGCTGGTACTCCTTACCCGTAGGATTGATACTGGTCCATTACAACCTCAGGCTAACACTCATTGCCTGAGAGATTGAGACTAGCGCAGTGTGACTTCAGGCTGATGTTCCTTTCCTGAAAGACTGGGAATGGCTCATTGTGACCTCAGGGTGATTCTTGTTGCCTGAGAGATTGAGATGGGCTCATTGTGTCTTAAGACTGGTCCTCCTTACCTGAATGAATGAGACTGGCCTATTGCGATCTCAGACTGATGCTCCTTATCTGCAGGACTGACACTAACTCATTGTGACTTCTGGCTGATCTTCCTTCCCTGAAGGATTGAGATGGGCTTATAGACTACAGGCAGGTGTTTCTTACCTGAAGGACTGAGCCTGGCCCATAGCGACCTCAGGGTTATGATCCTTGCCTGAAGGATTGAGTCTCCCTCAAGGCAGATGTTCCTTACCTGAAGCATTGAGACTGTCCCATTGTGATCTCAGCCTGAGGCGCCTTTCCTGAAAGATTTTGACGGGACTATTATGAGTTCAGACACATGTTCCTTGCCTGAAGGATTGAGACTGGCCCATTGTGATCCTTACCTGAAGCATTGAGATTGTCACATTGTGATCTCAAAGTCATCCACTCCAAACCCCTTCTGCCATGCAGGAACTCTCAATCAAAGCATACCTGACATATGACCATCCAGACTCTGTTTAAAGGCCTCCAAAGAAGGAGACTCCGTCATTCTCCGTTGAGGGAGTATGTTCCACTGTCAAACAGCCCTTTCTGTCAGGAAGTCCCTCCTAATGTTGAGCTGGAATCTCTTTTCCTGGAGCTTGCATCCATTGCTCCAGGTCCTGTTCTCTGGAGCAGCAGGAAACAAGCTAGCTGCCTTCTCAATATGACATTCCTATTTAAACAGGGCTATTATATCACCTCTTAACCTTCTCTTTTCCAGGCTAAACATCCCTAGTTTCCTAAGTAGTTCCTCATAGGGCATGGTTTCCAAATCCTGCACCATTTTAGTCGCCTTCCTTTGGACACGCTCCAGTTTCTCAATGTCCTTTTTAAATTGTGGTGCCCAGAACTGGACACAATATTCCAGGTGAGGCCTGACCAAAGCAGAATAGAGTAGCACTATTACTTCCCTTGATCTAGACACTATACTTCTATTGATGCAGCCTAACATCGCATTCGCCTTTTTAGCTGCCGCATCACACTGTTGACTCTTGTTCAACTTGTTGTCTACTTGGACTCCTAGATCCCTTTCACACGTAGTTTCATTCACTGGTTTGTCCCAGATCTAGTTATTCAGACAAAGCAAATCTTTTAGGAAAACTCAAGGGGAAAAACAAGATCAATTATCCTAGGTTTAGTTGCTTTTTTGGCACACACACACACACACAACATACTCAGCTGCATGCAATTGCAGGGTTTGTCCACTTTCTGTGTATGTTGATTTTGGATTAATGCTCAACGTGTCTGAATACAATCCCACTTTTGTGGTTTTAAATCCCATTTCTGCACAGGATTTGGCCGGTTCCCTCCCATGTGATAAATTCCTAGGAACTGGAAGAGCAACTATGAACTAACTATACAAAATCTGCCCCAAAGTCATGTCCGGTGGTCACCATTTCCTTTGGCTAAAAACAAGTGATGGAGAAAAGCTTTGGACCATAGACCTTTGGGCCATCATCAGCTTCTCCACTCTTTAGACTTGACTGAAGTGTTCTAAACTAGTCTGGATAGTAAAGCTATTAAAATCTCATTTTGGGATCTCAGGAAGGAGATGGGGAGAGATTTGCATGTTTGTTTTTACATTACATGTCATAATTCAAAACTCTCTCCCACTCTGTCCCATTTTTTAAAAATGTATTTTATTAAGAAAACATATAAAGAAGACTTAATACAAAACATACAAGACAAAACAACAACAAAACACAGTACTGTACATAAATGATTATATGATAATCCACATTAGTTTCATACACTTCCAACATAACACATGGTACCCTGCTTTTATAACGCCATTTATATTCCTCCAAATTGGTATGAAATCATCAGCTTCTATGAAAATATATGAATATCACAAATATATTTATGTTATGCAAAAAAGTTAAAACAAGGAGAGTAAGGCAAATTTTAACTTTGTCTAAAGCAGCAGAGGCTATAATACCTTAAGTCCACAGTATCTATCTAAGTATTTCCAATCCTTAATTACAACATTTATGTCTTTATTCCTCAGGCTTTCTGTCAAAATATCCAATTTCTTAGCTTCCCACAACTTAATTAACCATTCCTCTTCAGTTGGTACCACATTGTTTTTCCAATATTGAGCATAGAGAATCCTAGCCAGCGTTTGCATGTAGAGAATTAGAGGTGACAGTTTCTTAGCCTAGACATCCTCCAATATACATGTCATGTTTAACAGAAAAATACGAGGATCTACAGGAATATCTGTGGAGTATATTTGTCATTAAGTTATGAATGTTACTCCAAAATCCCTTGGCTTTGTCACATTTCCACAAAGGTGGAAGAAAGTGCCATCCTGTTTCTCACATTTCCAATGTTTAATGTTAGCAGTATTATACATTTTGTTCATTTTGAGAGGGGTCATAGACCATCTTTGTAACATTTTGGCATAGTTCTCCTTGTAATTTTGACACAAGGTAAATTTCCTTGTCTCTTTCCAAGGTGTTTCCCAGTGATCTTGTCGATGGCTTTCTGCAAATCCTGTGACCATTTTGCCATGGAAAGTTTAACAATTTCATCCTCCAAATCTCTCTCTTTCAAGATCTTATCATATTTTGAAAGATGTTTACTCTCTTTATCCACAAAATTTTTGTCCAAGCTGTTCTCTTTGTAAGAAATACCCATCAATTTTTGGTCAGACCTAAACCTTTCAGCTACCTGAAAATACAAATACCACTCAATATCCTTACCTTCAGAAACAAGTATTTCTCTCGATTTCAATGACACAATATTATTGGGTTTCCACTGAATCAAATCATTATATATTATCCATCTGTTCTTGAAGTCTTTAGTTCTTTTATAAAAGGCTTCTTGGGGCGATACCCATTGTGGAAGATTACTATAGAAAAGGTCTTTAACCTTCTTCCAGACATAAAGCAGAGCATTTCTAAGAAAGCGATGTTTAAAGTCTTTATGTTCTTTGACCTTTTCATACCACAAATAGGCATGAATCCCAAACCTCAAGTCACAGCATCCTAAAGATAACAGTCTATCATTGCTTAGATTAATCCAGTTCTCTAGCCAACACAGACAAGATGCATATTAATATAGCTTAAAGTTTGGTAAAGCACAACCCCTCGTCATATTCGTCTGTCAAAATTTTCCATCTCACCCTAATAATAATAATAATAATAATAATAATAGGATTTATTTATATACCGCCCAATCACTGGGAATCCGAGGGGTTTACAACAGAGGGGATAATAGACGGTTCCCTGCCCTCAGGATTACAATCTAAATTTGGCTCATTGACCTTCCCAAAGAAATTCAGAGAACTCTTTTTGCCAGATTGCAAAGTGTTCATCTTCGGCTATAATTGGTATGTTCTGAAATAAGTACAGAAAACGGGGAATGATATTCATTTCTAACGTTGCTATTCTCCCATAAAATCAGAGATGCAATTTGGACCATGCAGACATATCCTTTATTACTTCATTCCATAGTCTTCCATAGTTGTTGTGGAACAAGTCAATGTTCTTGGTCGTTAAGTATATTCCCAGATATTTAGCTTCATCAACGACTCTGTACCCCGATACATTACTTAACTCCAGTTGTTCTCCTTGGTTTAAATTCTTCGTAATAAACACAGTTTTGTTTTGATTCACCGTTAACCTCGATATTTCAGCAAATGCCTCCAGAGTATAATTGAGAGCCAAAATGCTATTTAGTGGGTTATCTAGGAAGCAAATGAGATAGTCAGCAAATGCTAGTGACACCCAGATACATATCTCCATGCTGCAGACCTCAGCGTCAACAAAGGAAGGCATCTCCCCTCTGAATGAATGTCTTGAGAAAGTAATGGGCTGTATGAGGAAAAACAGATTAAAACTGAATCCAGATAAAACAGAATTACTTGTTGTTGGATATCCTAATCCAGGTATGGAGGTTTGTCAACTGGTCCTGGACAGGGTCACACTTCCCCTAAAGGATGGTATTTGCAGTTTGGGGGTGCTCCTGGAACCGTCGCTCCAGATGTCAACTCAGATAGATGCTATGGCCAAGAGTGCCTGATATCAGTTTCAGTTGATACACCAACTGCGTCCCTTCCTGGAACCTGAAGACCTAAAAACTATGATGCATGCGCTGGTAACCTCACATCTTGACTTCTGCAATGCGGTCGACAAAGGGCTACCCTTCAACCAAGTCCGGAAACTACATCTAATTCAAAATATGGCAGCCAAAGTGGTCACTGGAAGATCTAGAGGTGACCATGTTAAACCTATAATAAAGTCTCTTCACTAGTTGTCTTTTAATTTCCGGGAACAATACAAAATCTTGGTTATAACCTTTAAAGCTCTTCATGGCTTGGGTCCAGCTTACTTATGGAATCTCCTTCTCCCATACAATCCGCCAAACACATTGAGGGCATCTGGTAAAGTCTTACTATTAAAAAGTAGGCTGGCTGCATTTACCCAGAGGACCTCCTCTTCTGTCACTTCCAAGTTAAGAAATAGCCTCTGGAAGAGATCTGATATATCACCAGTCTTTAAGGCTTTAAAAAGGCAACCAAGACGTATCTCTTTCCAGATTAACATTCCAGCAATCTCCTATTAATTTAATTAATTGTTCAACAACTGCTCTAACTGCCTCTGCCCTTGTGATGATCTCCTGTGGTCCAAGAAGCCAAACTGTGGCCCTCTTATGGCTCTTAGCCCAGCAGACTCTTAAATTCCTGAAATCATGCTGCCAGAACCCAGTGAATTATAAAAGGACTTCCCTTAACCTACACTGGGACCAGTTAAGGAACCTTATTTCTCCTCCTTTACTGATCTTCCAAGCATCACCTGAGCCAAGACACGTTTAAAAGGAGTGTCGAGTAGTAGATACTCCAAGGAGGTATGTATTATAAATAGCAAAATATAACTAAAATATAAGTCATGCAAGATATTAAGGATCTTGCAGGTACAATATTTTTTAGTATATAATATTCAGTTCATATAAGCTATTAAAAACCCAAATAAACCCAAACGTCCAATTCTGAGACTAACTTCCAAGATCCGCTCTTTAACTCTCTCTCTCTCGATCTCCAACCGACACAATTCCCCCAACTGTCTCTTGGTCTCTCAGGCCTTATAGCTCCTTCTCACGGAAGCTTCCAGAAGAACCTTTATCTTGTTCTCTGATTGGTCAAGAGAGCCTTCCGTAGCAGTGATGTCACTCTGCATTTGCATAAACTTCCCTTTACTGCCTGAAGAAGACCTCCATTGACTGGAGCCCTGGTATTACAACAACAACAACAGCCCCTCTTTTCCTTGGAAGAGATTCACAACTAGACCTTGTTTCCCTGCTGGGAAGAATAGGAGGATTCCAGAGGTTCCCATTTCCACTAAGATTAGGAGCTCCCAAATTCCCATGGAAGAGGTTTCCTAAGGCATGTGCCAGGACAGAGTGGGGAACGGGGGGCTCTTCACGGGTGAATGGCCGTTTGTCAGCTGAACCTGGGGCTGAGGGTCCCTAAGAAGAATCTCCTCTGAGCCTCCAGGAGAGCAAGACTCAGGGAAGGGACAGTCTGCCAGGGGCTGAGAGCTGCTTGGACTAAACCTTGAGGGCACTTTCCCAAAAGCTGACCAGGATTGGTTTCAGGGGCTGGCATTTTCCTCTCAGAGGACCGTCACGATCTCAAAGGCCACTCCCCATTTTGGATTTTGTTGTTTGTGTTGCCCTCAGCAGGGACTTGCTTGCTCCTAAGGTGCCATGGAGGTGAGCATGGAACGTACAGGGAAGATGGCGTTTGCAGTCTTTTCCACCATTCAGCTTACCTTGTGTGGTCTTCAAGCCTGTCAAAAGAGAGCAGGAAAGTAACCTGGAGGAGAAAGCAAAGTCCCACATTTGCTCCCATAAGCTGCCCCTGAAGCTTTTCCCAGCATTCCCTAGTCCTCAGTCTCCCTCCCAGGCTCCACCGTTTCCTAGAGAGATGGAAACCTTCAAGGGAGAGTCTTTGGGAGTCAAGCCAAGCTCTCCTCTGCTTCCCAAGGCCTCCTTCTCCATCCACTGCTGGTCTTTGGAAGGGAGACCTAGACTGCTCTTGGGAAAGTTACTTTTGGAGGGACAGGGACTCCCAAAACCTCCCACTCTGGCTCTAACCTTAAGGACTTCAAATCTCTGCAATGAACTGGGCCAGGTCTTATGCCAGGAGTGGGAATCCTGTGGCCCTCGCTCCGTATCCCCATTAAGAAAAAGACTGAATCTCCATGACTGGTGCTATTTTTCATACTCTTGGGATGAGCAGCCAGGAAAACAGAATGCTTCAAAGAATTCAAAGGTTTATTGGATGGAGATAGAAGTGCAAGATGCCTTAAAATCATATGTTCTGAATCAAAGACAGCATCAAAGGGGATCTTAATAGTTTTACAGGATAGAAACTTCCTCCAAACAAAAAGTATTTCGCACTTCCACTTTCTCTCCTTTCTGGAAATCCTGATGCCTCAAGGGCTGGATCCTAAGCAAAAGAGAGATACGGTTTGAACTGCAATTCAGAGGTCAAGGTTTGTATGCGGTTTTTGATGCAATTTACTAATTTCAAGGTCCAACTGTATAAATGATTTAATTTTTTTAAAAAAAATTGTTAGAATTTTAATGCCTTTGCATTGTTTTGAATTTGTACTGTATTAAATTTGCTGTTAGCCACCCTGAGTTCTCCCTTGGGAGAAAGGATGGATGTATATCTCGGCCTCAGAGGGAGCGATCAGGCAGACCCAGCAACATCAGGGACTGCCTGAAGGAAGAGGCCCCTCCCTCCTCAACTGTCATCTTGGCCTCAGAGGGAGCGATCAGGCAGACCCAGCAACATCAGGGACTGTCTGAAGGAAGAGGCCCCTCCCTCCTCAACTGTCATCTTGGCCTCAGAGGGAGCCATCAGGCAGACCCAGCAACATCAGGGACTGCCTGAAGGAAGAGGCCCCTCCCTCCTCAACTGTCATCTCGGCCTCAGAGGGAGCCATCAGGCAGACCCAGCAACATCTTGGACTGCCTGAAGGAAGAGGCCCCTCCCTCCTCAACTGTCATCTTGGCCTCAGAGGGAGTCATCAGGCAGACCCAGCAACATCAGGGACTGTCTGAAGGAAGAGGCCCCTCCCTCCTCAACTGTCATCTCGGCCTCAGAGGGAGCGATCAGGCAGACCCAGTAACATCAGGGACTGTCTGAAGGAAGAGGCCCCTCCCTCCTCAACTGTCATCTTGGCCTCAGAGGGAGCGATCAGGCAGACCCAGCAACATCAGGGACTGCCTGAAGGAAGAGGCCCCTCCCTCCTCAACTGTCATCTCGGCCTCAGAGGGAGCGATCAGGCAGACCCAGTAACATCAGGGACTGTCTGAAGGAAGAGGCCCCTCCCTCCTCAACTGTCATCTTGGCCTCAGAGGGAGCCATCAGGCAGACCCAGCAACATCAGGGACTGCCTGAAGGAAGAGGCCCCTCCCTCCTCAACTGTCATCTCGGCCTCAGAGGGAGCGATCAGGCAGACCCAGCAACATCAGGGACTGTCTGAAGGAAGAGGCCCCTCCCTCCTCAACTGTCATCTCGGCCTCAGAGGGAGCCATCAGGCAGACCCAGCAACATCAGGGACTGCCTGAAGGAAGAGGCCCCTCCCTCCTCAACTGTCATCTCGGCCTCAGAGGGAGCGATCAGGCAGACCCAGTAACATCAGGGACTGTCTGAAGGAAGAGGCCCCTCCCTCCTCAACTGTCATCTTGGCCTCAGAGGGAGCCATCAGGCAGACCCAGCAACATCAGGGACTGTCTGAAGGAAGAGGCCCCTCCCTCCTCAACTGTCATCTCGGCCTCAGAGGGAGCCATCAGGCAGACCCAGCAACATCAGGGACTGTCTGAAGGAAGAGGCCCCTCCCTCCTCAACTGTCATCTCGGCCTCAGAGGGAGTCATCAGGCAGACCCAGCAACATCAGGGACTGCCTGAAGGACGAGACTTCTCCCTCCTTTGTCACCTTGTATTTGTATTGCATTAAGATTTTTACTGTACACCGCTATGATCATTGCAGAATACAGTAGCGGTCTATAAATAAAACATATTATTATTATTATTATTATTATTATTATTATTATTATATAAATAAACTAAATAAACTGGAAATCTTTTGAAGATCCATGGGTTTCTTAGTGTAAATAGCCCTCCACCAATAGACACAGAGACTGAATGAGTCTGTCCAGAATTGCTAGGGGTCATTTTTGGCACCTGGGTTGTATCTCCATTGCCCAAACCTAGCACTTTGACACCATGAAACTTCCAGGACTCTGTCCAACAGAATCCTGGGATTTCATCTTTCAGGTACTTAGAATTATATAGCAACTCATGAACGACTGCACTGGGACTCTCTACCAAGCATCCAGTTCTAAGCCCCCCATTCCCAGGTTTCTCTAGGGTGGATCCACAACCATTAACATGGCACCAAACTGGTACAATTGGATAATATGTATAGGACTTTGGTTGCCTACTTTCTGGTGTCCCTCCATCTCTCTTATAGGGTTGTGAATTCAGGTCCTGAGGTTTGTGAGCTAAAGCCTAGGACCTAGGGCAGGGCCTCTAGCGATCTCATTCAGCCTAATGCATAAATTACAAACCACAGTCGCTCACAGTTTGTCATTCAAAACTACTCAATATACTTTCCTGTGTAGAAATGAAGAGAGAAATTTTTAAAGGTCTGTTCCCAGATCAAGGGGAAATGAGAGAATTATTCTTTCTCACTTGCTTGGAGAGACAGGATAAAAAGCGTGAAGTCGAAGACTTTCATGGCTGGCTTCCATAGCTTTTTGTGGGTTTTTGGGGCTATGTGGACACGTTCTAGAAGAGTTTCTTCTGACGTTTCGCCAGCATCTGTGTCTGGCATCTTCAGAGATTCCAGCCACAGATGCTGATGAAATGTCCGGAAGAAACTCTTCTAGAACATGGCCACATAGCCCAAAAAATCCACAAAAAACTAAGGATAAAATGCATTTAATTTAGCCTCCTTCTTTCTAGCCAGATGGCGAATGCAGAGTATAGTAGTGAGCCCTTGTACCACCACAACTGAGAGAAAGCAAGAAACTAAACCAGTCCATAGACCCCTGACATTTTTCTAGTTGAAGAAACCAATTAACTAAGCCTTGTAAATTATAATAAGCTACTGCTCTCACATCTGATCGGGATGTTTGCACAGAGCCCTTTCCTCTTTCCTGGAATTAGGCTCCCTCCAAAATGGAGAAGAGGCAGCCTCATCTCCTGTCTGAAGATCATGCATGAAAATTGGAAGCTCAATGCCAGGCCCTGCTGTATCGTATCTTTACTGCCACATGTAAAAAGGGCAAGGAAAAACACCTGTTACAGGAGAAGAAAGCAAATAAAACCTGATCCTTTCTGGTCCAGCTTTAGGTCCTGGGCAAAAGAAGGGAAACCAGGATTTGGCTTGGGAGTGAGCGAATGTTGTGTGGCCTGCCCTGGGGCCTCCCTGGGGACCAAATCCATCTCCCTTCTCTTCCCCCTCAGTCAGCATTCTCACAAAGGAACCAAATTTAGGGGTCTCCCATCGGCATCTCGAGGCACCCACTTTTCCTTTCCTTTCCTGCCAAGGAAACCCAGAAGGAGCCCCTCTTCCCAAGCAGCCAATGACCAAACCCACCAGCCTTCTAGAACCCTATTCAGGCTCCAAGCCAACCGCTAACAATGGTCCAAGTTCAGGGCTGCTTTAACTGTCTGGCTGAATGCTAGGGAATTCTGGGAACTGTAGTTTTGTGAGATATTTAGTCTTCTCTGTCAGACAACTCAGATGCCATGATAAACTAAAATTCCCAGGATTCCCGAGTACTGAACTAGGGCAGTTGAAGCAGTTTATTTCTGCAAACTGGATTATTTCTGCAATGTGTTTTTGACCTCTGTTACTATTTGAGCATCCACAAGGCTCTGTTGGTTTGAAGGAAAGATTAATCATCATCATCATCATCATCATCATCATCATCATTTCTGCAGTGTTTTTGAACCAGATCTGAGAGAGCCCTGCAGCCTGGATCTGCCCAAATCCCAAATATTGCCCTCTCAGCAAAGCCTGGAGATATTAACCTTTAAGGACCAGAACTCCTCAAAGGCTGACTTTCCCAATCTCTCCTGAGAGACCCTCCTGAACCTAGAGCAGCCTCAAAGAAAGGGGTCCCATTGAATGGGGGCCCACGTCTTTCTGAGTCTGTGGGTCCAGAAGAAGAGGACTGTTTTCTAGGACCCTCTTCCTAACCTCACAAGTAGGGTTGCCATAACCCGGCGGCCCCCGTGCCAATCACGGTTTTGGGGGGCCCTTCCCGGTCCGGTTTGGGCCCCCACCCGTGCCTTGTTCCTGGTTTGGGGGCCCGCTCCGGCCATTGCCGCTGCCGCTAACACGGCTGCTGAGGCGCCAAGCCACCTCCTCCTCCAACTTCGCCTTCCCCCTGTTCCTGGGCGGCTGAAGCGCCGCTGCCACTGCGCCCCCACTGTGAGGGCTTGCGCGCCGCCCAGGCCTCAGCAGGGGCTAGTGGCAGCGCGCGCGCCTGCCCCAATTCTGTCTGCGTGCGCGCGCGCCTGCCTCACTTTCCTCCCCGCGCACGTGCGCGCCTGCCCCAATTACCTCCGTGCATGCGCGCGCCTGCCCTGCTTCCCTTCCTCCCACGCCAGCCATCATAAGGAGGAGGAGGGGGAGAGGAGGAGGAGGAGGAAGGAGCCAGAGGAAGGGTGCCTGAAGGCCAGGGCAGAATTGGGCCAGAGGAGGAGGAGGAGGAGGAGGAGGAGGAAAGCTGAGTCAGTGGCTATTAGGTCTGCCTTGGTATTTTGGGGTTTTTAAATTATTTTTAAAAATATAAAATACTTATTTTATTTATTTTTTAATTTTTATCATTGCTTTTTATTTTTTATTTTATTAATTTTTATTATTTGATTTTTATTTTTTGTTTTATTAATTTTTATTATTGCTTGTTTTTGTTTTATTTTATTAATTTTTATTATCAAATATATACACCCCTGCCTTGTTTTTTATTTATTTTTTCATTATTTTTTATTATTAAATATATGCAAGTGCATTTTTTGTGTATTTATGGTGCTTTGAATGCTAACAAGTCTGCCTTTCTTGGCCAATTATAGTGGTGATGGTGATGATGATGATGATGATGATGATGATGATGATGATGGTGATATTGATATCAACAAGCCTCTGAGGCACGGCCAATGTAACTTGCTTATGTAACTTGCTGTGATTTTTACAAACTCATGCGCAGTGAAGAAAAACCACAGTCCCTTGCCCAAGTACACACTTCTGAGAAGTACAGTTGAACCCCAGGGCAAGTACATTTCTGCCATCTGTCTAAGAATAATGTCAAAATGTCCTCCATTTTGATCATGCCTACAAATATGCATTTATATTAACATTTTTTTAAAAAACCTCAATTTTTTGCGCGTCCTCCATTTTTATAAAATGTGTCCTACATTTGAAAATGTTGCCCTACATTTGTCCTACATTTGTCCCGGTTTGGAGGTCCTCACTTATGGCAACCCTACTCACAAGGCATCTCTTAGCATTTGCCCAACACTGCTCTTGAACATGCAAAGATCAGGCAAGCAAGATCTGCTTTGCTGTTTGCAAAAAAGATGGAAAAACAATAGGCCCTTGGTATCCTTTGGGATTTGGTTTGGATAGCAAAATCCATGGGTGCTCAAGTACCATTATATAAAATGGGTGACCTTGGGTAAGTCACACTCTCTCAGCCTCAGAGGAAGACCAATGGCCAACTGGAAGGCGGACAACACAAACACACATCTACATGATGGGAAATGGCATTCATTCCGGGCCATGAAACCCACTGCAAGGAAACCTTGGGCAGCAGACACTCTCTCAGCCTCAAAGGAAGACAAAGGGCAAAGTGGAAGGCAAACCTGAAGGCAAGGAAACCCTGGGAATAGGGTAACTAGACACGAGTTCAAGGCATGCAGCACTCCCCAAGCCCCCAAGGCACACTCTCTCAGCCTCAAAGGATGGCAATGGTAAACTCCCTTCGACAAAACCTACAAAGAGACTCCTGTGACAGTGTTGCCTTAGGATCCCCAGAAAGGAATTGAAGGCACACAATTCTCCCCCAAAGTCTGGGAGGAAAAGGAGGAGGAAGGCTTAGAGGAAGGTCCTGAGGAGGAGGAGGAGGAGGAGGAGGAGGGCTTAGAGGAAGAGGAGGAGGAGGAAGGCTTAGAGGAAGGGCCTGAGGAGGAGGAGGAGGAGGAGGAAGAGGAAGGGCTTACAGGAAGGGCCTGAGGAAGAGGAGGAGGAAGGCTTAGAAGAAGGACCTGAGGAGGAGGAGGAGGAGGAGGAGGAGGAGGAGGACGAGGAAGGGCTTACATGAAGGGCCTGAGGAAGAGGAGGAGGAAGGCTTAGAAGAAGGATCTGAGGAGGAGGAAGAGGAAGGGCTTATAGGAAGGGCCTGAGGAAGAGGAGGAGGAAGTCTTAGAAGAAGGACCTGAGGAGGAGGAGGAGGAGGAAGAGGAAGGGCTTACAGGAAGGGCCTGAGGAAGAGGAGGAGGAAGAGAAGGAAGGCTTAGAAGAAGGACCTGAGGAGGAGGAGGAAGAGGAGGAGGAGGAAGGCTTAGAGGAAGAGCCAAAGGAGGAGGAGGAGCAGAGAGACCTCTGGAGGATTCTGCAGAGGAAGAAGAAGGAGAAGAAGAAGGGGCTCCTGAGCATACGCAGAGGCCTCTGGGGGAGAAGCCACAGGGAGAAATCTCCTGGTTGTAACTTATTATTACTATCATTAGTAGTAGCATTAGTATTATTAAATTTTATTTATTTATAAAGACATGGCAAGACGTATTTATAAAAAGTATCTCAGTGAGTTTCTATATTATAGCATCAGGAAAGATTTTAGGTGTTGTTCAGGTTTGGAAATGCTGTTTGGGATCCCTTCTGACTTTGGGGCCCTTTCCTCCTCCATTTTGGGTTCAATGAAGGCCTCAAACTGCCAAGTACAGAGGCAGAGGCAGCCATTTTGTGTTCTGGAGGCCATTTTGTGCTGCTTGTGACTCTGGGGAAAAATGTTCTGGAACCTTCTCTGAGTCTCAGTTGAACAGAGGCTTCTCTTTCTTTCCTGAGGCTCCAGAGTCAGAAGGAGGCCAGGCTCCTTGGGCCAAAAGGAAGAAAGTGTGTCTCTTTGTGTGTCTTTTGTGTGTCTTTTCTGAGAGGGTTTTCTTATTACAAAGCTCTGCTCCTTCTGGGGAACATGGGTTTTAAAGGGGGTCAGAAATGGGGAGAATAGTTTTAATACAAGCCTAATTATTATGCTTCACAAACATTGGGCTTTGGCTTCTAAGAGGAGGCTAGTCCCCCCAAAAAGGCCAAAAGTGGCTCCTTTGGGAGGTTTTAAAAGCCTCCCAAGTTTCCTTATTAATAGATTTTCAGGCAAGAAGGAAGGAGACAGACCATGACAACCCATTTTACCAAGAATGAAACAAACAAACATAGAAGCAAACAAGAACAAGAAAAATAAGGATTAGACAGAAAAGCAAACTGCTTTTATTTTTTTAAAACCATTTTTAACAGGATAAAAGTACGACTTGGGTTCTTCTATCCTTTATAACCGACTGAGGCTGTATCTGCACTTCAGAAATAATCCGGTTGGAAACCACTTTTTTTGTTTTGTAATTTATTTATAAACAATCCTTTACAAACAAAAATGAAAAAACATACCAAGACATTTGCATAACAAATACAGCTACAACAACAAAAAAGTACAAATACCTATATCATACACATACAACATGCAATAAATAACATCCTGATATACAAAGCTGTCAGAAATGTACTATTAAGTTACTTCCAAGATAAGCTAAGATGACCCTTTTATTTAATTTACTTAAATTCCTTCAAGGTATCAATACGTCTTAAACCTCTAATGTTCATATAGACTTTCCATATGAAATCTGGGATTGTAAATTAATAATTAGTATTACAAAATAAATCAAAGCATGACCAGTCCTCTTTAGTTTTCTCAACTGGTTTATCCCTCATGATTGCGGTTAAAATGTCCAATCCCTTTGCTTCTCTTAGTTTAATTATCCACTCCTCTATTTTAGGAATTTGGATGTTTTTCCAATACTGTACAAAATTAGTCTGGAAAATATTTTAGCTACTTCCTTTTTCAGTTTACATGTCATATTGAGCAAAAAGATCAAAGGGTTTAAAGGTATTTCTTCCTGTAAATGCCATCAAAGAAAATGCCATCAAAGAAAACCATTATCCTGAAACATGGAAACAAGCTAATATAACTTTGCTGTTAAAAGAAGATAGAGATGCAACTGAGGTAAAGAGCTATAGGCTTATTTCCTTATTAAATATGGATTATAAACTATTTTCTATGATTTTGGCCCATAGACTCAAAAAAAGTTCTTAAACACTGGATTCATAAGGACAAGTCAGAGATAACATTCAAAACGTCTGAAATATAATTGAATATTTCCAAAAGGACAACGAAAAAAAACACTTATCTTTTTAGAAAAGGCCTTCAATAACATAGGATGGGATATGATATTTGTGACACTTGAAAAATGGAAATAGGAGCTTCTTATTATAGATGGATAAAGGCAATGTACAAAGATCAAAGACTAATTGTTAACTATAAAAACCAGAAGAGTTTAAGATTTCTAAAGGTAAATGGCAAGCTTTCCCACTATCACCCTTTTTCTTCATTCTGATCCTAGAAGCACTGAATAATAGGATAGGATTAGACAATAAGATCAATGAGATAAAAATTAAAAACAACTGAGTTTAAAATGAGAGTCTTCTCAGATGATATTTTGTATTCCCTGGAGAACCCAGAAAAGAGCACAAGGCAATTGATGGATGTAATAGTGGAATTGGAATATGTTTCAGGACTAAAAGTAAACAGAGACAAAACAACATTAATAACACAAAATATGGGGAAAAGGAAGAACAAATCCTGGAAGAAATTAGTGGATTTAAATTGGGAAAGAAAGTTAAATATCTAGGAATAAATTTAACAAATAAAATTCAGATCTATTTCAGAATAACTATGAGACACATGGAAGGAAATCAGAAAAGACTTAGAAAAATGGGAGAAATTACACTTATTGCTATTAGGAAAAATATCACTGATCCAAATGAGTTTACTTCTTGAAATGCTGTTTCTGTTCCAAGCGATACCCATCATCCAGAATGAAAAACCCTTGAATCTATGGCAAAAGGAAATCTCAAAATTTATTTGGAATTAAAAAAGAGCCAGGATAAAAACGAAAATACTTTGTGATTAGAAAAGTAGAGGAGGGCTGGGTTTACCAAACTTAAAACTTTATTATGCTGCTTGTTGTTTAGTTTGGATTAGAGAATGGGTTTTGTTAGAGAATGAACAGTTGTTATGTCTGGAGGGTGAACATTTAAGATTTGGGTGGAATGGATATCTAATTTACGGTAAAGAGAAACTTCATAAAGAAAGCACAAATCATTTTGTAAGAAAAGCTCTATTGAAGATCTTGGGGAAAAACAAGTGTAGAATATGTCCAAAAATACCTTTATGGTGTTTGCCGCATGAGGCTCTTTTCGGGAGGAAAAGTATCCAGAAAACTAAATGGTTGAGATACAAGGATGTCCTGAAAGAATCGCAAGATCAAAACACAAGAAGAACCTAAAGAATCTGGCCTAGATTGTCACTGGTCTCTTTATCATCAAATGAGGGAGAGGTTTAAAATAGATGTGAAATTAGAAGGAATACAAAATGAAAAATGGGAATTGTGGAAGCCATGCTCCATGGTCCTTCCATGCCTGATGAGAGTGTTGGGTGCGAGGCATTGGAGAAACCTCCAGCTGTGTTTCTCTAGCCAGAAGCCAAAGGAAGGCATTCTCCTCTGAGGGCCACTGGGGAGGTCAGGAGGTTTCAGCAGATGATGCGCTCCTTTCACATCTAGCTACAGGGACATAGCCAGGGTCCTCTCCAATTCCCCATCCCCTGATCCCCCTCCACTCTCACAAGGCATGGAGTGTCAGGACCATGGTGAACAGGTCTGAGGAAATGACATGCATGTGGCCACTAGGTGGAGCTCTTGTGGAAGTCATTGACAGTTCTAGTGGCAGTTAGATGTGTCAGCATTTAAACAGTGCATCATTGGAATGTTGATGCAACGGTCAACTGTCATTCTCAACTGTCATTGAGGAAGAGTCAGACAGTGTGTGCCTCAGAGTGGGTTGTTACTGGTGTGGATGGTGGAGGGTGTCGATGTATATAGTGTTGTGCACAGTGGAACTTCTTATAGGAATAAAAGCCTCATCTGGGAGAAGATTGCAGTGTCTCTCTGCTCAGTGAGAAAGCGACAGGTGTTTCTTCAGCTCACAAGTTACTGACTACAGTCAAGGTGGAGAATCTGGCGCCATATGTTAGCGTGTTGCCTCATGTGTTGCGCAACATAGCAACCTCAAAAGCGTTTTAACATGTAGAATCTATTATGTAGGGGGAGCTGCAGTGAATCTATGCTAGGTCCAGAGGGCTTTGTTTGGTGAAGAGGGAGGAAGGGGATGCTCACCTCTGCATTGGCATCTCACTAGCAGCATGCTGTTCTCTGTATCTTTGAGTGATGCAGGGTTTCGTGACAAAGGAAGCCTAATCCTAGTCTCTTTTCTCAGGAACTTCATCTCGGCCTCCTTGTACACAGCTTTGGGGCATATTTTGCTGGAAGAGACCCAAGTGCAGGGCCACCAGGACCCCCCCCCCCTTGCCCACCTAATGGCCAACACAGAGGCCAAGCGGAGGGAGTTGGGCTCCAAGAGAAAGAGGCTGTCGAAGTACAATAACTCTTTGGTGAGTCGCCATCCTGACTATTAATTTCATTTGTGTCAGTGCTGAGGCAGCTCATGAAAGCAAGTGGAGAACATATTGTCCCAGTTTGGCAGAGAAAGTCCTGGTTAATCCTCTGTCACCCCACTTTTTCAGCGGCTTTCAAAGATGTCCTGGTTTCTCTCTCCTTCTCCCACTTTGCCTCTTCTCCTCAGCTGTCTTGGCTTGCTGCAAAATGACTTCCAAGGAGTTTGCACCCCATCAATTCAAAAAGGGAGCGAGGAGAGGAGATAAGTTGCTAGGGTCTTCCCTTGCCAGGAAGCTGAGGCAAAAGCAAACTGCTGTGCCTTTCCTAGCTTGTGTGAACTTTCTCATAAAAACTTTGGCCATCCTCACCATCTTCTGGTGTTGCTTGCACACATGTGCCTTGCTTTTCCTGTCTGTGAAATGATGGGGATATGGGAGATCCTCTCTGGATCTAAATTGGGGGTGGGCCCAGTGGCCCTCAAGTCCAGAGTGCTCCCCAGAACTCTTTTTTAAAAATGACATTTCTTGTACTATATATTTTGGGATAGTCAGTATCCTAATTCATCCTCAATAGCCCAGCCATGGCCTAAATTACAGTCGGCCCTTCTTATACACGGATTTTTTATACACGGATTCAAGCATACACGGTTTGAAAATGTTCCAAAAAAGTATAAATTTACCTTGATTTTCCATTTTTTATAAGGGACACCATTTTGCTATGTCATTATGTTTAATGGGACTTGAACATACACGGATTTTGTTATACACGGGGGATCTTGGAACCTCAGCATATAACAAGGGTCCACTGTATATTGTTTATTATGGGCCCGTACAGACAGCCACAATAAAGCTGATTCGGGTCACTTTGGAGTTATGTTGTTTAAATGACACACGCATCCTAAGAGGCCAGAAGCTGCACCATAGCCGTACTCAAGTCCTTAGGACTGGAGGGTGGCTTTGGCGTGGCGTCTGGACTCTTAGGACGCATGCATCATTTAAACAGCATACCTCCAAAGTGACCTGAAGTAGCTTTATTTTGGCCTGTCTGTACAGGCCCTATATTATATTGAAAGGATTCGAGACAAAGTGGATCTCAAAGGCAGTAGCTTTTTTCTTGCTAACAGAATTTAAAGTTTATATCCTGTACTGAATTCTGAAGTGATGAAATACTAATATTTGAATATGCACCATGTGCTTTCCTCCCCTTTTGCTTAGTCACTCTCTGGATGAGGGCTTTTTTCTATTTCAGGTGACCTTTGCAGATGTGGCAGTATATTTCTCCGAAGATGAATGGAATCTGTTGACGAAGAAACAGAAACTTTTGTACAATTATGTAATGATGGACAATTATGAGAATGTGGCTTCTGTAGGTAAGGAACCTGAATCCATGGCTCTTTCTATAAAGACTGAGGGCCCTTTCATACTATATTATCATGTCGCTTTGGTTCCACTAGAATTATAGAATCATAGAGTTGGAATAGACCACAAGGGCCATCCAGTTGAACCTCCTTCTGCCATGTAGGAATACACATTCAAATCACCCCCAAGAGATGGCCATCCAGCCTCTCTTTAAAGACCTCCAAAGAAGAGGACTCCACCAAACTCTGAGGGAGTATATTCACCGTCAAAGAGCTCTTACTGTCACAAAGTTCCTCCTAATGTTTAGGTGGAACCTCTTTCCCTGTGTCTTGCATCCATTGTGGTGTCTCCTTTTCTCTGTAGCAGCAAAAAGCAAGCCTGCTCCTTGCGCAACATGACACCCTTTCAACTATTTAAACATGGATATCATCTCCACTTTTTATCTCCTTTTCTCCAGGATAAACATACCCAGCTCTCTATGCTGCTCCTCATAGAGCTTGATGGTTTCCAGAGCCTTCACCACTTTGGTTGCCCTCTGAATATTTGTCAAGATCATTTTTGAATTGTGGGGCCCAGAACTGGACACAGGATTATTCCAAGTGACGCCTGACCAAAGCAGAATAGAGTGGCACCATTAATTCCTTTGATCTAGAAACTATACTCGTATTGATGCAGCCTAGAATCACATTGGCCTTTTTAGCTGCCGCATCGCACTTTTGGCCCTTGTTCAACTTCCGGTCTACTAGGAGTCCTAGAGCCCTTTAAAGCGTAGTTTAATTGTGATAGCAACATCCTGTAGAATATTTGAATCTGTAGTTCAGTGAGGCACTATTGCTCTACAGTTTCTAAGGATTGTAAATACTCCATCCTAAACTGCCAATTCTAGGATTTTGTGGGAAAAAAACATGGAGATTAATGCTTTTCACACCCAAATGTTCCTCAGTACATCCCTGAGCAAGTTTCCTACCTTTTTTTTGGCCCCTCTTCCATCCTTTTAAAGCTCTGAAGAGTCTTCTTGGTGGAAAGACCTCTCTTGGGCCTGCAGTGGCTCAGGGAGGGCCCAACAGTGTCAAAATGGCCTCCACTTCCCCAAAGGGATGCTGTGGGATGTTGAGGGGTAAAATATTATTTCATCCCCCCCCCCCCAGCAATACAATGTGGGGTGGCCCCCTCAGTAGTCCTTGCCTGTCTTATAGATGTTTTATGGCTCCTCCCTGGCCCTTGACCCTCACCAAAATTGGAGTCCGGGCCCAGCCGCCTTGCTCTGCCTTTGCCAATGAGTTATTTGTATATTGATTATCCTGCCTTTCTCAACAAATGGACCTCAAACAATCCCTTTTATGCACCACACTCTGTGGGTATGTGTCTGTGATGGAGAGACGGAGGGAAAGTGAAATATTTAAAGGCAGGGAAGAGATGCTGAAAATGAGATGCTGAAGCGGTGCAGATAGGCAAGAGGGAAGATTGTAGACAGGGACGTAGCCAAGGGGGGGGTTCTGCCGCACCCAAGCCCCAATATAATGGTGGCACTTGGTCTGGACCCCCTTCCTAAAATCCTGGCTACGTCCCTGTTGTAGAGCGGATGGAAAAAGGGAAGGGGCTCAGGCAGATGGGAGCCAGGAGGGGAAAGCAGGAGCAAAACCAGGATTGCCTAGCTCTTTGCAGAGAGGAAGGGAATCTGGGAAGGGCCAGGAGAGGTGCCTTGGGGATTGGGAGGCAGCCATGGACCTGACAGATTTTAAGACCTGAAATGGTGAGAACCAGCTCAGATCCTTGTTTTGAAACATATTAAGGGGTTCCATTTAGAAATTATGAGCAATGTCTATGAAGAGAAGAAAGGACGACACAAAAATTCATTTTTCTCGAATGTTTCTTTTCCAACCTGAGCTTGCTTAGTTCCATGGTTGATTCCAGAGGCCCTTTATTACCTGATTGCTGGAGTCTGGGGAGGACACCCCCAAGTGCTATGCTTTTAGGGGAATTTCATACTTAGTTCAAAGGAGAGATTGGGGCAACAGGGACCTCAGTAGTTCCGGACACCCCCCCCCCCCCCCGGCATTAGACGAATTCCGTATATTCCCAAACCCTATTTAAATGAATGAGGCGCCATTAACCCTTATGAGGCATGCCGGCCCTTTTCCCAATGTGACTTTTAGTGTATGCTGAAATCTGTGTAAGGCATGTCCGCGTATGACGCAGGTGCACTCTACACTCAGGCACACACATATAGGTGTTCACGCACAAAAACAAGAACTAGGTAACAAAGGTGGGACTGGAGATGTTAGGCTTTGCTAATGATAATACATAACCTAGACAGAACTTGATTCCAAGTGCTGACAGTCCAGAATGGTGAGAGAAATCAGTAACTCCCATGGCAAGTGTAGCTGGCAAGTGTACTGAGGTGTTTAGCAATGTAAACCAACAGAGTGTCTGTCTGCAACTGGACTGACGCTAAAGAACAGCCAGTTGGTATATTTGTACTGAAATTGTTGCTAGTGGGCAGAACTTGAGTTTCTATAAGGTTTAAATCGTTTCAGAAAGTTTCCTGGTTGGGGAAAATATGGTCCAAAATCAAATGGAATAAAATGGGTGCTTGGTACAAATACCTAAGACATAAGGGATTAGCACCCCGGTTCTCAGGTCCTTCTTGGCTCTGAATTCCAGTCCCGTTCACAAGCTAATGTACAACGCAATGTGAGCACGATGCTCCCAGATGCAGCTCATCAATAACATAGCAGAATATGGAAAGAAATTTCCAGATACAGGTGTTGGTAATGCACTGACCACTTTTCACACTTAAAAATAAGTCACAGACACAGTTGATTTCATCTGAATCTTTGGAAGTTTTTTATCTTGAGTTGCAAAATAAAAAATATTTGCAAGCTCTCCTCTCTGACTTCCATCATGTTCACTGTCTCTGGTATAAACAAATACAATTCAATCCTATCCACAGCAATCCACATGTGACCTGTATACTGTATTGGTTGTGATTCATTTCCTGATGCTACACTATGAAGCGTCCTCTGCAGTTAGCTTGCATCATGCCATGTGCTCTGACTCAGCACTCTCTGGCCATCTCACAGGATATGATGCCACTTTTCAATTAAGATATTTTTACACATGTTTAAATGAATATTTATTCAACAGTCTGTATGACTATCTGCTTCTACTGATTACCTCAAGGTAGTTCCCCACAATCTCCTCTTTGCCAGCTCCTCTGAGTAAGGATATAATCATTTCATGGATTTGGGGCACCTGCACCAGAATCATGCTCAGGTCACCCACTCCAACTCTATTAATTTAATCTCAAATAGGGAGGCGTGAATGTAGGGCTAAATGTTGGGCTAACACTTTCTTAACTCTGAATTTCAGTATTATCTGTCATTATTCTTCTTTACAGAAGAACTTGTCAGTCATGAGAGAGTCCACACATCAGAGAAGCCATACAACTGCCAGAATTGTGGGAAACATTTTATGTACAAGTCTATCCTTGTCATGCATCAAAGAGTCCACACTGGAGAGAAGCCATACAAATGCCAGCATTGTGGGAATTGTTTTTCTCGGCAGTCAACCCTACTGACACACCAGAGAATCCACTCAGGAGAGAAGCCTTACAAATGCCAGCATTGTGGGAACTGTTTTTCTCAGCAGTCAAACCTACTGACACACCAGAGAATCCACTCAGGAGAGAAGCCTTACAAATGCCAGCATTGTGGGAACTGTTTTTCTCGGCAGTCCCACCTACTGACACACCAGAGAGTCCATACAGGAGAGAAGCCTTACAAATGCCAGCATTGTGGGAACTGTTTTTCTCGGCAGTCCCACCTACTGACACACCAGAGAGTCCATACAGGAGAGAAGCCTTACAAATGCCAGCATTGTGGGAACTGTTTTTCTCAGCAGTCAAACCTACTGACACACCAGAGAATCCACTCAGGAGAGAAGCCTTACAAATGCCAGCATTGTGGGAACTGTTTTTCTTTGCAGTCAACCCTACTGACACACCAGAGAATCCACACAGGAGAGAAGCCTTACAAATGCCAGCATTGTGGGAACTGTTTTTCTCAGCAGTCAAACCTACTGACACACCAGAGAATCCACTCAGGAGAGAAGCCATACAAATGCCAGCATTGTGGGAACTGTTTTTCTCGGCAGTCTCACCTACTGACACACCAGAGAATCCATACAGGAGAGAAGCCACAAAAATCCAAGCAGTGAACGAACTTTATTTTTGTAAAGAAGGAATACAAAAATCTTTTTTCAATCCAGCAGTGCTAAGAAAAGGCCCTCATGATTTTATTTGTACGGTTTTTATGTCCATATGTCTGTTTATGTTATATTTTGTTAAGTTTAGGTTTTCATTGCTACTAGTATAGATAATCACTTTGGGTTATAAATTTGGCTGAGGATTATGGGCTGTGGTTTAGGTTAGTTAGATGGGGGACTGGGATTTATTGCAGCCAGCTAGAATAGCAATGGTAGCATTCAGAATTTGTGGGATGTTGGCTGAAGAAAGTTGGGGACCGGTCGTAACAGAAAGAGAACTAGCTTCTTCGAATGTCTGGGGCGGGGAGAGATTGTGCGTGTGAGAAGGATGGCAAAGTGGGGCTGGTTAATAGTGGGGGATAGATGATGGTAATTGTAGGTGGGGGCTAGGTTTGGAAGAAGGTGGAGTTTTAGGTTTTGGAGTTGCAGTATATTCTTTGGCTTGGGGAGGCAGTTCTGGCTTAAACACTGAATTTCTGGCTGTGTTTTCAATAAAGGTCTTTGTTATTTCAACACATTGGACTCTTTGATGCACAGAAGTTGTGAATTTGCACAAAACTGACCCTTTCTTCTCCCCTCAGTCCTCAGCAACATTCCCAGCCATAAGAACAGCAGAGGCAAACACACATACATCTATATATATCTATATCTATATACATACAGTATACACAGAGAAGCTATTTCCAAAGCAGAGTCTTCCTTTCCTGCCTTTCCTGGGCACCACTGTGGCCTCTTCAAAATCTCCTCAAAAGAAGGAAAGGAGGGAGGAATAAGGAAGGAAGGAAGGAAGGAAGGAAGGAAGGAAGGGGAGGCTGCTGAACCCCCGGCGCGCTCCTTCCCTTCCCTCAAAGGCTGCCAGTGGAGTAAACAGCAGCAGCAGTAAGGCCCTGGTGATCCCTGCACATGATCAAAAGGGGCCTTTGGATGTATGTGCACATGCGCAGTCTCAGATTTTAAGGCAACTATTGACGGTGCTGAACCATATCCCTCAAACTCAGCATCTTAGAGGGTATTAAAACTGAGAACAGGTCAACATGGAAGCCAAGACCCATGATTGCTCCTGCATTCAACTATGTTCCAGGCCGCAATCTGCTGTGTCCATTGGACCTCAAGGGAAGCCACCGAGAGCCAAACAATCTCCCTTTCTATAGCCCAGTCCTGGGTTTTCCGTCGGGGTCATTGGATTCCATGGTAAAAGGCCTGGCAGGAAAGTAGCTGAGGCTTACCTTCGCCAAAGTATAGTTTCCTGCTTGTTGGAATAAGCTTTCAAGCACTCGCCGATGTGGTCGCCTATCTCAACAGACAGCTGAGCATAAGATTCTCCAGTTCTTCCACCAAGTGCCCCTTGCCTGGGTTGTCCAGATCTTGTATGGCCTTCCTGACTGGCTGCATCTTCTCTTCGCACTGAAGAGGGGAACAAACAGAGAGGAGCCATGTGAAAGTGAAGGGTGGGAGGGAAGGTGGGAGGAATTTTTTTAACTTGCCTATTGCTTTGGACAGCTAAGTAAAGAGGAAAATCAGCTCATCTAAAATGTGATGCAGGAGAAGAGTTCAATGGATACTCTTTTCTGCATGTTTTCAGCAGAAACTAACCCAGAGAAATGCTCTTGTCCTGAGGTCTCTCCTCCTTCTCTCAGCCTCAACTGACTCAACTCCCACCTTGGCCAAGATTCCCAATTCTTTCCAAGGAAACCAACCAAAGAAACACATTCTCCTTGGTTCCATCTGACCACTTCTCCATGAGTCCAATGACATGGGTTACATTTCTCTTAATAGGATGATTTCAACTGCTTTTTAACATTTCACAGTCATCTCTCAGGATCCACAGATTCTGCATCTCAATATATCCCCCAAAAGCCAACCCTGATTTTGCCATTTTATGTAAGGCACATCATACTACAACCCCATTGTTTGTAATAGGACTTAACATCCACGGATTTTGGTTACTTCATGGGGTCCTGAAACCAAACCTCAGCAGATACTGAGGTCAAACTGTAAATAATCTTCAAATTCCACCATACAATCAATAAAATTACAATTCATACATCACACTTGTTCTTATTTTTGTTCTTCTTCTTATTATTATTATTACTGTTCAGATGACACATGCATTTTAAGAGGCCAGAAGCTGCATCAAAGCTGCGCTCCTGTCCTTAGGATTGTAGTGTGGCTTTGTCATGGCTTCTGGCCTCTTAGGACACATGCATCATTTAAATAGCATACCTCCAAAGTGAGCAGAAGCAGCTTTATTTTGGCCTGTCTATATCGGCTCTAAGTAAGATAAATTACAATACAGATAAGAAAAAGGAAAAATGGGCTAAAATGAGGGTGGAGAGGCTGAGGGGAGAACCTCTATCTATGCAAGGTAGCCAAGGTATTGGTAGCAATAAAAGTGTCAGTGACAGTGAAAAGCCCTAATCTGGAAAGGCCTGCTGAAAGAGATCTGTCTTAACAGCCTTTTTAAAGGCTTCTAAGGTGGAGATGTGATGGATCTCTTCTGGCAGGTCATTCCAAAGCCTAGGAGTGGCAGAATAAAAGGTCCTCTGGGTTTTTGTAGCCAATCTAGTCTTCTTAGGCTTTAGGAGACTTTTTCCAGTGAAGGGAGGATTGTGTGGAAGAAGGCATTCCCGCAAGTAGTCAGGACCCAAGCCATGTAGGGCTTTAAAGGTTACAACCAACACCTTGTATCTTGCCCAGACACTAATGGGCAGCCAATGGAGGGATTTAAGATCCGGTGTAATGTGGGCAGTTCTAGAAACTACAGACTACAAATTCCATGATTTCACAGGATGTTGCTATAAAAATTGAATTCGGACCAGTGTTGCATGCAATGTAGTGTTCTAGAGCACTTGCCCCCATTCTATAGGAAGGGCGATGTGTCCTTACCCACAGAGGACACATTTTCATAGGTTTCCATCATCACCTCTTTGTACAGAAATTCCTGCTTTGGACTCAAGAGTGGCCATTCCTCCTCTGTGAAGAACACTGCCACATCTCAAAAGGTGATCTGCAATAGAAAGCAGCCTTCGCTGAAAGACAAAGGATTGTAAATAACACCCCCATTGCGTCCTAGTCAGTCAAATTCCCAATGGCTCCACCACAAAAAAGGAGGTCTGGACACTAACCTGTCCGGAGGTCTTCTTTCCTCCAGTTTCTTCCACAAAGGAGGAATTGAGGGTTGTTTCTCTTCTCTCCCTTCCTTTGGAAGCCATCTTGGTTCTTTCCACACCTGCAGAAAATACAAAGTGTTTTTATGTGCACACATTTATGCAATCTTTCATGGACCACAGAAAATACAATTCAACAGCACTAAGGGCAAATCAAACCTGAACCTTCCCTAAAATTGAAAATAAATCCATTGGAAAGCAGGATATTAATTATTGATATTATTATTATTACTATTATTAGTCTTGCCTCCAAACCCTCAGAGAGAGAATATTGTGAATACTGAAAGACTAAGACAGTTCACTGGGCCTTTCGGGGCGTAGAGACCAGCATCGTTGGCTGGCATGAGGGCGAAGATGGCGTCTGCACAGCGCACTCCCTGACTCTTCCCGCATGTGTGATGCTGCACATTGCACCATATCACAGGTGACATCACGGTGTTCTTCTGGCGCTACATCCTGATGATGCAGAAAAGGAGTGGAGAAAAGCCACACCATTGGCAGATATGGCACTTTTTCCCTGGCGCAGAAAGGAGCTCCTTTTTGCCCCACGGAAAGCCCACATCAGGGCCACAGCGTAGCTTTATCATAGTGGAAAAAGGAGCTGCAAAAAGTAGCGTGTTTGTCGTGGCCCTGATCTGGCGCTAAAAGGGGCGGCCTGTACATCCCCTTAATTTCCAGAAAATGGGGCTAGGATTGGAGTCCTAGGGTTGGCCCCAGCCTTCATCACTCCCAAAGATGTCAATAGGAGGAGGGCTGGGTAGGACTCATGGGTCTGATTGATTTTAATGGGTCTATTTTTAAATTTTTTCTTCCAATAATCTACATAAAATCATAATGTATAGATAGACAGCAATAACAACAACCATAGCAATTGCAATATTTAAATGTCTATATTTAATGTTTACCATTGCCTTCCCCTAAGGCTGAGAGAGTGTGACTTGCCCAGTCACCCAGAGAGTTTCTATGTTGGAGCTGGGATTTAAAACCTGATCTCCAGAGTTATAGTTCCACTATGCTCAAACCACTAGGCCACACTGGCTCCTATATCATGGACATCGTTTCACTGGGCCATTGTATGTCATGGACTTGGCCCAGCTTCCTCATCCATGGAGGTCATTTTGCAAGCCCCCTTCTCCTCCTCCATTTCCAGGCCCAGCTCCTTCTGCATACCCTCCATCTCTCCCAGTTTGGCAGGGACCCTCCCCTGGTTCATCCTCTGCCCTCCCATCTTTTCAGATGCTCTTCAAAGGCCACAGTTTCCTCCTCCTCCTGCTGCCATTTCTCCCCTTCTCTTCAGCTCACTGCTATTGCTGCAAACTGAGTCCAAAGGGCAAAAGGAGTTTGCCCTCCATGAAGACAGTGAAGGAGAAAGGAGAAGAGGGGCCCTTCCCAGAGGCTCAGGCAAAGGCAAACAGCTGCAGCCTCTCCTAGTTTGCCTCTCCTTCCTCAGAAAGAACCTTGCAGTCTTGATCATATTCTGAGGTTGTTTGGTCCCAGCCTCCCTTTGATTCTCTTGGATCCCTCTCCAAATTCTCAGGGCCCCACAGAGACTCCCAAGAGAGGAGAGGAGGCCTGGCAGCTGGAGAAGAGGGGAAGAGGAGGGGGGCTTCCTTGCTTCCAGCCCCCAAAGCTGCCTCCCTACAGAAGACCCTCCAGACCCCATCCTTGGCTCCAAAATGGGGGCTCTTCCCTTTAGCCATCCTTCTCACAGAAGACCCAAATTTGGGGGTCCCCCATCGCCATCTCGAGGCCCCCACCTTTCCTACCCTGCCAAGGAAACCCAGAAGGAGCTCTTCTTCTTCCTAAGCAGCCAACGGTCAAAGCCACCAGCCTTCTAGAACCCTATTCAGGCTCCAAGCCAACCGCCAGCCTTTCCCAGAATTCCACACTCTCCCTCCTCCCAGCGGAGGAGACCGGGAGACGGAGCAATGGGTGCAAACTCCAGGGAAAGAGAGTTTATTGTCTTAAACTTGTAATTCCAGTTGTGTCCCTTTATGAGGGAGAATGAGATTATTATTATTATTATTATTATTATTATTATTATTATCAACAACAATTATGATAATTAGTGTCTTGTTCCCAAAAGCACAGAGCCTTGTGAAATCTCAAAGACTGTGTTTATCACACGGAGGTTTTTGCAGCTCTATGCAGCTCAGATCCGAAGCCACTGCGGGTCCAATGATGCAAATTCAGGCGACAACGTTTTGTGTTATCACAGGCGATTCCTTTCTATGGGGCTCCTTCCGTGGGGCTTCCGAAGTGATTCCAAAGTGACCCCTCATTTGGCTGAAATCGGTAACAAGCGAATGCACAGAAATCGCTTCCAAGCTCACTCCGATTCCACTCCGAATTGGTCTGGTGTGGAATGTAGCTTCGCTTCTGCTCTGTTTCACCACCGCAAACCCCCCGGTTGCAAATTTCCCATGATGCAGCGCTGCAATTCCCCCCATTTCCTTCCGGTGCTCCTTTCACTTTCAGGGCAACCAGGGGGGTGCGTTGTTCGCTCCATTGTTGCTGGGATAAGGCTGAAACCTTTCGTGGGGAATAGGCAGCCAATGGGAGTGGAGGAAAGTCCAGGTAATGGGAAGGAGGCCACACCCCCTCAGGAATGGGGAGCCAATGGAAAATCACATGAGTCTCCATAGACTAATGTTTTAATCAATAAAGAACATTCCTAATACAACGCTGCCCTCTGGTGGATACTCAGGGCACTGCAGCCTCTTTGGGCTTCTCACCAACTTCTATTCTGGAGCGCCACCTGGTGGCCCCTCTTGGCAATTCACTAATAGCAGTTAACCAAATTAAACAAGCACTGGGCCCCAGACAGAACCCCACTGGTCACTTCTCTCCAGGATGAAAAGGAGTCATTCTTGAGCACCCTTTGGGTTCGGCCGGTCAATCAGTTACAAATCCATGTAACAGCTGCCTTGTCTAACTTGTTTCATGTTTTTGTTTTATATGCTATTCAACATCTTTATCAATGACTTGGAGGACAGAATTGGGGACATGCTTATCAAATTTGCAGATGATACCAAATTAGGAGGAGTAGCTAATACCCCAGAGGACAGGATCAAAATTCAAAATGACCTGAATAGACTAAGAAGCTGGTCCAAACCTAACAAAATGAAATTCAACACAGAGAAATGTAAGGTACTGCATTAAGGGAGGAAAAATGAAATGCACAGATATAGGATGGGGGACACCTGTCTGAATGAAACTACGTGTGAAAGGGATCTAAGAATCAAGTAGGCACAAGTTGAACATGAGTCAACAGTGCAATGCAGCAGCTAAAAAGGCCAATGCGATTTAAGGCTGTATCAATAGAAGTATGGTGTCTAGATCAAGGGAAGTAATAGTGACACTCTATTCTGCTCTGGTCAGGCCTTACCTGGAATATTGTGTCCAGTTTGGGTGTCCCAATTCAAAAAGGATGTTGAGAAACTGGAGCACCTCCAAAGGAGGGCAACTAAAATGGTGAAGGATTTGGAAACCACAATGGGACAGTCTCAAAGCTTCAGGCAAGGAGCATCAGACTGAAGTCACAATGGGACAGTCTCAAAGCTTCAGGCAAGGAGCATCAGACTGAAGTCACAATGGGACAGTCTCAATGCTTCAGGCAAGGAGCATCAGACTGAAGTCACAATGGGACAGTCTCAATGCTTCAGGCAAAGAGCATCAGACTGAAGTCACAATGGGACAGTCTCAATGCTTCAGGCAAGGAGCATCAGACTGAAGTCACAATGGGACAGTCTCAATGCTTCAGGCAAAGAGCATCAGACTGAAGTCACAATGGGACAGTCTCAATGCTTCAGGCAAAGAGCATCAGACTGAAGTCACAATGGGACAGTCTCAATGCTTCAGGCAAAGAGCATCAGACTGAAGTCACAATCGGACAGTCTCAATGCTTCAGGCAAGGAGCATCAGACTGAAGTCACAATGGGAGAGTCTCAATGCTTCAGGCAAGGAGCATCAGACTGAAGTCACAATGGGAGAGTCTCAATGCTTGAGGCAAGGAGCATCAGACTGAAGTCACAATGGGACAGTCTCAATGCTTCAGGCAAGGAGCATCAGACTGAAGTCACAATGGGACAGTCTCAATGCTTCAGGCAAGGAGCATCAGACTGAAGTCACAATGGGACAGTCTCAATGCTTGAGGCAAGGAGCATCAGACTGAAGTCACAATGGGACAGTCTCAATGCTTGAGGCAAGGAGCATCAGACTGAAGTCACAATGGGACAGTCTCAATGCTTCAGGCAAAGCGCATCAGACTGAAGTCACAATGGGACAGTCTCAATGCTTCAGGCAAAGAGCATCAGACTGAAGTCACAATGGGACAGTCTCAAAGCTTCAGGCAAGGAGCATCAGACTGAAGTCACAATGGGACAGTCTCAATGCTTCAGGCAAGGAGCATCAGACTGAAGTCACAATGGGAGAGTCTCAATGCTTCAGGCAAGGAGCATCAGACTGAAGTCACAATGGGACAGTCTCAATGCTTCAGGCAAGGAGCATCAGACTGAAGTCACAATGGGACAGTCTCAATGCTTGAGGCAAGGAGCATCAGACTGAAGTCACAATGGGACAGTCTCAAAGCTTCAGGCAAGGAGCATCAGACTGAAGTCACAATGGGACAGTCTCAATGCTTCAGGCAAGGAGCATCAGACTGAAGTCACAATGGGACAGTCTCAATGCTTCAGGCAAGGAGCATCAGACTGAAGTCACAATGGGACAGTCTCAATGCTTCAGGCAAGGAGCATCAGACTGAAGTCACAATGGGACAGTCTCAATGCTTGAGGCAAGGAGCATCAGACTGAAGTCACAATGGGACAATCTCAATGCTTGAGGCAAGGAGCATCAGACTGAAGTCACAATGGGACAGTCTCAATGCTTCAGGCAAAGCGCATCAGACTGAAGTCACAATGGGACAGTCTCAATGCTTCAGGCAAAGAGCATCAGACTGAAGTCACAATGGGACAGTCTCAAAGCTTCAGGCAAGGAGCATCAGACTGAAGTCACAATGGGACAGTCTCAATGCTTCAGGCAAGGAGCATCAGACTGAAGTCACAATGGGACAGTCTCAATGCTTCAGGCAAGGAGCATCAGACTGAAGTCACAATGGGACAGTCTCAATGCTTCAGGCAAGGAGCATCAGACTGAAGTCACAATGGGCCAGTTTCAATCCTTCAGGCAAGGAGCATCAGCCTCAGGTTGCAATGGTCAAGTCTCAAACGTTCAGGTAAGTAGCATTAGCCTAAATTCACAATGGTCCCATCTCATTGCTGCAGGCAAGGAGCACCAGCCTGAGGTTGCTATATGTTACGAATCCCTTTATTCATGCATTTATTAATTTAGGGATTCATGCCATAAGGGTTTAGGATTAAATTAGAGTTAAGATAAATGGGATTTATGGTGGGTTGAAATAATATGTTTGAATATGTGCTTTAATAGAAGATACTAGAAAGAGGTAGAGAGATCATGGCTAAAGTATGTTCTTGTTTGCTAGGATTGGAATGTGTGGGAATCACCCTTCTAACAGAGGCTGGAGTTTAAAAGACCGGTCTCTGGAAAAGGAGGGGGAACATAGAGAGTTATTGGTATTTTTATATTGTAATATGTTGTCATGGGTTTATGCTTATTATATTTTCATATGGTATCATATTAGATTGGGATTGATGGGGTTTCATATATATATTGTTAAGCCATAATGTTAATTAAAACTATTGTGTCGCTGAGTTCTGTGGTACAAGGCCACAGGTGCAGTGGTTGAGAAAAGGCACATGAGAGCTTTATTGTTTTTAGAAACACTGCCAGAATCCCGGATGAAGGGCTATCTAATTAATTAGCTTTATTGGTTATAGGATGGGGTTAATTGATATGGTTATAAAAGTGAAATGTATATACATACTTTCTTTCATTCCTGACAAAAAAAGTCACTTCTATTGCATGTATCTTCTTTTTCAATAAAAGCTGTTCCTTTTTCAAAGTACTGCCTTTTCTGTTGCAAGAGGGGCTGCAATTAGGACCCTGACAAATATCTCTCTCCCCTTCCATTCACCCTGCTATCCCAAAAGGGCTGGAGAGCATACCAAACCAACCACAGAACCTTTCCCTGCTCTTGTGTAAGTCCAGGTCAGTCCCAAATACAATGCAGATAGTCCAGGATCTCCTTCTGGATGAAGAGGCTGAGCTGGATTGTTTCACGGAGACCTGGCTGGGTGATGATAGCTCAGCCACTTGGGATCAGGCCTTACCAGCCGGGTTATCCCTCAGTGAGCAGGTATGGGGACGTCGCTTTGGTCCATAAAGACAATCTTGCTTTGGCCAGGATACCTATCCATAAGATGGACCACATCGAATGTATTTGCCTCAGCTTAAAGACTAGGGAAAGTCTGGGGATTCTGTTGGTTTAATGTCCATCCCGTTGCTTAACATAAATACTCTCTGGAAAAGATAACATCAGAATTAACACAAACCAGGGAAAGAGTGACATTCCTGGAGGAAGGAAATAAAGAATTGGGAAAAGAGATAGAGAGATTAACAAAAGAACATACTGAAGATACAGCAGAAAGAATTGAATTAGAGCAAAGATTTAGGGATGGATGTCTTAGAATAAGAGGTCTTCCCGAACAGAAGGACGAAGATCTATATAAAAGGATAATACCAGCCTTGGCTGAATTTATGGACCTAGATAATGAATCTTTTCTCCTTGAGGTGGACAAGATGTTTAGAGTAAGCTCCTGGGTCACAAAACAGGAGAGACTGCCCAGAGATATCGTGATTTATTTTGTTAGGACTCAAATGAAAGAAGCAATTCTCCAACAACACTTTCTTTCAAGATTGAAAAGTGAAGAAAATTTTATTGTTTAAAGATATCTCTGGGAAACTGTTAAGGAAGAGGAAGGAATATGGACCACTGACTAAGGTTTTGCGCAGCAATGCAATCTAGTACAAATGGGAACTAACTCAGGGCCTATCTTTTAAATTCAAGCAAAAAAGATACCAAATCAACTCGGTACAAAAAGAAAGACATTTTCTACATGAGAATGAAAAAGAACTTAATAAATGGCGCAGTCAGAAAGAAGAAATAAACAACCCCGGAAAAGGAGAAGAGGAAAAGGAGGAAGAGAGCTTAGAAGAAGAAAGAGAAGAAGGAGAATTGCTTAGGAAACCCAGATCCAAACACAAGAGAGGAAGATATAGATGGAGAATATGAAGATGAAACGGAAAAAGACGGACCTCCTATCATCGAATGTTAAAGGAATTAACAGCCCAAAAAACAAGGTAAACTTTTTCATTATTGAGGGAAACAGAGAGTTGATGTCATTTGCCTTCAGGAAACCCATATAAAGGAAGAGGATATAAGATTGTTGGAAAATGACAAATTGGGGAAAGAATACATAGCAGCCTCAAAAAAGAGGAAAAAAGGTGTAGTGATATATGTAAAGGATAAATGAGAATCTAAAGAGGTATTCTCAGACCCCAATGGATACTTGGTTGGTGTAGAAGTTACTTTACAAGACCAAAGGATCCTAATGGTGGGAGTTTATGTACCCTTAGGAAATAATGGCCTGTTTTTTGGAAAACGGAAAAAACAAATGCCAGACCATATTTGCTATAGGACCTTAATGATGTGAGATTGGGGTGGGGTGATATGCCCGCAGATAGATAAAAAAGCAGACAACAAAATATACTTATATAAGAAAGGGAAATTGCCGGAATCTTTCTTTGAATTAAAAGAAGCCTTCATGTTAGAAGATACTGGAGAATGAAGTAGGGTCTGTCTAAGGGATTCACGTTCTTTTCAAACACCCATCAATCCTGGTGGAGAATAGATATGTTCCTGACTTCCCCAACTATTAGCACAATGGTGGAAGCAGTAGAAACCTTACCAAAAATCCTATTGGATCACAATCCAATTTTATTGTCTTTGAAGAATAAACCTAAGGAACTGATATGAAGACTAAATGAGACTTTGGTGCTTTACAGACCGCCGCTTTGCGGCAGTCTGCCGGCGCTGTTGTTTGCTCCGCGAGGGAGCCGCAGCAGCCAAACTGTGCGACTCCCTTGCGGAGCAAAAAAGAAGCTCCAAAATGTCCAAAAACGTCATAAGCGCTGCGTGACGTGCAGACACACAGCGTCCGCTACGTCAAGATGGCGGCGGCCGTGTGGAACGGCCGCTGCCATTTGTTACAGACAGAGTCCGTAACAGGAGTAGGGGCATCTAGAAGAGATGCCCCCTTTTTAAACTGGGATGTCCTGGGGACGTCCCAAATGGCGGTATGTAACCCGCCTTTGATTCCTAAAGAAAGTAAAGAAGTGCTGGAGGTCAAAAATTTCAGACCGATTTCTCTCCTTAACAACGATGATAAAATCTGTGCAATGGTCTTAGAAAGATTTTTAAAAACCCTACAAAATATCATAAATGGAGACCAAACGGGCTTCCTCCCAAAAAGGCACCTTAGAAACAACACGAGGAATTTACTGGATATTATAGACTTATATGAGAAGAAAACAGATTAAAAAGCAGCTATGATTTTTCTTGAGGCCGAAAAGGCGTTTGATGAAGTTAATTGGAACTTCATGCTGGAAACCTTAAGAAACATGGTTCTAGGAGATAACTTTATAAGATGCAATCTATAGAAAACAAACATTGAGACTTATTATTCATGGGGATAATAAGAGAGATACCCCTCTCACCTTTGTTATTTATAGCCACTTTAGATACTCTGAGTCCTAGCATTAAAGAAGATAAGAAGACCAAAGGCCTGGAAATAAAACAGGAAGAGTTGAAACTTAAACTATACGCAGACGACGTGGTGATATTCTTATCTGACCCAATAGAAAGTGTTAATCCCCAACTTCATAAATTAAAGGAACATGGACAGCATTCGGGTTTCCGGATTAACAGGGATAAGACAAAAATTTTACCAATGGATTTAACAAAAGAAGGATCAGGAAAATCTACAAGAGGAGACTGGCTTTAAAGTAGAAAAAAGGGTCAAATATCTAGGTGTTGAGTTCACCTCTAAAAACCGAGACCTCTTTAAAAGCAACTACAAGAAAATATGGGGTGATATCAGACAAGATCCCAATAGATGGGCTAAACTCAACCTATCCCTCTTGGGAAGGATCAGGGCAGTTAAAACGAACGTACCGCCTAAATTACTGTTTTCATTTCAGACTATACTATCCTTCTTAATGACAAACCATTTTTAGAACGGCAGAAGGACCTGCAAAAATCCATCTGGACAGGAAAAGACCTAGATCCAGATTTAAATCTCTAATAGATGATGTAACGATTCACAATCCTCTCTTCTATTTTGACCTGACACCTCTTTGGGTGTTTGAAGGACAGTCGTGTGGATGGATTGTAAAACACAGACCAAGCGGCTGGTTAAACAGGAATATAAGTTTATTTTTAAAACAGAATAGGCAAAGGTATCTTTGGGATGGAGTTGTTACTACGTCTTCTTTTGTTACATATATACAGGTCTGGTTTTAACTCTATAGTAATAATAACAATAACAACTCCGCCACGCAGGCTATACTATCACTCAAGAAATGATGTAAGCCAAAGCCCTCTTCCTGAGTCTGGTTCCACTGAGTCTCTCTTCTCTAGACTCTCCAGAACTAATCCTGTCCCTCTCTGGACAAAGCAGTTCCTTAAGTAACCATCCCTCAGGAACTATGGGAACCCACTCCTCTCTTGGACTCTACTGTTCCCATCCTCTCTATCACTATCTCCCACTGAACTCCCGCTTCATCCCTCAGGATTGCAAACCCTAACTGACTCCACCCAACTGTCAAGCGGAATCTTCAAACTCCTCAGCCAGCACCTGATTGGCTTAGAGTCTCTGGCCTCTGATTGGCTGGTTTGGAAGTCAGTCCGTCAGACGCCTCCCCCCTTTAATAGGTTCATTGAGACACAGAACCAAACGGTTCTATGGTCCAAGGAACTCCCAGTTATCAATTATACTTACCCATTATATATAACATTATACACACATCAGGTGACACATGTGATATACTTCATATACTTGTTTTATCAATAACCATTTCCAACTTAAATATCTTTGGTATTTTCCTGTATGTTCCCCTTTTAGACATATGTCTAATATCAATTCTACCTGTTATAACAACTTACCATCATTTTCTTGTAAGTTTAGCATATTATATCCATATCCCTTATCACTTGTTGGATTTTGATATTTTAATAATACTTAAATAACCTTTTCTCCCAATTTAGATCTTTATATGTTCCATTTAAATGTTGTTATCAAACATATTTAATCTTTTAACCCTTTTTTTCTTATTGATGGAGCATCATATCCAACTACTTTGCCCCATTCCCAGTATGGTTTTGAAAACATTTCATCTTCCATTATACTAATGGCAAACAACAATATATTGGTTTTCTATTCTATCAACTCAATTATATCCTTGTCCTTTTTAGGAGTCTTCTCTGGATCAGTCCTTGTAACTGACCACGTGTTTCTTTTTACCGGCTGTGGACTTAACACCTCATCTAGTAAAAAGTCTTTGCTTCCTCCTGTTTCACTGGACCACATTCCTTGAGTGCGCTGAGCAATCTTTACATCTTCTTCTGTAGATCGTAAAGTGTCCCTTATCAAAATCATCCCGTTCTCTAGATAGTTCATCACAATCTTTGGTCTTTTTCCCTCTGTTGAATCTCCTTTTCCAGTTGGTTGATGGCTTTTGGCGTCCCAGCGACGCTTCTCTGTCATCTGGTCACCACCAGTATGTTTGACAGCGAAGTTTATAGACGTGAACATGTTCTGCATATACACATCTATTCTTTCAACTTTTACTTTAAGATTCTTCCAGTCTCTGTGAACTAAACCCTTTTCTTGGGTTATATCACCCATTTGCCAAACTACATATCTTTCAACACTGTCCCATTTAATATATAGCTTCCAGAACCCTGAACTCTTTATTAGAACCTACAAAAGCCTGTTGTGATGCTTTTAATAACTACTTCACAGACAAAATCTCTCAGATGAGAGCCGATTTGGATGCTGGCCTTACGACAGAAGTGACAGGAGAGGTATCCACAGCCTCCGCCCATACTGTTATTCTGGATCAATTTGAGTCATTAGTACAGAGGATGTGGAGAAGCTCCTTGGGAGTATGAAAAGAGGACTTTCTCTCTTGATCCTTGTGCGTCTTGGCTGGCTGTCCAGGGGGAGATACCATCAAGATGCTGCTAAACATATAACTAATGCATCTTTCAGGGAAGACTGTCTTCCATCTTGCTTCAAAGAGGCAGTGGTTAAACCACTTCTACAAAAAGCCTTCCCTTGACCCTCTGGACAGAAACAATTACAGGCCAGTTTGGATCTTAATATTCTTAGGCAAGGCAATTGAGAGGGAAGTCGCCATTCAACTCCAAGCAGTCTTGGAAGAAATGGATTTTTCTACATCCATTTCAAACTGGATTTAGGAAGGATTACAGAGTTGAGACAGCCATGGTCACATCAGTCGATGATCTCTGTCTGAGCATCGACAGCTCTTTGAAAAGGGGAAGTCTGACTCTCAGCGGCCTTCAATACCATTGACCACAGTATCCTTCTGGAACATATGAGAGAGTTGGGAATTGGGGCACTGCTTTCCAGTGGTTCAGGTCCTACATCTCAGGCAGATTCCTCCCTCCAAGAGGGAGCTCAAGTCGGGCGACCCTCAAAGCGTGATTCTGTCCCCAATGCTATTCAACATTTACATGAAGCTGTTATGTGAGATCTTCTGGAGACATGGGGCGGGGAGCAGGGAGACCTTGAAACAGTAGTACATGTGCTCAACTTCTGTTAACGCACTCTACATGGAGCTATCCTTGTGCCAAGTTCAGAAACTTCAATTGATACAGAATATGGCAGCCAGGTTGGTTACGGACACTTCTAGAACTGACTACATTACACCGGTTCTTAAATCCCTTCACTGGCTGCCCATTAGTTTCTGGACAAGATACAAGGTGTTGGTTCACTCTGGAACGACCTCCGGATGAGATCCGTCCTATTAACACCTTGGAAGCCTTTAGGAAGGCTATTAAGACGGACCTCTTTCCAGACTAGATGAGATCTATTGACTTGCCTCCCCCTCCTCCTGACCCTTACCCTTGCCATCGTTAGTGTGATGGAAATTGCTATTGATGTATATCGTTCCTGCCCTCCCACCTCTCCTTCAGAAAACGACCCATTTCTTGCCCGAAAAGCTTTTTTTATTGTATTGTGTTATGAAAGTTTTTAATTTTCTTGCTGTTTAATAGGATTTTTAAGGGTTGATTAATGTTTTTATAATTGGGAGAAGGGTTGGGGGTTTGGAATTTTAATTGTATTTCTTAAATTGTATGTTATTTTATTACTGTAATCCACTTTGATTCCATTGAGGAAAAAGTAGAATAATAATAATAATAATAATAATAATAACTTCTCTTCAAGGGGGTCAAAAGCCCTTTCAGTATGCTCCCAGAACTGGGGGGGGGGGGTGTTTCTGGGGCTGTGGGTCTCTCTGTTGGTCCTCCTCTGCAGGGTTGTTGTGAAGGAAAAGATAAGTATGTGAGGGAGGATGCCCAATCTGGATCCTGTGGGTCTCTAAGCCTCGTTCCCAGGTTGACAGGGGATTGCCAGAGTTTTGAGGTCCCTCCATCTCCTTCCTCTTGGCTTTGGCCAAGAGGATTTTCACTCCTCTCTCCCCCCCAGAGCCCCCTCCCCCAGGACTCAAGAGAAAACTCCCCCCAAGAAAAATGCCATTGAATCCTATCCTGTGCGATGCTTTCTATTTGGCACAAAACTCTTCCCCAAATGAAGCATCAGAAGAGAGGGTCTCTCCTCGGCCCCACTTTCCACAAGGGAGGGGGCTCCTCAAAGACCTTTTTACCTTTGGATCCCCCTCCCCTCCATGGCCATGCCTCTCTCCAAGGGTCCCACCGGCCTTCATTTCTCATAATAACTCCCCAAGTACCCGGGACCCAAGGAATCCCCCAAGGAGGGGGCAGGGAAGGAAAGAGGGAGAGGAGGCCTTGCAGGACCCCTGCCTTTCTTTGGGGGGAGAAGAGGGGCTTCTCCCCTCAGCCATTCCTCTGAATGAACAAGGGCTCTCCCCACTTCCCTCCCTCCCTAAGAAGAGACTGTGAGGGCAGCAATGGCTTCTGGGGCTGAGACTGTGCAGGCGCATATAGTCCCAAAGGCCCCTCCTCAGCATGCGCAGGGATTGCCAGGTCCTAGATGCTGCTGCTTATTCCGCTGGCGGCCTTTGTGGGAAAGAAGGTATGCGCCGGGGTTCAGTGGCCTCGCCTTCCTTCCCTCCTTTCTTCCTTTGAGGAGACCGCAATGGAGGCCAAGGTGCAGTGCTGGACTTAGGAGGGAAAAGCAGGAAAGGAAGGCTCTGCTTTGGAAATATAGCTCTCTCTGTGTATCCTGTATGTTTGTGTCTGTGCTGTTCTTATGGCTGGGAATGGAGATGAGAACTGAAGAGAGAAGAAAGGGTCAGTTTTGGGCAAATTCAGAAATTCTGTGCATCAAAGTCCAGTGTGTTGAAACAGTAAAGAACTTTATTGAGAACACATAGAAATTCAGTGATTAAGCCAGAACTGACCACTCCAATCCAAACAATACATTAAAACCCCTAAAACCAAAAACATGACCCTCTTCCAAACCTAGCCCCCACCTCCAATTCCCACAGTCTCTGCCCCACAGGTAACAAGGCCCCCTTTTGCCATTCCCAAAAACTAGCCCTTTCTCTTAATGCCGGCCTCCAACTTTCTTAAGACAAAATCCCACACATTGCAAAAGCTATAATTCCCATAACTATTCTAACCAGCTGCAACAAATCCCAACCTCCCATCTACCTAACCTATACCACAACCCACAATCCCCAGCCAAATTGACAACCCAAAGCAATTATCTATAGTATTGGCAATTAAAACCTAAACTTGAAAACATAGAGACATATTGACAGACAACTTTTACAAATAAGATCACAAGGGCCTTTTCTTTGCACTGCTGGATTGAAAATATATTTGTTGTATTCATTATTGACAAATATAATGTTAGGATTTGTGTGGCTTCTCTCCTCTGTGGACTCTCTGATGTGCCACTAGGTGTGACTTTGAAGAAAAACATTTCACACAATGCTGGCATTTGTATGGTTCTCCGCTGTGTGGACTCTCTGATGTTTCACTAGGTTTGACTTCTCAGAAAAACATTTCCCACAATGCTGGCATTTGTATGGCTTCTCTCCTGTGTGGACTCTCTGATGTATCATTAGGATTGACTTCCGAGAAAAACATTTCCCACAACGCTGGCATTTGTATGGCTTCTCTCCTGTGTGGACTCTGTGATGTATCATTAGGATTGACTTTTGAGAAAAACATTTCCCACAACGCTGGCATTTGTATGGCTTCTCTCCTGTGTGGACTCTCTGATGTATCATTAGGATTGATTTCCGAGAAAAACATTGCCCACAACGCTGGCATTTGTATGGCTTCTCTCCTGTGTGGACTCTCTGATGTATCATTAGGATTGACTTCCGAGAAAAACATTTCCCACAACGCTGGCATTTGTATGGCTTCTCTCCTGTGTGGATTCTCTGATGTATCATTAGGATTGACTTCTCAGAAAAACCTTTCCCACAATGCTGGCATTTGTATGGCTTCTCTCCTGTGTGGACTCTCTGATGCATGACTAGGATTGACTTGTAAGCAAAATGTTTCCCACAATGCTGGCATTTATGTGACCTCTTTCCTGTGTGGACTCTCTCATGACTCAAATGTTTTTCTGTAAAGAACGACAATTACAGATGAGACTGAAAATCAGACTTAACAGAGGAGGGTGTTACTGCATGATTTAGCCCTCATTAATCCTTCCTTCTTAGAGATTAAATTAATAAAGTTGCTGTGAGTAACCTAATCATGACCCTGATGCTTATGCCCCTAAATCCATTGAACAGTTGCATTCTTACTCCTAGGAGCTAGCAAAGAGACCATATGGGAACTGCCTTGAGGGAATCAGGAGAAGAAGATAGTCAAAGGACTGTTGAAAAAAAATATTCAATTAAACATGTGCAAAAATACTTTGATTGACAGGTGGCATCATATCCTGTGAGACGGCCAGTGAATGCTGAGTCAGAGCCCAAGGCATGATGCAAGCTAACTGCAGAGGATGCTTCATGCTGTTTGGCACCAGGAGAGGACTCACAACCAATACAGTATGCAGCTCACATGAGGATTGGAGTGGATTGGATCGGAGTTGTGTGTACAAGGGATGGTGAAGTTGACGGAAGTTGGAGAGGAGAGCTTGCAAATATTTGTATTATTTTGCAACTCAAGATAGAGAAGCTCCAAGGATTTCGATGAAATCGACTGTGTTTGTGACTTATTTTTAAGTGTGAAAAGTCGTCATTGCATTGCCAATGCCTATATCTGGATATTTGCGTCCGTACTCTGCTATGATATTTTTGAGCTGTATTTGGGTGCATCACCCTCAGATTGTAGCGTACATTGGCTTGTGAACGCAATCAAAATTCAGAGCCAACAAGAATCTGAGAGCCGGTGAGCTAATGCCTTTTGTCTGATGTATTTGCATCAAACACCCATTGCATTCAGTTTGTTTCACACCATTCTTCCCCCACAAAGGAAATATTCTAAAGTGATATAAACCTTTCTGAACCCACAGTTTCTGCTCCCAAGCAGAAACCAATTTCAGTATAAATATCAGCCCTGACTTGCTGTTCTTCGGTGTCAGTCCAGTTACAGATAGACACTCTGTTTGTTTTCATGGCTAAACACCTCAATGCACTCACCAACCCCAATTGTCATGGGAACTACGGACCTCTCCTTATTTCAAATCCTCAGCAATTGGAATAAAGATCTGGATAGATAACGTATCACCATTATCAAAGCCTTACATCTATTCACCACTCCACCTTTGTTACCTAGTTCTTGAGTGTGTGCATGAACACTTATATGTATGTGTCTGTGTGTTTTGCTTTACCCCTAAATAAAACATAAAAACCTATTTCAAATCCTACTGAATATCTGTTTGATTCAGGAACTGCTATAGATTGGCTGAGTCCAGAGGTCACTATTGCCCCAGTAAAACTATTTCACTCTATTGAGCTAAGTACCAAAATCCCCTAAAAGCATAGCACTTGCGTCCCACAACATTCCAGAATTGGCTATTTAGGATTGGATATTTAGAATCCTTACAAAGTGGAGAACAATAGTGCCTCACTAAAACTAGAAATTTCATGATTCCGCAGGAAGTTGTTAGGACAATTAAATTACGTGTGAAAGGGAACTAGGAATTGTACTACTGCACAAGTTGAACATGTGTCAACAGTGTGATGCAGCAGCTAAAAAGGCCAATGTGATCCTAGGCTATATCAATAGGAGTATAGTGTCAAGATCAAGGGAAGTAATAGTGCCACTCTATTCTGTTTTGGTCAAGGCTCACTTGCAATAATCCTGTGTCCAGTTCTGGGCACCACAATTCAAACAGATGTTGAGAAGCTGGAGTATGTCCAGAGGAGGGAAACCAAAATGGAGAACGGTCTGGAAACCATGCTCTCGCAGGAATGACTTAAGGAGCTGGGTATTTTTAGCTTAGAGAAGTGAAGGTTAAGAGTGGATATGACAGCCCTGTTCAAATATTTGAAGAGATGTCATATTCTGGATGGAGCAGGCTTGCTTTCTGCTACTCCAGAGAAAAGGACATGGAAGAATGGATGCAAGCCACAGGGACAAGAGATTCCACTTAACCTTTAGGATGAACTTCCTGAGAGTAAAAGCTCTTCAGCAGTGGAATATACACCCTCAGATTTTGGTGGAGTCTCTTTCTTTGGAGGTTTTTAAACAGAGGCTGGATAGCCATCTCTTGGGGATGCTTTGAATGTCTGTTCCTGCATGGCAGAAGATTGAACCGGATGGTCCTTGTGGTCTATTTCAACTATTTGATTCTATAATTCTAAAGTGGAATCATAGCGCTCTGACAGTGAATTATGAAAGGGCCCTCAGTCTTCACAGGAAGGGAAATGGATTCAGGTTCCTTACCCACAGAGGCCACATTCTCATAATTCTCCATCATAACAGAACTGTACATCAGTCTCTGCTTCTTTGTCAACAGTTTCCATTCGTCCTCAGTGAAATATATTGCCACATCCGCAAAGGTCACCTGCAACAGAAAATAGCCCTCATCCAGAAAATGACTAAACAAAAGGGGAGGAAAGCACATGGTCCATTGCAAATATTATTTCAACACTGCAGAAATCAGTCCAGGAAATAAACTTTAAATTCTGCAAGCAAGCAAAAAGCTGCAGCCTTTGAGATCCAGTTTGTCTTAAATTCTTTCAATATAATATATAATATGATAAACAATATAAATTAGGCCATTTCTGGAATATTATTGATTGATTAAGATACTGACTATCTCAACATGTATAGTACATTTAGTCACCAATGAATCATTTAGCCATATCTCACCTAATTTCAGAGGCAAATTTCCTTTTTAAAGAACAGTTCTGGGCAGTACTCTGGGCTTGAGGGCCACTGGGACCACCCTCAATTTAAGTCCAGAGATATTCTTCCATATCCCCCAGCATTTCACAGATTGGGAAAGAAAGACTTATATGGACAAGCAACATCAGAAGGTGGTCCAGATGGCCAAAGTTGTTAATTATAATGATCACACAAGTGAGGAAGGGTACAGAAGTTTGTTTTTGCTCCGACTCCTGGCAAGGGAAAGATCCTGCCCCCTTCCCTCCTCCCCTTTCCCCTATTTTGAGTTGATGGGATGCACACTCTTTTGAACTTGGAACACATTATGCAGCAACTGAACTGACCTGAGGAGAAGGGGGAAAGTGGGAGGAGGAGAGTGAAATAGGACATTTTCAAAGCCCCCTCAAAAAATGAGGTAATAGAGGATTAACCAGGACTCTCTCTGCCAAACTGTGACAGTATGTTCTCTGCTTGCTTTCATGAGCCGGCCCAGACACAGATGAAACTAACAGTCAGGATGGCAACTTACCAAAGAGTTGTTGTACCTCTGAAGCCTCTTTCTGTTGGAGCCCAGTTCCCTCTGCTTGGCGTTCGTGTTGGCCATCATGTGGGAAGGGAGATCCTGGTGGCCCTGCACTTCGGTCACTTCCAACAAAAGACAGTCCAAAGCCGTGTACAAAGTGTCCAAGATGAAGTTCCTGAGAAAAGGGACAAGGGTTAGGCTTGGTTTGGCTAGAAACCCTGCAGCACTCAAAATCACTGTATCATCATGACTTCTCTTTCCCACAAAGGAGGAGCGGGAGGACCTGCTTTATGTCCCAGGTGGAGAAGCTGTAGCTCCTGGGCTGAATAAGAGCTACATTACCTTAGAGATCTGATCTATGGCCTCCCCTCATCATGGCCCCCTCCCAATTTAGACACTGGTCAAAATAATTATTTCATTTTTGTAGATGATACTATTTCTCTAAACTTAACTGCTGTTTTTGTTATGTCAGTCATAGCAGGAGCATGAAGTATGCACCTCCTCCCTCTGCTTGCTAAAGCCACATAGAAATTGAGGTATGTACATTTGGGTGCATTGTTTCTGAATGGATCTATTGTCAAAATGACAATTTCTTCACTTTTCCTTGTATATTTTTTAAAAAGATGCACACTGCTGAATATGTTGCACTTATACAACAAAAATCTATAAATGTATAGGTTTATGACTGAACATTGAACTTGGATTATGCTCATTTGGGGGAAAGTGAAGATGTATGTAAACTCATTTTATAAACCCAGTGAAACTAATACCTCATAAAACTCTAGCAAACACCACATACACACAGTCCTCACACAAAGGACTGACTGGCGCACTGTGTGTCTGGGGTCTGGAAATCTCACTTCCACATTCTGGGAAGACAGTTCTGCTAGAGACTGAATTTGGGGCTTTATTCCTGCAAAGCATGGGCTCAGTCTCTCAGCTGCAACCCTTCCATACAGTCCTGGACTGAAACATTTAAACAAAGGTCCTCTTCCAGCTCCAGGAATAAAGGCCTACCTTCAGTACAAAGACCCTGATTCCTGCAGCCCCAGAAAGGGCTCTCCTTCAGTCCTTTATGGCCGGAGCTTCCCTGGGTCAGAGGCCGTCTCCTCAGCCGTAGAGAAGGGTTGCTCTGAGTGCGAAGGAGGAGGAGGTCCAAGGGCTGAGGGAAGGAAGGCAATGGGAAAAGGTCAGTGCCAATGGCCATGGAGGGCAGAAGGTGACAATGCCTAGGAAACGCCTCTGAGTCCCAGCCATTCTAGGAATGAGTGACAGGAGTAAGTCTAGGGGGCTGAGGGGGTTTCCTTTCCCAAAGGGGGAGGCAAGGACCGGTGATACCCTCCACAGCTAGGGCCCAAAGGGAGGGTCTCTTTCCCACCTCTCTCTCCCAGCCCCCAAAGCACAGCATCCCCGCTGGCCCTGAATCCCTGCCTCCCCTTGCTCAGACACCACAGGCCCCTTCCTTCTTTCCTTCCTCCCCCCCCAAAATGGAGAGTCAGAGGCAGAAAGGGACACACTTCCTTCCTTTTGGCCCAAGGAGCCTGGCCTCCTTCTGACTCTGGAGCCTCAGGAGAGAAAGAAAAGCCTCTGTTCAACTGAGGCCTCAGAGAAGGTTCCAGAACATTATTCCCCACAGTCACAAGCAGCACAAAACGGCCACCGGAACACAAAAGCACTGCCAGAACACAAAATTGCCGCCGGAACACAAAAGCGCTGCCAGAACACAAAATGGTCGCCGGAACACAAAAGCGCTGCCAGAACACAAAATGGCCACTGGAACACAAAAGCACTGCCAGAACACAAAATTGCCGCCGGAACACAAAAGCGCTGCCAGAACACAAAATGGTCGCCGGAACACAAAAGCGCTGCCAGAACACAAAATGGCCACTGGAACACAAAAGCGCTGCCAGAACACAAAATGGTCGCTGGAACACAAAATGGCTGCCAGAACACAAAATGGCTGCCTCTGCCTCAACGCTTGGCAGTTGGCAGTTTGAGGCCTTCAGGGGAGAGAGAGAGACTGAGGGGAAGAGTGGAAGGAGGCCCTGGAGGGAGGGGGTCTTGGGAGATAGAGAGCCTTCTTGAGATATTCGGGGTTCTCTTCCTAACAAAGGGGTTTCTGGCCTCATAAAGGATTTGGGGCAAATTGGATCTGAAAGGCAGTAGTAGCCGTTTCTCTTGCCAATGGGATTTAAAGTGTATTTCCTGGACTTGATCTCCCAGCATCCACAGGGCCAGAAAGAGGAGAGGTCCTGCCCTGCAGTAAAGCCCCTCCAGTCCCTCTGAAACAAGGACTACAACTCCCACGTCTTCTTTCTTTCTTTCTTTCTTTCTTTCTTTCTCTCTCTCTTTCTTTCTTTCTCCCTAGCTGCCTTGTGTTAGTGGTGTTACTTCACTTTTGTCATTTTGTGCTTTCAAGTTGTTTCTGACTTATGGCAACCCTAAAGAAAGCCCTTGCAGGCTTTTCTTGGCAAGAAGTGGTTTTCCAAGTACCTCCCTCTGAGGCTGAGAGAGTGTGACTTGCCTAAGGTCACTCATTGCATTTCCGTGGCAAAGAGGGCATTCAAACCCTGGGCTCCAGGGTCATAGTCCAATGCTCCAGCCACTGAACCACACTGTCTCTTTTTTGAGTCTTTGTCGTTTCTTGTGGAGTGGCTCCAAGTCATTGTTGACTTCTGGGGAGCCTCTCCTGGGGTTTCCTTGGCAAGAATTGTTCAGAGGAGGTTTGCCATTGCCTTCCCTGAGGCTGAGAGAGTGTGACTTCTTGTCCAAGGGACTCAGCTGGTTTCATGGAGGATTGGGGCACTGGACCATGGCTTCCAGAGTTGTAACTCAACATTCCAACCACTGCACCACACTGCCTCCCGTTTAGGGATGCCATAACCCGGTGGCCCCCGTGACAATCACGCTTTTCGGGGGGCCCTCCTGGTCCCGGCCCAGTTTGGGGCCTTGTTCACGGTTCAGGGTCCGCTCCTCCTGCGACCATAGCCGTTGCCGCTAATGCAGCTGGCTGCGGCGCAAACCCACCTCCTCCTCCTCTTCGTGGTGGGCTGGGCAGTGCAAACCCACCTCCTCCTCCGGCTCCACCTTCCTCCTCCTCCTCGGCGGCAGAAGCGCCGCCGCCACTGCATCAAGGCTTGCCCACCCGCGCGCGTGCCATTGGCCAGCTGGCCAGCTGGCCAAAGAGGACGGGCTCCTCACCGCGCGCCGCCCAGGCCTCAGCAGGCACGCCAGCCAGCCTATGGAGGAGGAGGGGGGAGCAGGAGGAGGAGGAGGAGGAGGAAGGAGCCAGAGGAAGGGTGCCTGAAGGCCAGGGCAGAATTGGGCCGGAGGAGGAGGAGGAGGAAAGCTGAGTCAGTGGCCATTAGGTCTGCCTTGGTTTTTTGGGGTTTTTAAATTATTTTTAAAAATATAAAATACTTATTTTATTTTATTTTATTTTATTAATTTTTATTATTGCTTTTTTATTTCTTTAATTTTTAATATTGATTGTTTTATTTTATTTCATTAATTTTTATTATTGCTTGTTTTATTTTATTTCATTAATTTTTATTATTGCTTGTTTTTATTTTATCTCATTAATTTTTATTATTGCTTGTTTTTATTTTATTTCATTAATTTTTATTATTGCTTGTTTTTATTTTATTAATTTTATTCTTGCTTGTTTTATTTTATTTTATTAATTTTTATTATTGCTTGTTTTATTTTATCTCATTAATTTTTATTATTGCTTGTTTTTATTTTATTTCATTAATTTTTATTATTGCTTGTTTTATTTAATTTCATTAATTTTTATTATTGCTTGTTTTTACTTTATTTCATTAATTTTTATTCTTGCTTGTTTTATTTTATTAATTTTATTCTTGCTTGTTTTATTTTATTTCATTAATTTTTATTATTGCTTGTTTTATTTTATTACATTAATTTTTATTATGAAATATATACACCCCTGCCTTGTTTTTTATTTTTCCCCCATTATTTTTTATTATTAAATATATGCAAGTGCATTTTCTGTGTATTTGTGGCGCTTTGAATGCTAACAAGTCTGCCTTTCTTGGACAATGATGATGATGATGATGATGATATTGATATCACGAAGCCTCTGAGGCACGGCCAATGTTACTTGCTGTGAATTTTACAAACTCATGCGCAGTGAAGAAAAACCACAGTCCCTTGACCAAGTACACACTTCGGAGAAGTACAGTTGAACCCGAGGGCAAGTCCATTTCTGCCATCTGTCTAGGAATAATGCCAAAATGTCCTCCATTTTGATCATGCCTAAAAAACATGCATTTATATTAACATTTAAAAAAAACCTCAATTTTTTGCACGTCCTCCATTTTTAAAAATGTGTCCTACATTTGAAAGGAATTTAAAAAACACATTATAAGAAAAGGATTATTAAGGATATGGGAACATTATAAGAAAAAGTTTTATAGGAGAATACCCCAATGGACGTCACCGCAGGAGGCCCATTTCGGGAAGTTTAGAAGGAGTAAGGAACAATGGATAAGATATGAACAAATACTAGAGGAGGATAAGAAGGGATACTTAAAAATAAAATCGAGAGAAAAATTAGAAAAGGAAAATATGAGGATAGAATGGTTCCCATATAAGCAATTGGAGGAAAGGCTCAAAAAAGATGTAAAACAAGAGGGAATAGAAACCACAAAAAATGAATTAGATAAGATAATCTTTGAAAAACAAAACAAGAAGAAAATATCCAAATACTATGCGGGGCTGCTAGAAAGGGATTTAGAACAAGAAAGGATAAAGGAGAACATGACAAAATGGAGTCAGTTGATGCAACATAATATAAATCTGGATGAGTGGGAAAGAACGTGGGAAAAAACGAATAAATTTACTTTAGCCCAAAATTTAAAAGAAAATAATTATAAAATGTTTTATTTGTGGTATATTACGCCGGCTAAGATATCTAAAATGTATAAAAACACAAATAAGACATGTTGGAAGTGTAAAAAAGCAGATGGAACCTTCTACCACATGTGGTGGACATGCACAAAAGCTAAACAATTCTGGAATGGGATACATTGTGTGATGAAAGAAATAATAGGGGGAAGATTTCAAAAGATTCGGGAACTATATTTGTTGAATATGACCTGCAAAGTAGAGAAGGAAATAGAGAGGAAATATGGGAGGATAATTTTGTATATGATTTTGACGGCAAGATTACTATATGCCCAGAGATGGAAAACAACGCAAATACCAAGTACTGTATAGAGGATTGGTTGAATAAGGTGATGGAAATGAAAGATGCAGATAGACTGTCCCGAAGTATAAAAAGAAAAGAAGAAGATGAGGAAGATGAAGATGATGATGTATGGAATATAATAGAACAGTATTGGAATAGGTCTATGGGAAGAAGAGAAGGTAAAGAGGAAAAGAAAAAGACATAGGAAAAATGGGTTGGGAAGGGGAAAAGGGGGGGAAGGAAGGGGAAGGAGCGGAGGGGGAGGGAAAAGGGAAGGGAGAGGGGAAGGGAATTGAGATTCTGTAAGATGTGAATGTGAATATAACTGTATGAGGAATAAAATAAAATAAATAAATAAAAAAAGAAGAAGAAAAAATCTTAGTAAAGAATTTCATCCCTAACAGGATATTGCTAGTAATGTTATATATATATATATATATATATATATATATATATATATATTTCTAGAATTGTTACAGAATGTTCTACCTTCATCATAAATTATTCTAGCTTCACTAAACTGAAAATAGCCATAGTGATTTATATTCAGTGAAATTTTAGTCACTGCCCTGATTTCTTGTTTCTATAAACGACCAATGTACCTGCTTAAAAAAAAAATCTTACTGTGGTTATTGAACAGAGTAGTACAATGGAGATACTATAGTAAAAACTATCATGGCTCAGAAAAAAAAAAAAGAAAAGAAATTGTTGCCCTACATTTGTCCTACATTTGTCCCGGTTTGGAGCTCCTGACTTATGGCAATCCTACTCCCGTTCCCATGTACAACCTGAGAAATAATTGCAGACTTTTATCTGTTCTTCATGTGTGTCTTCAATTCAATTACAACTTATGGCAACCCTAAGGCAACCTTACCATGGGGTTTTCTTGGCAGGTTTCTTCAGAGAGGGGTCTCCAATGCCATTGAGGCTGAGAGAGTGTGACTTGCCAAGGGTCACCTAAGTCTAGGGCTGCCATAATTGTCCACTTTTACCAGGGACAAAATGTAGGACAAATTCAAGACCAAACTGTAGGGCAACTGCAGGACAAAACTCAGCTCAAAATGTAGGACATTTAAGGTCCACCATTTTTCTTCAATGTCCTACATTTTGGGCTGAGTTTTGTCCTGCAGTTGTCCTACAGTTTGGTCTTGAATTTGTTCCACATTTTGTCCCTGGTAAAAGTGGACAATTATGGCAACCCTACGCTAAATCCAAAACACACTGCAGCAATAATCCAATCTGAGATTGCTTTAACTGCCCTGGGTCAGTGCTAAGGAATTTTGGGAAATGTAGTTTTGTGAGACATTGATCCTTCTCTGTCAGAGGGCTCTGGTGCTACAATAAGTCCCTCCCTCCCAACACTTTCACATTTCCCCCCAAAACCAGCACAAAGCTGGCAGATGGAAAGAGGTTTTAAAGCAGCATTTAAATCTGCCATATTTGTTATTAAAAGACTAAATGTCCCAAATGCTATTATCAGTTTTGTAGCTATTATTACAGAAAGACGTAGAGTGCAAACTCCTCAAGTACCTTTATTTTCTGGAGTGAGATGGGCTTTTCCAACTGACTCACTTTGATGATCTCCGGTGGTCCAAGCAGCCAAACTGCGGCCCTGTAATAATAATAATAATAATAATAATAATAATAATAATATTTTATACCCCTCTCTTCAGCCAAAAAGCTATCAGAGTGGCTTACAAATTGTTAATGAGACATTTAGACATTATGGCTCTTAGCCCAGAAGACCCTTAACTTCCTTAAATCACGCTGCCTTCACACAGTGAATTATAAAAGGGTTTCCCTTAACCTACACTGGGACCAGTTAAGGAACCTTATTTCTACTTCTTTACTGATCTTCCAAGCATCAACCGATCCAAAACACGTGTAAAAGGAGGGTCGAGTAGTAGATACTCCAAGGAGGTATGTATTATAGATAACAAAATATAACTAAAATATAAGTCACACAAGGTATTAAGAATCTTGCAGGTACAATATTTGTAAGTATATAATATTCAATTCATACAAGCTATTAAAAAACAAATAAACTTAAGCGTCCAATTCTGAGACTAACTTCCAAGATCCGCTCTTTAACTCTCTCTCTCGATCTCCAACCGACACAATTCCCCCAACTGTCTCTTGCTCTCTCAGGCCTTATATCTCCTTCTCACGGAAGCTTCCAGAAGAACCTTCATCTTGCTCTCTCATTGGTCAAGCAGTGATGTCACTGTGCATTTGCATAAACCTTCCTTTACTGCCTGAAGACCTCCATTGACTTTCACTTTCCTAAGCCACTCACCAGCCTCACCTTCCTTCACACCAAATACAAACTTATGGGGTTCCAGGTTCTCTTTTCTTCTCGCTAGCAGCAATTGTTGTTGTGTGCCTTGAAGTTGTTTGGACTCATGGTGACCCTAAGGAGAATCTATTATAGGGTTTTCTTGAAAGATTTTCATCAGAGGGGTTTGCCATTGCCTTCTTCTGGAGCTGGGAGAGTGGGACTTGCCAAGTGTCAACCATTGGGGTTGCATGGCAAGCAGTGTTTCACTGACTTCAGCCTGTTACAGATGGGCTCTTGAGGCGCCCCCATCATGTGCTAGGGATTGACTGGGGATCTAGGGTCCACACCGGCCTCACTCCTAGCACGTGACAGGGGCGTAATAATGGCAGCGCCCTATACACACAGGCACCGCCATTATTATGTGCCATAACCGCACCGCGGGAAGAAGTCCCATTTTGGGGCTTCTTTTTTGCTCCATGCAGGAGCCGCACGGTTTGGCTGCTGCGGCTCCCTCACGGAGCAACCAGCAGCGCCGGCAGACCGCTGCTTTTAGGCAGTCTGTAAGGGGCCTTCATTTCCAAAATTGACCCAAAGCAGCCACTTGCCTTGCTCAATATACCAGTACTTTCTCTCTTCTCTCCCTCCCCCCCAGTAACACAGTGGACCTAATGCCATGAAATAGGTATGGAGGGTGCTAGGGTTGTTCCTCAAGAGGAAAGGGGGCAGTCACCCAAAAAAGTTTTGGGACCACTGATCTAGACAGTATATTTCTATTAAAATAGCCTACAATCACACTGGCCTTTTTAGGTTTCGTCAGGGGGGGGGGGGGTTGCTATTGCCTGCAATAGAGTGCCTTGGGTTGCCCACCCCCAGAAGTCATGCCCCTGGAAGATTGAAGTCCTGACCCCAGAAGTCCCACCCCCAGAATGGGGACGTCCCGCCCCTGAAAGTCGCGCACTGGCACCCAATGAGTCCCAGTGCAGGAATGCCACTGACTGATGTATTTATGGCACCCTTCCTGCTCCATGTAAAAAGAGTAAGGGAAACACATGTTACAGAAGAAGCCCTCCCCCCCAAAAAAAACCATAATACTTTCTAGCCAAGGTTTAAGTCCTGGGAAAAAGGAGGAAAATAAGGGTTTGATTCAGGGGTCATCAAATGTTGTGTGCGTCAATGAAAGGCTAGAGAGAGGTCAGAAATGCATCTTCAGCATCCTTTCTCATGGTCACAAGCCAGTTGAACTCTAGCAGCCCCTCATTAATCCTTAGACTGATGCTTCCATAATTGATGCTGTCTTTCACAGATTCTAGATATGCAATGAAGAATACAGAATGCTCCAAATAATGCAAAGGTTTATTCAATGTTCTTATAAGGATAAGATACTTTCAGACCAAAAACTTTGTAGAAGATGTGCCATAAATGAAGATTATAATAGAACATTACAAATAGAATAGGACAAAATGTATAAAATATGCCTCTCCAAAAAACTATATTCAATGGCTGACATTTATACCATTTCTCTAAAGGTGTAAATTCTGAGAAAAACATTTTCTGCAGTTCAGGCATTTGTATGGCTTATGTCTTGTATGAATGCTCTTGGAGTATGTAAAGATAGCACCTGAAGTAAAATATCTGCATCTCCATTGCACTGATGGCATCTCCAAGGTTTTTCTCCTGTGTGGACCCTCTGATGCACTTCAAGCTGTGACTTCTGAGCAAAGCATTTTCCACACTGCTGGCATTTGTGTGCTTTCTCCCGAGTGTCCATGTCTTTGGTACTTACAGATTCAAATAGACCCAGTATGATCTTATTCACAGAGTCACTGGACACCTCACCTATAGCCTCTGCAATAATGCCAGTGTCCAATTCGGCTCTTATCTGAGAGATGTTCTCTGTGAAATAGTAATTTAAATTGTCAAAGTGAGCTGTGGAAGACTCTAATAATGAGTTTGGGGGGGGGGGGAGGTACCTGAGTCAGGTCCCAGATGCCCCCCCCCAACTTCAGCACTCCCTTTATGCTTTTCTTTCCTTGGCACTTTCATTCCTTTATTCCTTCCTTCTTCTCCTTTAACATACATCCCTTCAAGGGAGTCTAAGGCCCTTTCAGCATGTTCCCAGAACCGGGGGGGGGGGGGGGGCTGAGGGTCTCTCCGCTGGTCCTCCTCCACAGGCTTGTTTTGAAGGGAAAGGTATGTATGTGGGTGGGGGGGGCGCTAATCCGGAAACTGTGGGCCTATAAGCTTAGTTCCCAGGTTGCCGGGGGGTGTCAGTATCCCCAGAAGGGGTTTTGGGGTCCCGCCATCTCCCTCCTCTTGGCTTTGGCCTAGATTTGGGTCTTCTCTCCCCCCAGACAGATCCCCCCCCAGAGAAAACTCCACCCCTCCCGAATAATGTTGTTTCCAATGCTATTGAAGTACCTGGGCCCCAAGGCCATGCTTCTCTCCAAAGATCCCACCTGCCCTCTTTTCTCATAATAACCCCCCAAGTACCTGGGCCTCAAGGAATCCCTTGAGGAGGGGGCAGGGAAGGGAGAGGAGGAAGAGGAGGACTGCCTTTCTTTGGGGGAGGAGATCAGGGTTTCCTTCCTTCTTACAACCCCCAACTCTCCCCTCCCGAAGACCCTGCAGCCAAATCTTTGAACGAACAAGGGCTCTCCCCACTTCCCTCCTTCAGAGCAGGCTGTGAGGATGGCAGGTTCAGGGGCTGAGACTTTGCATGCACATTTGCCACCAAAGGCCCCTCTTGACCATGCGCAGGGACTGCAAGGACCATGCTGCTGCTGCCGCTTACTCCACTGTCGGCCTTTGGAAGAAAGGAAGGAGCCCTGGTGGCGCAGTGTTTAAATCCCTGTACTGCAAAACCATAAGGTTGTGAGTTCAATACCTGTGAAAGGGTTCAAGCTTGACTCAGGCTTGCATCCTTCTGAGGTCGCTAAAATGAGTACCCAGATTTTGGGGGGGCAATTAGCTTATCATTGGAAACCACTCAGACACTGTTAGTTCAGTATGAAGCGGTATATAAATGACGCTGTATGTTTTTTGTTTGTTCCAGAATGGAACCCAAGCTGCGGAGCTGGACTCAGGAGGGAAAGGCTGGGAAGGCTCTGCTTTGTACATATAGCTCTGATGTCTGTCTGTCTGTCTGTCTATAAATATGTGTGTGTTTGCCTCTGTTCTTTTGGCTGGGAATGGAGCTGAGGGCTGAGGAGAGAAGAAAGGGTCAATTTTGTGCAAATGCAGAACTTTTGTGCATCAATGAGTCCAGTGTGTTGAAACAACAAAGAACTTTATTAAGAACACATAGTCAGAAATTTGGTGTTTAAGCCAGTACTGCCCCCCCCAATCCAATGAATACATTACAACCCCCAAACCTAAAACTCCACCCTCTTCGAAAACTAGCCCCCACCTCCAATTCCCACAGTCTATGCCCCACAGATAACAAGCCCCCCTTTGCCATTCCCAGAAACTAGCCCTTTCTCTTAATGCCGGCCTCAAACTTTCTTCAGCAAACATCCCACACATAGCAAAAACTATCATTCCCATAACTATTCTAGACAGCTGCAACAAATCCCAGCCCCCCATCTAGCTAACCTATACCACAACCCATAATCCTTAGCCAAGTTTATAACCCAAAGCAATGATCTATACTAATAGCAATTAAAACATAAACTTAACAAAATATAACTTTAAAACATAAACAGACATATGGACAGACAAACCTTACAAACAAAATCATGAGGGCCTTTTCACGGCTGCATTGAAAATATATTTTCTTTTAAAAAATTATTGAACATTCATTAAAAAGACATACAAAACAAAACATTAGTACACACTTAAACATATTTACACAATATACAAAGTATATATATATATATATATATATATATATTGAAAAAAGCCAAATTAGTTTCTGTATCTCTAAGCTATGTATACTTCCTAGATGGTGTCTAAACTTCTTAGATTTTCATTTCTTCTAGTATCCTGTTTTAATCTTTCAGCAAAGAAAAATAGAGCTAGATAAACAAAAAACCAATCTCCATTTTTACTTGGTTCTTGTTTCTACTCTTTAAGAGAAGAGGAGATTAATTCATCCTAATTTATATATGTTTTCATAGTTGATTTGAATTGAAAAATCAAGAAAAAAAAACTTTTTTCTGAAAATATATTTTCTGTATTCCTTCTTTACAACAATAATATTAGTTCACTGCTGGGATTTTTTTGGCTTCTCTCCTGTGTGGACTCTCTGATGCCTCACTTGGACTGACTTCGAAGTAAAACCTTTCCCACAATGCTGGCATTTATATGGCTTCTCTCCTGTGTGGATCCTGTGATGTTTCAAAAGGTGTGACATCTGAGAAAAACCTTTCGCACAATGCTGGCATTTGTATGGCTTCTCTCCTGTGTGGACTCTCTGATGTGTCATTAGGACTGACCTCCGAGAAAAACCTTTTCCACAATGCTGGCATTTGTATGGCTTCTCTCCTGTGTGGACTCTCTGATGCCTCACTTGGACTGACTTCGAAGAAAAACCTTTCCCACAATGCTGGCATTTGCATGGCTTCCCTCCTGTGTGGACTCTCTGATGTGTCACTAGGTTTGACTTCAAAGAAAAACATTTTCCACAATGCTGGCATTTGTATGGCTTCTCTCCTGTGTGGGCTCTCTGATGTGTTATTAGGACTGACCTCCGAGAAAAACCTTTTCCACAACGCTGGCATTTGTATGGCTTCTCTCCTGTGTGGACTCTCTGATGTGTCATTAGGACTGACTTCCAAGAAAAACATTTTCCACAATGCTGGCATTTGTCTGGCTTCTCGCCTGTGTGGACTCTCTGATGTCTCACTAAGTGTGACTTCGTAGAAAAACCTTTCGCACAATGCTGGCATTTGTATGGCTTCTCTCCTGTGTGGACTCTCTGATGTCTCACTAAGTGTGACTTCGTAGAAAAACATTTCCCACAATGCTGGCATTTATGTGACTTCTCTCTTGTGTGGACTCTCTCTTGACTCACAAGTTCTTCTGTAATAAAGGACAATGACAGATAATTGAAAATCAGAGTTACGAGAGAAGGGTGTTACCTCCAGATTTAGCCCCCATTTAACCTTCCCTATTTGACAATAAATTAATAAAGTTGGTATGAGTGACCCAAGCATGATCTTGTTCCAGATACCCTAAATCCATGGAGCGATTGTATCCTTACTCATAGGAGCTAGCAAAGAAGAGACTGGATGGGGACTGCCTTGAGGGAATCAGTGGAAGCAGATAGTCAAAGGACTGTTGAAAAAATATTCCATTAAAAAATGTGCACTTTGATTGACAGTTGGCATCATATCCTGTGAGACTGCCATAGAGTACAGAGTCAGAGCCCAAGGCATGATGCAAACCAACTGCAGAGGTCTAAACAGAGATCTGTTTAAATTTTTGAAGGGATGTCATACAGAGGAGGGAGCAAGCTTGTTTTCTGCTGCTCCAGAGACTAGAACCCGGAACAATGAATGCAAGCTACAGCAAAAGAGATTCCACTTCAACATTTGGAAGAACTTCCTGATAGTAAGGGCTGTCTGACAGTGGAACACACTCCTTCCTCGAAGTGTAGTGGAATCTCCCTCCTTGGAGGTCTTTAAGCAGAGGATGGATGGCCATCTGTCGGGGATGCTTTGATTTGAATTTGCTGCATGGCAGAATGGGGTTGGACTGGATGGCTCTTGCGGTCTCTTCCAACTCTATGATTCTATCTTGAAATAATTATGACATAGAGTCAGTCTACTGTTTTAAGTCTATATTTCTCAAAATTATTTGGGACAATTTTTACCTGCAAGGTTTAGTATTTCATTTTATGAACTGATGTTTACCCTTATTGCTAGAATGCAGTTTACTTATTGTGATGCTTTGTAATACTTGTTTATACTTTGTTTATTTTTTTAAGCTGGCCATGTGCCATAATAAATTATTCATTTATTCATTTGTATTATTTTGTAACTCAAGACAAAGAACCTCCAAGGACTTGAATGAAATCTACTGTGTCTGTGACTTATTTTTAAGTGTGGAAAGTGGTCTGTGTATTGCCAATACCTATATCTGGATATTTGCTTCCATACTCTGCCATGTTAATGTTGAGCTGTATCTGGGAGCGTCACCCCCAGATTGTAGTGTACATTGGATTGTGAACGCGATCGAAATTCAGAGCCAACAAGGACCTGAGAGGAGGTGTGCTAATCCCTTTTGTCTGAGGTATTTGCATCAAGCACCCACTGCATTCAATTCGTGTTCACGCCATTCTTTCCCCACCCAGGAAATATTCTAAAGAGATATAAACCTTTCTGAACCCTCAGTTTCTGCCCCAAGCACCAATTTCAGTATAAATATCAGGCCCAACTTGCTGTTCTTCAGTGTCAGTCCAGTTACAGACAGACACTCTGTTTGTTTTCAGTCCACTCACCAACCCCAATTGTTGCAGGAACTACTGACCTCTCCTCATTCCAAATCCTCAACAATTGGAATAAAGCTCTGGATAGGTAATAGATACCTTTAAAAAAGCCTTACATCTATTCACCACTCCCACCTTTGTTACCTAGATCTTGTGTGTTCACATGAACACTTATATGTAGTATGTGTGTCTGTGTATTTTGCTTTCCACCTAAATAAAACACAAAAAGCTATTTAAAATACCTCTGACGTACTGTTTGATTCAGGACCTGCTATAGCTGGGCTGGATCCAGAGGTCACTGTTGCCCCATTAAAACTATCTCGTTCTATTGAGCGAAGTACCAAATTCCCCTAAAAGCATAGCACTTGCGGGTGTCCTCCCCAGACTCCAGCATTTTGGGTAACAAAGGGCCTCTTGAATCAATCATGGAGCTAAGGAAGCTCAGGTAGGAAAAGAAACATTAGAGAAAAAGCAGGTTTTGTGTCCCCCTTTCTTCCCTTCATAGATATTACTCATAACTGATCACAGAATCATAGAGTTGGAAGAGACCACAAGGGCCATTGAGTCCAACCCCCTGCCATGCAGGAACTTTCAATCAAAGCATCCCCAAAAGATGGCGATCCAGTCTCTGTTTAAAGACCTCCAAGGAGGGAGACGCCACTACACTCCAAGGAAAGAATGTGTTCCACTATCGAATAGTCTTTACTGTCAGGAAGTTGCTTTTTAATTCTAAAGTGGAAACAAAGCACTCTGACAGTGAATGGTGAAAGGGCCCTCAGTCTTCACAGGAAGGGCAATGGATTCAGGTTCCTTACCCACAAAGGCCACATTCTCATAATTCTCCATCATAATAGAACTGTATGTAAGTTTCTGCTTCTTTGTCAACAGTTTCCATTCCTCCTCGGTGAAATATACTGCTACATCCGCAAAGGTCACCTGCAATAGAAAATAGCCTTATCCAGAGAGTAACTAAGCAAAAGGGGAGGAAAGCACATGGTGCATCGCAAATATTATTTCAACACTTCAGAATTCAGTCCAGGAAATAAACTTTAAATTCTGCAAGCAAGAAAAAGCTACAGTCTTTGAGATCCAGTTTGTCTCGAATTCTTTCAATATAATATAAAATATAATAAACAATATAATTTAGACCATTTCTGAGATATTATTGATTGACTGGGATACTGATTAGCCCAACATGTAAAGTACATTTAGTCACCAAGCAATTGTAGTGAATTTAGCCATATCTCTCCTAATTTCAAAAACAGTTCTGGGGAGTACTCTGGGCTTGAGGGCCACTGGGCCCATCCCCAATTTAGGTTCAGAGAAATTCTTCCATATCCCTCAGCATTTCACAGATGGGGAAAGCAAGACACATGTGGACAAGCAACACCAGAAGGGGGTCAAGATGGCCAAAGTTGTTAATGATGAAGATTGCACAAGCGAGGAAGGGCACAGCAGTTTGCATTTGCTTCCAACTCCTGGCAAGACCCTGCCCCTTTCTCTCCTCCCCTCTCCCTCTTTTGAGTTGATGCGCTGCACATGTTTTTTGAACTTGGAATACATTTTGCAGTAACTGAAGTGAACTAAGGAGAAGAGGGAAAGTGGGAGCGGGAGAGAGAAATGGGTCATTTTCAAAGCCCCTGAAAAAATAAGGTGACAGAGATTTAAGCAGGATTCCCTCTGGCAAACTGGGACAGTTGTTCTCCGCTTGCTTTCATGAGCCGGCCCAGCAGTGACCCAGATGAAAGTAATAGTCAGGATGGCAATTTACCAAAGAGTTGTTGCACCTCGGCAGCCTCTTCTTCTTGGAGCTCAACTCCCTCTGCTTGGCCTCTGTGTCAGCCATCAGGTAGGCAGGGGGTTCCTGGTGGGCCTGCACTTTGGTCACTTCCAGCAAAAGATACCGCAAAGCAGTGTACAGGGGGGCCAAGATGAAGTTCTGAGAAAAGAGACCAGGGTTAGGCTTGGTTTGGAAAGAAACCCTGCAGCACTCAAAGTCACAAAGATTGGCATCCGGCTGGTGACATACGCAGGTGACATATTCCTCCTTTGGGCCAATTGAGAGGTGGGCATCTCTTCCTCCCTCTGCACCAAACAAAGCCCTTTGGACCTTGCATAGACTCACAGCAGCTCCCCTACACAACAGTTACTCCATACCTTGTTAGATTAGCTGGGGATCAGGGGATGGGAAATTGGAAAAGGCTCTGGTTATGTCCCCATAGCTAGATGTGAAATGAGGGCATCATCTGCTGAAACCTGCAAAGGTCCCCAGTGACCCTCAGAAGAAAATGTCTTTGTTTTGCTTCTGGCTACAGAAACACAGCTGGATGCATCTCCAATACCTTACACCAAACACTCTCACCAGGCATGGAATGGTCATGCGTTATGGCTTCCACAACTCGATGGTAATACCTGGGTCAGTGAATGGCCAGTTGTAGCCTATTCCACCTGGAGCAACACTGGAGCATAGAGGGTTCTGCTGGGTCAGGCTGTCTGGCCTGGTGGCCCCTCATTCTCCCAGTGGCCAAACCAGTTGCCGTCCATCCCCCAGGGAGGCCCCCAGTCAGGCAGGGCAGGAAAGGATCTCTCTCTTCTCTGGTTGCCCCCCTTCCATGGGATCCAGCCCTCCTCCCCAATTCCCATGGCAGCCTTCTGGATGTAGAGAAGTCACAATTCTGAAAGTGTCTTTGCTCACATAGAGATTGCCCATTTTCCACACTATTGCCTGGCCATGTTGGCTTGGGAATGTCCTGTTCTTGCCACATAGAATCATAGAATCGTAGAGTTGGAAGAGACCCCAAGGGCCATCCAGTCCAACCCCATTCTGCCATGCAGGAACTCTCAATCAAAGCATCCCCAACAGATGGTTATCCAGGCTCTGCTTGAAGACCAAGGAAGGAGATTTGACTACACTCCAAGGAAGGAGTCTGTTTCAATGTTGAACAGCCCTTACTGTCTGGAAGTTTCTCCTAATGTTGAGGTGGAATCTCTTTTCCTGGAGCTTGCATCCATTGTTCCGGGTTCTAGTCTCTGGAGCAGCAGAAAACAAGCTTGCTCCCTCCTTTATATGACATCCCTTCAAAAATTTAAACAGATCTATCATATCACCTCTTAACTTTCTCTTCTCCAGGCTAAACATCCCCACCTCCCTAAGCCATTCTTCATAAGGCATGGTTTCCAGACCCTTCACCATTTTAGTTGCCCTCTATGATTATATGATTTATATCCCAGGTGGAGAAATTCTGGCCCCTGGGATGAATAAGAATTGTATTACTTTATGGATCTGATCCACAACCTCCCCTCATTTCGCCCCCTTTTTCATTTAGACACTGGTGAAAATAATCATTTCATTTTTCCAAATGAGACAAATCTCTGAGTTTAACTGCTGTGTTAATAATAATAATAATAATAATAATAATAATAATAATAATAAATGTATGTATTTACCACCTTTCCAAAAAGATCTGAGCGGTTTAAAAATTGACAATTACAAAATGTGGGTGTTTGTGTGTGTCAGTCGTAGCAGTTGCATGAAGTATGCACCTCCTCCCTCTGCTTGCTAAAGCCACACAGAAATTGAGGCATGTACATTTGTGTGCATTGTTTCTGAACGGATCTATTGTCAATATCACAATTTCTTCACTTTTCCTTGTATATTTTTAAAAAATATGCACACTGCTGAATATGTTGCACTTATACAACAAAAATCTATAAATGTACAAGTTTATGAGTGAAGATTGCATCCTGGATTATGCTCATTTTGGGAAGTGAAGACATAAGTAAATTTATTATATAAACCCAGTGAAACAAATACCTCACAAAACTCTAGTAAACACCACATACACACACAGTCCGCATAAAACGGACTCGCTGGCGCACTGTGTCTCTGGGGTCTGGAAATTTCACTTCCACCTTTTGGAAAGACAATGCTGCCAGAGATTGAATTTGGGGCTTTATGCCTGCAAAGCATGGGCTCACTCTCTCAGCTGCAACCTTTCCACACAATCCTGGACTGAAGCATTTAAAGAAAAATTCCAGGAATAAAGGCCTACCTTCAGTACAAAGACCCTGATTCCTGCAGCCCCAGAAAGGCCTCTTCCGCAGTCCTTTATGGCCGGAGCTTCCCTGGGTCAGAGGCCGTCTCCTCAGCCGTAGAGAAGGGTTGCTCTGAGTGCGAAGGAGGAGGAGGTCCAAGGGCTGAGGGAGGGAAGGCAATGGGAAAAGGTCAGTGCCAATGGCCATGGAGGGCAGAAGGTGACAATGCCTAGGAAACTCCCCTGAGTCCCAGCCCTAGGAATAAGTGGCAGGAGTGAGTCCAGGGGGCTGAGGGGGTCTCCTTTCCCAAAGGGGGAGGCAAGGACCTGTGGGACCCTCCCCAGCTAGGGCCCAAAGGGAGGGTCTTTTTCCCACCTCTCTCCCAGCCCCCAAAGCCCAGCCTCCCCACTGGCCCTGAGTCCCCTGCCTCCTCTTCCTCAGACCCCCACAGATCCCTTCCTTCCTTCCTTCCTTCCTTCCTTCCTTCCTTCCTTCCTTCCTTTCTCCCGAAATGGAGGGCCAGAGGCACAAAGGGACACACTTCCTTCCTTTTGGCCCAAGGAGCCTGGCCTCCTTCTGACTCTGGAGCCTCAGGAGAGAAAGAGAAGCCTTTGTTCAACTGAGGCCTCAGAGAAGGTTCCGGAACAATATTTCCCACAGTCATAAGCAGCACAAAATGGCTGCCAGAACACAAGATGGCTGCCTCTGCCTCAGCGCTTGGCAGTTGGCAGTTTGAGACCTTCAGTGAACCCAAATGGAGGATGAAAAGGCCCCAAAGTCAGAAGGGACCCCAAACAGGATTTCTGATCCTAAAGAAATGTTTTCATGATCGCACCTGATGGCTGTGAGAACACAAAAAGTCCCCAAACAGGATTTCGAAACCTTAACAACACCTAAACATTTTCCTGATGCTATTGAAAGGAGGAACCTGATCCCCTCCTTAATTACCATCAATAGTGAGAGATATTAATATTGATATTAAGAGTGCCCATCGTCCACAACCCAGCTCCAGTCTTGACCACTCAGGAAGGCCAGTCCAGCTGCAGGTGGCCCTCCATCTGTCTGTCCGTCCTCTTTTCCTTCTGCATTCATCCTCTTTTCCCCATCATCAGCCCCTTTCCCAAGAAGGCTGCATCCGCAGTATAGAAATAAGGCACTTTGACACCGCTTTAACCGCTCAGTGCTATGGAATTCTGGGATTTTACCTTTGGGACACATAGTCTTCCCTGCCAGAGAGCTCTCATGCCACAAGAAACTACAAATCCCAGGATTCCATAGGATGGAACCAGGAGAGTCAAAGTGGTTTCGAATTGGATTATTTCTCTAGTGCAGATAAAGCCTAAGTCGGTTGTAAAAGGATAGAGACACCCAAGTCGAATTTTTATCCTGTTAAAAATGGTTTTGATTTTTAAAAATATAAGCAGGTTGTTTTTCTGACTAATCCTTATTCTTATTGTTGTTTGTTTGTATGTTTGTCTTGGTCATATGAGTTATTCTGGTCTGGCACCTTCCTTCTCCCCTGAAAATTTCTCAATAAGGAAACTGGGGAGGCTTTTAAAACCTCCCAAAGGAGCCACTTTTGGCCTTTTTGGGGGGACTAGCCTCCTCTTAGAAGCCAAAGCCCAATGTTTGTGAAGAAGAAGAAGGAAGAAGGCTTGTATTAAAACTATCCTCCCCATTTCTGATCCCTTTTAAAACCTTTCTTTCCCAGAAAGAGCAGAGCTGTGTAATAAGAAAACCCTCTCAGAAAACACACACAAAAGACACACAAAGGGACACACTTCCTTCCTTTTGGCCCAAGGAGCCTGGCCTCCTTCTGACTCTGGAGCCTCAGGAGAGGAAAAGAGGCCTCTGTTCAACTGAGACTCAGAGAAGGTTCCAGAACATTATTCCCCACAGTCACAAGCAGCACAAAATGGCCTCCGGAACACAAAATGGCTGGGTCTGCCTGAGTAGTAGATACTCTAAGGAGATATTTACTATAAATAACAAAATATAACTGAAATATAAGTCCTACAAGACATTAAGAGTCTTGCAGGTACAATATTTGTAAGTATATAATATTCAGTTCATATAAGCTATTAAAATAATAAATAGACCTAAACGTCCAATTCTGAGACTAACTTCCAAGATCCGCTCTTTAACTCTCTCTCTCTGGATCTCCAACCGACACAATTCCCCCAACTGTCTCTTGGTATCTCAGGCCTTATATCTCCTTCTCACGGAAGCTTCCAGAAGAACCTTTATCTTGCTCTCTGATTGGTCAAGAGAGCCTTCCGTAGCAGTGATGTCATTCTGCATTTGCATAAACCTCTCTTTACTGCCTGAAGAAGACCTCCATTGACTGGAGCCCAGTCATTACACTTTCCCAAGGCAAGGCTTGCACCTATTTCCCAATGTTGTTCTTGGGGTCTGCCTTACAGTTGTTTCCAGGTCTTATGGTGACCTTATTGGAGTCTCTGAAGGGTTTTTCCTGGCAGGTTCCTTCAGAGTGGGTTTCCCATGGCCATCCTCTGAGGCTGAGAGAGTGTGACTTATTATTATTGTTGTTGTTGTTGTTGTTTATTTCTATAGCGCTGTAAATGTACACAGTGCTGTACATACAAATGGTCAAGTCAATAAAAATAAAACCTGCCAATCTACAAAATATGTATAAAACAATAGGCAATAATATAAAATAGAACTGGTTAAAATAAGCAAGCAACAATTAGAAACATCAACATCAACATGAGGGACGTTTTCGCCATGCTTCTGGGAAGCGAGCGGAGGATACCTCATCTTATGGTGTTAAATTGACCCAGGGGTCCCACAAAACATGGCGGAAATGCCCCTCACATCCCAAGATCTCGAAAAGACCCCAGACATTTTTGACCACTGTGGGTTACAGAGAAGTGCCTGATGCTTGGAGCCGTGGGTCATGCTTTGCCCACCACATTTTAACCTGAAAGGGAAGCCCAGGTGGGATGGGGAGAATCTGCTGTCAGTTTTAAGGCAGGTATTATTTAAGCATGAGCTGTTTTACATTATTTCAAATGTGTATTTTTATTTCTTGCAACGTAGTAGGGCCCAGGGCAGTTCACCAATGCTCCCAGAAAGGGATTTCGGAGAGGACTATTTTGGGTTCTTGGTGGGAAGAAGCAGTTGTATTCCATGGGCACAAAAGGAAGGTCCCAGAAGGTCCAATGCTTCAGACAGCGACTCCTCCCCAACCGCAGAGGCCCTGCTCCTAGGTCTCTGGCCTCTCAGCCTGGACAGGCATGGCTTCTTTCCCAGGGAGCTCTCCATTCGGCCTCCTTCTCTCCTCTCCCAAAATGGAAGACAAAAGAAGGTTCTGGCTACTAGGGTTGCCATGACTCTCTTCCACAAAACTCTAGACGCAAGTCTACAAAAGCATATGCTACAACTTTTTTCACTCAGTTAGTAACAAAGGTGCTACATGATTCCTTACGATACTGATATTCCTGAACAACATGGCTTATGGTTGAATCTGCACTGCAGAATTCATGCAGTTCAACATCGCTTTAACTGCCATTTCTCAGTGCTATGGGATTCTGGGATTTGTAGTCTCTTTTCACACTAGAGCTCCCTGAGAGAGGCGACATAGCTCACAAAACTACAGATCCCAGATCTCCATAGAATTGACCCATGGCAGTTAAAGCAGTGTTGAAATGCATGATTTCTGTAATGCAAATTAAACCTCTGTCTCTGAATCCTAGCCCCTTGGAAGAGACCTTAGCAAAGGTGAGTCCCCCTTGACTTCTATGGGGCAGAGAGGGAGGGAGGGAGAAAAGCCCCAAACAGCCATGAGACGAAGAGGGATTCCTACTCTAGGGATCATATCCAGAGGTTGCCATGCTGGCCGGACCATACAGCAAACCACAATAACACCCACAATCCACAAAACAGGGATACCTTTAGTGGCCAACCAAAATGCACAAAATAGATAAAACAAGCTTTTGAAGCTCAGCTGGCTTCTTCATTGGGAAAAAGTGTTAAACATCAAACAGGAGAAAGGTATCTGTTTTGTGGGGTTTGGAGGTTGTTGTTTGCAGTGTGGCCTAAATACCTTCTCCTGGATATGCTTTCTAGATTTCAGGATTCTGTACTTTTTAAAACTTTATTGGTAAAAGGGAAAAAAAAAACAACATATGGGACCAACAACAATAACACAGATACAATTAAAAGACTTGACAAATACAAATATTCACAAGTGACAAAACTTGTAAAACATACTAAATTATATTGAAACTCACCATACATCCAACCTCAGATTCCACAACAAACAAACTAAAAGACTTCCAAAGTGTATGTTCTTTGCTGTGTCTTTGTTTTCTCTTTATCCGTTGTTTGCCCTTCAGTCTTCCTTTCTTTTTTGATATAGTCCAGCACTTTATCCCAGTCTTCTATCAATCTATACATTTTAGTTTTGTTTTGTTTTTGTAAGATCCTTGTGAGTTTATCTGCTTCCAATGCATCAAATAGTCCTAACAGCCTTCCTCTACTTCAAGAACTTTCCTTTGTCTCCATTCTTTTGCTAGGGTCATCCTTGCTGTTTTTGCTAGGGTCATCCTTGCTGTTGTGTCACACCTTTCCCCGTCAATCACTGGGCAGTGAATCCTATCCCTCCCATGGCTCCCCACATTTCGCCTAACCTGATCCCCATTCGGCCTCTCCCTGTCTCCCTGCTTCCCTTCCTCTGTTCCCTCTGGAACTGCCGCTCTGCTGCCCCTAAAGCAACAGCAATTCATGACCTTTTTCTCTCTAAATCCTTTAACCTCCTCGTTCTCACAGAAACCTGACTCCCAGCCCATGATACTACAACCTCCGCTGCCCTTTCTTTTGGTGGTCTCTCCTTCACCCACTCCAGCCGCCCTGAGGGTCGAGGAGGAGGGGTTGGTATCTTGCTATCTAACTCCTGCCAGTTTCAAGTTCTATCTTCCCCACCAGCTATCATTCCTCTTCTTTTGAGTTTCATCCTATTAGACTCTTTTCTCCTCTACAGCTCCATGTTGCAGTTATCTATCACCCTCCTGGTTCTGCCACCCAGTTCCTCTCAGACTTCGAATCATGGCTGACATTCTTTCTTTCAGATTCAGTCCCCACTTTGATCCTAGGTGACTTTAATATCCACGTTGATGATTCCAGTAACCCGACAACATCTCGCTTTAACTCTCTCCTGGCTTCTTTTGGCCTCCAACCACACTCCAACTCTTCAACTCATTCTCTTGGTCACTGTCTTGACCTGGTTCTTGCTGCAAACTGCGCCATTTCTGACTACCTGGCACCTGACTTTCCACTTTCTGACCATCATTTAATCTCCTTTCCTCTAGATGGATTAGGGGGGGAAATAGACAACTTAGCTAAAGAGATATCAGGAGTGAAAGTGGAGGTGGAGGAAGTATTAGAAAGAACGGAAAGTCTGGGAAAAAAACAGAAGGATTGGAAAAGGCTCAATTAAGGGAACAACAGAGTAATCTTCTGCAGCAGGTCAGATATAGGGAAAGGGCAATTAAAATTAGGGAAAGTAAAGAACAAGACAAACAAATATATGACAAAATTATACCTATGCTGGGAAAATATGTGGATATTGAGGAGGATTTGATGGAGGCACAGATTGATAAGACATTTAGACTTAGCTCAAAGATAGCAAAGGAAAGGAAATTGGATAGAGACATTACGGTATGTTTTACAAGCTCAAGGATGAGAGAGCAAATGTTGCAAAGAAATTATGAGAAAAAATTGATTGTGGAAGATAGAATAGTGGAAATTTATAAGGATTTACCATTGCAAATAATTAGAAAGAGACAGGAATATAAATTCCTAACAATATTCTTTTGCAATAAGAATGAGATAATGTACAGATGGGATATGATAGAAGGAGTGATCTTTCATTACCATCAGAGGAGATATAGGATAAGTACAATAGAACAAGCAAAAGCTTTTTATGAGAGATTAAGCAGAGATAACAGAGAGCAAGAAGAAAGAAATAAAGAAAGGGGCAAGAAGGAAGGAGAAAGTGTAAATAGACAAAGAGAAGAAAAGACCCAGAGAAAAGGGCAAGGAAGGAGAGATAATCTAGGGATTAAGGAGGTAAATACTGACAATTTGGGAAACAAAAGCTCAGAAGAGGGTTACTCAGGAGAGATAGGAAAGTCTACATAAAAGACATAAGAACCTCTCTAAAAGGAAAATGGGGCTTAAAATAGTTTCCTGGAATGTAAAAGGAATAAGCCAAGAGAGAAAGAGAAAGCATGTAATGCAGTATCTAGGGAAGAATAATTTTGATTGATTGTGTTTACAGGAAACAAAAATAAAAGATGGATATATAAAGAAGAAAGATAAAGACGGTAGATTCTTGTGTGTGGAGATTTTGATAGATAATGTTAAATATGTACTGATTAATGTTTATGGGCCATTAGAGAAGAAGGAAACCTATTATAGAAATTTGGCGGAGGTTAAGAGAGAAGTTGATAATGACAAATTAATCTTGACAGGAGATTTCAATGGAGTTCTCAATCCAATTTGGGACAGGAAATCCCAGAAAAAAGTAATTAAGAAAACACAAGGAAAATTACCAAGAGGTTTTTTGTTTTAAAAGAGGAATTTAATTTGTTAGATGTTTGGTCACATTGTAATGGGAACAAAGGAGGGTATACCTTCCATTCAGATGCACATAAATCCTTCTCAAGGTTGGATATGTTTTTCGTGACGAAGCAACTGGTTACTAAAGTGAAAATAATGGAAATTTGGCCAAGGACGATGTCGGATCATAATATGATAGAGCTGGAATTAAATATAAATTGGGACAAAAATATAGGATGGAGAATGAAAGAGGATAGCCTAGATGACGAAGAATTTGTAAATAAGGTAAAGAGAGAGTTAAAGATGTTTTTTAAAGGAAACAGTGGAAAGGAGGTAAAAATGAAGGTTGTATGGGATACTAGTAAGGCATTTGTAAGGGGACTATTTATACAAAGAACAATGGAAATAAAAGAACGAGAAAAGCAGAAAGAGGAAAAAATTAGGAATGAATTTAAAATTAGAGAACAAAAACTACAATAAACAAAAGGGGATAAAAAATAATGAATGAAATAAAACTATTAAAAGAACAATTAGAAAAAAAATGACAGAGGAAATAGCTATAAATTTAAGAAGATCAAAGCAAAATCAATTTGAGAATGCTAATAAAATAAGCTGACGGATGGCTAATAGATTAAAGAATGAGAGAGAAAAGAAAATGATAACTAAAATTAAACAAAATAACACAATAATAACGGAACAAGGGAAAATTAAAAATACTTTCACTACATATTTTGAAAAATTATTTGAGGAAAAAGGTGAGCAGATATATTCAGAAAATCAGTTAATAGAAATAATTGATAAATATAATGAAATAAAATTAAGATCAGAACTATAGTGTTTAGGTCTTCAGCTTCCAGGACTGGGTGCAGTTAGCATATCAACTGAAGGAGATAATAGGCACTCCTCGCCGTCACATGTATCTGAGCTGACATCTGGAGTGATGGATCCAGGAGCATCCCCCAAACTACTAACATAGTCCTTTAGGGAAAGTGTGACCCCTTATACAGGTGGATCACACGTGTCAAACCTCCATACCTGGATTAGGATCTCCAGCATTACGCAGCTCTGTCTTATCTGGATTCAGCTTCATTCTGTTTTTTTCTCACCCAGCCCATTAATTCTTCAAGACATTCATTCAGAGGGGAGATGCCTTTCTTAGTTGACGCTGAAGTCCGGGACATGGAGAGAGAGATCTGGGATTCCTCAGCGTACTGATAACATCCAATGCCATGTCTCCAGATGATCTCTCCCAGCAGCTTCATGTTTATGTGTCCTAAGGAACATCAGATTTAAGCTCCCTCTTAGAGGACCAACTATCCCCAAGAATCTCCATCTAGAATCTGCCCAAGAGATAGGACCAGAACCACTGCAATGCATTGCCTCCTCGTCCCCAATTCCTTCAGACGTTCAAGAAAGATGCCATGGTTGATGGTATCGAAGGACCCTGAGAGATCCAAAAGCACCAGCAGGGTTGCACTTCCCCTGTCCATACTCAAGCGGAGATAATCTACTAAGGCGACCATAACAGTCTCGACTCCGTATCCCATCCTGAAGCCAATTTGAAATGGGTCTAGATAATCTGTTTCATCCAAGACCACGTGGAGTTGAAGAGCAACAGCTTTCTCAATCACCTTGTTTAGAAATGGAAGATGGGAGACCGGTCTGTATTTGTTCATCTCCAAGGGATTTAGGGAGGGCTTTTTCAGAAGCGGCTGTACCACCGCTTCATTTATGGAAGATGGAAAATAGCCCTCCCTCAGAGATGCATCTATGATATATCTCAGGTGAGTCCTAAGTGCATCTCCTCCTTGGATGACTAGCCATGAAGGGCAAGGGTTGAGAGGGCAAGTTGTCTTCTTCACACTTTCAAGGAGCTTGTCCATGTCTTCAGTACTCACAGATTTAAATTGATCCAGGATGATCCCATTCACAGAGTCACTGGACACCTCACCTATAGCATCAGCAATAATGTCAGCATCCAAGTTGGCTCTTATCTGAGAGATTTTATTTGCAAAATGGTCATTTAAAGCATCACAGTGAGCTGTGGAAGGCTCTAATAATGGGTTCTGGGGGGGGGGAGTGCCTGAGTCAGGTCCCAGATTCCCCCCTCCTCCCCCCAAGACCCCAGAGAAAACTCCTCCCCCCCAAATAATGTTGTTTCCAATGCTATTGATGCCTATGCTGTGTGATGCTCTTTATTTGGCACAAAAATCTTCTCCAAATGAGGCATCAGAAGGGAGGGACTCTCCTCTGCCCCACTTTCCAGGATGGAGGGGGCTCCTCAAAGCCCTTTTTATCTTTGGACCCCCCTCCATGGCCATGCCTCTCTCTAATGGTCCCCCCTGTCCTCTCTTCTCATGATAACCCCCAAGTACCAGGGCCCCAAGGAATCCCCCGAGGAGGGGGCAGGGAAGGAAAGAGGGAGAGGAGACCTGGCAGGCCCCCTGCGTTCTGGTTGGGGGGAGAAGAGGGGATTCCTTCTTCTTATAATCCCGAAGCCCCCCTCCCCCCGAAGACATTCCAGCCATTCCTCTGAACAAACAACGGTTTCCCCCCATTTCCATCCTTCCTTCCCTCAGAACAGAGTGTGAGGGCAGCAATGGCTTTAGGGCTGAGACTGTGCATGCGCACATACATCCAAAGACCCCTTCTGATCATGCGCAGGGATCACCAGGGCTTTACTGCTCCTGCTGTTTATTCCACTGGCGGCCTTTGAGGGAAGGGAAGGAGTGTGCCGGGGGTTCAGCAACCTCCCCTTCCTTCCTTATTTTGAGGACACTTCGAAGAGGCCACAATGGAGCCCAGGAAAGGCAAGAAAGGAAGGCTCTGCATTGGAAATAAAGTCTATGTATACTGTATGTATGTAGATATAATACACACACACACACACACACAAACACACACATATATACATATATATAAATGTATGTGTGTTTGCCTCTGCTGTTCTTATAGCTGGGGATGGAGATGATGGCTGAGGAGAGAAGAAAGGGTAAATTTTGTGCAAATGCAGAACTTCTGTACACCAATGAGTCCAGTCTGTTGAAACAACAAAGAATTTTATTGAGAAAACATAGTCAGAAATTCAGCGTTTACGTCAGAACTGCCCACTCCAATCCAAACAATACATTAAAACCCCCAAACCTAAAACTCCACCCTCTTAAAACCTAGCCCCCACCTTCAATTCCCACAGTCTAGGCCCCACAGGTAACAAGCCCCCCTTTACCATTCCCAGAAACTAGCCACCTTCCTGTTAATATCAGCCTCCGCTTTCTTCAGCCAACATCCCACAAATTCCAAATGCTATCATTCCCAAAACTATTCTAACCAACTGCAACAAATCCCAGCCCCCCATTTAGCTAACTTATACCACAAACCACAATCCCCAGCCAAAGTTACAACCTGAAACAATTATCTATTCTTTTTTTTTTTTTAATAATCTTTATTAAATTTTATAAAACCACAAACAGAATATACGAAGTCTACTTTGTACACCTTCTACATAAATTATCAAAAAAAGTTCCTAAGTTACATTTCAGAACACAAAGCTATAACACATAAATTTAAGTTTCTAAGTCTGACATCTTCATATCTTCTGTGACCCTTCTATAGGTTGACTTCCTCTTCTCTTGGAGCGTGAAAAAAGAATTCCGCTTCATACAGCTGTAATATACCTTCAATCTTAACTGAGCTGACTAAAAACTCTATACTCAAAAATATTTGCACGTATAAATCACCTAATCCCCTATTGAGGCATACAGAATACTGGTTTCCGCAGAAGCAAAATTGATCTAACATAAAAGAAACAAAGTATCTTTCTCAGCCTGTTTTAAGTTATCATGCAAGCTTAAATATACAATCAGCTCATACAAAGTATCAGGTTTTCCCCCTGGGCTACCGCTTCTAAACACATTCCTTTCCCCCTAATCCTTTAATGATTTCTGAGTGTCAGGTAGTTGTAATATCCATTAAGTCTTGTAAACCCTTAAAAAAAAAAAGAACACTGAATCAACCAAGTAGTATAGAATAAAAAGCTCTTAACCATAATTGCTCATTAACCTCCTCATTTACATATCAAGGAGTCCTTTTTCCACATTCCACTCTCTTTCCCAGTATCTCAGTATCTTCTCCCAGCCTTCTTTTCTTTTCTTTGTACTAACATTCTTAACATTACAGGAGAGTATATCTAATATTCTATAATCATTGACTTTCAACATCCATTTATCCAAAGAGGGGGCCTTATCCGATTTCCAAAGCTTGGCAACTTCTATTCTGGCTGCCGTTACCATGTATAGAATTACTCTCCAATAGATTTTCTCATCATCAGGTTTTAGGACTGTCGTCATATTAAGGAGATATAGTTTTGGATCCAGAGAAAACTTAATCTGTAATATATCCTGGATTGATCCATGGATTTTTTTCCAAAAAGATTGTATAACACCACATCTCCACCATATGTGCACCAGGTTTCCTTTTTCATGGTTGCATCTCCAACAATTACCCTTCTCTAATTTGTACATCATCTTAATTTTCCATGGAGTATAATACCATCTATTCATTATTTTTAACAGATTTTCTTTAGGGTCCTGGGCAATCGTAAAATCCTGGGTTTTTTTCCATGCGTTCTGCCACTCATTCAAATTAATTGTTTGCTTTAAATCCTGTGCCCATTTTAACATATATTCCTTTACTGTTTCTTGTTCCAATTTACGGCTAAGCAATAGCTTATAAAATTTCGATATTTTTTTCTTTTCTGGTTGCCAAAATATATTATCTAGTTCGTTTCTTTTCTCTTCTATCCCCCTCAGTCTATTATCTTCCAAAAATTTATTTCTTATTTGCTGAAAATTAAACCAGTTCAACTCAAACCCTTCCTTTGTTAGTTCTTCCTTGGTTTTACATATCAGGCCCCCGTTATAATTTATCTTTATGCAATCTTTATAGGAAAGCCATTTATCCTTTCCTCCTCTTATCCATCTACCGAAAAATGCTTCCTGGGCCGAAGTCCAAACAGGGATTTTACAATAAAATATTTCTTTAACCTTCCGCCAAACTTGTAACAGAGATCTTCTAATTGGGTGGTTATTAAAATCTCTGTTTTTCCCTTCCTGATTGTAGCATAAAAACGCATGCCAACCATATCGCAATTGTACGCTCTCCAAATTTAATACTTCCTTATCCTCTAATTTCACCCAATTTTGTAGCCACAACAGACTACATGCCCAGTAATACGTTTGAAGATCTGGCAGTGCAAAGCCACCTCTTTCTTTTTGATCTTTCATTATGGTACTTTTAATTCTGGGTTTAGAACCTTTCCAAAGAAACTTATTTAATTCTTTCTCCCATTCTTTAAATTTCCTAGTTTCTATTCCAATTGGCAAATTTAAAAAGAGAAACATAAGCTTTCTGGTTTCTAAACGTTTACTAGGAAAAGTTAGAAAAATGGAAGTAGATCCTAAAACATACTCTGACCATTGTTTGATTGATATGTCTCTAAACTTTAATATTAGAAAGAATTGGTCGTGGAGGTTGCAGGAGAAACTTTTAAAGGAAGAAGACTTTGTGCAGTTCCTAAAAGAAGAAATTAATTTCTACTTTAAAGTAAATGAAACATCGGGCTGCGATACTAAGACAATATGGGATGCGAGCAAAGCTACAGTTAGGGGTCTGTTGATTAAAAAACAAAGTGAGATAAGGAAAGCGGAAAAGCTGAAAGAGAGAAATCTTATTGAGGTATTAAGCAAGAAAGAGGAGATTCTGAAAAGACAACCTGGGAACAGGAGTGTATTAAATGAGATTACAATGCTAAGAAGGCAACTCCAAAGTAAATTAGACACGGAAATTGAGATAGAATTAAAAAAGAATAGACTGAATTTTTTTGAAAATGGGAACAAGGCAGGTAAGTGGCTGGCTAAGAAACTAATGAGGTATAAAGAGAGAAAAGGGATAACAAAATTAACAGTAGATAAGAAGGATTATACAAAACAAGAAGATTTAATAAAATTGCTTCGGGACTACTATGAATCTGTGTATGATTTAGAACAAGAAAGGGAGGACATAGAAAGTAAAATTGATAGTTATCTAGAGTCTAAATTGTTAAAAAAGATTTCACAAGAGCAGAAAGAAATCTTAGAAGCTAAGATCTCTAAGCAAGAGGTCTTAAAGGCTATATCCCAGTTAAAAGAAGGAAAAACCCCAGGGGTAGACGGCTTCTCGGCGCTGTATTATAAAACTTTTATGAAAGAATTGCTTGAACCCTTAGTAAAGCTATTTAATTCAGTGGAAACGGAGGGTGTGCCGCAATCATGGGAACAAGCTTGTATAACGCTTATTCCGAAGGAGAACAAAGACAGTACGTGTATGGCAAATTACCGGCCCATTAGTTTATTAAACGTTGATTACAAAATATATACTATGATTTGGGCTGCAAGATTAAAAGGAATATTGAACGAAATAATAGGCAACGAACAGAATGGATTTTTACCGGGCAGGCAGATAAGATATAATATAAGAACGGTCTTAAATAGTTTGGAATATTTTCATGTGAACAATAATAAACAGGGTGCTATAATAGCACTCGATATTGAGAAAGCGTTTGACAAGTTAAGATGGAAATTTCTATTTGGGGTTTTGGAAAAAAGAGATATGGGTCAAAAATTTTTGAATGCAATTCGACAAATCTATAATAGACAAAAAGCCTCCTTGATTGTAAATCAGGAGAAATCAACCGATTTTGAGATTAAGAAAGGAGTCAGGCAAGGATGCCCTATATCGCCACTTTTATTTATCTTAGTAATGGATGTGTTAGTAACCAAAATTAATGACAACAAAGATATAAAAGGAATTAGGATCAGAGATTGCTCGGTAAAGTCTAAAGTGTTTGCAGATGACATGGTGATAATTCTAGAACAACCACTTCAAGGCATTGAACCTTTAAAATTTGAGTTGAATACCTTTGGAAAAGTGGCAGGATTAAGAGTGAATAAAGAAAAATCTGTAATAATTACAAAAAACCTATCCCACCAAGAGGAAGAACAATTGAAGAAAAAATCTGGATTTAGAATTGAGAAGCAATTTAGGTATCTAGGCATTATAATATCTAAAGATAATTTGAAATTATATGATAATAATTATGGCAGCAAATGGAAAGAAATCAAAGAAGACATGAGTAGGTGGAACAAATTTAATCTTTCAATGTTAGGGAGAATAGCGGTCATAAAAATGGCCATCCTCCCTAAGGAAATCCAAATCAAAGCATGCCCAGCAGATGGCCATCCAGCCTCTGCTTGAAGACCTCCAAGGAGGGAGACTCCACTACACTCCAGGGGAGTTTGTTCCACTGTCGAACAGCCCTTACTCTCAGGAAGTTCTTCCTAATGGTGAGTTGGAATCTCTTTTCCTGTAGCTTGCATCCATTGTTCCGGGTCCCTGTCTCTGGAGCAGCAGAAAACAAGCTTGCTCCCTCCTCAACATGACATCCCTTCAAATATTTAAACAGGGCTATCATTTCACCACTTAACCTTCTCTTCTCTAGGCTAAACATCCCCAGCTCCCTAAGTCATTCCTCGTAGGGCATGGCTTCCAGAACCTTCACCATTTTAGTCGCTCTCCTTTGGACATGCTCTAGTTTCTCCACATCCTTTTTAAACTGTGGTGCCCAGAACTGGACACAATAGTCCAGGTCGGTCCTGACCGAAGCAGAATAGAGTGTCACTATTACTTCCCTTGATCTAGACACTATACTTTTATTGATGCAGCCTAAAATTGCATTGGCCTTTTTAGCTGCTGCGTCGCACTGTTGACTCATTTTCAACTTGTGGTCTATTTGGATTCCTAGATCTCTTTCACTCATAATTTCATTCAGCCAGGTGTCGCCCATCCTATATCTGTGCATTTCATTTTTCCACCCTAAGTGCAATACCTTACATTTCTCCATGTTGAATTTCATTTTATTAGCTTTGGCCCAGCTTTCTAGTCTATTCAGGTCATCTTGAATTTTCATCTTGTCCTCTGAAGTATTAGCTACTCCTCCTAATTTGGTGTCATCTGCAAATTTGATAAGTATGCTCCCAATTTTGTCATCCAAGTCCTTGATAAAGATGTTGAATAGCGCTGGGCCCTGGACAGAACCCCACTGGACACCCCACTAGTCACTTCTCTCCAGGATGAAAAGGAGCCATTGTTGAGCACCCTTTGGGTTCGGCTGGTCAACCAATTACAAATCCATGTAACAGTTGCCTTGTCTAGCCCACATTTTACAAGCTTGTTTGCAAGAATATCATGGGGAACTTTGTTAAAGGCCTTACTGAAATCAAGATATACTATATCCACAGCATTCCCTTCATCTAACAAGCTGGTAATTTTATCAAAGAAAGAGATCAGGTTTGTCTGGCATGACTTCTTTCTCTGAAACCTGTGTTGACTTTTTGTGGTTATGGCATTGCTTTCTAGATGTTCACAGACTCTCTGTTTAATGATCTGCTCTAGAATCTTTCCTGGTATTGATGTCAGACTAACTGGACGGTATTTCATGGTTGTTTCTGCATCAGTTTCAAAAAATTTCTGCGACAAATAATCACAGTTACACAATATCTGGCAACTTCAACAGTTACCTGCTCCTAATAATGCAAATATTTGCAAGCTCTCCTCTCCAACTTCCATCAACTTCACCATCTCTTGTTCACACACCAATCCAATCCACACCGATTCGCATGTGAGCTGTATACTGTATTGGCTGTGAGTCATCTCCTGGAGCCAAACAGCATGAAGTGACCTCTGCAGTTGGTTTGCATCATGCCTTGGGCTCCGACTCTGTACTTTATGGCAGTCTCACAGGATATGATGCCACCTGTCAATCAAAGTATTTTTGCACATTTTTAATGGAACATTTTTTCACCAGTCCTTTGACTATCTGCTTCCACTGATTCCCTCAAGGCAGTCCCCATCTAGTCTCTTCTTTGCTAGCTGCTATAAGTAAGGATACAATCGTTCCATGAATTTAGGGTATCTGCAACAGGATCATGCTCGGGTCACTCACACCAACTTTATTAATTTACTGTCAAATAGGGAAGCGTAAATGGGGGCTAAATCTGGGGGTAACACCCTCCTCTCTTAACTCTGATTTTCACTTATCTGTCATTGTCCTTCTTTACAGAAAAACTTGTGAGTCAAGAGAGTGTCCAAAGAGGAGAGAAGTCACATAAATGCCAGCATTGTGGGAAATGTTTTTCTACGAAGTCACACTTAGTGACACATCTGAGAGTTCACATAGCAGGAATAAACATTTAAAGCACCCCAAAGAGATGGCCATCCACCCTCTGTTTAAAGACCTCCAAAGAAAGAGACTCCACCAAACTCTGAGGGAGTATATTCCACTGTTGAAGAGCTCTTACTGTCAGGAAGTTCCTCCTAAAGTTTAAGTGGAATCTCTTGTCCCTGTGGCTTGCATCCATTGTTCCATGTCCTTTTCTCTGGAGTAGCAGAAAGCAAGCTTGCTTCATCCTGAATATGACATCTCTTCAAATATTTGAACAGGGCTGTCATATCCACTCTTAACCTTCTCTTCTCCAAGCTAAACATACCCAGCTCCCTAAGTCATTCCTCAGAGAGCATGGTTTCCAGACTGTTCACCATTTTGGTTTCCTTCCTCTGGACATGCTCCAGTTTCTCCACATCTGTTTGAATTGTGGTGTCCAGAACTGGACACAGGATTATTGCAAGAGAGCCCTGACCAACAAAGAATAGAGTGGCACTATTACTTCCCTTGATGTTGACACTATACTATTGATACAGCCTAGGATCACATTGGCCTTTTTAGCTGCTGCATAACAATGTTGACACATGCTCATCTTGTGCTCTACTACCATTCCTAGTTCCCTTTCACACGTAATTTAATTGTCATAACAACTTCCTGTGGAATCTTGGAATTTCTAATTTTAGTGAGGCACTATTGTTCTCCACTTCGTAAGGATTCTAAATCTCCAATCCTAAATTGCCAGTTCTGGAATTTTGTGGGAAGGAGCCGTGGAGATTAATGCTTTTTGCCCCTAAATGGTCCTCAGCCCATTCCTGAGCAAGTTTCCTGGCTTTTGTGGCCCCTCTTCCAGCCTTTTGAGGCTCTGGAGAGGCTTTGTGGGAAAAGGACTTCCCTTGCCCCTGCAATGGATCAGAGAGGGTACAACAGTGGCAAAATGGCCCCCACCTCCGCTCTGAGATCTCCTGGGGCCCAATATGCCCTCCCCCCAAACCCCAACAGTAATCCATCCCAGTCTTGGAGATGTCTTAAAGTCTCCCATCTTCCATTTCTAACCAACATAATTTTGAGGGCAGTTGCTCTTCATCTCCAAGCGGTCTTAGATGAAACAGATTATCTAGACCCATTTAAGGTGGACCCTGGCACTTGACCCGCACTAATATCAAAAACCAGGTACCAGACCTCTTGTTCTGCCTTCCCTAATGCATTAGTTGTATATTGATGGCCCTGCCTTTCTCAAGAAATGAGCCTCAAACTGTCCCTTTTATGCATCACACTCTGTGGGTGTGTGTCTGTGATCGAGCGATGGAGGCAATGTGAAAAACAGAAAGGCAGGAAAGAGATGCTGAAGGAGAAAAGGTAAAGCAGTACAGATGGGCAAGAGGGAAGGTTGGAGAGCGGAGGGAGAAAGGGAAGGGGATCCGGCCTCTGGGAGCCAGGAGGGGAAGGCAGGAGCAAAGCCAGGATTGCATAGCTCTGTACGGAGAGGAAGGGACCTCTGGGAAGGGCAAGGAGAGGGGTCTTGGGGATTGGGAGGCAGCCACCAACCGGACAGATAATAATAATAGGGTTTATTTGTATTTACCTGTATAATAGCCACAAAACAATAATAGCATCCAATTTACACACAGTAAAAAACCAAGTTGCTTAAAACTCAGTTCGGGACAAATAAAAACATCGTATAAAATGCACAATTGCGATCAGAAGTGGGATTTTTCCTTAAGTTCTTTAGAAGAGGTCGGGTGGGTAAGCCTGCCGGAAGGGATCAGTCTTAAGTGCTTTCTTGAAAGCATCCAAAGTGGTGATAAGACAGATCTCCTCCAGCAAGTTGTTCCATAACTTGGGGGCCATGGCTGTGTATGCTCTGTGAGAAGTTGTTCATAGCCTGACCTTTGGGTAATCTAATAGATTCTTCCCAGATGTTCTGAGAATGCGGGGCGGATTGTGTAGGGAGAGGCCTTCCCTCCGTGGTTGATTCCAGAGGCCCTTTCTCACTCAAAATGCTGGAGTCTGGGGAGGACACCCACAAGTGCTATGCTTTTAGGGGAATTTCATACTTAGCTCAAAGGAGAGATTGAGGCAACAGTGACCTCAGGATTCATCCCAACTATACCAGGCCCAGAAGCACACAGAACTCCAGAGGCATTTCAAATAGGTTTTTGTGTTTTATTTAGGGGGAATAGCAAAATACACACACACACACACAAATATACACATATAGGTGTTCACGCACACACACAAGAATTGGGTAACAAAGGTGGGAGTGGTGAATAGTGTGAGGCTTTGCTAATGGTAATACGTTACCTAGATTGATCTTGATCCCAATTGCTCAGGGTCCAGAAAGGGGAGAGAAGTCAGTAACTGCTATAGCAAGTGGGGCTGGTGAGTGTAGTGAGGTGTTTAGCAATGTAAACCAATGGAGTATATGTCAGGGATGATGGGAGTTGTGGCTCTTCACCTCTGGCCTGGAACTCACCACCTGGTTGTGCACCACGCTGACCAGTTTTGGCCAGTTGTTAAAGCTTTGCAAGAGTTGCAGAGAATAGGCTGAAGACCCTGACAAACTCTCCAAGCCTTCTCACTCTTGCTTCCACAGAAGTCTTCACCCTTCTTCACCAGGGTCCTGCTGGTTCTTGTAGCTTCACCCAAGACACCAGACAACTCAGTAGTCTTATATAAAAGATCTACTTTATTCTACTATATACACAGCTCCAAACTATCCAACAATACTCAACTCCTCACTCTCCAATCCACTACTACTACCCACTGCTACTACCCACACAACATACTGGGATTCATAGTCATTATTATAGTCAAACCAAGGTACCACCTACTGTGGTCTGTTTCCACCCAGTAGGCGTGTACGTCATTCCCATTGGTTCTCTTGTTTCTATCCAGATTAGATGATTTCATCATCTCATCCTTGACCACTTTACAATTGTCAGGTGTGTCCAATTATTCACTATGCATTTCTTGTCCTTGGCACTCAGGACTTGTTAATTCTATTACCATGTACACCTGTGTGGTTCTCCATTGGCTTCTGCTGAGTCACTCTGACTCTCACATACATGTTTTATTTCAATCACTGTATGTCCCATGTTGCTTTTTCCTTAACATAAGCCATATGAAACGAATGTATGTAATACTGTACATTTTCTTGAATGTTCTGTCTGTTGCAGTGCCTTGTTGTCCTTTGACGTTATGACACTGGGTCACTTCTTAGGCGTGCGGTGTCAGATGTGCTTTGGTCGTGAGTTCCTGCATGGCTGAATGGGGCTGGACTGGGTGGCCCGTGGGGTCTCTTCTTCCAACTCTAGGATTCTATGATCAATTCTCTGTCCACCAGGTAAAAATAATAGACACATTTACCAGCATGATCACTGTCCAGAATGTTGAATCCATCAAATGGATTAAGCTAGTCTTTTTGTGTAAGCATAGTTGGAATGGAGGCAGATGCACCCCCAGAATTCCATAGTGTTCAGCCATGGAAGTAAAAATGGAGTCAAACTGCTTTATTTATGCACCCTTTAATCTCTTTCTTATGCTTCGCAGGAACAATTATTTGCAGGCTCATTCCATCCAGTCCATTGTTGTGGGCCTTTGAGTCCAATGTAAAGTCGAAGGTGAAGTCAAAGGCTTTCATGGCTGGTATCCATAGCTTTTTGTGGGTTTGTGGGTGAGCCTAGGCGACTCCAGCAGCAGCTCCGAGACAAGCTGTGTCAGATCGGCTAGGGAGTCTGTTAAGCAATGGGGTGGACGGTATACCAACAGAATCCCCAGACTTTCCCTGGTCTTTAAGCTGAGGTAAATACATTCGATGTGGTCCATCTTACGGATAGTTATCCTGGCCAAAGCAAGATTGTCTTTATGGTCCAAAGCCACTTTCCCCATCGCCCACATCCCTTTACCTGCTCAGTGACAGAGAACCCGGCTGGTAAGGCCTGAGCCCAGGTGGCTGAGCTATCATCACCCAGCCAGGTCTCCATGAAGCAAGCCAGGTCAGCCTCTTTGTCCAGTAGGTGATCATGGACTATGTGCATCTTATTTTTGACTGACCTGGCATTACACAAGAGCAGGGAAAAGTTCTGTGGTTAATTTGGTATGCTCTCCAGCTCTTTTGGGATAGCAGGTTGAATGGAAGGGGAGAGAGATATCAAACATCAATCTCTCCTTCCGCTGTAACGACATTTCACCCTCTTAGCGCCATATCTTCCGTTACCCCACACAACTTGTATAGCCACTCCATAATCAATATCCCTTGCCTCCCCCAAGTCGCCATCTGAATGATATTCTCCTTGTCCATGCCCATCTCCCTCCAAGTGTCCCACCACAGATCTGTCCAAGAACATAGAAAATAATAGTACATAAGGAAAAAGAGAACAGCCAATTGGCATCCTCTGGCCTTGGACTGGTGAGGGTTGTTCCCGGGGCAGGCTGAGGGGACCCTTTATAGTGGCACCCACAGCCACAGCCACCAGTTACCACCTTGTTCCTGCCACCGGGAACCAGGGATGTTAAGGGAGAGAAATCACAATAGTACCGTCTCAATTCTTCAGGCAAGAAGCATCAGGCTAAAGTCACAATGGGCCAGTCTCCAGGTATGGAGCACCAGCCTGCACTCATAATAGTCCCGTCTCAATCCATCAAGCAAGAGGCATCAGCCTGAGATCACAATGGATTAGTCTCAATCCTTCAGACAAGGAGCATCAGTATGAGCACCCAATGGTCCTGTTTCAATCCTTCAGGTAAGGAGCATCAGCCTGAAGTCACAAAGAACCAGTCTGAAGTCACTATTGTGACAGGCAATCCTGAAGTCTCTATTGTGACAGGCAATCCTGAAATCACTATTGTGACAGAAAGAAAATTCAAAATGACCTGAAAAAACTGCAAAGCTGGGCCAAAGCTAACGATATCAGCCTTGTGGGAAATGCTTTGCTCACAGTTCAAACCTTTCAGTTCATCAGAGAGTCCACACAGGAGAGGAACCTTGGAAATGCCATGAAAGTTAAAGTGGTGTCAAACTGGATTACTTCTGCCGTGCGGATGCAGCCTATGTGTTGCCACCTGGCCCACCGTATAAGCCACCAGATGGCAAGCAGGTGGCCAGGTGGGTCCAAGGCAATGCTCTCCTGGCTCCCTTTGTCACAAGACCCTCTTTTCTCCTCTCTGTCTCCTATTCCCGAGCTCCTGGTGGAGCTTTTGGGGCCAGGATTAAGAAGGGAAGATGCATGTGGGGCATGGAAGGAAACTTGGCAAGCAATTGCACTGAAGCCAACTTGTTTATTTCAGCCTGAGCTCCATGGATCTCCATCCTCTTCTTCAGACTCCTTGGTGAAAGGCAGTCTTCCCAGCAGAGAAGGCCAGAACCTCCTATAGACTGGGATGTTTGGACCTCCTCTGCTGGAAATGGAGGCATCATCGTCCCAGGTGAGGACCAAGGTTCATCCTCTTCAAATCCCACAAAAGGCTCCTGTGAAATGCCTGAGACTGAGAAGGGAAGGGTCTCCCTTCCTTCTCCCTACAAAGAGAGAGAGACAGACAGTGGGGCTGGACTGGGAAGGGCTACTGGATCCCAGGCTGAGGAGGAGGGACTGAGCATCCTCTTCTTCCTTTTGGCAGCCATTTTCCTCCTGGGAATGGCCTAGGCCCCCTCCTCCTCCTCCTCCTCCTCCTCCTCCTCTTTCTTTCTCCTTCTTCTGGAGGGACTGAGGAGCCAGTTTCCTGGCAGAAACTCTTGCTTTTATGAGGGAAAAAAGCTGCTCACTGGGTACAGATTTTTGGGTGATGCTATCTATCTATCATCTATCTATCTATCTATCTATCTACTGTTTCAGGCTCTATACGGATGTTTCAGGAAAAAGAAGACTACTCTGGTGTTGAATCTCTTTGCAGACTCCTCACTGAAGGCTGAAACCCAGAGGAAGGGGCCTCTGACTCTGTTTCCTTCATTGCATACAGTTGGTTCTCTTTCAACTGGGATGGACATCCTATAGCCCACCAGATATTGACAGACTATAGCTCTCATCAGCTGGGAATTGTAGTACCTGACACCTGAATTCCCATCCCTAGTTTAGGACTAAGCCTTGTGCGTAATCCCAGCTGGAGGGGTTTTATTTTTCTGTTGAAGAAAGAAGGAACACACGACCCTTTTCCTGTTCCTCTGTTCTGTTCAGTTGGTTTCAATCTAGAGCAGGACCGCTCAACGTGGCAGTCGGTAAGGGCCACAATTTTAAAGGCTGAACTTATTTGGGCCGCAGATAGGTTTTTAATGGTTCGCTTTCCAACTTTTCACTTGAAGGCGAGTGTTGACCCTTCCTCTGCCGCCAACGTCCAGCTCCTTTCCAGGAGAAAGCTGGAAAGCCTTGCGGGGCAAGCATTGAGGTCTATAGTGTAAATGCAGACAGAAAGGAAGAAGTTGGAAGCATGAGCTTTTGTAGATTTGAGCTTACTTCCTCAGATGCATGAACTTTGAGTTAGTCTCAGAGGTGCTATAAGATGGGCAGAGGTGCCTTTGGCAGTGCCTCCCCCCAGCCTTCAGAGCCCCACATAGCTGCTGCCTGGTGGGACTCCAAAGGCACTGCTGCTTCCAACCCCCAGGCCTTCAGAGTAAAGGAGAGGGAAAAGGAATAGAGGGAGGTGCCCCACTACTCCAACTTTATGCTACTTTCCTGTGGGGCCAGCCAGTGTGGCACAGTGATTTGAGCATTGGACTAGGACTCTGGAGACCAGGGTTGAATTCCCTGGCATGTCCTCCTCCAGGACTCAGGAGGCAGTGTGCATGTGGGGGGAGTGTGTGTGTGTGTGGGGCTCAGAATCCCATGGGGCAGAAGCCCCAGGGACTCAAGAGGGAGAGGGAGGAAGCTTCAGAGCCCCATGGGAGTCTGAAGGCTTGGGGGCAGGGCCTGAGGAGGAGGAGGAAGAGGAGGCATAGGGAGGAAGGGAAGAAAATGGCTACTAGGGTCTGTTTTGCAAGGGTTATGGGGCTTGGTGCAGGTCAGCACAACATGCAGCCTTGACCATAGCCACCAACATCCTCCAAATCTTTGCGGGCCACCTGAAATCATTTGGTGGGCCTTATGCGGCCCGTGGGCCATATGCTTTGCAGGCCTGTTCTAGAGCAACCCTAAGAACGAGGGACCTCCAAAATGCCTTGCTATTCACTGGCTGAACAAGGTCTTGCAAGCTCAACCTTTTGGCTTTGTTGACTCAGTCCACCTGGAGTGCACTCTTTCTCTTTTCCTGCTGCCTTCCACCTTACAGACCATCATCTTTCTTTCAATGAGTCCTATCATGTCGCAGGGCAGTTAAACCAGTCCCAAACTAGGTTATTTCTGCAGTGTCTTTTGGACCTCTTTTAGTCTTTGAAGTTTCATAAGGCTCTGTAGTTTAGAAGAGACTAATAATTACAAATATATTAATAATGATGAATAGAAATAAAAATAGAATGAAATAACAATTAAATAATAAAAATTGAATAAAAACATAAAAAGTAGACATTAAAATAGAATTAAAACCGAATTGAACAAAGGCAGCTCCCTTTCTGGAAAGTGTAAGCAAAGAGGCCTGGAAGGGACATTAAATGGGAAGAAGGGGGAAAGGTAGGGTTGCCATAGCGCCGGACCTCCAAACCGGGAAAAATGTAGGACAGAAGTTTCAAATGTAGGGCACACGAAAAATGTGTCCTACATTTGAAAATTCTGTCCTACATTTCCCTCGCGATCGCAGCGGGGAGTGGAGGCCAAGCGGCGAGGGAAAGCCTCCGCTTAAGGAGGCTTTTCCTCCCCGCCTGGGCCCCGGGCCTCACCGCGATCGGAGGCCAGGATCGGGGCCTCGCCTTGTTCCTGGCCCCCGCAGGGACCAGGAAGGAGGCGAGGAGAGCGCCGGCCATGGCCGGGGCTTCGCCTCCTTCTTGGCCCCCGCGGAGACCAGGAAGGAGGCGAGCAGGCCGCTGACCATCGCCGTGGCCTTGCCTCGTTCCTGGCCCCCGCAGGGACCAGAAAGGAGGCGGGGAGCCTGCTGGTGATCGCCGTGGCCTTGCCTCGTTCCTGGCCCCCGCGGAGGCCAGGAAGGAGGCGGGGAGCCCGGCAGCGATCGCCGCAGCCTTGCCTCGTTCCTGGCCCCCGCGGAGGCCAGGAAGGAGGGAGGAGGCTGCAGGGAGGCGGGGAGTTTGGCGCGGCTGCGCCCAAGAGGCGCCGCCTCCCTGCAGCCTCCTCCGCCCCAGGCCTCACTGCCCTCCTTTTCCTCCGCGCGGCCATGCGCGGTGGAGGAGGAGGAGGGCAGCGAGGCCCCAGGTTTGCCCAGCAACCCCGCTGCAACCGGGCTTCTCCCGGTTTTTGGCTGCACCCGTGCCGTGACCGGACAGGTGCAGCCAAAACCAGGAAAAACCCAGTTGCAACCGGGTTATGGCAACCCTAGGGAAGGGGTAAATGTTGAGGGGGTCTCTTTTCCCTATAGAGACCCATTGCTCCTTCTCCCGGTCTCTGGAAGGGTCTTCTGGGGGGAGGGAGAGCATGGAATTCTGGGAGTGGAATTTTAGAGCTATGCCTAAAGTCCCATACACTCGATTTATTTGGACTTCTAGGGAAGGTTGAGGCTTGATTTGCTCTGAGAGCTGTTGAATTATAATTTTGGTGGTCCATGGAAGACTGCATAAATGTTGCACATGTAAAACACCTCCATTTGTACTTTCTGCAGGTGTGCAAAGAACCAAGGTGGCCTCCAAAGGAAGGAAGGGAGGAGAAACTACCCTCAGTCCCTCCTTCGTGGAAGAAATTGGAGGAAAGAAGGCCTGGGACAGTTAATGTCCAGCCCTTCTTTGTTATAGTGAAGCCATTGGGAATTTGACAGACTGGGATGCAATGGGAGCCAGTTATGTACAATCCTCTGTCTTTCAGTGATGTTTATCACTGCCTGATAATTCTAAATACCCCTCCTTAAAACTGCAAATCCCAGAATGCAACAGGAGGCAGCTAGAGCAGTCAAAGTGGAATAGTAGCACTATAAGAGTATAGTGTGATAAACATCAGTAATTAGCTGATCCGTGGTTCCTGCGATCTTGCCCTTGCTTCCCCTCCCAGCCAATCAGGGCCAGGGATCGTGGGAGGGACTGGGATTCCAGCCAATCAGGGCCAGGGATGGTGGGAGGGACTGGGATTCCAGTCCCAGACCATAGCGTGTCCTCAAGAGGACTTCTTCTCCTCCTAAAAGAGCATTGAACCCATGGCTTTGAGACAGCCTGCCATCTCTCCCCTTCTCTTCAGCTCACTGCCATTGCTGCAAACTGAGTCCAAAGGACAAAAGGAGTCTGCCCTCCATGAAGACAGTGAAGGAGAAAGGAGAAGAGGGGCCTTCCCAGAGGCTCAGGCAAAAGCAAACAGCTGCAGCCTCTCCTAGTTTGCCTCTCCTTCCTCAGAAAGAACCTTGCAATCTTGATCATATTCTGAGGTTCCTTGGTCCCAGGCCCCCTTTTATTCTCTTGGATCCCTCTCCAAAATCTCATGGCCCCACAGAGACTCCCAAGAGAGGAGAGGAGGCATGGCAGCCGGAGACGAGGGGAGGAGGAGGTGGGCTTCCTTGCTTCAAGCCCCCAAAGCTGCCTCCCTACAGAAGACCCTCCAGACCCCCATCCTTGGCTCCAAAATGGGGCTCTTCCCCCTCAGCCATCCTTCTCACAGAGGAACCAAATTTGGGGGTCCCCCATTGTCATCTCGAGGCCCCCACCTTCCCTTTTCTGCCAAGGAAACCCAGAAGGAGCCCTTCTTCTTCCTAAGCAGCCAATGGTCAAAGCCACCAGCCTTCTAGAACCCTCTTCAGGCTCCATGCTACCTGCCAGCCTTTCCCAGAATTCCATGCTCTCCCTCCTCCCAGCAGAGAAGACCGGGAGACGGAGCAATGGGTGCAAATTCCAGGAAAAGAGAGTTTGTTTTCTCAAACTTGTAATTCCAGCTGTGTCCCTTTATGAGGGAGAAAGGGATATAATAATTATTATCATCAACAACAATTATGGTAATTAGTTTCTTGTTCCCAAAACCACAGAGCCTTGTGAAATCTCAAAGACTGTGTTTATCACATGGAGGTTATTGCAGCTCTTTGCAGCTCAGATCCAAAGCCACTGTGGGGCCAACGATTCAAATTCAGGCAACAACGTGAGTGTTATCCTTTCTATGGGGCTCCTTCTGTGGGGCTTCCGCAGTGATTCCAAAGTGACCCCTCATTTTGGGGAAATCGGTAACAAGTGAATTCACAGAAATCGCTTCCAAGCTCACTCCGATTCCACTCCGAATTGGTCTGGTGTGGAATGCAGCTTTGCTTCTGCTCTGTTTCAACACCGCAGACCCCCCGGTTGCAAATTTCCCATGATGCAGGGCTGCAATTCCCCCCCATTTCCTTCCGGTGGTCTTTTCACTTTCCGGGTAACCGAGGGGGGGGGGAATAGGCAGCCAATGGGAGCGGAGCAAGGTCCAGGGAAAGGGAAGGAAGCCACGGCCCCTCAGGAATGGGGAGCCAATGGGAAAATCACATTAGTCCCTATACACTTCGGTTTTATCAATAAAGAACATTCCTAATACAACACCGCCCTCTTGTGGATACTCAGGGCACTGCAGCCTCCTTGGGCTTCTCACCAACTTCTATCCTGGAACGCCATCTGGTGGCCACTCTTGGCAATTCACTAATAGCAGTTAACCAAATTAAACAGTATATAAAACAAAAACATGAAACAAGCTAGACAAGGAAACTGTTACCTGGATTTGTAATTGGTTGAAAGGACGAACCAAAAGGGTGTTCAACAATGACTCCTTTTCATCCTTGAGAGAAGTGACCAGTGCGGTGTCCAGTGGGGTTCTGTCCAGGGCCCAGTGCTATTCAACCTCTTTATGAATGACTTGGATGTCAGAAATGGGGGCATACTTATCAAATTTGCAGATGACACCAAATTAGGAGGAGTAGCTAATACTCCAGAGGACAGGATCAAAATTCAAAAGGACTTGAATAGACTAGAAAGCTGGGCCAATGCTAACAAAATGAAATTCAACACGGAGAAATGTAAGGTACTGTATTAAGGGAGGGAAAATGAAATGCACAGATATAGGATGGGAGACACCTGGATGAATGAAACTATGTGTGAAAAGGATCTAGGAGTCCAAGTAGACCACAAGTTGAACATGTGTGAACAGTACGATGCGGCAACTAACAAGGCCAATGCGATTTTAGGCTGCATCAATAGAAGTATAGTGTCTAGATCAAGGGAAGTAATAGTGCCACTCTATTCTGCTCTGGTCAGGCCCCACCTGGAATATTGTGTCCAGTTCTGTCCACCACAATTCAAAAAGGATGTTGAGAAACTGGAGCATACCCAAAGAAGGGCGACTAAAATGGTGAAGGATTTGGAAACCACAATGGGACAGTCTCAATGCTTCAGGCAAAGAGCATCAGACTGAAGTCACAATGGGACAGTCTCAATGCTTCAGGCAAAGAGCATCAGACTGAAGTCACAATGGGAGAGTCTCAATGATTCAGACAAAGAGCATCAGACTGAAGTCACAATGGGACAGTCCCAATGCTTCAGGAAAAGAGCATCAGCTGCCCTCGGTTCACCACTGACATTTTTCTCCTCCGCATCTTTAACTTGGACACCATCCAATTCATAAGGTTCTTTAATTTTTTTATGTCTTCCTCCATTCAATAAACATCTAACTGAGGTTCTTCTGTGCTGGGGCGGCTATCAAGCGACTCCCCCACTGCCAGGTCCCAGGCTGTCACTCTGCCCCCCGACGGCCTTCCTTTCCCCAGTCTGGGGCCAGAACCCAAATCCTCCAGTGGTGGCCTGGATGGTGTGAGCTTCAGGAGGTTTCCCAGCCTTGGGCTTGGCCCCTTGTTCCTCTGAAAAAGCCACCTGCTCCTCCACCACTGGGATCTCCAGAACCACTGGGTTCTCCAAGAACTCTTCTTGTTCCTGGGCCTCCATTGGACTTAAAACTGTGAGACTTTGCAAACAGTGAGATCTGGAGTCAGTCCTGTGCTCAAAAAATAAAACTCATTTGAAACAAAAGAAGCTTTATTGATGAATCCAGGCAGAAACATCCATCAACACCTTTTTGCAAAGTCTGAAGTCCAAAGGAACTTGCTCAACCCCTCCCTAAGCCAGCCCCCAATTCCCAAGCTAAAGCAACACAAGCGGAGGTTGCATAGATACCTTTCCCTTCTCCCAGACAGCCTCACCTTGAAGAGCGGTGTTCCCAAGCCAGCTTCACTCCTCCTTGATAACCAGTCTCCAGTTGCAACCCCATCCCTCTCTCCAAACGCCCTCCTTCATCTAAAAGCCACTCCATCTGCCCTTCTATCATTTTCCATGATGTCCTTTCTATAACCCATCACTCTACACTACCTACTATGAACTACAACTATAACTCCTACTTTAATAACCAAACCCTAACATTTTTATCCTTTATGAAAGAACTCTTTTACACTAGCTCTGACACCTAATGGACCTTTCTAAATCCTTCTGGGACACACCACCAGTCTGAAGTCACAATTCTCCCGTCTCAATTGTTCAGGCAAGGAGCACCAGCCTGATGTTGCAATGGGCCAGTCTAAATCTTTCAGGTAAAGAGCACCACCCTGAAGTCACAATAGTACTGTCTCAATCCTTCAGGCAAGGAAACTCAGGCTGAGATCACAAAGGGCCAGTTTCAATCCTTCAGGCAAGGAGCATCGGCCTGAGGTCACAATTGGCCAGTCTCAGTGTTTCAGGCAAGCAGCATCAGCCTCAGGTTCCAATGGCCACGTCTCAAACCTTCAGGTAAGCAACATTAGCCTAAATTCACAATGGTCCCATCTCATTGCTGCAGGCAAGGAGCATCAGCCTGAGGTCGCAATGGGCCAGTCTTATTCTGGGAAGGAGCACCAGCCTGAAGTCACAATATGTCATGAATCCCTTTATTCATTTAGAGATTCATGCCATAAGGGTTATAGGTTTGGGTTTAGATTAGAATTCAGATAGCTGGGATTTATGGTGAGTTAAAATAATATGTTTTAATATGTGCTTTAATAGAAGATACTAGAAAGAGGCAGGGAGATCATGGATAAAGAATGTGCTTCTTTGCTAGGATTGGAATGTGTGGGAATCACTCTTCTAACAGAGGATTGAGTTTAAAAGGCTGGTCTCTAGAAAAGGAGGGGGAACCTAGAGAGTTATTGGTATTTTTATATTGTATTATGTTGCTATGGGTTTATGCTTATTATCTTTTCACATGGTATCATACTAGATTGGGATCGATGGTGATATATATATATATATATATATATAGTTAAGCCATAATGTTAATGAAAACTGTTGTGTGGCTGAGTTCTGTGGTCCAAGGCCACAGGTGCAGTGGTTGAGAAAAGGCACATAAGAGCTTCATTGCTTTTAGAAAAGCTGCCAGAATCCCAGATGGGAGGACACTGCGCAGAAAAGGGTGGGAGAACACTGTGCGGGAAAGGGCTATCCAGTTAATTAGCTTTATGGGTAAATGGAGTGGGGTGGATTCATATGGTTATAAAAGGAATATGTTTATATTTCTTTCATTCCTGACAAAAAAGTCACTTCTATTACATGTATCTTCTTCTTCAATAAAAGCTGTTCCTTTTTCAAAGTATTGCTTTTTGTTTTGCAAGATGGGCTGCAATTAGGACCCTGACAGATATCCATCTCCCCTTCCATTCACCCTGCTGTCCCAAAAGGGCTGGAGAGCATACCAAACCAACCACAGAAACTTTCCCTGTTCTTGTGTAATCCCAGGTTAGTCAAAAATAAAACACACATAGTCCATGATCATCTTCTGGATCAAGAGGCTGACCTGCCTTGTTTCACGGAGACCTGGCTGGGTGATGATAGCTCAGCCACCTGGGATTGGGCCTTACCAGCCGGGTTCTCCGTCAGTGAACAGGTAAAGGGAATGCCTTTGGTCCATAAAGACAATTTTGCCTTGAGCAGGATACCTATCTGTATGATGGACCACACTGAATGTATTTACTAAGCTCAAAGACTAGGAAAGTCTGGGGATTGTTGGTTTACTTCCGCCCCGTTCCTTAACAGACTCCCTAGCCAAGCTGACACAACTGGTCTCTGAGCTGGAGTTGCCTAGGCTTTTGGTCTTGGCTGACCGCAACATCCCCCTCGAGGACCCTCCTCAGCTTGCGCATGGCCTAGCTGTTGCTGCTGCTTCTTTTTTCGCTAAGGCCTTTGCAGGAAAGGAAGGTATGTGTCGGGGGTTCAGTGGCCTCCCCTTCCTTCCCTCCTGTCAGAGTGCAGGACCAGAATCCAGGAAAATGAACCAGTCAGCTTCATGAAGAATAAACAGAACTTTATTAATAGCTCCTGAATCAGCAATTCCACATCATTCAGCATCTTAGCTGAGACTGACCCCTCCCTGCAGAAGCAGTAGCTAAAACCCTCAATCAGGTCTACTCCACCCCCAGCCAAAAGCACGCAAAAGAACATCTCCACCTCTTTCCCACCATTACTACTTCGTTCATCTCTCTCCCCCCTCAGCTCCCAACTCCCTCTGCTCTATGCTGCATTCCAACTCTCTGAGAGAGAGATCTCCAAGGCCACTAAGATAAGACCCACCTGGCACCCCTCAGCTCCTACATGCTCTAACTAAACTAGCCCCAGCAAAAGCAACCCCCACCAACAGAATATAAAGCATATATCTGGTAGAATACAACTAGGATTCTAACACCTCCTTTCTTCCTTTGAGGAGACTGCAATGGAGCCCAAGGTGCAGAGCTGGACTCAGGAGGGAAAGGCAGAAATGAAGGCTCTACTTTGGACATCAAGCTCTGTGTATCCTGTATGTTTGTGTGTGTGTGTGTTTGCCTCTGCTGTTCTTATGGCTGGGAATGGAGCTGAGGACTGAGGAGAGAAGAAAGGGTCATTTTCGCCCAAATTCGGAATTTCTGTGCATCAAAGAGTCCAATGTGTTGAAATAGCAAAGAACTTTATTGAGAACACAGAGTCAGAAATTCAGTGTTTCAGACAGAAGTGCCCACTCCAAGAGAAACAATACATTAAAACCCAAAACCTAAAACTCCACCCTCTTCCAAACCTAGCCCCCACCTTCAGTTCCCACAGTCTCTGCCCCACAGGAAACAAGGTCCCTTTGTCATCCCCAGAAACTAGCCCCCTTTCAGTTAATACCAGCATACAACTTTCTTCAGCCAACATCCCACACATTACAAAAGTTATCATCCCTATAACTATTAAGCCAGTTGTAAAATTATCCCAGACCCCCCATCTAGCTAATTTATAAAACGACCCATAATCCCCAGCCAAATTTAGAACCTAAAGCAACTATCTATACTATTAGCAATTAAAACCTAAACTTAACAAAATACAACTTTAAAACATAAACAGACATACGGACAGACAAACCTTACAAACAAATCAAAAGGGCTTTTCTTAGCACCACTGAAACAAAAATATTTTTCTTAATTTCCTTTTTGACAAAAATAATGTTAGTTTACTGCTGACATTTGTGTGGCTTCTCTCCGGTGTGGACTCTCTGATGTTTCACTAGGTTTGACCTCTGAGAAAAACATTTCCCACAATGCTGGCATTCGTATGGTTTCTCTCTTGTGTGGACTCTCCGATGCATGACAAGGACTGACTTGTAGGCAAAACATTTCCCACAAAGTTGGCATTTGCATGGCTTCTCTCCTGTGTGAACTCTCCAATGTATTGCTAGGTATGGCTTCTGAGAAAAACATTTCCCACAATGCTGGCATTTGTATGGCTTCTCTCCTGTGTGAACTCTCTGATGTGTCACTAGGATTGACTTCCGAGAAAAACATTTCCCACAATGCTGGCATTTGCATGGCTTCTCTCCTGTGTGAACTCTCTGATGTGTCACTAGGTCTGACTTCGAATAAAAACATTTCCCACAATGCTGGCATTTGCATGGCTTCTCTCCTGTGTGGACTCTCTGATGTATCACTAGGTCTGACTTCGAATAAAAACATTTTCCACAATGCTGGCATTTGTATGGCTTCTCTCCTGTGTGAACTCTCTGATGTGTCACTAGGTGTGACTTCCGAGAAAAACATTTCCCACAATGCTGGCATTTGCATGGCTTCTCTCCTGTGTGAACTCTCTGATGTGTCACTAGGTGTGACTTCCGAGAAAAACATTTCCCACAATGCTGGCATTTGCATGGCTTCTCTCCTGTGTGGACTCTCTGATGTTTCACTAGGTCTGACTTCGAATAAAAACATTTTCCACAATGCTGGCATTTGTATGGCTTCTCTCCAGTGTGGACTCTCTGATGTGTCACTAGGATTGACTTCCGAGAAAAACATTTCCCACAATGCTGGCATTTGCATGGCTTCTCTCCTGTGTGGACTCTCTGATGTGTCACTAGGTATGACTTTGTAGAAAAACATTTCCCACAATGCTGGCATTTGTATGGCTTCTCTCCAGTGTGGACTCTCTGATGTGTCACTAGGTGTGACTTCCGAGAAAAACATTTCCCACAATGCTGGCATTTGTATGGCTTCTCTCCAGTGTGACCTTTCTGATGTGTCATTAGGTATGACTTCTGACAGAAACATTTCCCACAATGCTGGCATTTGTATGGCTTCTCTCCGGTGTGGACTCTCTGATGCACGACAAGGATAGACTTGTAAGCCAAACGTTTGCCACAATGCTGGCATTTATGTGACTTCTTTCCTCTGTGGACTCTCTCATGACTCAAATATTCTTCTGCAAAGAAGGACAATGATAGATAAGATTGAAAATCAGAGTTAAGAGAGCCCTCATTAAACCCTCCTTATTTGAGATTAAATTAATAAAGTTGCCTTGAATAACCCAAGCGTGACCCTGCTGCTTATGCCCGTAAATCCATGGAGCGATTGTATCCTTACTCATAGGAGCTAGCAAAGAATGGGGACTGCCTTGAGGGAACCAGTGGAAGCAGATAGTCAAAGGACTGTTGAAACAATATTCCGTTAAACATTTGCAAAAATACTTTGATTGACAGGTGGCATCATATCCTGTGAGACTGCCATAAAGTGTTGAGTCAGAGCACATGGCATGATGCAAGCTAACTGCAGAGGTCACTTCATGCTCTTTGGCACCAGGATATGACTCCCAACCAATACAGTATACAGCTCACATGCAGATTGGTGTGGATTGGATTGGAGTTGTGTGTACAAGAGATGGTGAAGCTGAAGGAACTCGGAGAGGAGAGGTTGCAAATATTTGTATTATTTTGTAACTCAAGAGAGATAGATTTTTAGTGTAAAAAGTGGTCAGTGCATTGCCAATATCTATATCTGGATATTTGCTTCCGTACTCTGCTATGCTATTGTTGAGCTGCATCTGGGAGCAACACCCTCAGATTGTGCTGTATATTGGCTTGTGAACACGATAGGAATTCAGAGCCAAGAAGGACTGAGAGCCAGTGTGCTAATCCTTTTTGTCTGATTTATTTGCTCCAAGCACCCATTGCATTCAATTTGGTTTCAGACCATTCTTCCCCCCAGGACACATTCTAAAGCAATTTAAACCCTTTTGGACACTCGGTTTCTGCCCACAAGCAACAATTACAGCATAAATATCTGCCCTGACTGGCTGTTCTTTGACTTCAGTCCAATTACAGACAGACAGACAGTTGGTTTACATGGCTAAGCACCTCAATGCAGTCGCCAACCCCACTTGTTGCATGAGCTCCTGTCCTGACTTCTCTTCTCATTTCGAACCCTCAGCAATTGGAATCAAGATCCACCTAGGTAAAGTATTACCATTATGAAAGTCTTACATCTCTTGACCACTCCCACTTGTTATCTAGTTCTTGTGCGTGTGTGTGTGTGAACGTGTGTGTGTGTGTGTGTGTGTGTGTATTATGCTTTTCCCCTGAATAAAAAATAAAAAACCTATTTCAAATGCCTTTGGAGTTCTGTGTGCTTCCAGGCCTGGTATAGTTGAACTGAATCCCAAGGTTGCTCTTGCCCCAGACAAACTATATCTCTCCTTTCAGCTAAGTAACAAATTTCTCTAAAAGCATAGCACTTGCAGCTGTCCTCCCCAGACTCCAGCATTCTGGGTAACAAAGGGCCTCTTGAATCAACCATGGAACTAAGCAAGCTCAGGTAGGAAAAGAAACATTAGAGAACATTGCCATTGTTCTCTAAGCCATTGCAGGGCCAACAGAGGGATTTTACTCAAGAAGTCTCTCCAGAGTCTCAAAAGGCTTGAAGAGGGGCCAAAAAAGCCAGGAAACTTGGTCAGGGATGGGCTGAGGAGCATTTGGAGTCAAAAAGCATTTATCTCCATGGTTCCTTCCCACAAAATCCTAGAATTGACAGTTTAGGATAGGATATTTAAAATCCTTAGAAAGTGGAGAGCAATAGTGACTCACTAAACTACAAACTCCAAGATTTCACAGAAAGCTGCTACGACAAACTATGTGTGAAAGGGATCTAGGAGTCCTGGTAGACCACAACTTGAACCTGGGTCAACAGTGTGATGCAGCAGCTAAAAAGGCCAATGTGATCCTAGGACACATAAATATGGGTATAGTGTTATGGCAGGGGTTGGACTGGATGACCCTTCTAGTTTCCTTCAACTCTATGATTCTATGGTATAGGTGAAGGGAAGTAATAGTGCAACTCTATTCTGCCTTGGTCAGGCCCTCACTTGGAATACTGTGTCCATTTCTGGTCACCACAATTCAAAAAGGATGTTGAGAAGCTGGAGTTTATCCAAAGGAGAGCAATAAAAATGGTGAAGGGTTTGGAAATCATCAAGCCCTATGCGGAATGGTTTGGGGATCTGGGAATGTTTAGCCTGGAGAAGAGAAGGTTAACAATGGATAGCCCTGTTCAAATATTTGAAGAGATACTGAGGATGGAGCAAGCTTGCTTTCTGCTGCTCTAGAGCAAAGGACATAGAACAATGGAAGGAAGCCACAGGAAAAGAGGTTCCACCAAAACATTAGGAGGAACTTCCTGACAGTAAGTGCTATTCAACAGTGGAATATACTCCCTCAGAGCATGGTGGCATCTCATTATTGTTGTTGTTGTTATTAATTTCTAAAGCGCTCCTTCTTTGAAGGTCTTTAAAGGTCTTTGAAGGTCTTTAAACAAAGGCTAGCTGGCCATCTGCTGGTGATGCTTTCAATGTGTATTCCTGCATGGCAAGGGGTTGAACTACATGGTCCTTGTTATCTGTTTAAAGTCTTTGATTCTATAATTTTAAAGTGGAATCATAGTGCCATGATAATGCAGAATGAAAGGCCCCTCAGTCTTCATAGAAAGGGCAATGAATTCAGCTTCCTTACCCACAGAGGCCACATTCTCGTAATTCTCCATCATCACATCCTTGTACATAAGTCTTTGCTTCTTTGTCAACAGCTTCCATTCCTCCTCATTGAAATATACAGCCACATCCGCAAAGGTCACCTGCAATAGAAAATAGCCCTCATCCAGAGAATGACTAGTAAAAGGGGAGGGAGAAGCACATGATGCATCCCAAAAATTATTTGATCACCTCAGAATTTAGTCCAGGAAATAAACTTTAAATTCTGTTAGCAAGAAAAAAGCTACTGCCTTTGAGATCCAGTTTGTCTCAAATTCTTTCAATGTAATATACAATATAATTTAGGCCATGGCTGGGATATTAATGATGGATTAGGATACTGACTATCCCGACACGTATAGTACATTTAGCCTCCAAAGATTATAGTGCATTTAGACATCTGTTGCCAAATTTCAGAGGCAAATGTCATTTTTAAAAAGCAACAGCAGAAAGTGGTGAAGATAGACAAAGTTGTTTATGAAGAAGATCACACAAGTGGGAAAGGGCACAACAGTTTGTTTTTGCCTCAGACTCCTAGCAAGGGCAAGTCCCTGCCCCCTTCTTTCTTCTCCAACTCCCACTTTTGAGTTGATGGGCTGCAAACTCCTTGGCAATCATTATGCAGGAATTGAAATGAGTTGAAGAATTGGGAAAGTGGGAGGAGAAGAGAGAAACCAGGACATTTTAAAAGCCCTTGAAATATTGGGATGACAGAGGATTAACCAGGACTGTCTCTGCCAAACTCAGACAGTACTTTATTTGCTTCCTTTCATAAACTGGCCCAGCAGTGACACTGATGAAACTAATAGAATAGTGACTCACCAAAGAGTTGATGTACTTCGGCAGCCTCCTTCTCTTGGAGCCCAACTCCCTCCGGTTGGCCTCTGTGTTGGCCATCAGGTGGGCAGGGGTCCTGGTGGTCCTGCACTTGGGTCACTTCCAGAAAGACAGGCCCCAAAGCCGTGTACAAGGAGGCCCAGATGTAGGTCCTGAGAAAAGGGCCCAGGGTTAGGATTGGCTTGGCAAGAAACCCTGCAGCACTCAAAGACACAGAGAACAGCATCCTGCTGGTGACACACGCAGAAGACATATGCCTCTTACTTAGTCCTGATCAGAGTAGAAATCAAAATGGGCAGACTCAATGCATGAGGGTAGGAGCATCAGCCTTAGGTCACAATGGGCCATTCTCAATCCTTCAGAGAAGGTGCTTCAGGCTGAAGTCACAATGGGCCAGTCTCAATCCTTTAGGTAAAGAGCACCAGCCTCAACTCATAATAGTCCTATCTAAATCTTTAAGGCAAGGAGCTTGAATCTGAGATCACAATGGGCCAGTCTCAGTCTTCAAGAAAGGAGCATCAGCCTGATGTCACAATAGTCCCATCTTAATCTAGATTGCCATCTACTGGGGATGCTTTGATTTGGATTTCCTGCATGGCAGGGGGGTTGGACTCTTCCAACTCTATGATTCTATGATTCTAATCCTTCAGGCAAGAAGCATCAGCCTGAGATCACAATGGGACACTATCAATGCTTCAGGTAAGGAGCATCAGACTGAGATCACAATGGGACACTATCAATGCTTCAGGTAAGGAGCATCAGACTGAAGTCACAATGAGACACTATCAATGCTTCAGGTAAGGAGCATCAGACTGAGGTCACAATGGGACAGTATCAATGCTTCAGGTAAGGAGCATCAGACTGAAGTCACAATGGGACACTATCAATGCTTCAGGTAAGGAGCATCAGACTGAGGTCACAATGGGACACTATCAATGCTTCAGGGAAGAAGCATCAGCCTGAGATTACAATGGGACACTATCAATGCTTCAGGTAAGGAGCATCACACTGAGGTCACAACGGGCCAGTCTCAAAATGGCCTTTGGACCACAAAATGGCTGCCAGAACACAAAATGGCCACCTCAACCTTAGCGCTTCACAGTCGGCAGTTTGAGGCCTTCAGGAAACCCATAATGGAAGATGTATGGTCCCTAAAGTCAGAAGTGACCCCAAACAGGATTTCCGAACCTTAACAATACCTAAAGGTTTTCTTGATGCTCTATTATAGAGACTCCCTGAGATAGTCAGTATTCTCAAGGAAAGGAGGGCCAAGAGAGCCCTGGAGAGCCTTGCCTTGGGTGGCTCTGGATCTCTGGTGCCCAACAAACTACAATCCCAGGATTCCACAGAATGGAGCCAGGAGAGTTAAAGCCGTTTCGAACTGGATTATTTCTGCAGTGCAGATACAGCCTGAGTCGGTTGTAAAAGGGCGGAAGCACCCAAGTCTTGTTTTTACCTTCCTAATAATGGTTTTCCTTTAAAAGAAATAAGCAGTTTACTTTTCTGTCTAATTCTTATTTTTGTTGTTCTTCTTTGTTTCTATGTTTATTTGGTCATAATATGAGATGTTCTGGTCTGCCTCCTTCCTTCTTCCCTGAAAATCTATTAATAAGGAAACTGGGGAGACTTTTAAAACCTCCCAAAGGAGCTCCTTTTGGGCTTTTTTGGGGAAGAAGTCTCCTCTTAGAAGCCAAAGCCCAATGTTTGTGAAGAAGAAGAATAAGGCTTCTATTAAAACTATCCTCCCCATTTCTGACCCCTTTTGAAACCCATGTTCCCCAGAAGGAGCAGGGTTGTGTAATAAGAAAACCCTCAGAAAAGACACACAAAGAGACACACTTCCTTCCTTTTGGCCCAAGGAGCCTGGCCTCCTTCTGACTCTGGAGCCTCAGGAGAGAAAGAGAAGCCTCTGTTCAACTGAGGCCTCAGAGAAGGTTCTGGAACAATATTCCCCACAGTCACAAGCAGCACAAAATGGCCACCAGAACACAAAATGGCTGCCTCTGTCTCAGCGCTTGGCAGATGGCAGTTTGAGGCCTTTAGGGAACCCAAAATGGAGGATGAAAGGGCCCCAAAGTCAGAAGGGTCCTCAAACAGGATTTCCAAACCTTAATAACACCTAAAATGCCAAACCAAAAGAACATTCCCAGAGTCCCATAGCACTGAGCCATGGCCATTACAGTGGAGCAAAGCAAGAATGCCCAGCGATGGCGACATTAAGGGTCATTAAGGTCTGGCAGCAGCTCCATCTTCCCCACCCCCACCCCCACTCCCACCCCCACTCCCACCCCCACCCTGATATCATCATTATCTTCTTCTTCTTCTTTGCTACAGGATGAGAGCCACCATTAAAAGCAATGAAATCCCCTTTGGGGAGTCCCAGTCTCCCACCTCCAGAGAGAGTGGGCCATGCCTAGAAGGACTGCAGGGCCTCCATCCTCCCAACCTTAATAGCAGTGGCCAAAGGAAAGCAGCAGCAGCAGTAGACTCAAGCCAGGCCCAGCCAGACCTCAGGGCAGCAGTGAAGCCTAGTAGTTCCAGGCCTTCTCTCTCTGCTACCACTTCACTCCCCTCTCTCTTTCCTTCTTTCCTGTCTGTCTCCTTCTCCCTCTAAAACTCTGCTGCCCTCTCCTCTCCTCTCCTCTCCTCTCCTCTCCTCTCCTCTCCTCTCCTCTCCTCTCCTCTCCTCTCCTCTCTCTCCTTCCTTCCTTCCTTCCTTCCTTCCTTCCTTTCTCTTTCTCTTTCTCTCTCTTCTGCGCGCAGAACTAAATAGAGAAGCAGAGGCTCCTCCCCTTCTTGAGGCTGGCCAATAGGGGCAGAGCAGCTGGAAGACCCCGCCCACTGCCCCAGACTCACATTTTGTGTTCTGGCAGCCATTTTGTTTTCTGGCAGCCATTTTGTGTGCTGCTTGTGACTTTTGGGAATAATGTTCCAGAACCTTCTCTGAGGCCTCAGTTGAACAGAGGCTTCTCTTTCTCTCCTGAGGCTCCAGAGTCAGAAGGAGGCCAGGTTCCTTGGGCCAAAAGGAAGAAAGTGTGTCCCTTTCTGTGTCTTTTGTGTCTCGTTTCTGAGAGGGTTTTCTGACACAGCTCTGCTCTTTCTGGGGAACATGGGTTTTAAAAGGGATCAGAAATGGAGAGGATAGGTTTAATACAAGCCTTATCCTTCTTCTTCACAAACATTGGGCTTTGGCTTCTCAGAGGAGGCTTGAGCCCCCCAAAAGGCCAAAGGTAGCTCCTTTGGGAGTTTTTCAAAGTCTCCCCAGTTTTCTTATTAAGAGATTTTTACTCATGAAGGAAGTTGACAAACCAGACCATCTCATTTTACCAAGAATGAATCAAACAAACAACAACAAAAATAAGGATTAGACAGAAAAACGAAATGCTTAGTTTTTGAAAGTAAAACCATTATTAAGAGGGGAAAAACCAGACTTGGGTGCTTCAACCCTTTTACCTCCAGCTCAGGCTGTATCTGTACTGCAGAAATGTTCCAGTTCGAAACTGTGTTAACTCTCCTGGCTCCATCCTGGGGAATCCTGGGATTTGTAGTTTGTTGTGGCACCAGAGATACAGAGCCACCCCAAGGCAAGGCTCTCCAGGGCTCTCTTGGCCCTCCTTTGCTTGCGAATACAGTGGGCCCCTGGAATACGTGGGGGATCCATTCCGGACCTCCCCCACACATATACCAAAATCTGCGTATGCTCAAGTCCATGCGCGCTGACATTGGGGACAAAAGTCCCTCTCCTCCCCTCCCCAACTTTTTCCTTCCTTGCCGCCACGGTCGGGGGAAAGGTTGCTTTGGGCTGTTGGAGGCCACGAGGCCTCCAGCCCACCATCCGGCCCTTCTGTGGAGGTGGCAGCGATTGCGGTGGTGGCAGCGAAGAGGAAGCGGAAGAGCAGCGCCAGAGACCTCCACTCTACCTCGGCCTGCAAGCCCCTGCTGCCGCCACTGCGGAAGGGCCGGGTGGTGACCCGGAGGCCTCTTGGCCTCCAACAGCCCCACACGGCCCTTGCGCCATGGCGGCGGTGGAAAGGAGGCCGAGGAGGCCTGTGGCACTGCTCCTCAGCCTCCTCTCCACTGCTAGCACACTGCCTGGGGAAACGCCTCTTGGCCTCCAGGAGCAACACCTGGCCTTTCCCCTGGCCTTGGCAATGAGGAGGCCGAGATGGTGGAGCAGCAACACCAGAGGCCTCCTCAGCCTCCTCGCCGGCACCGCCAGCCCAAAAAGGCCAGGTTCGCATGTTGGAGGCCAAGAAGCCTCCAGCCCGGCACCCGGCCCTTGCGCAGAGGCAGAGGCGGCGGCAGAGAGGAGTCTGAGGCTTGGCCTCCTCGCAGCCAAGAGAAACAGAAACCTCTGTTGAACTGAGGCCTCAGAGGAGGCTTGGAACATTATTCCCCAAAGTCACAAGCAGCACAAAATGGCTATCGGGACACAAAATGGCCACCAGGACACAAAATGGCTGCTTCTGCCTCAGCACTTGGCAGTTGGCAGTTTGAGTAGGGTTGCCATGTCCCGCCCATGAGCGGGACTTTCCCAGTTTGGGGCGGGACCACACAGTCCCACCCCAGTTTGGCCCCGCCCCCAGGACTCCTCCCCCCCCAGAGGCCCTGGAGGCAGCTCCACCCCTCCCCATGGCTGTGTGCCACCCTCCCTGCCTCCCTGCCTGGCTCAGCCTAGAGAGCAGGTCTTCAGGACACCTGCCACTCAGAGCTATTGCCAACCCACTGGGTATATATGTCCTGCAAGAGGCCTGACTTTCCAGGTTACAGTGAGGAAAAAAAAAGGCCATAAATCGTTCATGTTTCACTGGGAGCCTAATTGCCTCATCTTTAAAATGTATACTGCGTCAGTATTGTTGTAATTCTTTATCACAGGATCGTTTTTGAGGCCCGAAACACCTTTACTTGTAATATGCAAATTTCTCCCAAAGCTGACCAATGAGAAAGAAGCAATCAGCCCTCCACTTGGGTTGGTTTTCAATGGCTTGGAAGGAAGAGATTTTGCCTTGCTGGTAAATAGGAAGGGCTTTGGGGTAGCAAAAGGCTGCAGAAATAGTTTGACCCCCCCTTAAACATCCATGGCTCAGTGCTATGGGATTCTGGGAATTGTAGTTTCTTGTGGCACCAGAGCTCTCTTGACAAAAGGAGCCTGAATGGTCCACAGAGCTACAGTTCCCAGGAGTCCATAGCCTTGAGGAGGAGGAGGAGGAAAGCTGAGTCAGTGGCCATTAGGTCTGCCTTGGTTTTTTTTTTTTGGGGGGGGGGGTTAAAATTATTTTTAAAAATATAAAATACTTATTTTATTTTATTAATTTTTATTATTGCTTGTTTTATTTTGTTTTATTAATTTTTATTATTGCTTGTTTTTGTTTTATTTTATTAAATTTTATTATTGCTTGTTTTTGTTTCATTTTATTAATTTTTATTATTGCTTGTTTTATTTTATTTTATTAAATTTTATTATTGCTTGTTTTTATTTTATTTTATTAAATTTTATTATTGCTTGTTTTTGTTTCATTTTATTAATTTTTATTATTGCTTGTTTTATTTTATTTTATTAAATTTTATTATTGGTTGTTTTTATCCCTTGCCCAAGTACACACTTCTGAGAAGTAAAGTTGAACCTGAGGGCAAGTACTTTTCTGCCATCTGTCTAGGAATAATGCCAAAATGTCCTCCATTTTGATCATGCCTAAAAAACATGCATTTATATTAACGTTTTAAAAAAAAAACCTCAATTTTTTGCATGTCCTCCTTTTTTCCAAAAATGTGTCCTACATTTGTCCTACATTTGTCCTAGTTTGGAGGTCCTCACTTATGGCAACCCTAAGTTTGAGGCCTTCAGGGAACCCAAAATGGAGGATGAAAGGGCCCCAAAGTCGGAAGGGACCCCAAACAGGATTTCTCACCCTAGAGAAAGGTTTTCCTGATGGCACCCAAAGGCTGTGAGAAGACAAAAAGCATCCAAACAGGATTTCCAAACCTTAACAACACCTAAACATTTTCCTGATGCTATTGAAAGGAGGAACCTGATCCCCTCCTTAATTACAATCAATAGTGAAAGATATTAATATTGATATTAAGAGAGCCCATCGTCCACAACCCAGCTCAGGTCTTGACCGCTCAGGGAGGCCAGTCCAGCTACAGTTGGCCCTCCGTCCGTCCATCCTCCTTTCCCTCTTCATTCCTCCTCTTTTCCCCATCATCAGCCCCTTCCCCAAGAAGGCTGCTTCCGCACTATAGAAATAAGGCACTTTGACTCCACTTTAAGCGCTCAGTGCTATGGAATCCTGGGATTTTACCTTTGGAGACTTAGCCTTCTCTGCCAGACAGCTCTGATGCCACAACAAACTACAAATCCCAGGATTCCAGAGGATGGAAACAGGAGAGGTAAAGTGGTTTCGAACTACATCATTTCTGTAGTGCAGGTACAGCCTAAGTCTCTTGTAAAAGGATAGAAGCACCCAAGTTGGATTTTTATCCTGTTCAAAATGGTTTTGCTTTTTTAAAAAATAAGCAGTTTGTTTTAGTGTCTCATCCTTATTTTTGTTGTTTGTTTGTATGTTTGTTTGTTTCATTCTTGGTAATATGAGTTATTCTGGTCTGTCTCCTTCCTTCTTGCCTGAAAATCTATTAATTAGGAAACTGGGGAGACTTTTAAAACCTCCCAGAGGAGCCACTTTTGGCCTTTTTGGGGGGAAAAGCCTCCTCTTAGGAGCCAAAGCCCAATGTTTGTGAAGAAGAAGAATAAGGCTTGTATTAAAACTCTCCTCCCCATTTCTGATCCCTTTTAAAACCCATGTTCCCCAGAAACAGCAGAGCTGTGTAAGAAAACCCTCTCAGGAAATATACACAAAAGACACACAAAGAGACACACTTCCTTCCTTTTGGCCCAAGGAGCCTGGCCTCCTTCTGACTCTGGAGCCTCAGGAGAGAAAGAGAAGCCTCTGTTCAACTGAGGCTCAGAGAAGGTTCCGGAACATTATTCCCAACAGTCACAAGCAGAACAAAATGGCCGCCAGAAGACAAAATGGCCAGTGATGATGGGAGGGACAGGGATTCCTACCAATCAAGGCCAGGGATGGTGGGAGGGAGGGATTTCAGCCAATCAGGGCCAGGGACGGTGGGAGGGACTGAGAATCCATCCAATGGCAGCCCTCAGAGTGTCCTCAGGAGCCAATCATGTGTAAAATACCTATGATAAAACCATCCCAAAGAGGGATATAGCCAGGATTTTGGGAAGGGGGGGGTCCAGACTAAGTGCCACCATTTTGAGAGACACAGAAAGAGGGTCAGCATTCACCTGAGGAAAGGGAAAGAGGAGGGGAGGGTGCTCCATTCCAGCCCCATTGCCAAGGGCCCTCAGGTTCATTCAGGGGAAGGAGAGCCAGGAGAGCTGTCTTTTGGGGGAATGGACATAAAGGAAGCCAGGGCTGCAGGGAAGTCTTTGCATCAGTGGAGAAGTTTGCCCTTGGAGTGAAGGAGGAGAAGAGAAGAGAGGGCTTGCTCCCTGGCTTCCTCCTCTCAAAGGGCTCCTGCTGCCCTCACTCCTTCCCCAATCTGGTTGAGTGTCTTTTGGGGGAAGGGACATAAAGGAAGCCAGGGCTGCAGGGAAGTCTTTGAGTCAGTGGAGGAGTTTGCCCTTGGAGTGAAGGGAATGAGGAAGAGAGAAGAGAGGGCTTGCTCCCTGGCTTCCTCCTCTCAGGGCTCCTGCTGCCCTCACTCCTTCCCCAATCTGGCTGAGTGTCTTTTGGGGGAAGGGACATAAAGGAAGTCAGGGCTGCAGGGAAGGCTTTGAGTCAGTGGAGAAGTCTGCCCTTGGAGTGAAGGGAATGAGGAAGAGAGAAGAGAGGGCTTGCTCCCTGGCTTCCTCCTCTCAGGGCTCCTGCTGCCCTCACTCCTTCCCCAATCTGGCTGAGTGTTGCCAACAAGCCTCCAAGGCATTCCCCAGAATGTAAATACAGGCACTTTATTCGTCTCATAAGGTTAAAACTCCTTCAATATTAACAGCGTATTTTTATAAGTTAAGTCTAAAACATGACAAAATAATAACAATATAAAGGCACAAAAAATGATAAATGGAAAGCAATGAAAAATCATTTAAATGATAGTCCTATTCACAAGGAAGATACCTAAAAAGAGGGAACCTTTACAAACATGTCTCAGGGCCTCAATGGTTTGTTGTGGTTTATATTGCTTTGAGGTGTATAAGTCTAAACACTCAACAAGGTAAAAAGGCCTCAGGTCTTGTAAAATAACAGCAAGTCCTATGCTCTCGGCCTCTGAGGATGGCAATGGCAGGACCCCATTTGGTTTACAACAATGACCCTGTCATTACATGGCAGGTTCGGGCTGGATTAGATGGCCTTTGAGGGTCCCTTCCGGCTCTAAATGAATGGAGGCAGATTAGATTTAACCTCCTCTGCAGCCATGGAGTCCCTTGGGCAAGAAGAAGCCACACTCTCTCAGCCTCCTCAGGGGAAGGCAGGGGCAAATCTCCCTCTGAAGAAACCTTGCCAAGAAAACCCCGCGATAGGGTCGCCATAATTAAAAACATGACTTGAAAGCACAGAACACACACAGCAGCAGCAATAATAATAATAACCACACAGTTAACATGACTGATAGTATCAAGAGACATAATAATAAATAGCCCAAAGCTGTTTTGGGTCCCAATCTGAGGACAAAGGTGGGATACAAACATCACAACCATCAATTATTATTATTGTTATTGTTGCTGTTGTTGTATTTCTGCCTGGGTTGGAGCCCTCTTACTGGGAGAACCTGCCCCCTTCCAGCCTTCAACTGGCCCTCTTTCCCCCAGTCCTGCCTTGCAAAAGGGGTCTATGTGCTCTTTTCCCACCCACCCCCCCAAAACATGCAAAATGTTGGCAACATGTTTGGTCTTCTCTGGGCCTTCTTCGCCCTGCAGCCCTCCTTCCCCCATGATCCTTGGCTTTGGAGGCACCAGGAGCCCACCCAGCAAGGAAGGAGAAAGGCAGAGGGAACGGCGATGTTACCTGCCCTCCCTCCTGACTCTCCCTCCCTCAAAAAAGGCACCAATTCTTGGGAGGGAGGGCCCCTTTATCTCCCCCTGAGAGAGGGAAAGTGTGGACTGAACAGGAAGGGTGGGTGGGTATGGGGTGAAAGAGTCCCTTCCTTCCCTCCCTCCCTTCCTCCCTCCCTTCCTGTCTATCGTTGTTCCTTCCTTTTTTCCTTCCTTCCTTCCTTCCTGTCTTCCTTCCATCCCTTCTTCTTCTTCCTCCTCTTCCTGCTCCTCCTCTCCTGCAGGAATGGAGATTTTTTTCCTGCCAAAACTGCAGAGGAGGAAGAGGAGCAGATAGAGAGGGAAAGAGGGCCGCAGGAATAGGCTTGCCATATCCCGCCTGGGGGCGGGACTTTCCCGGTTTGTGGCGGGGCCACATGGTCCCACCCCAGTTTGGCCCCTCCCCCAGGACCTCCCCCCCCCAGCAAGGCCCTGGAGGCAGCTCCAGCCCTCCCCATGGCTGTGTGCCACCCTCCCCACCTCCCTGCCTGACTTAAGCCTAGAGAGCAGGTCTTCAAGACATCTGCCACTCAGAGATATTGCCAGCCCACTTGGTATATATACCCTGCAAAAGGCATTACTTTCAGGTTACAGTGAGCAAAGAAAAAAAGGCCATCAATCGTTCCTGTTTCACTGGGAGTCTAAATGCCTCATCTTTTAAATGTCTACCACTCAGTACTGTATTGTTGTAATTCTTTATCACAGGATCGTTTTTGAGGCCCTAAACACCTTTCCTTGTAATATGCAAATTTCTCCCGAAGCTGACCAATGGGAAAGAAGCAATCAGCCCCCCTCCCCTTGGGTTGGTTTTCAAGGGCTTGGAAGGAAGAGATTTTGCCTTGCAAGTTGCTGGTAAATAATAGAAGGCTTTGGGGTTGCAAAAGGCTGCAGAAATAGTTTGACCCCCCCCCTTAAACATCCATGGCTCAGTGCTAGGGGATTCTGGGAATTGTAGTTTCTTGTGGCACCAGAGCTCTTTTGGCAAAAGGAGACTGAATGGAGGCGTTGCCTGGCTGGGGGCAGAGCCTCTTGCCAGCAGTGAGAAGGCTGCGATGATGAGGAAAAGCAGGGGCTCCTCTGGTGGTCCTGGCCACTTCCCTTGGCTCCCTCCCTCCTCCTCCTCCTCCTCCTCCTTCTCCTCCTCCTCCTCCCAGAGCTCATTCACACTCCCTGGCTTTTCTCTCCCCCCCCCCTCTGCACTTTGAGACCCCTTTAACTGCCAAAGCTCAATGCTCTGGAATTCTGGGGTCTGTGAGGCATTTGGCCTTCTCTGTCAGAGAGCTCTGGTGCCACAATAAACTACAATTCCCAGGATTCCATAGCACTGAGCCCTGGTAGTCCAAGCAGTGTGTTTTGGACACAGAGATCCTCCAAATGAATCCAGTCTCTAGCTTTTATATCTTTCTCACACACTGCAGGAATAATAACCCACTTTGAGACTGCTTTAACTCAGTGCTAGGGAATCCTGGGAATGCTAGTGTTTGGGAGACATTGAGACTTCTCTGTCAGTGATGGCTCTGAGGCCACAATAGACTACAATTCCCAGGATTCCCCAGCACTGAGCAGTCTCAAACTGGACCATTTCCTCAGTGTGGATGCACCTGGGGAGGAATTCTGGGCACTGCAGTTCAACTACATTTGGAGGGTTATGGGACTCCCTGTCAGAGATAGTTCTGGGGCCACAATGTACTACAGTTCCCAGCATTCCCCAGCACTAACCCAGGACAGTTAAGTCACTCTCAAACTGGATTATTTCCTGAGTGTGGATGCAGCTTTGGTGAGGAACTCTGGGCATTTCAGTCCAGCATTGTTTTATTTCTGCAGTGTGTTTTGGACCAGAGACAAGGTGACCAGGCATCCTCCTCCTTTTCCAGGACATGTCCTCTTCTGTCACATTTCAAAAGGTCCTCCATTTGGATCATGGCTAAGAAGCATGGATTTATAAGTACATGGGTGTTTTTAGCTTTTATTTTTGGCCATGTCCTACATATTTTTGCTTGGGTGCCCTACATTTTGGGGTGAGGGCATTGGTCACCTTGGTCAGAGAGCTTTCCAGGGGTTAACTGCCATTCTGCTGTGGTGCTGGAACAAACCACCATTCCCAGAATTCCATAGCATTCAGGCAAAACAGTTAAAGTGGTCTCAAACCAGATTATTTCTCCAGTGTAGATGCAGCCCAAGCCTTTTGCCTCTCTTATGCCTGAGATTTCAAAGCCCAGCCTTGGCACCACAACAAACTACAAATCCCAGGATTCCATAGGATGGAGTGATGAGAGTGAAAGCAGTGTGGCAGCAGCCTAAGTGTGCTTAATGCAGTTCTTAACATGGTGCACCTCTTGCCTACAGAGTCTCACAAGACTTTTTTGTTTAACAACTTGTACCCATTAACTCCATTTCATGTCTCCTTTATTTAGTGGGGAGGAATACAGACAAAACAAGTCAAAATGAAGCAAAACCAAAGTCCCTTGACCAAAGGGTTTGGTTGTGAAATAAGCCTCTGAAATATGCAAGAGGCAATGTTAAAATAAAGCCATGTTCAATGCTCAAATGTGCTGTTTGGAATGGGGAGAGGGGGGTGGCCAGAAAGGGAAGTCCATTTCCGTGATCTGTCTACGAATAATGTCAAAATGTCCTCCATTTTGATCATGCCTAAGAAACATGGATTTATATTAACATTTCTAAAAAAAGCCTCAATTTTCTTGCGTGTCCTCCATTTTTAAAAAATGTGTCCTACATTTGAAAACGTTGTCCTGCATTTGTCCTACATTTGTCCCAGTTTGGAGGTCCTCACTTATGGCAACCCTACGCAGGAAGGGAGGCCCTGCTCTGGGAGGAAGAGGAGGAGGAGGAGGAGGAGGAAGAGGAGGAGGAGGAGGGAGTGTGAAGGGTGGGTCCGGACCCCCTGGACCCCCCCCCCCCCGGCTTGGCTACGTCTCTGTCACAAAGTATAAAAAAATCCCATGTCTTCTTCACCAGTAGGGTTGCCATAATTGTCCACTATTTCCAGGGACAAAATGTAGGAGAAATTTGAGACCAACTGCAGGACAAAACTCAGCCCAAAATGTAGAACATTTAAGGTCCTCCATTTTTCTTAAATGTCCTCCATTTTGGGCTGAGTTTTGTCCTGCAGTTGTCCTACAGTTTGGTCTCAAATTTTTTCCACATTTTCTCCCTGGTAATAGTGGACAATTATGGGGGCTGTTTCCACTTGTGATTTACAACGATTTAAAATACACCGTTTTAAATAAAACCGATTCAAAATAACCCTGGTCTTATCCCGCTTTTTTTTTTCTTCGTTCTCATTTACCAACTAATTCGCTTTAAGTGATCCGCTTGCGTATATACAAACCGGTTTTAGCCTTATTTCGTTCCCACTCAGCATTTTGGGGCTGTCAATCAAAGCAACGTCATCAAAACGTCACTTTTAAATTTCACGGTTTTTTTATAAAAGAGCCAATGAGGAGGCACTTAAAGTGCGGCGGGAAAGGGAAGGAGGATTAGATGTGAGGAAAGGGAGAATAGCCTTCCTTCTCAAACAAAGAGCAGGCTTGCATTTTTTTTTTCCTTCTGTCTCCTGGGGGGAGGACAGGACAGAAGGTTTCGGGTTACTCCTCTGCTCTGCGAGGCTGTGTGTGTTTAGGAGGGAAAGGAGGGGTAGCTTTGCCCACAGCTGGGAGTCTGCGCTTGCAGGGTGAATTCTGAAGACAGATTTTTTCCCTTCCTTTTCCTCCCTCTCTGGTCTCTCCCTTCGAAGGAAGGGGAGTCCTGCAATTATCCGTGGGGAAGGATGGTTGAGGGGAGAGAGAAACTGCCTCCCCAAAGCACTTCTGCTTGGCTGCTGCCTTTGAAAAAAGACCCCAGAGAGGCTGGCAGAGGCTGCTTGCTTAGGGAAAGCTCCTTCCAGAGGAACTATGATAGGTTTTGCAGGACGGATCCCTGCTTCATGGCTCTATAGACAGCCCAGGGAGGGAGCACTCTTCCTCTCCATTACAAATGGTGTTCATTGATACACACACACACAGGGTTTCCTTATCTCCCCCGAGATTGCTGTGCAGCAACCCTCTCCTTGAGTGGCACGGATGCTGAAGAGATTAAGCGCCTGTAAACCATTAAAATAAAATAAAAATCCTTATCTCTTATTGAAAGACCGCAGCAGAAAAAAGGGGTGAGGGAAGCAAAGATGCCGATGGCCACGACGGATGGGGACAGAAAGGGCAACTCCTCCAAGCCGGCCCATCGCGCTCGCTCCTCCCATCCAGCTAACCCGATTTCAGAGGCTGATCGTTCCCATGTAAATAACTAGATTCCTATCCCAAATCAAGGAAAAAATAGAAGGTTCAACCCTTCTATTTTTTTAACGTGGGTTATATGCCTTTAACGCGGTTTATAAAAAGAAGCAAGATATGAATCGATTTCAAATGGGGACGCATGCGGGGTGATCTAGAACCGTTCTAGGTTTAAATCGGGTTCAAATGGGCACGCTACTTTCTGAATTCGCTTCGTAACCCGCGTTATACCCCAGTGGAAACGGCCCCATGGAAAACCTATTCACCAGACATATGGTCAATAGCTTTCTTTCTTTCTTTCTTTCTCGATATCTGGGTTTTGAGGTGTGATTAAAGCCCTGTTAGTGGTGTTACTGCTCTTGTTGTCATTGTGTGCCTCCAAGTTGTTTCTGACTTATGGCAATCGTAAAGGAAGCCCTTTGCAGGCTTTTCTTGTCAAGATTTGTCCAAAAGTGGTTTTGGAAGTGCCTGCCTCTGAGTCTGAGACAGTGTGACTTGCCTAAGGTCACTCAGTGGGTTTCCATGGCAAAGAGGGCATTCGAACCCTGGGCTAATGCTCCAGCCACTGAACCACGCTGGCTCTTTCTTGAGGCTTTATAGTGTTTTGTGGAGTGCTCCAAGTCATTGCCAACTTCTGGGGAGCCTCTCCTGGGGTTTTCTTGGCAAGAGTTGTTCAGAGGAGGTTTGCCATTGCCTTCCCTGAGGCTGAGAGAGTGTGGCTTCTTGCCCAAGGGACCCAGCTGGTTTCATGGAGGAGTGGGGCACTGGACCCTGGCCTCCAGAGTTGTAACCCAACACTCAAACCATTGCACCACACTGCCTCCCGTTCCCATGTACAACCTGAGAAATAATAGCAGACTTTTTCTGTTCTTCATGTGTGTCTTCAAGTCGTTTCCAACTTATGGCGACCCCAAGGTATCTTTATCATGGTGTTTCTTTGGCAGGTTTCTTCAGAGAGGGGTTGCCATTGCCATCCTCTGAGGCTGAGAGAGTGTGATTTGCAATGGGTCACCTAAGTCCAAAACACACTGCAGCAATAATCCAATCTGAGACCCTTTTAACTGCCCTGGCTCAGTGCTAGGGAATTCTGGGAAATGTAGTTTTGTGAGACATTCAACTTTCTCTCTCAGAGTGCTCTGTGGCCACAATAAACTCCAGTTCCCAGGATTCCCTAGCACTGGGCCAGGGCAGTTAAAGCAGTCTCAAACTGGACTATTACTGCCATGTGTTTTGGACCTTACTTGGCCGCAAACTGTCCATAGCCTGCAATGCATCTCCTAATTCTGTTGGCAGTCCCTCCCTCCCAACACTTTCTCATTTCCCCCCAAAACCAGAGCAAAGCTGGCAGATGGAAAGAAGTTTTAAAGCAACATTTAAATCTGTCATATTTTTTTTAAAGACTAAAGTGTCCCAAATGCTATTATCAGTTTCGTAGCTATTATTACAGAAAGAAGTAGAGTGCAAACTCCTCAAGTACCTTTATTTTCTGGAGTGAGATGGGCTTTTCCAACTGACTCACTGTGATGATCTCCGGTGGTCCAAGCAGCCAAACCGCGGCCCTGTAATAATAATAATAGTAATAATAATAGTAGTAATAATAATAATAATAGTAATAATAATAATAATAATAATAATAATAATAATAATAGTTTTATACTCCTTTCTTCAGCCAAAAGGCTATCAGAGTGGCTTACAAATGGTTAATTAGACATTTAGACATTATGGCTCTTAGCCCAGCAGACCCTTAAATTCCTGAAATCACGCTGCCATCATCCAGTGAATTATAAAAGGGTTTCAATTAAACTACACTGGGACCAGTTAAGGAACCTTATTTCTCCTTCTTTACTGATCTTCCCAAGCATCAACCGAGCCAAAAGACGTGTAAAAGGAGCGTCGAGTAGTAGATACTTCAAGGAGATATTTACTATAAATAACAAAATATAACTAAAATATAAGTCCTACAAGATATTAAGAATCTTGCAGGTACAATATTTGTAAGTATATAATATTCAATTCATACACACTATTAAAAGAAATAAATAAACCTAAGCATCCAATTCTGAGACTAACTTCCAAGATCCGCTCTTTAACTCTCTCTCTCTCGATCTCCAACCGACACAATTCCCCCAACTGTCTCTTGGTCTCTCAGGCCTTATATCTCCTTCTCACGGAAGCTTCCAGAAGAACCTTCATCTTGCTCTCTGATTGGTCAAGAGAGCCTTCCGTAGCAGTGATGTGACTCTGCATTTGCATAAACCTCCCTTTTCTGCCTGAAGAAGACCTCCATTGACTGGAGCCCAGTCATTGCACTTTCCCAAGGCAAGGCTTGCACCTCTTTCCCAATGTTGTTCTTAGTGTCTGCCTTCCAGTTGTTTCCAGGTCTTATGGTGACATTATGGGAGTCTCCGAAGGGGTTTTCTTGGCAGGTTAAGAGGTGATATGATAGCCCTGTTTAAATATTTGAAGGGATGTCATATTGAGGAGGAGGCAAGCTTGTTTTCTGCTGCTCCAGAGACGATGACCCAGAGTAATGAATGCAAGCTGCAGGAAAAGAGATTGCACCTCAACATTAGGAGGAACTTCCTGACAGTAAGGGCTGTTCGACAGTGGAACATAGTTCCTCAGAGTGTAGTGGAGTCTCCCTCCTTGGAGGTCATCAAACGGAGGCTAGATGGCCATCTGTCGGGGATGCTTTGATTTGGATTTCCTGCATGGCAGGGGGTTGGACTGGATGGCCCTTGCTGTCTCTTCCAACTCTATGATTCTATGATTCTCGGTTCCTTCAGAGTGGGTTTCCCATGGCCATCCTCTGAAGCTGAGAGAGTGAGACTTGCCCAAGGCTTCAGTTCTTTTGGAAGCCTTTTTGCTTTATCTTCTAGAAGGCAGCTGAAGTGTTGCTTCTTGCTCTGAAGAAGGAGAGGAACCTTCTGGCATCCAAAAGGCTAACATTTTCTGGAGTTATGTCTGATAATATGTATATATAGGATTGCAATACCTGTTCATTTATTAAAAGGTTTATAGTACACCCCATAGCATAGAATCTCATAGCTATGTCTCTTAAGAGTAGTTAACCAAATTAAACAGTATATAAAACAAAAACATGAAACAAGCTAGACAAGAGGCCTCCAAGCTGCACCTGGCCCTTTCGCGTTGGCGGCGGCAGTGGAGCTGTGGCTGCGAGGAGGCCAATCCTCAGACTCCTCTCTGCTGCCGCCTCTGCCTCTGCGCAAGGGCCGGGTGCCGGGCTGGAGGCTTCTTGGCCTCCAACATGCGAACCTGGCCTTTTTGTGCTGGCGGTGCCGGTGAGGAGGCTGAGGAGGCCTCTGGTGTTGCTGCTCCACCATCTCGGCCTCCTCATTGCCAAGGCCAGGGGAAAGGCCAGGTGTTGCTCCTGGAGGCCAAGAGGCGTTTCCCCTGGCAGTGTGCTAGCAGTGGAGAGGAGGCTGAGGAGCAGTGCCACAGGCCTCCTCGGCCTCCTTTCCACCGCCGCCACGACGCAAGGGCCGTGTGGGGCTATTGGAGGCCAAGAGGCCTCCGGGTCACCACCTGGCCCTTCCGCAGTGGCGGCAGCAGGGGCTTGCAGGCCGAGGTAGAGTGGAGGTCTCTGGCGCTGCTCTTCCGCTTCCTCTTCGCTGCCACCACCGCAATCGCTGCCACCTCCACAGAAGGGCCGGATGGTGGGCTGGAGGCCTCGTGGCCTCCAACAGCCCAATGCAACCTTTCCCCCGACCGTGGCGGCAAGGAAGGAAAAAGTTGGGGAGGGGAGGAGAGGGACTTTTGTCCCCAATGTCAGCGCGCATGGACTTGAGCATACGCAGATTTTGGTATATGTGTGGGGGAGGTCCGGAATGGATCCCCCACGTATTCCAGGGGCCCACTGTATTCGCAAGCAAAGGAGGGCCAAGAGAGCCCTGGAGAGCCTTGCCTTGGGGTGGCTCTGTATCTCTGGTGCCACAACAAACTACAAATCCCAGGATTCCCCAGGATGGAGCCAGGAGAGTTAACACAGTTTCGAACTGGAACATTTCTGCAGTACAGATACAGCCTGAGCTGGAGGTAAAAGGGTTGAAGCACCCAAGTCTGGTTTTTCCCCTCTTAATAATGGTTTTACTTTCAAAAACTAAGCATTTCGTTTTTCTGTCTAATCCTTATTTTTGTTGTTGTTTGTTTGATTCATTCTTGGTAAAATGAGATGGTCTGGTTTGTCAACTTCCTTCATGAGTAAAAATCTCTTAATAAGAAAACTGGGGAGGCTTTTAAAACCTCCCAAAGGAGCTACTTTTGGCCTTTTTGGGGGCTCAAGCCTCCTCTTAGAAGCCAAAGCCCAATGTTTGTGAAGAAGAAGGATAAGGCTTGTATTAAACCTATCCTGTCCATTTCTGATCCCTTTTAAAACCCATGTTCCCCAGAAGGAGCAGAGCTGTGTATAAGAAAAGACACACAAAGAGAAACACTTCCTTCCTTTTGGCCCAAGGAGCCTGGCCTCCTTCTGACTCTGGAGCCTCAGGAGAGAAAGAGAAGCCAATGGTCAGTTCAACTGAGGCCTCAGAGAAGGTTCTGGAACATTATTCCCAAAAGTCACAAGCAGCACACAAAATGGCTGCCAGAAAACAAAATGGCTGCCAGAACACAAAATGTGAGTCTGGGGCAGTGGGCGGGGTCTTCCAGCTGCTCTGCCCCTATTGGCCAGCCTCAAGAAGGGGAGGAGCCTCTGCTTCTCTATTTAGTTCTGCGCGCAGAAGAGAGAGAAAGAGAAAGGAAGGAGAGGAGAGGAGAGGAGAGGAGAGGAGAGGAGAGGAGAGGAGAGGAGAGGAGAGTTTTAGAGGGAGAAGGAGACAGACAGGAAAGAAGGAAAGAGAGAGGGGAGGGGAGTGGTAGCAGAGAGAGAAGGCCTGGAACTACTAGGCTTCACTGCTGCCCTGAGGTCTGGCTGGGCCTGGCTTGAGTCTACTGCTGCTGCTGCTTTTCTTTGGCCACTGCTATTAAGGTTGGGAGGATGGAGGCCCTGCAGTCCTTCTAGGCATGGCCCACTCTCTCTGGAGGTGGGAGACTGGGACTCCCCAAAGGGGATTTCATTGCTTTTAATGGTGGCTCTCATCCTGTAGCAAAGAAGAAGAAGAAGATGATGATGATATCAGGGTGGGGGTGGGAGTGGGGGTGGGAGTGGGGGTGGGGGTGGGGAAGATGGAGCTGCTGCCAGACCTTAATGACCCTTAATGTCGCCATCGCTGGGCATTCTTGCTTTGCTCCACTGTAATGGCCATGGCTCAGTGCTATGGGACTCTGGGAATGTTCTTTTGGTTTGGCATTTTAGGTGTTATTAAGGTTTGGAAATCCTGTTTGAGGACCCTTCTGACTTTGGGGCCCTTTCATCCTCCATTTTGGGTTCCCTAAAGGCCTCAAACTGCCATCTGCCAAGCGCTGAGACAGAGACAGCCATTTTGTGTTCTGGTGGCCATTTTGTGCTGCTTGTGACTGTGGGGAATAATGTTCCAGAACCTTCTCTGAGGCCTCAGTTGAACAGAGGCCTCTCTTTCTCTCCTGAGGCTCCAGAGTCAGAAGGAGGCCAGGCTCCATGGGCCAAAAGGAAGGAAGTGTGTCTCTTTGTGTGCCTTTCTGTCTCTTTTCTGAGAGGGTTTTCTTATTACACAGCTCTGCTCCTTCTGGGGAACATGGGTTTTAAAAGGGATCAGAAATGGGGAGGATAGTCTTAATACAAGCCTTATTCTTATTCTTCAAAAACATTGGGCTTTGGCTTCTAAGAGGAGGCTTCTCCCCCAAAAAAGCCCAAAAGGAGCTCCTTTGGGAGGTTTTAAAAGTCTCCCCAGTTTCCTTATTAATAGATTTTCAGGGAAGAAGGAAGGAGGCAGACCAGAACATCTCATATTATGACCAAATAAACATAGAAACAAAGAAGAACAACAAAAATAAGAATTAGACAGAAAAGTAAACTGCTTATTTCTTTTAAAGGAAAACCATTATTAGGAAGATAAAAACAAGACTTGGGTGCTTCCGCCCTTTTACAACCGACTCAGGCTGTATCTGCACTGCAGAAATAATCCAGTTCGAAACTGTGTTAACTCTCCTGGCTCCATTCTGTGGAATCCTGGGATTGTAGTTTGTTGGGCACCAGAGATCCAGAGCCACCCAAGGCAAGGCTCTCCAGGGCTCTCTTGGCCCTCCTTTCCTTGCGAATACTGACTATCTCAGGGAGTCTCTATAATAGAGCATCAGGAAAACCTTTAGGTATTGTTATGGTTCGGAAATCCTGTTTGGGGTCACTTCTGACTTTAGGGACCATACATCTTCCATTATGGGTTTCCTGAAGGCCTCAAACTGCCGACTGTGAAGCGCTAAGGTTGAGGTGGCCATTTTGTGTTCTGGCAGCCATTTTGTGGTCCAAATGCCATTTTGAGACTGGCCCGTTGTGACCTCAGTGTGATGCTACTTTCCTGAAGCATTGATAGTGTCCCATTGTAATCTCAGGCTGATGCTCCTTCCCTGAAGCATTGATAGTGTCCCATTGTGACCTCAGTGTGATGCTCCTTACCTGAAGCATTGATAGTGTCTCATTGTGACTTCAGTCTGATGCTCCTTACCTGAAGCATTGATAGTGTCCCATTGTGATCTCAGTCTGATGCTCCTTACCTGAAGCATTGATAGTGTCCCATTGTGATCTCAGGCTGATGCTTCTTGCCTGAAGGATTAGAATCATAGAATCATAGAGTTGGAAGAGTCCAACCCCCCTGCCATGCAGGAAATCCAAATCAAAGCATCCCCAGTAGATGGCAATCTAGATTAAGATGGGACTATTGTGACATCAGGCTGATGCTCCTTTCTTGAAGACTGAGACTGGCCCATTGTGATCTCAGATTCAAGCTCCTTGCCTTAAAGATTTAGATAGGACTATTATGAGTTGAGGCTGGTGCTCTTTACCTAAAGGATTGAGACTGGCCCATTGTGACTTCAGCCTGAAGCACCTTCTCTGAAGGATTGAGAATGGCCCATTGTGACCTAAGGCTGATGCTCCTACCCTCATGCATTGAGTCTACCCATTTTGATTTCTACTCTGATCAGGACTAAGTAAGAGGCATATGTCTTCTGCGTGTGTCACCAGCAGAATGCTGTTCTCTGTCTCTTTGAGTGCTGCAGGGTTTCTTGCCAAGCCAATCCTAACCCTGGGCCCTTTTCTCAGGACCTACATCTCGGACTCCTTGTACACGGCTTTGGGGCCTCTCTTTCTGGAAGTGACCCAAGTGCAGGACCACCAGGACCCCTGCCCACATGATGGCCAACACAGAGGCCAACCGGAGGGAGTTGGGCTCCAAGAGAAGGAGGCTGCCGAAGTACATCAACTCTTTGGTGAGTCACTATTCTATTAGTTTCATCTGGGTCACTGCTGGGCCAGTTTATGAAAGGAAGCAAATAAAGTACTGTCTGAGTTTGGCAGAGACAGTCCTGGTTAATCCTCTGTCATCCCAATATTTCAAGGGCTTTTAAAATGTCCTGGTTTCTCTCTTCTCCTCCCACTTTCCCAATTCTTCAACTCATTTCAATTCCTGCATAATGATTGCCAAGGAGTTTGCAGCCCATCAACTCAAAAGTGGGAGTTGGAGAAGAAAGAAGGGGGCAGGGACTTGCCCTTGCTAGGAGTCTGAGGCAAAAACAAACTGTTGTGCCCTTTCCCACTTGTGTGATCTTCTTCATAAACAACTTTGTCTATCTTCACCACTTTCTGCTGTTGCTTTTTAAAAATGACATTTGCCTCTGAAATTTGGCAACAGATGTCTAAATGCACTATAATCTTTGGAGGCTAAATGTACTATACATGTTGGGATAGTCAGTATCCTAATCCATCATTAATATCCCAGCCATGGCCTAAATTATATTGTATATTACATTGAAAGAATTTGAGACAAACTGGACCTCAAAGGCAGTAGCTTTTTTCTTGCTAACAGAATTTAAAGTTTATTTCCTGGACTAAATTCTGAGGTGATCAAATAATTTTTGGGAAGCATCATGTGCTTCTCCCTCCCCTTTTACTAGTCATTCTCTGGATGAGGGCTATTTTCTGTTGCAGGTAACCTTTGCGAATGTGGCTGTATATTTCACTGAGGACGAATGGAAACTGCTGACGAAGAAGCAGAGACTTATGTACAAGGATGTCATGATGGAGAATTACGAGAATGTGGCCTCTGTGGGTAAGGAAGCTGAATTCATTGCCTTTTCTATGAAGACTGAGGGGCCTTTCATTCTGCATTATCATGGCACTATGATTCCACTTTAAAATTATAGAATCAAAGACTTTAAACAGATAACAAGGACCATGTAGTTCAACCCCTTGCCATGCAGGAATACACTTTGAAAGCATCACCACCAGATGGCCAGCTAGCCTTTGTTTAAAGACCTTCAAAGACCTTTAAAGACCTTCAAAGAAGGAGCGCTTTAGAAATTAATAACAACAACAACAATAATGAGATGCCACCATGCTCTGAGGGAGTATATTCCACTGTTGAATAGCACTTACTGTCAGGAAGTTCCTCCTAATGTTTTGGTGGAACCTCTTTTCCTGTGGCTTCCTTCCATTGTTCTATGTCCTTTGCTCTAGAGCAGCAGAAAGCAAGCTTGCTCCATCCTCAGTATCTCTTCAAATATTTGAACAGGGCTATCCATTGTTAACCTTCTCTTCTCCAGGCTAAACATTCCCAGATCCCCAAACCATTCCGCATAGGGCTTGATGATTTCCAAACCCTTCATCATTTTTATTGCTCTCCTTTGGATAAACTCCAGCTTCTCAACATCCTTTTTGAATTGTGGTGACCAGAAATGAACACAGTATTCCAAGTGAGGGCCTGACCAAGGCAGAATAGAGTTGCACTATTACTTCCCTTCACCTATACCATAGAATCATAGAGTTGAAGGAAACTAGAAGGGTCATCCAGTCCAACCCCTGCCATAACACTATACCCATATTTATGTGTCCTAGGATCACATTGGCCTTTTTAGCTGCTGCATCACACTGTTGACCCAGGTTCAAGTTGTGGTCTACCAGGACTCCTAGATCCCTTTCACACATAGTTTGTCATAGCAGCTTTCTGTGAAATCTTGGAATTTGTAGTTTAGTGAGTCACTATTGCTCTCCACTTTCTAAGGATTCTAAATATCCTATCCTAAACTGTCAATTCTAGGATTTTGTGGGAAGGAACCATGGAGATAAATGCTTTTTGATTCCAAATGCTCCTCAGCCCATCCCTGACCAAGATTCCTGGCTTTTTTGGCCCCTCTTCAAGCCTTTTGAGACTCTGGAGAGTCTTCTTGGGTAAAATCCCTCTGTTGGCCCTGCAATGGTTTAGACAACAATGGCAATGTTCTCTAATGTTTCTTTTCCTGCCTGAGCTTGCTTAGTTCCATGGTTGATTCAAGAGGCCCTTTGTTACCCAGAATGCTGGAGTCTGGGGAGGACACCCGCAAGCGCTATGCTTTTAGGGGAATTAGGTACTGAAAGGAGATATAAAGTTTGGTTGGGGCAAGAGGGACCTTGGGATTCAGCTTAACTATCCCAGGCCTGGAAACACACAGAACTCCAAAAGCATTTGAAGTAGCTTTTTTTAATGTTTTATTGAGGGGAAAACCATAACACACACACACACACACACACACACATAAGTGTTCACACACATGCACAAGAACTAGATAACAGGTGGGAGTGGTTAACAGATGTAAGACTTTCTTAATGGTAATACTTTACCTAGGTGGATCTTGATTCCAATTGCTGAGCGTTCGAAATGGGAAGAGAAGTCAGGAGCTCATGCGACACGTGGGGCTGGAGACTGCATTGAGGTGCTTAGCCATGTAAACCGACAGACTGTCTGTCTGTAATTGGACTGATGTCAAAGAACAGCCAGTCAGGGCAGATATTTATGCTGTAATTGTTGCTTGGGGGCAGAAACCGAGTGTCCAAAAGGGTTTAAATTGCTTTAGAATGTGTCCTGGGGGGAAGAATGGTCTGAAACCAAATTGAATGCAGTGGGTGCTTGGAGCAAATAAATCAGACAAAAAGGATTAGCACACTGGCTCTCAGTCCTTCTTGGCTCTGAATTCCTATCGTGTTCAGAAGCCAATATACACCACAATCTGAGGGTGACACTCCCAGATGCAGCTCAACAATAACATAGCAGAGTACGGAAGCAAATATCCAGATATAGATATTGGCAGTGCACTGACCACTTTTTAGACTAAAAATCTATCTCTCTTGAGTTACAAAATAATACAAATATTTGCAAGCTCTCCTCTCCGAGTTCCTTCAACTTCACCATCTCTTGTACACACAACTCCAATTAAATCCACACCAAACTGCCTGTGAGCTGTATACTGTATTGGTTGTGAGTCATATACTGGTACCAAACAGCATGAAGTGACCTCTGCAGTTAGCTTGCATCATGCCTTGGGCTCTGACTCAGCACTCTATGGCAGTCTCACAGGATATGATGCCACCTGTCAATCAAAGTATATTTGGACATGTTTCATGGAATATTTTTTCAACAGTTCTTTGACTATCAGCTTCCACTGATTCCCTCAAGGAAGTCCCCATGCAGTCTCTTCTTTGCTAGCTCTTATGAGTAAGGATGCAATTGTTCCATGGATTTAGGGGCATAAGCAGCAGGATCATGCTTGGGTTACTCACAGCAAATTTATTAATTTAATCTCAAATAAGGAGGGGTTAATGAGGGCTAAATCATGGGGTAACACTCTCCTTTCTTACCGTATATACTCATCTATAAGTCGAAAAAATTATGCTAAAAAGTTGGTCCCAATCCTGAGTCGACTTATAGACATTGGAATACGGTAATGTGGCTGAGAAAAATGGCGACCGTGACTTTGCAGCCGAGGGGAAAGCAGAGCGTGTCCTGAAAGATGTGCTGCCCAGGAGCCACGAGGGAGGGAGGCAGGGAGGGAGAGAGTGATTGAGTGAGTGAGTGGAGGTTTACTGGCAATTGCTTTTGTCCAGGGAGGCTGTCTTGCAAAAGAAACTCTGCCCTCCCTCCCTTCCACACCTGGCTCCTTGCCTCGCTGCTGAAACTGTGGAGGTATCCCTGCTGGTCTCCTTGCCTCTCTCTCTCTCTCTCTCTCTCTCTCTCTCTGTGTGTGTGTGTGTGTGTGTGTGTGTGTGTGCTCCACGGGGACAAAAAAGAGCCATCTCCCATCTGTTCCTTTGCTTGTGTGTTTGGGCTCTATATTAGGTGTTTCTTCCTCTGTAAGACAGAGGACCCTTCCCCTCTCCCCTTTTTCTCAAGCCCTGGGAGAAGCTGGCTTGGCTTGGCTTGGCTGGCTGTTTTTAAAAAGGCAGACTGCAGCCCTCAAACATTTTTGGGGAAAGGAGGCAGGGGGGAAATGTCTGCTCTTTGGCTGTTTTTAAGGGGGCAGAAACTAAAGAAAATATAGCAAACGTTATTGTTCCACTTTAAGTAATTTGGCTGCCTTGTGTTGTATCCTGGGACTTGTAGTTTAGAAAGGGGAATTGAGAGAGCTCAAGCAGTGGCTGAGAAAAGGAGAGAGGGGGAAAACTATTTTTATCTGCTGTTTTTAAACCTAAGACTCACTGGAGCTGGAGAGTCCGACTGAGAGGGAGGGAGCCTCTCTTTAACTTTCCCCCCCAAAATAAGAAAACAGCAGCTCCTTGAGCTAGATTTCTCAAATAAAGAATCAAAGGGATGGGGGGAGAGAGAGGGGGGGGGAGAGGGAGAGGGAGAGAGAGAGAGAGAGAACTGTGGGGATGTGGCAGCAGTGATGGTTCTTTGAGCACCTCACAGAGCACCATGAGCCAGGGAGACCAGGGCAGCAGCTCTAATGCCTCACTCAAAGGAGTGCCAAGAGACAAATGGAGCACAGGGGACAGGAAAAGAGATTCCACCTCAACATTAGGAGGAACTCCTGACAGTAAGGGCTGTTCCACAGTGAAACACACTCCCTCAGAGAGTGGCCATCTGTCAGGGATACTTTGACTGAGAGTTCGTGCATGGCAGAATGGGGTTGGATTGGATGGCTTTTGGGATCTTTTCCAACTCTATTATTCTGTGATGCAGAGGGAGTGGCTGCCACCTCGATTTATCCACGGGTCATATTAAAATCCATAATTTTTACCCCCAAACCTACCCTCGATTGATACATGAGGTCGACTTGTACATGAGTATATACGGTAACTCTGATTTTCAGTCTTATCTGTCATTGTCCTTCTTTACAGAAGAACATTTGAGTCATCAGAGACTCCACACAGCAAAGACGTCACATAAATGCCACCAATGTGGGAAACGTTTTGCTTACAAGTCAATCCTGGTCATACATCAGAGAATCCACACAGGAGCAAAGCCATACAAATGCCAGCATTGTGGGAAATGTTTTTCCTCGAAGTCATACCTAGTGATACATCAGAGAGTCCACACTGGAGAGAATCCATACAAATGCCAACATTGTAGGAAATGTTTTTCTCAGAGGCCAAACCTAGTGAGACATCAGAGAGGCCACACTGGAGAGAAGCCATACGAATGCCAGCATTGTGGGAAATGTTTTTATATGAAGGGAGGCTTAGTGAGACATCAGAGAGTCCACACAGGAGAGAAGCCATACAAATGCCAGCATTGTGGGAAATGTTTTTTGTCAAAATCTTACCTAGTGATACATCAGAGAGTCCACACAGGAGAGAAGCCATACAAATGCCAGCATTGTGGGAAATGTTTTTTGTCAAAATCTTACCTAGTGATACATCAGAGAGTCCACACAGGAGAGAAGCCACACAAATGCCAGCATTGTGGGAAATGTTTTTTGTCAAAATCTTACCTAGTGATACATCAGAGAGTCCACACAGGAGCAAAGCCACACAAATGCCAGCATTGTTGGAAATATTTTTCATCGAAATACTACCTAGTGATACATCAGAGAGGCCACACTGGAGAGAATCCGTACAAATGCCAGCATTGTGGGAAATGTTTTTCTCAGAGGCCAAACCTAGTGAGACATCACAGAGGCCACATTGGAGAGAATCCGTACAAATGCCAGCATTGTGGGAAATGTTTTTCACAGAGGTCAAACCTAGTGAGACATCAGAGAGTCCACACAGGAGCAAAGCCATACAAATGCCAGCATTGTGGGAAATGTTTTTCACAGAGGTCAAACCTAGTGAGACATCAGAGAGTCCACACAGGAGCAAAGCCATACAAATGCCAGCATTGTGAGAAATGTTTTTCGTTGAAATCTTACCTAGTGATACATCAGAGAGGCCACACTGGAGAGAATCCATACAAATGCCAGCATTGTGGGAAATGTTTTTCGTCAAAATCTTACCTAGTTATACATCAGAGAGGCCACACTGGAGAGAAGCCATACAAATGCCAGCATTGTGGGAAATGTTTTTCTCAGAGGTCAAGCCTAGTGAGACATCAGAGAGTCCACACTGGAGAGAAGCCACGCAAATCCGAGAAGTGAAATGACATTATTTTTCTCAAGAAGGAATACAAAGAATATATTTTCAATCCACTGGTGATAAGAAAAGGCTCTTGTGATTTTGTGTTAGGTTTGTCTGTCAATATGTCTGTTTAAGTTTTAAAGTTATATTTCGTTACGTTTAGGTTTTAATTCCTATTAGTATATTTCTTTTCTCTAGTTTATAAATTTGGCTGGGGATTATGGGTTGTGGAATAGGTTAGCTAGATGGAGGGGTGGGATTTGTTGCACCTGGCTAGAATAGTTAAGGGAATGATAGCTTTTGGAATTTGTGGGATGTTGGATGAAGAAAGTTGGTAGTCGGTATTAACATAAAGAGGGCTATTTTCTGGGCATGGCAAAGGGGGCTTTTTTACCTATGAGGCGAAGACTGTGGGAATTGGAGGTGGGGGCCAGGTTTGGAAGAGGTTGGAGTTTTTGGTTTTGGGGATTTAAGGTATTTTTTGGCTTGGGGAGGGCAGCTCTGATTTAAAAGCTGAATTTCTCACTATGTGTTCTTAATAAAATTCTTTGCTGTTTCAATACACTGGACTCATTGATGGACAGAAGTTGTGAATTTGCACAAAATTGACACTTTCTTTTCTCCTCAGTCCTCAGCTCCATTCCCAGCCATAAGAACAGAGGCAAACAGACAAACACACACATAAACACACACTCACACTCAGTGAAACAGAGCTATATGTACAAAGCAGAGCTTTCCCAGCCTTTCTCTCCTGAGTCCAGCTCCGCTGGTTGGGCTCCATTCTGGAAGGAAGGAAAAAAGGACGGAAGGGCGTACTCCTTCCTTTCTTCCAAAGGCCGAGAGTGGAATAAGCAGCAACAGCAAGGGCCTTGCGATCCCTGCGCATACTCAGGAGGGGCCTTTGGTTGCTAATGTGCATGCAGAGTGTCAGCCTCTGAAGCCACTGCTGCCCTCACAGCCTGCTCTGAGGGAGGGAAGTGGAGGAGAGCCCTTGTTTGTTTGAAGGATTGGCTGGAGGGTCTTCTGGGGGGGGTGGAGGGTTGTAAGAAGGAATGAAACCCCGATTTCCCCCCAAAGAAAGGCAGGGAACCTGCCAGTCTGTCTCTCCCTCTTTCCTTCCCTACCCCCTCCTTCGGAGGGTCCTTGGGGCCCAGGTACTTGGGAGGTTATTATGAGAAAAGAGGGCGGGGGGGGACCCTTGGAGAGAGGCATGGCCATGGAGGGGAGGGAGATCTGAAGGTAAAAAGGGGTTTGAGGAGCCCCCTTCCTCCTGGAAAGTGGGGCAGAGGAGAGACCCTCCCTTCTGATGCCTCATTTGGGGGAGATTTTTGTGCCAAATAAAGAACATCACACAGCATAGGCTTCAATAGCATTAGATCAATCAATCAATTTTTTTATTAATGCTTAAGCCAAAGGCCATTCGCATGATTAAAATGTAAAATCGGTGACAGAAATTCAGAATTATAAAATGCTCCATCAAATAACTAACACCCAAATTTTATACATTAAACATAATAAAATTCCAGACAAATAAAACAACATTAAAAACAACTTCAACGTTTAGATAAGATCATCCCCATGACAATCAACTGCTATGTCCGCTATTACTCTTGCCCGAATTTGGATTGCTGCTGAGGCAAACAGTGAAACCTTATAAGTTACCTGAGAATCAATATCAGACAGGAGAAAAAAAATCTTTTCAGAAGTGGATTTAGACTGTAAATTGGACAGAATAGATCCCATAAATTTAGTTCTTGGATCAGTATATAGTGAGCAAAAAAGCAGATAATGAGGCAAGTCCTCGATTTCTGGAGCTCCACAAATACATAAACCAGAATCCGTAGGTGTGTGTGAATATATACCATCGATCGTGGCTGAAGGCATTGTTTGGAAACGAAGAGCTGTAAAAGCCTGCCTAAGCTTTGGGAATGTAAGCTTCCCTAAGTAAACAGCCATCTGATGGTCCAATTTATATAATCTAAACCATTTGGAAGATTTCGAATTGTTAATAGCCAGTCTATCCAGATACACATCATGGTTAAAAATGTATTCACGAAGCTTCTCTCTTGAATTCCAGGTAGAAGGATTTTCAGTTATGATTCAAGCAACCTATTGTATCTTAAACTCCAGACTTTGCAGCTTGGTAAATGTTGGAAACACAACTTAGGAAAAACCTTAACCAGAGAACCTATTACAGATCTCCAGTAGTTAAATAAAGCAAAATTAATACGAGCTCTGATGGAAGGGAGGAAGATCTCAGCCCAAACCAAAGCTGCAGGTGTTTCAGGTGAAAGTAAGAGCAATTTCTTGAAAGATGTATTCTGGATGGCCTCCAGTTTCACCAATTGGGAATCATCCCATCCCCACACAGAGCGCCATATAGGATCTGAGCTATAACTTTAGAGCTGGTGCGACCAGATGACCCCCTGCCTGGTTGTAGGATCTAAGGATTGCTCCAATGGATCTCACAGCCATTGCTCTACTAGCTTCTATGTGGGACCATTTTAATAGGTCCTCTGCCCCCAACGGAGGAAATAGTGACCTTCAGCCCAACCTTGACCAGGAAACGATCCATGGTCCATGGCAATGCGGAGATATGGACTACCTCCACCCACGGATGTGCCTGTTCCGTACAGAAGACCACATCGAGAGTATGACCTGCACAATGCGTGGGATCAGAGATTGTGATGATCTCCTGGGGTCCAAGCAGCCAAACCACAGCCCTGTTATGGCTCTTAGCCCAGCAGACCCTTAAATTCCTTAAATCACGCTGCCACTACCCAGTGAATTATAAAAGGACTTCCCTTAACCTACACTGGGACCGGTTAAGGAACCTTATTTCTCCTTCTTTACTGATCTTCACAAGTATCACCCGAACCAAGACACGTGTAAAAGGATCGTCGAGTAGTAGATACTCCAAGGAGATATGTATTATAAATAATACATATAAGTAAATTATAAGTCATGCAAGATATTTCATACAAGGGATTAAAACAAATAAATAAACCCAAACATCCAATTCTGAGACTAACTTCCAAGATCCGCTCTTTAACTCTCTCTCTCTCGATCTCCAACCGACACAATTCCCCCAACTGTCTCTTGGTCTCTCAGGCCTTATATCTCCTTCTCACGGAAGCTTCCAGAAGGACCTTCATCTTGCTCTCTGATTGGTCAAGGGAGCCTTCCGTAGCAGTGATGTCATTCCGTGTTGGATGTAGGATTCCAGCCAATCAGAGCTCGGGATGGTGGGAGGGACTGGGATTCCAGCCAATCAGGGCCAGGGATGGTGGGAGGGACTGGGATTCCAGCCAATGGCAGCCCTCAGAGTGTCCTCAGGAGGACTTCTTCTGTTCCTAAAAGAGCATTGAACCCATGCCTTTGAGACAGGGCTGCTCCTCCATTTTGATGCAGTGAGGCTCCTGGTGAAGGCAGTTGGTTTGGAGCCATGATGAAAGGAAGCCATTCCTAATGACTGAATAGTGGTCTTCCTATTTCTATTCCCAGGGAAGGGAAGAGGGCCCTGGAGTGTTCTCTGCCTTGGATCCAAAGAGAACTTGACCTCCAGACAGAATAGAAATCAAACACAGACATAAATCAATGGATAATAAAGGCTGCCCTAGACTTCTGTCAGTTCAGTGAAGCAGATTGGGAAGACCTCCAGGGAAGAGCTTTCATTGCTAAACACAGTCTCCATCAAGGAGAAATCTAGAGGACCAGGGACCAAGATGGCAGCCTTGTCTTTCCCTCTCTCCCCATTCTTGGAGATCCAGGAAGCCAAGGAAAAGGGAAGGGAGGACATCCCAATGTATCCCACTCTTTTGATGTTCTGAAGGGATCAATCATATTTGGGATGCTGAGTGTTCTTCCTCCCCTTTTGCTCAGTCAGTCTCTGGATGAGGGCTGTTTTCTGTTGCAAATCTCCTTTCCAGACGTGGAAGTCTTCTTCTCTGAGGAGGAAGGGCCTCTCTTGAGTCTGGAGCAGAGGTTTCTGTACAATGAGGTGATGATGGAAACCTATGGAAGTGTGTCCTCTCTGGGAAAGGAACGTGGATCCATTGCTCTTCCTTCAGAACAGGGGGCCTTGAATGCTACATACATGGCTCTATGGTTCCACTTTAATGGTCAAAGGAACATCCTGGGAATCTTGGGATTTGTAGTTTACTTTACGGAGCCACTAGAGCTCTCTAGTTATGATTGTAAATGCCCTTTGCTAAACTGCAAATCTTAGGATATACAGTGGTCCCCCGGGTTACGAAATTAATTCGTTCCGCTGCCCTTTTCGTAACCCGGAAGACTTTCGCAAGCCGAATTGCCATAGGCGCTAATGGGGAAAAGCCGCGATTTGGTGCGAAATAGCGCCGAAAAGCACCAAAAGTTTTTTCGTAACCCGAAAAAACTTTCGTAACGCGGAACAGTTTTTTTAAATAAATTTATTTCGTAACCCGGAAATTTCGTATCCTGGCGCATTCGTATCCCGGGGTACCACTGTACTAGGAAAGAACCATGGCACTTGATATCTTTTGGACCCAAATGCTCTTCATTACATCCCTTGGCAAGGTTTCAGGTCTTTTTGATCTGTGTTTCAGTGTTTCTATGTTCTGGAGAGGCCTCTAATAGCCTCTTGGGAAGAAGGCCTCCCTTGGCCCTCCTACAAGGGCTCAGAGTGGCCCAACGGTGACAAAACTGCCTCTGCTTCTCCTAAGGCATTTGGGGGATATTGAGGGCAAAACGTCATTTAGGTTCTTTCAAGGTGGTCCAATGGGGGTTGCCTCTGAGGTCCCTTTTGGGCCCAGTCTGGCTCCTAATCCCCAACAGCTGCCCAGCCCTGTCTTGGAGGTGTCTTCAGGTTGTTTCAAGGCTCCTCTCTTGAGCCCTAACCCCACCAAATTGGGAGTCCTCAGGTCCCTTCCTCAGCCTTCCTATGGATTGATTGCTATATCATTATCTTACATGTCTCACTAAATGGGAATGAAATGTCTCTTTCCTGCACCATACTTTGTGTGTGTGTGAGAGAGAGAGAGTATGTGAAAGACAGAATGGCAGGAGGAGATGCTGAAGCTGAAATACAGAAGCAGTGCAGATGGAAAGAGAGCAGGAAGGAAAATTGGAGAGAGGAGGGAGAAATGGAAGGAGATCAGGAAAGTGGAAGCCAGGAGGAGAGAGCAGGAGCAAAGTCTAGCTCGCTTTGGACAGGAAAGTAACTCAGGGAAAGTCCACAATAGAGCCAGAAGAGGTGTCCATAATACAGCTAGAGGAGTATTGTCAGACAGCCATGAACCTGAAAAACATTAACAACTAAACAAATAAACTGGTGCGAACCAGCTCCAGTCCTTGTTTTTGGACATTTTAAGGTATTCCATGTAGCAATTATGACTAATATCTATGAAGAGAGGGAAAGGGAACACTAAACATCCTTTATCTCTCTTGTTTCTTTTCATAGTAGAGCTTGCTTAGATCCATTGTAGATTCCGAGACCTCTCCTCTCATGATGCTGAGATGAGTATTTTCTGTCTTTCCTCTTCTTTGTAGAAGAAGTTGTGGCTCACCAGAGAATCGACATTCTGGAGAAACCATACAAATGCCAGCAGTGTGGAAAATGATTAGCTTGGAGGTTTCACCTTGTTTTACATCAGAGAGTCCACAAAGGAAAGAAACCACACAAATGCCAGCGGTGTGGAAAATGCTTTGCTTGCAAGTCAACACTTTTCAGGCATCAAAGAGTCCACACAGGAGAGAAACCATCCAAATGCCAGGAGTGTGGAAAATGATTTCCTCAGAACTCACCTTATGGAAGATCAGAGAGTCCACACAGAAGAGAAACTTTACAAACGCCAGCAGTGTGGAAAACGCTTTGCTTAGAAGTCAGACCTTTTGATACATCAAAGGGTCCACACAGGAGAGAAACCATCCAAATGCCAGGAGTGTGCCAAGTGTTTTGATTCAGGTACCAACCTTACACACCACCATAGCATTCATATAGAAGAGAAGCTATAGAAAAGAAAGACTGTGGAAAAAGTTTTTCTCAGAAGTTACACTTTTAGAGGCATCCAAAAATCCACATTAGGGACAAAGTGTGCAAATGTTAGTGGTTGAAAATACTTTTTTGGAGAAGCAGCCTTCATATATTTTGTTGTATTTTGTAAAGGTCTATTGCAATCTTCATTTATACTACTTCTGCTACAACATTGTTGGTTTGAAAGTATCTTGCCCTTATAGGGACATTCAATAAACCTTTGCATTAATTGAAGCATTCTCATTCTTCGTTTCATATCCTGAATCTGTGAAAGACAGCATTAATTATGGAACATCAGTATTTTTAAAAAATATATATTTTTATTAAAAGTCAGAAACAATACACATAAAACTGAACTCATCAGACAACAAACATACAAATAAAACACACTAATACCATGGAAATATATCACTTCCACTCCTCTCTGTTGGTTCTTATATTTATGTATACTGGCTTTTATATAAACCTTATTCATAATAAAAATGTAATTGTTTTGCATATATATGTCTTAAAATGGTGATTTCTATATTTCCTTACTTTATTTTATATCTATTATTCCTTTATTTCCTTATATACATACATATTAATCTATACTTCTAGGTCCTTATCCTTGATCATATATATGTACGTATGTATCTGAAGTCGAAATCTATATCGCAGTCTATCATATTACATTATCTCAGTCTACCTAACCCCCTAAATTACTTCACCATTAACATTTCTTGTTATTTAATTTATTTTGCATATCTTTCTTTGTATACCTTTTAAATCTTATCTATCACAACATAATTTTATATATTCAGATATTCACATACTTACACAGATCTCAAGTGTTATTTTTCACCAAGTTCCAGTACAAGGTGTTGGTTATAACTTTTAAAGCCCTACATGCAAAATTGCATCTATTCAAACTCCCTCTGCAGAAAATGTACTTTTCATTCAGTTCCTTGACTGTTTGTGTTAACTTTTCCAATAGAGCAAAGTTCCATATTCTTACATACCATGAGATGACGTTTAATACATTTCCTGATTTCCACTAGTGTACTATTAACTATCTAGCAGCTAAAGGTAAAAGTACAATTGAACCCAGTTATGTGACAACTGAGCATCAGAACCAGAGGAAATGTTCAACAGTGCTATATATATATATATATATATATATATATATATATATATTTGAAATAATATAATTTTTTGAAACCCACTACTGAAGGCAAGTGATCAAAATTCACCTCCCATCCCTGCACACTGGAATGAACCTTTACTGAGCCATCCTATGATGCAGTGGTTCCCAAACTTTGTTCCTCCAGATGTTTTGGACTTCAGCTCCCAGAATTCCTGACTTTGGACCAAATTGGTGGGTGCTTCTGGAAGCTGAAGTCCAAAACACTAGGAGGGCCAAGGTTTGGGAAGCACTGCTATAATGGATATCAGTTCTTGTAAGGCCAATGGGACCTACTCCTACTTAAGCAAGCCCTGGATTGCAACCTCAGCCACGAATTCAGACATTCCCTGGTACTATCATTCCAATGGGAAGTAACCTTAAAGGTAACAATCAAGGCAACAAATAAAAAATAGGAAAATATATATTTTATTGGAAATAAATAAATAAATAAATAAATGTGAATATGTTTTAAGAATACTAATGAAACTAAAGGCAGGATAATTTCCCAAGATTATGAATGAAAGGATAGACTCAATCACAGTTGCCCTGAGCCTGCAGGACCTAAGCAAGGTGATTGATAAAGAAGGTGAGATTTGGAGGTCTGTCATTTATAGGGTCCCCATAAGTCGAAGTTGACTTGATGACACTTGACCACAAATGAATTAATGGCCTTTTACAGACAGGCCAAAATAAAGCTGCTTCGAGTCACTTTGGAGGAATGGTATTTCAATGATGCATGCGTCCTAAGAGTCCAAAAGCCGCACTAAAGGCACACTCCAGTTCTAAGGACTGGAGTGCAGCTTTGGTGCGGCTTTTGGACTCTTAGGACTCATGCATCATTGAAATATCATTCCTCCAAAGTGACTCAAAGCAGCTTTATTTTGGCCTGTCTGTAACAGGCCAATGTGTCCCTAATTGTAGGGTGGGAAGCTATTCAGTGCCTAAATAGAGCTCTTTTAGTTTTAAGAGTCCTCAGCCTAAGGGTAGACATAGTGGTCGGCAATCGCCATTTCTTTATCCCTTTCCCTAAACCTGTCCCTGCCCAGCTTGGTCCAGCAGGCCGCCTCTGCCCTCTCCCTCTGGGCCTGGCGCTTCATCTTCTCTCGGATGGGCCACTGCTCCTCCGTGATGGGCTTGGAGAACTCCAGGTCAGGAGGGGGTGTCCTCCATGGGATGAAGGTGTCCCCTTTGTAGGGTGGAGATGGAGGAGGGTCAACAGGGAGAAGGTCACTTCTTCTGGCTGGGGGTGAGGAAGATCTGCAGGTAGGCCTCCGGATCTTCTCCATGGTCAAAGCTGGCCCAGAATGGAGAGTTGTCGTTTTGGGGTGACGCACTCTGTTTCTTCTGGTTTGGAAGGGCTGAGAAGAAGGCGGCTTGGGATGAGGTATCTGGGTTGCAAAAAAGGGTATGTCAGCAGGCTTGAGTAGGGCTGGCTTCCTTGTTGCTGGTGGTGGCGACTGGGAGCAGAGAGCTTCTGGTAGCAGCTGTGTGGCTTTGGTTGAGGTCCTTGCGTACGGCCATGATGGCAATAAGGGAAAGGCATCTGTTTCAGCAGAGCCGGCTTCATTTTGGGTAAGGTTGGCTGAGGCAAGGAAGATCCTGGTGGCTCCGCTACTGATCTTGAGCTCGAGATCCGTGGTATTTTGGGCAGTGGCTTCCCCATGCCTCCCCCCAAGAAGGCCAGTATAGGCAGGGGTTTCTCTGCAATGGCTCCCGATGGTGGCCTCTTTTTGGGGTGAGCCCTTTTCGTGGGGACACTTGGAAGCTTCTTCCCCAAGGGGTAGAACACATGGACGGACTTATGCATGAGTATATACTGTAATTCCTTTTTTAACTTTTGTAGATTAATGTTTTAGTTGGGTACTTTTAAAAATTATTCTAAGCCACCTTGGATCCCATTTGGGGAGAAAGGCAGGATATAAGTACAATCAATCAATCAATCATCTGGCTCTTAGAAGGTGTCAGCAGAAGGAAAGCACCCCCCGGACCAGCCCATATCTCCCAGGCCTAATCTATATGTTCCAGAAAGAGAGGCATCTACCTTCAGAGTCTTCCACATTCATGGTTTTTGATGGTGAGGCTGCAGAAGGTCCACTGGTCGCAGGAGGGTTCTGGACAAGGTTGGCTTTTGCTTCTTCCAGAAGGGAAACAACGCTGTTGTTTGGGACAGGAGGGACGGGGAATGCCTGCAAATTGGGATTTCCCTCTACGAGGGGAATGGGGGCCAAAGTTGCCTGGGAGTAAAAAAAGAGGCCTGTCTTGTCCTGGAACAGGGCTGGCTGAACTGGAAAGTGCCTCGGAAGTTGGATCAGTACCAGCTGGAGTCTGGGTACGGGATGCAGGTGGGAAACATACAACTGCTCAATGACACGTCCAACTATTGGAAGCTTTTCACAGGGAAACATCCTAAGCATAGGCCTGGGAAGCCGGCTTCTTCTCCCTCTGTCCTGGAGGGAAAGATAAGGTGCAGCTTGGGTAGGAAAATGAAGCCCGAATGCTCCTTGCTGCTGAGGGTGAGGCACATAGTCAGAGCTAAAGGCTTCTTCAGGGTTCGGTGGAACGGACTCAACCTGGACAGAAGTGGCACTCAGTGATGGAGGTGAAGTTGCACTAATGCTCCAAGGAGCTTGCCCTCCGTTTGCTCTTGGCATGACCATCACCACTGAGGAGTTGCTCTGAGATGTTTGGGTTGAACCCTCGGCTGGCTGTGTGTTTGGCGACTGATCTGTAATACACAAAAAGGAAGAAGACAGGCGCATAAATGGTGGCCCTTCCTGATCAGCCATAAGAAGACACTTGACCTAAACTACACCAATTGATTATGCCATTGCATTTAGTGGGACTTGAGCATCCATGGATTTTGGTATGCACAAGGTATTCTGGAAACCAAACCTCAGTGGATGCCAAGGGCCCACTGTATTTCTATAGTGTAGACCGATCCTAAGAGAAAATAATCTAGAGGGATTGGATCGATCCATCTTGCAACCAAGAGACCCCACAGAACTAGGACCACCTCCACATTCCAGAGTAACCCCTGGATCCTAGGAAGCCAGAGAATGTTTTGATGCAACATGGATTCCAGAGCAACAGTCAGTTGCCTAGAACTGAACTGAACTGAAGGTGCCTGGAGGACTAATGTCTGTTATGCAACTCAAACCAAAACAAGAGTAAAAATCAGCACCTGAATTAAATTAAATATTCTCCTAATACAGATACATATCTGTATTTTCTGTAGACATCAGAACTACTCTTCAATGAATCCGTTGTTGTGTGCTTTTCAAGACATTTCCAACTTACGGCAACCCTAAGGCAAACCTGTCATAGGGTTTGCTTGGCAAGATTTGTTCATAGGAGGTTTGCCATTGCCTTCCTCTGAGGCTGAGAGCAAGTGACTTGCCCAAGCTCATCCAGTGGGTTTTATGGCTGGGACTCGAACCCTGGTCTCCAGAGCCATAGTCGAACACTCAAACCACGACACAACACTGGCAGTCTTCTAAACCTCCCGTCACCTTTCAAAGACACTTCAGTACTTCCCCTGTGCTATAAATAAATAAATAAATAAGATAACCCCCTTAGTTCTGCTGTGTCTTTGCTCCTCTTCCTCTCAATTCTTGGTGTTTTCACTCAAATTTAACATATAGAGATTCAGTACTTCTTGTCTTATTGGTCAAGGCAAGGTCCTACTGAACCTGGAAGGTTTTGGTCAACCTAACTCCTACCGATCTTATTGGGGCAGCACTGTGTCCTCTAGTTCTGGATCTCCTTTACCCCCCCCCCCTTTTTATTGATTTACTGTCACCCTTTTCTCCCTCCGTTTCCAAGAGTTTCCCCTTCTCTAGCCAACCCTGTGACTTTATCCTTTCTCCAAACCTTCTTCCACCGCTAGGTTTTAACTGCAATAAATGAATTGATGGTCCATCTGAACATCTAGGTATCCTCATTGCCTACCTGCCATGCTGAAATCAAAGATCCTCTCAGTTTCTTTTATAAATGGCTGGAGACCTGGACTCCTGGCCTCCTCACTGTTGAAGTGTCCAGTAAGGAATGGCCAGTAGGAAGATGAAAAATGGTTTAGTTCTGTTTCTATGGTAATTCTGGAGGTTGTGAAGGTGGAGGAATGGAGACAAAGAACCATCTAGGCTGCAAGATTCTACAAAGGCCAGAGGAGGAGGAGGAGGAGACCTAGGGCAACTTCCAAAAACTGGGGGAAGAAGGTGAAATTGGGATCATATCACCCTTCCTGGCGGACAACTCCGTTTCACAAGCTTTTTTAAAAAATAAATTTTATTCTTTTATATATTTTATACACACACACACACACACACACACAATAACAAATAATACATAGAAAAACAAACAAACAAATCACTCATAAAGTACATTTGATACTTCCTAAAACCAACCTTTCACCGATTCATTTATTCACTAAAGCATATCTTCTTTAAATAGTTCTTTTTCCATATTTTAATAAGTTTACCTTTCCAATGTCTACATGATCGTCTTATACTCTGGTACTCTGATTTCTGCTCACTTTCTTTCTTTCCCCCCTTTCCCCCCAGATACTTATAAATGGGATATCCTCCCCACTTCTTCTTTATGTATACATAGACTTCATCCCACTTTTCCAAATAAATGGGCTCCTTGAGGACACAATGCAAATGTTGGAAGGGTTCCCCCTCCTTAATTTCAGCATAAGGGACAGATGAAAGGAATAATTTAAATATAGATCCAGCAAGAGGTTGTTGCTAGTAAAGTATGACTTTAAGCATTTGCCTTGCTCAGAGTTCTATGGGTATATTGCAAGCCAACAAGGCATTTTAATGAAGCTAGGTGCATCAGAAGAATACAGTTGAGTACGTAATAAAATAAGATAATTAAATAAAAAAATAATTAAAAACTAATTAAAAATGAGAAGTAGCTTGGCTTAGTGGACTGAGTGTTGGACCAGCACACTCATGGCTCGGCCATAGAAGCCCACTGGATGACCTCACGCAAGTAGGGTTGCCATAATTGTCCACTATTACCAGGGACAAAATGTAGGACAAATTCGAGACCAAATTATAGGACAACTGCAGGACAAAACTCAGCCCAAAATGTAGGACATTTAAGGTCCTCAATTTTTCTTAAATGTCCTACATTTTGGGCTGAGTTTTGTCCTGCAATTGTCCTACAGTTTGGTCTCGAATTGCGTGTGACACTTTCTCAGGCTCAGAGGATGGCAATGGCAAACCCCCTCTGAAAAAAGTTGCCAAGAAAACCCAAAGATAGGTGAATGTCTTAGGGTTGCCATAAGTCAGAAACAACTTGAAGGCACACAACAACAACGATGCATAATAAAATATAGTACAGTACATGCAATATAGCTGTCAATAAGCCATATGAAACGAATGTATGTAATACTGTACATTTTCTTGAATGTTCTGTCTGTTGCAGTGCCTTGTTGTCCTTTGCCGTTATGATACTGGGTCACTTCTTAGGCGTGCGATGTAGTCTCTTCTTTGGAGGTTTTTAAACAGAGGCTGGATGGTCATCTGTCAGATGTGCTTTGGTTGTGAGTTCCTGCATGGCTGAATGGGGTTGGACTGGGTGGCCCTTGGGGTCTCTTCTTCCAACTCTAGGATTCTATGATCAATTCTCTGTCTACTAGGTAAAAATAATAGACACATTTACCAGCATGATCACTGTCCAGAGTATTGAATCCATCAAATGGATTAAGCTAGTCTTTTTGTGTAAGCATAGTTGGAATGGAGGCAGATGCACCCTCAGAATTCCATAGTGTTCAGCCATGGAAGTAAAAATGGTGTCAAACTGCTTTATTTATGCACCCTTTAATCTCTTTCTTATACTTCGCAGGAACAATTATTTGCAGGCTCATTCCATCCAGTCCATTGTTGTGGGCCTTTGAGTCCAATGTAAAGTCGAAGGTGAAGTCAAAGGCTTTCATGGCTGGCATCCATAGCTTTTTGTGGGCTTGTGGGTGAGCCTAGGTGACTCCAGCAGCAGCTCCGAGACAAGTTGTGTCAGATCGGCTAGGGAGTCTGTTAAGCAATGGGGTGGACGGTATACCAACAGAATCCCCAGACTTTCCCTGGTCTTTAAGCTGAGGTAAATACATTCGATGTGGTCCATCTTACGGATAGGTATCCTGGCCAAAGAGAGATTGTCTTTATGGACCAAAGCCACTTTCCCCATCGCCCACATCCCTTTACCTGCTCAGTGATGGAGAACCCGGCTGGTAAGGCCTGAGCCCAGATAGCTGAGCTATCATCACCCAGCCAGGTCTCTGTGAAACAAGCCAGGTCAGCCTCTTTGTCCAGTAGGTGATCATGGACTATGTGCGTCTTATTTTTGACTGACCTGGCATTACACAAGAGCAGGGAAAGGTTCTGTGGTTAATTTGGTATGCTCTCCAGCTCTATTGGGATAGCAGGGTGAATGGAACGGGAGAGAGATATCAAACATCAATCTCTTCTTCCTCTGTAACGACATTTCACCCTGTTAGCGCCATATCTTCCATTACCCCACACAACTTGTATAGCCACTCCATAATCAATATCCCTTGCCTCCCCCAAGTCACCATCTGAATGATATTCTCCTTGTCCATGCCCATCTCCCTCCAAGTGTCCCACCACAGATCTGTCCAAGAACATAAGAAATAATAGTACACAAGGAAAAAGAGAACAGCCAATTGGCATCCTCTGGCCTTGGACTGGTGAGGGTTGTTCCCGGGGCAGGCTGAAGGGACCCTTTATAGTGGCACCCACAGCCACAGCCACCAGTCACCACCGTGTTCCTGCCACCGGGAACCAGGGATGTTAAGGGAGAGAAATCACAATAGTACCATCTCAATTCTTCAGGCAAGAAGCATCAGGCTAAAGTCACAATGGGCCAGTCTCCAGGTATGGAGCACCAGCCTGCACTCATAATAGTCCCGTCTCAATCCATCAAGCAAGGAGCATCAGCCTGAGATCACAATGGATTAGTCTCAATTCTTCAGACAAGGAGCATCAGTATGAGCACCCAATGGTCCTGTCTCAATCCTTCAGGTAAGGAGCATCAGCCTGAAGTCACAGAGAACCAGTCTGAAGTCACTATTGTGACAGGCAATCCTGAAGTCTCCATTGTGACAGGCAATCCTGAAGTCACTATTGTGACAGAAACAAAATTCAAAATGACCTGAATAAACTGCAAAGCTGGACCAAAGCTAATGATATCAGCCTTGTGGGAAATGCTTTGCTCACAGTTCAAACCTTTCAGTTCATCAGAGAGTCCACACAGGAGAGGAACCTTGGAAATGCCATGGAAGTTAAAGTGGTGTCAAACTGGATTACTTCTGCTGTGCGGATGCAGCCTATGTGTTGCCACCTGGCCCACCGTATAAGCCACCAGATGGCAATGCTCTCCTGGCTCCCTTTGTCACGAGACCCTCTTTTCTCCTCTCTGTCTCCTATTCCCCAGCTCCTGGTGAAGTTTTTGGGGCCAGGATTAAGAAGGGAAGATGCATGTGGGGTATGGAAGGAAACTTGGCAAGCAATTGCACTGAAGCCAACTTGTTTATTTCAGCCTGAGCTCCATGGATCTCCATCCTCTTCTTCAGACTCCTTGGTGCAAGGCAGTCTTCCCAGCAGAGAAGGCCAGGTCCTCCTATAGACTGGGATGTTTGGACCTCCTCTGCTGGAAATGGAGGCATCATTGTCCCAGGTGAGGACCAAGGTTCATCCTCTTCAAATCCCACAAAAGGCTCCTGTGAAATGCCCGAGACTGAGAAGGGAAGGGTCTCCCTTCCTTCTCCCTACAAAGAGAGAGAGACAGACAGTGGGGCTGGACTGGGAAGGGCTACTGGATCCCAGGCTGAGGAGGAGGGACTGAGCATCATCTTCTTCCTTTTGGCAGCCATTTTCCTCCTGGGAATGGCCTAGGCCCCCTCCTCCTCCTTCTTTCTCCTCCTTCTTCTGGAGGGACTGAAGAGCCAGTTTCCTGGCAGAAACTCTTGTTTTTATGAGGAAAAAAAGCTGCTCACTGGGTACAGATTTTTGGGTGATGCTATCTATCTATCTATCTATCTATCTATCTATCTATCTATCTATCTACTGTTTCAGGCTCTATACGGATGTTAAGAATGGAATTGCTCAATTCAGCACCATAAAACCAATATTTTCTTGGGGAAAAGATCTCAAGATCTATCCATCCATTCAAGTGTGTGCATGGAGAGAGTGATAGATACATGCAAGGCAGGGGCAGAGTGTGGAATTCTGGGAGAGGAGGCTGGTGGTTGGCTTAGAGCCAACCCCTTGGCTCTAGAAGGCTGTTGGGTTTGTCTGTTGGCTGGTTAGGAAGATGGGCTCCTTCTGGGTTTCCTTGGCAGGGCAGGGAAGGTGGGGGCCTCCATGGGGGACTCCCCAATTTGGTTCCTCTGTGTGAATGATGATTGAGGGGGAAGAGCCCCCATTTTGGAGCCAATGATTGGGGGCTGGAGGGTCTTCGGTAGGGAGGCAGCTTTGGGGACTTGAAGGAGGGAGGGGGCTCCTCAAAGCCCTTTTTACCTTTGGATCCTCCTCCCCTCCATGGCCATGCCTTTCTCCAAGGGTCATCCTGCCCTCTTTTCTCATAATAACCCCCCAAGTACCTGGGCCCCAATGAATCCCCGAAAGAGGGGGCAGGGAAGGAAAGAGGGAGAGGGGGCCTGGTATGTCCCCTGACTTCTCTGAGGGGGAGAACAGTGGCTTCATTCTTTCTTATAACCCCCAAGGGCCCCCAGATGACCCTCCAGCCATTCCTCTGAATGAACAAGGGCTCTCCCTACTTCCCTCAGATCAGACTGTGAGGGCAGCAATGGCTTCAGGGGCTGAGACTGCACATGCGCACATGCCCCCAAAGGCCCCTCCTCAGCATGCGCAGGGATTGCCAGGGCCTAGCTGCTGCTGCTGCTTATCCCACTAGCGGCCTTTGTGGGAAAGGAAGACATGCCCCAGGGGTTCAGTGGCCTCCCCTTCCTTCCCTCCTTTCTTCCTTTAAGGAGACTGCAATGGAGCCCCAGGTGCAGAGCTGGACTCAGGAGGGAAAGGGAGGAAAGGAACATTATTCCCCACAGTCACAAGCAGCACAAAATGACCTCCAGAATACAAAATGTGAGTCTGGGTCAGGGGGCGGGGTCTTCCAGCTGCTCTGTCCCCATTGGCCAGCCTCAAGAAGAGGCGGATCTTCTGCTTCTCTAGCTCTACGTGCGGAAGAGTGAATGAGGAGAGAGTAGCAGAGTTTTAGAGGAAGACAGACAGACAGGAAGGAAGGAAGGAAGGAAGGAAGGAAGGGAGAGAGGGGGGAGTGGAGTGAAGCGACAGCAGAGAGACAAGGCCTGGAGCCACTAGGCTTCACTGCTGCACTGCGATCTGGCTGGGCCTGGCTTGGGTCTACTGCTGCTGCTGCTTTCCTTTGGCCACTGCCATTAAGGTGGGGAGGAAGGAGGCCCAGCAGTCCTTCTAGATAAGGCCCACTCTCTCTGAAGGTGGGAGAGTGGGACTCCCCAAAAGGGATTTCAATGCTTTTAATGGTGGCGCTCATGCTCTAGCAATGATGATGATGATGATGATGATGATGATATCAGGCCTGGGGGGGAGGGATGGAGCTGCCGCCAGACTTTAGTCATCATTAATGCCACCATCGCTGGGCATTCTTGCTCTGCAGCACTGCAATGGCCATGACTCAGTGCTATGGAACTCTGGGAATGTTCTTTTCATTTGTCATTTTAGGTGTTGTTAAGGTTTGGAAATCCTGTTTGAGGACCCTTCCGACTTTGGGGCCCTTCATCCTCCATTTTGGGTTCACTGAAGGCCTCAAACTGTCAAGTGTTGAGACAGTGGCAACCATTTTGTGTTCCGGCGGCCATTTTGTGCTGCTTGTGACTGTGAGGAATAAAGTTCTGGAACCTTCTCTGAGGCCTCAGTTGAACAGAGGCTTCTCTTTCTCTCCTGAGGCTCCAGAGTCAGAAGGAGGCCAGGCTCCTTGGGCCAAAAGGAAGGAAGTGTGTCTCTTTGTGCGTCTTTTGTGTCTCTTTTCTGAGAGGGTTTTCATATTAAAAAGCTCTGCTCCTTCTGGGGAACATGGGTTTTAAAAGGGATCAGAAATGGGAAAGATAGTTTTAATGTAAGCCTTATCCTTCTTCTTCATAAACACTGGGCTTGGGCTCCTAAGAGGAGGCTTGTCCCCCAAAAAGGCCAAAAGTGGCTCCTTTGGGAGGTTTTAAAAGTCTCCCCAGTTTTCTTATTAAGAGATTTTTATGCACAAAGGAAGTCGACAAACCAGACCATCTCATATTACCAAGAATGAAACAATCAAATATAGAAACAAACAAACAACAACAAAAATAAGGATTAGACAGAAAATCAAAGTGCTTATTTTTTGAAAGCAAAACCATTATTAAGAGGGTAAAACCAGACTTGGGTGCTTCAACCCTTTTACAACCAGCTCAGGCTGTATCTGCACTGCAGAAATATTCCAGTTCTAAACTGTGTTAACTCTCCTGACTCCATCCTGTGGAATCCTAGGATTTGTAGTTTGTTGGGCACCAGAGATCCAGAGCCACCCCAAAGCAAGGCTCTCCAGGGCTCTCTTGGCCCTCCTTTGCTTGCGAATACTGACTATCTCAGGGAGTCTCAATATTTGAGCATCAGGAAAACCTTTAGGTATTGTTAAGATTGGGAAATCCTGTTTGGGGTCACTTCTGACTTTAGGGACCTTACATCCTCCATCATGGGTTTCCTGAAGGCCTCAAACTGCCAACTGCGAAGCGCTGAGGTTGAGGTGGCCATTTTGTGTTTTGGCAGCCATTTTGTGTTCCAGTGGCCATTTTGTGTTTTGGCAGCCATTTTGTGTTCCAGTGGCCATTTTGTGTTTTGGCAGCCATTTTGTGTTCCAGCGGCTGTTTTGTGTTCTGGAAGCCGTTTTGTGTTCCAGTGGCCATTTTGTGCTGCTTGTGACTGTGGAGAATATTGTTCCAGAACCTTCTCTGAGGCCTCAGTTGAACAGAGGCTTCTCTTTCTCTCCTGAGGCTCCAGAGTCAGAAGGAGGCCAGGCTTGTGGGCCAAAAGGAAGGCTGTGTGTCCCTTTGTGCGTCAGGCCATCCATTTTGGGGTGAAGGAAGGAAGGAAGGGAGGGGCCTTGATTATCTGAGGAAGGGAGGCAGGGCCAGTGGGGAGGCTGGGCTTTGAGGGCTGGGAGACAGAGGTGGGAAAGAGACCTTCCCTTTTGGCCCTAGCTGGGGAGGGTCCACCGGTCCTTGCCTCCCCCTTTGGGAAAGGAGACCCCCTCAGCCCCCTGGACTAACCCCTGACACTAGGGTTGCCATAACCCTCCTGCCAGTGGGACAGTCCCGGTTTTTCACCACTAGGGGGCGTCGCTGCACGGTTTTCTCCTTGACTCAGGTTTGTCCTGGGTTCCAAACCCAGTGTTGCCAATCTGGTGACTTTGGCCTGTTACAGACCGCCAAAATAAAGCTGCTTCGGGTCTCTTTGGAGGTATGCTGTTTAAATTATGCATGCATCCGAAGAATCCAGAAGCTGCACCAAAGCTGCACTCCAGTGCTTAGGAATGGAGTGTGGCTTTGGCGCGACCGCTGAACTCTTAGGACCCATGCATCATTTAAATAGCATACCTCCAAAGAGACCTGAAGCAGCTTTATTTTGGCAGTCTGTAACAGGCCTTTCACACCAAAATGGGTCCTTTTCAGAGCCTTTGGTGTGATTTTGGTGGTTGGTTTTAATGGTAATTTTGAGAGTTGAAATAAGTTCCAATTATTTTTATTCAATTAGGGCTACGTTTTATTGCCATATTAACATTACAGGGAATTTTCAGGGATTTTGACTGAATATTTTGTGAGACATGGGGGGGGATTTGGTGAGTTTTGGCCAAACGTTTGGGGAATTATCTTCGAGGCTTGTTGGCAACAGGAGTTTGCCAGACTCAGGAAGAGGAGCTCCTCCTCTGTTTGGTCCCCACGTGGACCGGTCCAAGCAAGGCAGCAGAGGGGAGAGGGCCATTTCCTTTGGCACCGAGGCGAGAATGATGATGAGGAGGAGGAAGAGGAGGAGGAGGAGGAGGTGCATACTTCATGCTCCTGCTATGACTGACATAACAAAAACAGCAGTTAAGCTTAGAGAAATAGTATCATCTACAAAAATGAAATGATTTTTTGACCAGTGTCTAAATGGGGAGGGGGCCATGATGAGGGGAGGCCATAGATCAGATCTCTAAGGTAATGTAGCTCTTATTCAGCCCAGGAGCTACAGCTTCTCCACCTGGGACATAAAGTAGGTCCTCCCGCTCCTCCTCTTTGTGAAAGAGAAGTCATGATGATACAGTGACTTTGAGTGCTGCAGGGTTTCTAGCCAAACCAAGCCTAACCCTTGTCTCTTTTCTCAGGAACTTCATCTTGGACACCTTGTACACAGCTTTGGAGTGTCTTTTGTTGGAAGTGACCGAAGTGCAGGGCCACCAGGATCCCCCTTCCCACATGATGGCCAACACAAAGGCCAAGCAGAGGGAGCTGGGCTCCAACAGAAAGAGGCTTCAGAGGTACAACAACTCTTTGGTAAGTTGCCATCCTGACTGTTAGTTTCATCTGTGTCTGGGTCGGCTCATGAAAGCAAGCAGAGAACATACTGTCGCAGTTTGGCAGAGAGAGTCCTGGTTAATCCTCTGTCACCTCATTTTTTGAGGGGGCTTTGAAAATGTCCTATTTCACTCTCCTCCTCCCACTTTCCCCCTTCTCCTCAGGTCAGTTCAGCTGCTGCAAAATGTGTTCCAAGTTCAAAAGAGTGTGCGTCCCATCAACTCAAAAGAGGGGAGAGGGGAGGAGGGAAGGGGGCAGGATCTTTCTCTTGACAGGAGTCGGAGCAAAAACAAACTTCTGTACCCTTCCTCACTTGTGTGATCATTATAATTAACAACTTTGGCCATCTGGACCGCCTTCTGGTGTTGCTTGTCCACATGTGTCTTGCTTTCCCAATCTGTGAAATGCTGGTGGATATGGCAGAATATCTCTGGACCTAAATTGAGTGTGGGGCCAGTGACCCCAAGCCCAGAGTACTCCCCAGAACTGTTTTTTAAAAATGAAATTTGCCTCTGAAATTAGGTGAGATATGGCTAAATGATTCATTGGTGACTAAATGTACTATACATGTTGAGATAGTCAGTATCTTAATCAATCAATAATATTCCAAAAATGGCCTAAATTATATTGTTTATCATATTATATATTACAGTGGTACCTCGGGATACGAATTACCCACGTTACGAAATTTTCAGGATACGAAAAAAATTAATATAAAAAAATTGTTTCGGGTTAAGAAAGTTTTTTCGGGTTACGAAAAAACTTTTGGTGCTTTTCGGCGCTATTTTACACCAAATCGCGGCTTTTCCCCATTAGCGCCTATGGGGATTCGGCTTGCGAAAGCCTTTCGGGTTACGAAATTGACAGCGGAACGAATTAATTTCGTAACCCGAGGCACCACTGTATATTGAAAGGATTTGAGACAAACTGGATCTTAGAGGATGTAGCTTTTTGCTTGTCTGCAGAATTTAAAGTTTATTTCCTGGACTGAATTCTGAATTGGTGAAATAATATTTGCAATGCACCATGTGTTTTCCTCCGCTTCTGTTTAGTCACTCTCTGGATGAGGGCTATTTTCTGTTGCAGGTGACCTTTGCGGATGTGGCGATATATTTCACCGAGGAGGAATGGAAATTGTTGACAAAAAAGCAGAAACTTATGTACAGTTCTGTAATGATGGAGAATTATGAGAATGTGGCCTCTGTGGGTAAGGAACCTGAATCCATTGTCCTTTCTATGAAGACTGAGGGCCCTTTCATAATTCAGAGTGCTATGATTCCACTTTAGAATTATAGAATCAAAGAGTTCAAATAGACCACAAGGACCATCTGGTTGAATCATCTGCCATGCAGGAAAAGCACCCCCAAGAGATAGCTATCCAGCCTCTCTTTAAAGACCTCCAAAGAAAGAGACTCCACCAAACTCTGAGGGAGTATATTCCACTGTTGAAGAGCTCTTACTGCCAGGAGGTTCCTCCTAAAGTTTAAGTGGAATCTCTTGTCCCTGTGGCTTGCATCCATTGTTCCATGTCCTTTTCTCTCGAATAGCAGAAAGCAAGCTTGCTCCATCCTGAATATGACATCTCTTCAAATATTTGAACAGGGCTATAATATTACCTCTTAACCTTCTCTTCTCCAAGCTAAACATACACAGCTCACTAAGTCATTCCTCAGAGAGCATGGTTTCCAGACTGTTCACCATTTTGGTTTCCCTCCTGTGGACATGGTCCAGCTTCTCAACATCTGTTTGAATTGTGGTGCCCAGAACTAGACACAGGATTATTGCAAGTGAGCCCTGACCAAAACAGAATAGAGTGGCATTATTACTTCCCTTGGTCTTGACACTATACTCCTATTGATACAGCCTAGGATCACATTGGCCTTTTTAGCTGCTGCATCACACTGTTGACACATGTTCACCTTGTGTTCTACTACCATTCCTAGTTCCCTTTCACACGTAATTTAATTGTCATAACAACTTCCTGTGGAATCTTGGAATTTCTAGTTTTAGTGAGGCAATATTGTTCTCCACTTTGTAAGGATTCTAAATATCCAATCCTAAACTGCCAGTTCTGGAATTTTGTGGGCAGGACCCATGGAGATTAATGCTTCTTGCCCCTAAATGGTCCTCAGCCCATTCCTGATCAAGTTTCCTGGCTTTTGAGGCGCTGGAGAGGCTTTGTGGGAAAAAGGCCTCCCTTGGCCCTGCAATGGCTCAGAGAGGGCCCAACAGTGGCAAAAAAGCCTCCATTCCCGAAAGGGATGCTGTGGGATATTGAGGGGCAAACTATTATGCCAAATTTTTAGGCGACACAATGTGGGGTTGCCTCTGAGATCTCCTGGGGTCCAATGTGACCACCCCACTTCCCAAGAGTAGTCCATCCCTTTCTTAGAGATGCCCTAAGGTTGTTTTAAGGCTTCTCCCTTGCACTTGACCCTCACTAATATCAAAAACGAGGTCCCGGAGCCCTTGTTCTGCCTTCCCTAATGCATTAGTTTTAGTCTTGCCAAGAAATGACCTCAAAGTGTCCCTTTTGTGCATCACACTCTGTGGGTGTGTGTCTCTGATAGAGAGATGGTGGCAATGTGAAAAACATAAAGGCAGGGAAGAGATGCTGAAGGTGAAATGCTGAAGCAGTGCAGATGGGCAAGAGGGAAGGTTGGAGAGCGGAGGGAGAAAGGGAAGGGGATCAGGCCTCTGGGAGCCAGGAGGGGAAGGCAGGAGCAAAGCCAGGATCACCTAGCTCCGTGCAGACAAGAAGGGACCTCTGGGAAAGGCCAGGAGAGGGTCCTTGGGGATTGGGAGGCAGCCACCAACTTCACAGATTTTAAATTTTGGTTTGAGTGAACTTCTGAGAACCAGCTCAAATCCTTCTTTGACAAGGTTTCCCATGATATTCTTGCAAACAAGCTTGTAAAATGTGGGCTAGACAAAGGAACTGTTAAATGGATCTGTAATTGGTTGACCGGCCGAACCCAAAGGGGGCTCAACAATGGCTCCTTTTCATCCTGGAGAGAAGTGACCAGTGGGGTCCCACAGGGCTCTGTCCTGGGCCCAGTGCTATTCAACATCTTTATCAATGACCTGGATGACAGAATTGGGAGCATACTTATCAAATTTGCAGATGATACCAAATTAGGGGGAATAGCTAATACCCCAGAGGACAGGATCAAGATTCAAAATGACCTGAATAGACTAGAAAGCTGGGCCAAAGCTAATAAAATGAAATTCAACACAGAGAAATGTAAGGTATTGCACTTAGGGCGGAAAAATAAAATGGACAGATATAGGATGGGTGACACCTGGCTGAATGAAACTACGTGTGAAAGGGATCTAGGAGTCCAAGTAGACCACAAGTTGAACATGAGTGAACAGTGTGATGCGGCAGCTAAAAAGGCCAATGCTATTTTAGGCTGCATCAATAGAAGTATAGTGTCTAGATCAAGAGAAGTAATAGTGCCACTGTATTCTGCTTTGGTCAGGCCCCACCTAGAATATTGTGTCCAGTTCTGGGCGCCACAATTTAGAAAGGACATTGAGAAACTGGAGCGTGTCCAAAGGAGGGCGACAAAAATGGTGAAGTGTCTGGAAACCATGCCCTATGAGGAAGGACTTAGGGAGCTGGGGATGTTTAGCCTGGAGAAAAGAAGGTTAAGAGGTGATATGATCGCCCTGTTTAAATATTTGAAAGGATGTCATATTGAAGAGGGAGCAAGCTTGTTTTCTGCTGCTCCAGAGAACACGACCCGGAACAATGGATGCAAGCTACAGGAAAAGAGATTCCACCTGAACATTAGGAGGAACTTCCTGACAGTAAGGGCTGTTCGACAGTGGAATGCACTCCCTCGGAGGGTGATAGAGTCTCCTTCCTTGGAGGTCTTTAAACAGAGGCTGGATGGCCATCTGTCAGGGATGCTTTGATTTGGATTTCCTGCATGGCAGGGGGTTGGACTGGATGGCCCTAGTGGTCTCTTCCAACTCTACGATTCTATGATTCTTTTTAGACATATTTAGGGGTTCCATTTAGCAATTATGTGTAACATCTATGAAGGGAGGAAAGGGGGACACAAAAACTCCTTTTTCTCTAATGTTTCTTTTGCTTAGCTCCATGGTTGATTCAAGACATCCTTTGGCGGGTTACAGAACGGCAGCCTCCGAGGCCCCGATCCGCCGCTTTTCAGGCTGCGGGGAAGTGGCAAAAGGCCAATTCCCTGCGGCCTGGAAAGGGTGTCGTTGAGGCTTCAAGCCCCCAGGACACCCGGCGGCGACGGGGAGGAGGAGAAAGGGGCCGCTTGGCCCCTTTCACCTTTGCGTCGCTTGCGCAGCCATCTAAATGCTGCGCCCAGCGACACAAACGGCAAAAGGAGCTCCGTTTTGGAGATCATTCTGAGGCTGGGGAAAGGGCACACTATGCGCCCTGGCGTAGCATGACGACGTCACGTCCGCACCGCCCCGTATTGAGGCAGCGTGCTCATGACGCTGTAATGGTGGCGCAGTCTACATAGAGTGCCGCCATTTTGTACGGACTGGGTCTGTATTAGGGTTAGGGGTGTCCGGAAGTCCATACTTTAAGGCCCGTGTGTAACGGGCCTTTGTTACCCAAAATGCTGGAGTCTGGGTGGACACCCACAAGTGCTATGCTTTTAGGGGAATTTGGTACTTAGCTCAATAGAACGAATTAGGTTTACTGGGGCAATAGTGACCTCTAGATTCAGCCCAGCTATAGCAATTCCTGAATCAAACAGATCTTCAGAGGCATTTGAAATAGGTTTTTGTGTTTTATTTAGGGGGAAAGCAAAACACATAGACACGTACATATAAGTGTTCACAGACACATGCAAGAACTAGGTAACAAAGGTGGGAGTGGTGAATAGATGTAAGGCTTTGTTAATGGTGATACGTTACGTATACAGATCATTATTCCAATTGTTGAGGATTTGGAATGGGAAGAGGTCAATAGTTCCCATGACAATTGGAGTTGGTGAATGCATTGAGGTGCTTAGCCATGAAAGCAAACAGAGTGTCTGTCTGTAACTAGACTGACACCAAAGAACAGCAAGTTGGGGCTGACATTTAGATTGAAATTGTTGTTTGGGGGCAGAAACTGAGGGTTCAGAAAGGTTTATATCACTTTAGAATATTTCATGTGTGGGGAAAGAATGGCATGAAACTGAACTGAATGCAGTGGCTGTTTGATGCAAATACCTCAGACAAAAGGGATTAGCACACCGCCTCTCAGGTCCTTGTTGGCTCTGTATTTTGACCGTGTTCACAAGCCAATGTACACTACAATCTGAGGGTGACACTCCCAGATGCAACTCAAAAATAGCATAGGAGAGTACAGAAGCAAATATCTAGATATAGGTAGTGGCAATACACTGACCACTTTCCACACTTAAAAATAAGTCACAGACACAGTAGATTTCATTCAGGTCCTTGGTGATTCTTTATGTTAAGTTGCAAAATAATACAAAATAATCCTCTCCGACTTCCATCAACTTCACCATCCCTTGTACACACAACTCCAATCCAATCCACACCAATCCGCATGTGAGCTGTATACTTTTTTGGTTGGGAGTCATCTCCTGGTGCCAAACAGCATGAAGGACCTCTGCAGTTAGCTTGCATCATGCCTTGGGCTCTGACTCAGCACTCTATGGCAGTCTCACAGGATATGATGCGACCTATCAAAGTATTTTTGCACATGTTTAATGGAATATTTTTTTTCAACAGTCCTTTGACTATCTGCTTCCACTGATTCCCTAAAGGCAGTCCCCATTCTTTCCTAGCTCCTATGAGTAAGGATACAACTATTCAATGGGTTTAGGGGCATAAGCAGCAGGGCCATGCTTAAGTTACTCACAGCAACTTTATTAAGTTAATCGCAAATAAGGAGAGGTTAATGAGGGCTAAATCATGGGGTAACACCCTCCCCTCTTAACTGTGATTTTCAGTCTCATCGGTCATTGTCCTTCTTTACAGAAAAACATTTGAGTCATGAGAGAATTCACACAGGAAAGAAGTCACATAAATGCCAGCATTGTGGGAAATACTTTGCTTACAAGTCAATCCTTGTCATGCATCGCAGAGTCCACACTGGAGAGAAGCCATACAAATGCCAGCATTGTGTGAAATGTTTTACTAGGAAGTCACTCCTAGTGATGCATCAAAGAGTCCACTCAGGAGAGAAGCCATGCAAATGCCAGCATTGTGGGAAATGTTTTTCAGTGAAGTTAAACCTAGTGACACATCAGAGAGTCCACACAGGAGAGAAACCATACAAATGCCAGCATTGTGGGAAATGTTTTTCAATGAATTCAAACCTAGTGAAACATCGGAGAGTCCACACAGGAGAGAAGCCATACAAATGCCAGCATTGTGGGAAATGTTTTTCTCAGAAGTCAGACCTAGTGACACATCAGAGAATCCACACAGGAGAGAAGCCACAAAAATCTCAGTAGTGAACTAACATTATATTTGTCAATAACGAATACAAAAAATATATTTTCAATCCAACAGTCCAAAACAGGCCCTTGTGATATTGTTTGTAAGGTTTGTCTGTCCATATGTCTGTTTATGTTTTAAAGTTATACTTTGTTAAGATTAGGTTTTCATTGCTAATTGTATAGAAAATTACTTTGGGTTGTATGTTTGGCTGGGGATTGTGGGTCATGGTATAGGTTAAGTAGATGGGGGGTTGGGATTTGTTACAGCTGGCTTTATTAGTTATGGGAATGATAGCTTTTGCAATTTGTGGGATTTTGGCCTAAGAAGGTTGGAGGCCAGTATTAACAGAAAGGGTTAGTTTGTGGGAATGGCAAAGGGTCCTTGATACCTGCAGAGCATAGACTGTGGGAATTGGAGGTTGGGGCTAGGTTTGGAAGAGGGTGATGTTTTAGGTTTTGGGGTTTTAATGTATTGTTTGGATTGGAGTGGGCAGTTCTGGCTTAAACACGGAATTTCTATGTGTTCACCATAACGTTCTTTGCTATTTCAACACATTGGACTCTTTGTTGCACAGAAGTTCTGAATTTGCCCAAAACTGACCCTTTCTTCAGTCCTCCGTCCTCAGCTCCATTCCCAGCCATAGGAACAGCAGAGGCAAACACACACACACACACAAATATACAGGATACACAGGGACAGCTATATTTCCAAACTAGATCCTTCCTTTCCTTACTTTCCAGCTCTGCACCTTGGGCTCCATTGTGGTTTCCTCAAAGGAAGAAATGAGGGAAGGAAGGGGAGGCTCCTGAACCCCCAGCGCATCCAGAAGAACTGTATAAGCAGAGGGTCCGGATACTTCTCCTGTCACCTCTGTCGTAAAGCCAGAGTCCAAATTGATTCTTATCTGAGAGATTTTGTCTGCGAAGTTGTTATTAAAAGCATCAGAGCAGACTTTTGTAGGTTCCAATAAAGAGTTCAGGGTGGAGGCATTTGAGTCAAGTCCCTTACCACCCTGAATAGCTCTGCTGGATGAGACTTTGCAGATGCAATAGATGCAGAGTAGAAGGACTTCTTAGCTGCATCTATTGCTACTCCATAGGATTTAAGAAAAAACCCTTATCAGGTATCAGTCCATATTTCTGCCAGCGGCACTCTAGCCATTGTCCAACCCCTTCATTATTTTGAGATCTTTAGTATACCACAAATTGCGATTTGAAGCAGGTTGAAAAAGGGCACTTGGGAGCAATAGTGTCTATAGCTCTGGTAAGACCATTGTTCCAAGTATTGATCAGAGCTTCAACAGAATCGCAGGCATTACCAGCCATCATACCCTCTGCCTCTGGCAACCTAGTGGGTTGCATCAACCTTCGAGGGCGGACCATTTTAATAGGTCCTCCAACCCCGACGGGGGGAATAGTGGCCTTCAGCCCAACCTTGACCAGGAAATGATCCATGGTCCATGACAATGTGGAGATATTGGCTACCTCCACCCACGGATGTGCCTGTTTCCTTCAGAAGACAACATCGAGAGTACGACCTGCACAGTGTGTGGGCTCAGAGACTATCTGGGAAAGGCCCATGTTTGTCAAGCTGACCATGGACTCCCAATCTGCACCAGATACGTTCGTTAAACTGGCCTTGAGAGGGATGTTGAGGTCGCCCAGGACTAAAAGCCTAGGCGACTCCAACAGCAGCACAAAGACCAGTTGTGTCAGCTCCGCTAGGGAGTCTGTTAAGCAACGGGGTGGACATTAAACCAACAGAATCCCCAGACTCCCTAGTCTTTAAGCTGAGGCAAATACATTAGATGTGGTCCATCTTACGGATAGGTATCATGGCCAAAGCAAGATTGTCTTCATGGACCAAAGCGACGTCATCTTACCTGCTCACTGACGGAGAACCCAGCTGGTAAGGCCTGATCCCAGGTGGGTGAGCTATCATCACCCAGCCAGGTCTCCATGAAACAAGCCAGGTCAGCCTCTTCGTCCAGTAGGAGATCATGGACTATCTACGTTTTATGTTTGACTGACCTGGTATTACACAAGAGCAGAGAAAGGTTCTGTGGTTGTTTTGGTATGCTTTCCTTCTCTTTTGGGATAGCAGGGTGAATAGAAGGGAAGATAGATATCAAACATCAATCTCTTCTTCCGCTGTAACGACATTTCACCCCGTTAGCGCACCATGCACATCTTGTATAGCCGTTCCACAGTCAATATCTCTCTCCCCCCCCCCAATTCGCCATCTGAATGATATTCTCCTTGCCCATGCTCATCTCCCTCCAAGTGTCCCACCACAGATCTGTCCAAGTAGATATGAAATGAAAGTACACAAGGAAAAAGGTACCAGCCAGTTGGCATCGTCTGTCCTCGGACGGTGAGGGTTGTTCCCAGGGCAGACTGAAGGGCCCTTTAAAGTGGCACCCACAGCCTCACTCACCATTCACCACTTCGTCCCTGCCACTGGGAGCCAGGGATGTTAAGGGCGAAGACTGTCTTCTGGCTGGCGTCCTCTGGCCTTGGGGGGATCTACAGTCCTGGCCATGCCCCTCTCACTGCTGCCTTGCCTCTGCTGCCTTCCTTGGCCCCTGGAGGAATTGGGGGAGAGAAAGGTCGCTTCTGGCTTGGCTCAGCTCTCTGCCTGGCTGGCTGGAGGTGAAAGGAAGAGAAGGAAGGAAGGGAAGGAAGGGAAGAAGGAGTGAAAGGGCCAAGGGAAGAGAAGCATAGTGGGACTATTGGAGCGAGGTGGGGGTATCTTGGACCAGACTAATGTACTCACCCCCCAGGACCCATTGTAAGAGCTATCACAGCTCACTGTGATGCTTTAAATCAGGAGTCCTCAAACTCCAGCCCTCCAGGTGTTTTGGACTTCATCTCCCAGAAGCCTCAGCCAATCACCATCCATATGCAAATTTCCTTCCTACCTCAGTAGTCTACAGTCAATCTGAACAGACTTCCAGAGCCCCACAAAGTCTCCTCCTCCTTCTTTGTCCCTCAGCCAATCACCATCCACATGCAAATTTCCTTCCTACCTCAGTAGTCTACAGTCAATCTGAATAGACTTACAGAGCCCCACAAAGGCTCCTCTTCCCTCTTTGTCCCTCAGCCAATCACCATCCACATGCAAATTTCCTTCCTACCTCTGTAGTCTACAGTCAATCTGAATAGACTTACAGAGCCCCACAAAGGCTCCTCCTCCCTCTTTGTCCCTCAGCCAATCACCATCCACATGCAAATTTCCTTCCTACCTCATAATGCCCTCCCTGACAGCTTGGCCAATGATCTGAGATTCTGGGAGCTGAAGTCCAAAACATCTGGAGGGCTGGAGTTTGAGGACCCCTGCTTTAAATGATAAGACCTGACTTGGATGCCAGCATTATTGCAGAGGCCATGGGTAGGTGCCCAGTGACTCTGTGAATGAGATCATACTGGATCAATTTGAATCTGTGAGTACTAAGGAAATGAGAAGAAGACAACTTGCCCTCTGGATCCTTGCCCTTCATGGCTGGTCCTCCAAGGAGGAGATGCACTTAGGACTCACCTGAGATATATCACAGATGCATCTCTTAGGGAGGGCTATTTTCCATCTTGCTTAAAAGAAGCGGTGTTACAGCTGTTTATGGAAAAGCCCTCCCTAGATCCCTTGGAGATGAACAATTACAGACCGGTCTCCCATCTTCTATTTCTAAACAACATGATTGAGAGGGTAGTTGCTCTTCAACTCCAAGCGGTCTTGGATGAAATGGATTATCTGGACCCATTTCAAACTGGCTTCAGGGTGGGATACGGAGTTGAAACTGTTATGGCCGCCTTAGTAGATAATCTTTGCTTGAGCATCGACATGTGAAGTGTGACCCTGTTGATGCTTTTGGATCTCACAGAGGCTTTCGATACCATCGACCATGGCATCCTTATGGAAAGCCAGAGGGAATTGGGGATCAAGGGCAATGCATTGCGGTGGTTCTGGTCCTATCTCTCAGGCAGATTCCAGATGGAGATGCTTGGGGGCAGTTGCTCCTCTAAAAGGGAGCTTAAATCTGGCGTTCCTCGGGGCGTCGTCCTGTCACTAATGCTGTTTTTTCTTAAACCTTAAAAACCAACTTCAAAAATTCAAGGTCACATGGGATGTAAAAGGGCAACATTACATAAAAACAGGGATGGACTCAGAAGACAGAGATACCTTCTTTGCACCAGTTCAGTCCTCGAAAGGGAATCCTATTACAAAGGAAGACCCACTTCTGCTCCAATGTTGTTGAGATCAGATATAAGTGGAGACCATCGTTCTTCAAAAGGCAGAGGAAGATTCCCCCCCGCAACCTTCTAGATTGATCAGTCAGCTTTTCCATAAACCAAAAATCCCATAATCGAGACCACCAATCAGTCATATTGACCTTTCCAGTTTTCCCAGCCCTGGCAATTTCAATCCTGGCCAATGCCAACAAAAATGCCACACTATCTTTATTGGGTAATGTCTTGTTTTCATTAATAAACATTGAAAGCAATAAAAGTTCTGGAGAAGGGACAATCTTTTGATCACTGATTTCTGAAACTAAGTTAACTACTGAATGCCAAAATGCATATACACTTGGACAATCGGACCACATGCGCAGGAAGGTACCTCTAGTATTACATCCTCTCCAACAGCATGAGATGGGGCTCTTAGTAAGGCCTGCAAGTTGTATGGTGTGAGGTACCATCTATGCACAACTTTAAGAATGCTTTCTTTCAGTGCTGTTTAACATCTACATGAAACCGCTGCGAGAGATCATCCAGAGGCATGGGGCAGGTGCTATCAGTATCCTCATGACACCCAGAGATATCTCAGCGTCAACTAAGGAAGGCATCTCCCCTCTGAATGAATGTCTTGGGGCAGTAATGGGCTGGATGAGGAAAAACAGACTGAAACTGAATCCAGATAAAACGGAGGTGCTGATTGTTGGAGGTCCTAATCCAGTTACGGAGGTTTGTCAACCGGTCCTGGAAGCGGTCGCACTTCCCCTAAAGGACTATGTTTGCAGTTTGGGGGTGCTTCCGAATCTGTGTCTCCAGATGTCAGCTCAGATAGATGCAAAAACAAGGAGTGCCTGCTATCAGCTTTGGTTGATACGTTAACTGCGCCTCTTTCTGGAACCTGAGGACATGAAATCTATGATGCATGTGCTGCTAACCTCACGTCTTGACTTCCACAATGAGCTCTACATAGGGCTACCCTTGCACTTAGTCCAGAAACTTCAACTAATCCAAAATATGGCAGCCAGAGTGGTCACTGGAATATCTAGAGGTGTCCATATCACACCTATAATGGCTGCTCATTAATTTCCTGGGACAGTACAAGGTCTTGGTTATAACCTTTAAAGCCCTCCATGGCTTGGGTCCATCTTACTTACGGGATACCCTTCTCCCATACAATCTGCCCCACACTTTGAGGTCCTCTAGTAAAAACTTACTGCAGCCAGCAATAACAAGGCTCTCTGCAGTTACACAAAAGACCTTCTCCCAAGTTATGGAACAGCCTCCAGAAGAAATCCGATATATCACCAGTCTTTAAGGCTTTAAAAAGCTCATCAAGACATATCTCTTTCCAGATTAGCATTCCAGCAATCTCTTATTAACTGAATTGTTCAGCAACTGCTCTAAGTGCTTCTGCCCTATTTTTAATAATTGTTTTCATAATTGTTTAAGAATTTAATTGTATTTTATTGTGGATGGGAGGAATTGGGAGGGTTTGGGACACAACAATGACAAGTTGTTATTGTGTTTTACCAGTGCTTTTACTGTTAGCCACTTTGATCTGTTTTTAGAAGCCTTTAGAAGCCTTTGAGGCACCCTTGTCATGTGCGAGGGTTGCCTGGTAGGCGGAGTGCCCACACAGCTGGCAACCCTCGCAAGTGAGGAGGGCGCCGCAGCTGCAGCACACCCACCATACGCGGCGCATAATGGTGACATTGCAGATGTGCCACCTCCAAACAGGAAGGCGCAACTGCAATGTACCCTCGCCATCGCTGGCGCTTCGGGGCGGCAGAAGTGCAGCGCAAAAAGGAGCCACTTCCACGTGCTCCTTTTTTGCTCCGCAACAGCACTGCTGAATTTGTTTGTTGCGGCGCTTCTGCGGAGAAAAGAGTAGGGCCAGGGACGCGCCTCTTTCTGGCGGCCTGTACCCTGCCTTAGTATGTTTCACAAATTTTGTTGCTTGTGAATATTTGTATTTTGTCAGGTCTCTTAATTGTATCTGTGTTATTGTTGTTGGTCCTATATGGTTTTTTTCCTTTTAGCACCAAAGTTTAAAAAAATGTAGTATCCTGGAATCTAGAAAGCATATCCAGGAGAAGGTGTTTTGGCCACACTGTAAACAATAACATCCAAAATGCACAACAGTAATGCCTTTCTCCTGTTTGATTTTTAACACTTTTGATCATAGAATTGTAGAGTTGGAAGACACCGCAAGGGCCATCCAGTCCAACCCCATTCTGCCATGCAGGAACTTTAAATCAAAGCATCCCTGACAGATGGCCATCCAGCCTCTGCTTAAAGACCTCCAAGGAGGAAGACTCACCAAAATCTCTGAGGGAGTTTGTTCCACTGTCGAACAGCCCTTACTGTCAGGAAGTTCCTCCTAATGTTGAACTGGAATCTCTTTTCCTTTGCATTCATCCATTGCTCCGGGTCCTAGTCTCTGGAGCAGCAGAAAACAAGCTTGCTCCCTCCTCAATATGACATCCCTTCAAGTATTTAAACAGGGCTATCATATCACCTCTTAACTTTCTCTTCGCCAGGCTAAACATCCCCAGCTTCCTAAGGCGTTCCTCATAGGGTTTCATGGTTTCCAGACCCTTCACGATTTTAGTCGCCCTCCTGATAAAAATCTGATAAAGAAAACCCTCTATTTTTTCATGATGATGATGATGGACCTCTCTATCTACAGATTTCTTTACCCATGGATTGAACCACCCAAAGCTTGAAAACATAGAAAAACAATGTAAATTCCAAGGGCAACTCTTGTTTTTGCCATTTTATATAATAGACGTTGCTTTTCTTGTTGTTATTGTGTGTCTCCAAGTTGTTTTGAATTTATGGTGACTCTAAGGCAGACCTATCACAGGGTTTCCTTGGCAAATGTCTCCAGAATAGTTTTCCCATTGCCTTTCCCTGAGGCTGAGAGAGTGTGACTTGCCCAAAGTCCCCCAATGGGCTTCCATGGCAGAGCTAGGATTCCAAATCTGAACTCCAGAGTCGTAGTTCCACTATGCTCAAACCACTAGGCCATACTGGCTCCTACAACATGGACATGGTTTCAATGGGCCATTGTATGCCATGGACTTGGCCCAGCTTCCTCATCCATGGAGGTCATTTTATAAGCCCCCTTCTCCTCCTCCATTTACAGGCCCAGCTCCTTCTGAATACTGTCCAACTTTCCCAGTTTGGCAGGTACCCTCCCTTGGTTCATCCTCTGCCCTCCCACCTTTTCAGCTGCTCTTCAAAGGCCACAGTTTCCTCCTCCTCCTGCCATTTCTCCCCTTCTCTTGAGCTCACTGCCATTGCTGCAAACTGAGTCCAAAGGGCAAAAGGAGTCTGCCCTCCATGAAGACAGCCAAGGAGAAAGGAGAAGAGGGGCCCTTCCCAGAGGCTCAGGCAAAAGCAAACAGCTGTAGCCTCTCCTAGTTTGCCTCTCCTTCCTCAGAAATAACCCTGTAATCTTGATCATACTCTGAGGTTCCATGGTCCCAGCGTCCCTTTGATTCTCTGGGATTCCCCCCCCCCCCAAAAAAAAATCTTATGGCCCCACAGAGTCTCCCAAGAAAGGAGAGGACTAGACACACAAAGAGACACACTTCCTTCCTTTTGGCCCAAGGAGCCAGGCCTCCTTCTCTTTCTGGAGCCTCAGGAGAGAAAGCGATACCTCTGTTCAACTGGGGCCTAAGAGAAGGTTCTGGAACATTCTCCATAGTCACAAACAGCACAAAATGGCCTCCAGAACACAAAATGGCTGCCTCTGTCTGAGCACTTGACAGTTGGCAGTTTGAGGCCTTCAGAGGAGAGAGAGAGAGACTGAGGGAAAGAGTGGAAGGGGGTCCTGGAGGGAGGGGGCCTTGGGAGATATTGTCAGAACCTGTTATTGAGATCAGTTATAATGCTGTATATATTCAATTGCTATATAATCACTTCATGTATGTTTTGAGATATCTGACCTATATTGTTCTGTTAGCTAAGATGTTGGGGGGGGGGTGGAGAGTATATGGGTAGAATATTAAAGTGGTGTTAGTTTCTAAGTGGGGCCCTATTAACTCCTTTGGGGTGTTGTTTTAGACAACTAGCTGGCAATGTTGCAAATGTCTTGAGTGAGGCTAGGTTGTGATGGGGACCTGGCTAAGTGTGTGTGGGGTGGGGAACTAGCAGAGGGGGCATTTTTGTATGTACAACGCTGTGTAAATTTACAGCACTTTATAAATAAAGGTTAATAGTAATAATAATAATTTTAAAAGTGTACATTTTTCTCTGAAGCCTCAGACTCTGCAAAAAAAGTGTTACAGATCACTACTGCAATGCTCTCACAATAGACTTTCTACTTTTGGTATACGTTTGGTTGTGGGCCATTGATCAGAGGATTCCAACCTCACAGATATAGAGCCTTCCTGAGATATTTGGTGTTCGCTTCCTAACAAAGGGGTTTTGGGCCTCATAAAGGATTTGGGTCAAAAGAGGAGGGGTCTCTAATAGGAGGGCCACTGAAACGACGATTGTCCCCCAAACGACGCCAAAAGTAGCTCCTTTGGGAGGTTTTAAAATCAAGTGAATGTATATGAACTGAAAAGATATAACCTTATAACTGATCTTAATAACAGGTTCTGACACCTAGTGAGACATCAGAGAGTAGTAGTAGCCTTTCCTCTTGCCAATGGGATTTAGAGTGTATTCCCTGGACTGGATCTCCCAGCATCCACAGGGCCAGAGAGAGGAGGGTCCTGCCCTGCATAGGGCTGCCATTTCATGGGTCTTAGGCTTTGGGGATGTGTGCCTTTGGCCAGTGTCCCTGTGGCTGGGGCTCCAGGGTCCCTCAGTCCCTCCTGCCTTCTTCCATATTAACTGCAGGAGGAGCCTGTGAGGGTGGGGCAGGGGGAGGGGTCTTCCAGCTCCTCCGCCCCCATTGGCCAGACTGAAGAAGAGGAGGAGCTTCTGCCTCTCTATTTAGCTCTGTGCGCAGAAGAGAGAGCGAGGAGCAGAGAGAGATAGAGACAAGGAGGAGAGGAGAGGAGAGGAGAGGGCCAAGGCCTGGAAGCGGTAGGCTTCACTGCTGTGCTGAGGCCTCCAACTGCCAAGCGCTGAGGTGGAGGTGGCCATTTTGTGTCTTGGTGGCCATTTTGTGTTCTGGCGGCCATTTTGTGCTGCTTGTGACTGTGGGGAATAATGTTCCGGAACCTTCTCTGAGTCTCAGTTGAACAGAGGCCTCTCTTTCTCTCCTGAGGCTCCAGAGTCAGAAGGAGGCCAGGCTCCTTGGGCCAAAAGGAAGGAAGTGTGTCTCTTTGTGTCTTTTGTGTCTCTTTTCTGAGAGGGTTTTCTTATTTCAGAGCTCTGCTCCTTCTGGGGAAGATGGGTTTTAAAGGGATCAGAAATGGGGAGGAGAGTTTTAATACAAGCCTTATTAGTATTATTCACAAACATTGGGCTTTGGCTTCTAAGAGGAGGCTAGTCCCCCAAAAAAAGCCAAAAGTGGCTCCTTTGGGAGGTTTTAAAAGTCTCCCCAGTTTTCTTATTGAGAGATTTTCAGGCAAGAAGGAAGAAGAAAGACCAGAATAACACATATTACCAAGAATTAAACAAGACTTGGGCACTTCTATCCTTTTACAACCGACTCAGGCTGTATCTGCACTGGAGAAATAATCCAGTTTGAAACCGCTTTAACTCTCCTGGCTCCATTTTGTGGAATCCTGGGATTTGTAGTTTGTTGTGACACTAGAGCTCTCTGGCAGAGAATGTAAAATCCCAGGATTCCATAGCACTCAGTGGTTAAACCGGTGTCAAAGTGCCTTATTTATATAGTGCGGATGCAGCCTTCTTGGGAAAAGGGCTGATGATGGGGAAAAGCACTGGAGGTTTCAGCAGATGATTTATTTATTTATGATGCACTCATTTCACATCTAACTACGGGGACATAACCAGGGCCCTCTCAAATTCCCCACCACTCTAATAAGGCATGGCGTATCTGTTGTGTAGGGGAGCTGCAGTGAATCTATCCTAGGTCTGGGAAGCTTTGTTTGAAGCAGAGGGAGGAAGGGGATGCCCACCTCTGCATCGGCCCAAAGGAGGCATATGTCATCTGCGTGTGTCACCAGCAGGATGCTGTTCTCTGCGTCTTTGAGTGCTGCAGGGTTTCTTGCCAAGCCAATCCTAACCCTTGTCCTTTTTCTCAGGAACTCCATCTCGGCCTGTTTGGACACGGCTTTGGGCCTCTCTTGCTGGAAGTGACCAAGTGCAGGGCCACCAGGACCCCTTGACCACCTGATGGCCAACACAGAGGCCAAGCGGAGGGAGTTGGGCTCCAACAGAAAGAGGCTGCCGAAGTACAACAGCTCTTTGGTAAGTCACTATCCTATTAGCTTCATCTGTGTCACTTCTGGGCCAATTTATGAAAGGAAGCAAATAATATACTGTCCGAGTTTGGCAGAGACAGTCCAGGTTAATCCTCTGTCACCCCACTTATTCAGGGGCTTTTAAACATGTCCCAGTTGGTCTATCCTCCTCCCACTTTCCCCTTTCTCAGCTCACTTCAGTTCCTGAGTGCAACTGAGTTTACAGCCTATCAACTCAAAAGTGGGGAGAGGAGAGGAAAGAGGGGGACTGGATATGGCCCTTCCCAGGAGGTTGAAGGAAAAGCAAACTGCTGTGCCTTTCCTAGCATGTGTGATCTTCCTCATAAACAACTTTGGCCATCTTCACTACCTTCTGGGTTGCTTGTCCACATGTGTCTTGCTTTTCCCATCAGTCAAGTGTTGGGGGCTATGGGAGAATGTCTCTGGATATAAATTGGGGGTGGGCCCAGTGACCCTTAAGCCCAGAGTGCTCCGCAGAACTGCTTTATAAAAATGACATTTGCCTCCGAAATCTGGCAAGAAATGTCTAAATGCACCATAATTCTTTGGTGGCTAAATGTACTGTATGTGTTGGGATAGTCAGTATCCTAATCCATCATCAATATCCCAGCCATGGCCTAAATTATATTGTTTATTATATTGTATATTATATTGAAAAGATTCGAGACAAACTGGATCTCAAAGGCAGTAGCTTTTTTCTTGCTGACAGCATTTAAAGTTTATTTCCTAGACTGAATTCTAAAGGGATCAAATAATATTTGGATGCACCATGTGCTTTCCTCCCCTTTGGCTTAGTCACTCTCTGGATGGGGGCTATTTTCTGTTGCAGGTGACCTTTGTGGATGTGGCAGTATATTTCACCGAGGACGAATGGAAACTTTTGACGAAGAAGCAGAGACTTATGTACAGTTCTGTAATGATGGAAAATTATGAGAATGTGGCCTCTGTGGGTAAGGAACCGGAATCCACTAGCATTATAGAATCATAGGGTTGGAATAGACCACAAGGGCCATCCAGTTCAACCCTCTTCTGCCATGCAGGAATACACATTCTAAGCCCCATCCAGCCTTGGTTTAAAGACCTCCAAAGAAGAGAACTCCACCAAACTCTAAGGAAGTATATTCCACTGTCGAAGAGCTCTTACTGTCCCAAAGTTCCTCCTAATGTTTAGGTGGAACCTCTTTCTCTGTCGTTTGCATCCATTGTGGTGTCTCTTTTTCTCTGTAGCAGCAAAAAGCAAGCTTGCTCCATCCTCAATACAACCCTTTCCAATATTTAAACATGGATATCATATCCGCTGTTAATTTTCTTTTCTCCAGGGTAAACATACCCAGCTCTCTAAGCCGCTCCTCATAGGGCTTGATGGTTTCCAGATCCTTCACCATTTTGGTTGCCCTCCTCTGGGCATGTTGCAACCTGTCAACATCCTTTTTGAATTTTGGAGGCCAGAACTGGACACAGGATTATTCCAAGTAAGGCCTGACCAAAGCTGAATAGAGTAGCACTATTACTTCCCTTGATCTAGAAACTATACTCGTATTGATGCAGCCTAGAATCACATTGGCCTTTTTAGCTGCCGCATCACACTGTTGGTCCAAGTTCAACTTGTGGTCTACTAGGAGTCCTAGATCTCTTTCAAGCATAGTTTAATTGTGATAGCAACATCCTGTAGAATATTTGAATTTGTAGTTTAGTGAGGCACTATTGCTCTCCACTTTATAAGGATTCTAAATACTGCATTGTAAACTGCCAATTGTCAGAAGCAAGTTCTGTGGTTCATCCAGAATGGTATTGGGGTCTAGGAGGGATTGTTAGTAGTTTAAATGCTAGTAGTTTTAAGTAGTTGGTAAGGATATTGGGGCCTAGAGTGGCTTCGGGGAAGGGAAGCAGTTGTGGAGGCTGTTAACTGCCTGGTCTGTGAACTCTGGGTGGCAGACATGCCCCAGGGGGGAGAGGCGCATGTGAACGGTGGAAGAAGAAGGCAAGAGGTACCTTGGCAGCCGGGCTGGTTAGGAGCTGAAGGGGAGGAAAAGGGAGGAGTGTGAAGGTAGTTAATGACGGAGGGAAAAGGTTTAGACACTTCAGAGACATCTTAGACTTATTAATGGACCCTTCTGCCTGAGTTTCTCAATAAACCTTTTGGTGGAAGCAAAGGACTTTTTAATTCTGAAACTAAGTTCCGCCCCCAGATATCTCACCAATCCTAGGATTTTGTAGGAAGACAGCATGGAGATTACCAGTAATGCATTTCTCATTGAAATGGTAGCACATCTCTGAGTATGTTTCCTTTTTTGGCCCTCTTCCAGCCTTTTGAGGTTCTGCTTCACTTCCCAAAAGGGATGCAATGGGATACTGAGGCACAAAACTTTATTCCTATTTTAAGGCAATACAATGTGCAGTTGCCCCTGAGATCCCCAGGGGGCCAATGTGACGCCCCCAATCCCCAACAGTAGCCCATCCCTGTCTTAGAGATGTCTTAATACTGCTCCCTGGTGCTTGATCCTCACCAAAACAGAAGTCCAGGTCCCAGCCCCCTTGCTTTGCCTTTCCCAATGAGTAATTTGTATATGGATTATCCTGCCTTTCTCAACAAATGAACCTCAAAGTGTCCCTTTTATGCATCACACTCTGTTGGTGTGTGTCTGTGATAGAGAGAAAGAGCGAATGTGAAAAACAGAAAGGCAGGAAAGAGATGGTGAAGGTGAAATACTGATGGAGGACACCTGGCTGAATGAAACTACGTGTGAAAGGGATCTGGTAGTCCAAGTAAACCACAAGTTGAACATGAGTCAACAGTGTGATGCGGCAGCTAACAAGGCCAATGCAATTTTAGGTTGCATCAATAGAAGTATAGTGCCAGGATCAAGGAAAGTAAAAGTGCCATGGTATTCTGCTTTGGTCAGGCCTCACCTGGAATATTGTGTCCAGTTTTGGGCACCACAATTCAAAAAGGATGTGGAGAAACTGGAGCATGTCCAAAGGAGGGCGACTGAAATGGTGCAGGATTTGGAAACTATGAGGAATGACTTGGGTAACTAGGGAGGTTTAGCCTGGAGAAGAGAAGGTTAAGAGGTTATATGATAGCCCTGTTTAAATATTTGAAGGAATGTCAAGCTTGTTTTCTGCTGCTCCAGAGACTAGAACACTGAACAATGGATGCAAAGTGCAGTAAAAGAGATTCCACTTCAACATTAGAAGGAACTTCCTGACAGTAAGGTCTGTTCGACAATGGAACAAACTCCCTCTGAGATTTTGGTGGAGTCTCCTTTCTTAGAGATCTTCCAACAGAGGCTGGATGGCCATCTGTCAGGGATGCTTTGATTCCTACATGGCAGAATGTGGTTGGACTGAATAGCCCTTGTAGTCTCTTCCATCTCTATGATTCTAGGCCTATGGGAGCCAGGAGGGGGAGGCAGGAGCAAAGCCAGGATCGCCTAGCTCTGTGCGGAGAGAAAGGGACCTCTGGGAAGGACCAGGAGAGGGGCCTTGGGGATTGGGAGGCAGCCACCAACCTCACAGATTATACTGATAATAAGAATAAGTTTTATTTGTATTTACCCGGCTCTCTCAATGGAGCGAGGCGGTATTACAACCGTAAAATAGCCACAAAACAACAATAGCATCCAATTTACACACAGTAAAACAACAAAACGCTTAAAACTCAATTTGGGACAAATAAAAACATCATTTAAAATGCACCGTTGTGATCAGAAGTGGAATTTTTCCTTAAGTTCTTTACAAGAGGTCAGCTGGGTAAGCCTGCCGGAAGGGATCCGTCTTAAGTCCTTTCTTGAAAGCATCCAAGGTGGTGTTAAGACGGATCTCCTCCGGCAAGTTGTTCCATAACTTGGAATTGCTTTAGCATGTTTCCTGGGTGGGGAAAGAATTGTCTGAAACTGAATTAAATGAAATGGGTGCTTGGTGGAAATACTTCAGCCAAAAAGGATTATCACACCGGCTCTCAGGTCCTTCTTGGCTCTGAATTCTGGTCTGAATTCTGGTCCCATTCAAAGCCAATGTATAGCACAGTCTGAAGGCGACACTCCCAGAGTTCAATAATAACATAGCAGAGTACAGTAGCAAATCTCCAGATATAGGCATTGGCAATGCATTAACCACTTTCCACACTTAAAAATAACTCACAGACCCAGTTGATTTCCTCCAAGTCCTTGGAGGTTCTTTAGCTTGAGTTGCAATAGAAAACAAATATGTACCAACTCTCCTTTCTGACTTTCATCAACTTCACAATCTCTTGTACACACAACTCCAACCCACATCAATCCACATGTGAGCTGTATACTGTATTGGTTGTGAGTCATCTCCTGGTGCCACACAGCATGAAGCTTCCTCTGCAGTTAGCTTGCATCATGCCATGTGCTCTGACTCAAGACTCTATGGCAGTCTCACAGGAAATGATGCCACTTTTCAATCAAAGTATTTTTACATATATATATTGGAATATTTTTCAAATGCCTGACTATCTGCTTCTACTGATTTCCTCATGACAGTTCCCTTTCAATTTCTTCTTTGGTAGCTCTGAGTAAGGATACAGTCATTATATGGATTTGGGGCATCCAGAACAGGGTCATGCTCAGCTCACTCACACCAACATTATTAATTTAATCTCAAATAGGGAGGGATAAACGTGGGGCTAAATCTTGGCGTAACCCTTTCCTCTCTTAACACTGACATTCAGTCTTGTCTGTCATTGTCCTCCTTTACAGAAGCATTTGTCACTCATGAGAGAGTCCACACAGGAGAGAAGCCATACAAATGCCAACATTGTGGGAAGTGTTTTGCCTACAAGTCAGTCCTTGTCATGCATCGAAGAGTCCACACAGGAGAGAAGCCATACAAATGCCAGCATTGTGGGAAAGGTTTTTCTCAGAAGTCACAACTATTGGCACATCAGAGAGTCCACACAGGAGAGAAGCCATACAAATGCCAGCGTTGTTGGAAACGTTTTTCTTCAAAGTCATACCTATTGGCACATCAGAGAGTCCATAAAGGAGAGAAGCCATACAAATGCCAGCATTGTGGGAAATGTTTTTCTCAGAAGTCAAACCTAGTGACACATCAGAGAGTCCACACAGGAGAGAAGCCACACAAATGCCAGCATTGTGGGAAATGTTTTTCTTCCAAGTCAAACCTAGTGAAACATCAGAGAATCCACACAGGAGAGAACCCAAACAAATGCCAGCATTGTGGGAAATGTTTTTCTTCCAAGTCATACCTATTGGCACATCAGAGAGTCCACACAGGAGAGAACTCAAACAAATGCCAGCATTGTGGGAAATGTTTTTCTTCCAAGTCATACCTATTGGCACATCAGAGAGTCCACACAGGAGAGAAGCCATACAAATGCCAGCATTGTGGGAAATGTTTTTCTTGGAAGTCACACCTATTGGTACATCAGAGAGTCCACACAGGAGAGAAACCATTCAAATGCCAGCATTGTGGGAAATGTTTTTCTTCCAAGTCATACCTATTGGTACATCAGAGAGTCCACACAGGAGAGAAGCCATACAAATGCCAGCATTGTGGGAAATGTTTTTCTTTGAAGTCAAACCTAGAAAGACATCAGAGAGTCCACACAGGAGAGAAGCCACACAAATTCCAGAAATGAACTAACATTATATTTATCAAGAAGCAAAACAAAGAATGTATTTTAAATCTTGTGGTGATAAGAAAAAGCCCTTGTGATTTCGTGTGTTAGGTTTGTGTGTCCATATGCCTGTTTATGTTTTTCATTTATATTTTGTTATTTTGAGGTTTTATTTGCCTTTATTATAGATTATTGCTTTCATTTATAAATTTGAGTGGGGGTCATGGTGGTGGAATAGGTTAGTTAAACAGAGGGGTGGGATTGGCTGCAGCTGGTTAGAACAGTTATGGGAATGATAGCATTTGGAATTTGTTCGATGTTGGCTGAAGAAAGTTGGGGACAGGTATTAACAGAAAGGGCTATTTTATGGGAATGGCAAAGGGGGCCTTGTTATCTGTGGGACATAGACTGTGGGATTTGGAGGTGGGGGCCAGGTTTGGACGAGTGTGATGTTTTAGGTTTTGGGGTTTTAATGTTTGCTTTGGGGATGGCAGCTCTGACTTAAACACTGAATTTCTGATTATGTGTTTGAAATAAAGTTTTTGTTGTTTCAACACACTGGACTCATTGGGGTACAGAAATTCTGCATTTGCACAAAATGTACCCTTTCTTCTCTCCTCAGCCCTCAGCTCCTTTCCCAGTCATAAAAACAGAGGCAAACACACATATATACTCAGAGAGACAGAACTATATGTACAAAGCAGAGACTTCCCAGCCTTTCCCTCCTGAGTCGAGCTGCAGAGCTTGGGCTCCATTCCGGAAGGAAAAAAGGCCGTAGTCCTTCCCTTCTTCCAAAGGCCGCCAGCGGAATAAGCAGCGGCAGCAGCAAAGGCCTTACGATCCCTGCGCATGCTGAGAAGGGGTCTTTGGGGCATCTGAAAGGAATGAAAGCGCCAAGGGAAGAGAAGCATAAAGGGACTGCTGAAGTCGGGGGGGGGGGGGGGGTGGAGATCTGGGACCTGATTAGGCACCTTCCTCCTGGAACCCATTATTAGAGCCTTCCACAGCTCACTATGATACTTTAAATGACTATTTCACAGATAATATCTCTCAGATAAGAGCCAAATTGGACGTCAGCATTATTGCGGAGGTTGTAAGTGAGGTGTCCATGAGTAAGATCATACTAGATCAATTTGAATCTGAGTACTGAGGATATGGACAAGCTCCTTGGAAGTGTGAAGAGGAGAACTCGTCCTCCCGACCTTTGCCCTTTTTATATCACCTGAGATATATCATAGATGCATCTCTTAGTTAGGGCTATTTTCCATCATGCTTAAAAGAAGCGGTGCTACGGCCCTTTATGGAAAAGTCCTCCCTAGATCCCTTGGAAATGAACAATTACAGACCAGTCTCCCATTTCTAAGCAATATGATTGAGAGGGCAGTTGCTCTTCATCTCCAAGACTGGTGATATATCGGAACTCTTCTGGATGTTGTTCCATAACTTGGGAGAAGGTCCTCTGTGTAACTGCAGACAGCCTTGTTATTGCTGACTGCAGTAAGTTTTTACTAGAGGACCTCAATGTGTGGAGCAGATTACATGGGAGAAGGAGATCCCGTAAGTAAGCTAGACCCAATCCATGAAAGGCTTTAAATGTTATAACCAAGACCTTGTACTGTCCCCGGAAATTAATGGGCAGCCATTATAGGTGTGATATGGACACCTCTAGATATTCCATTGACCACTCTGGCTGCCATATTTTGGATTAGTTGAAGTTTCCGGACTAAGTGCAAGGATAGCCCTATGTAGAGCTCATTGCAGAAGTCAAGACATGAGGTTACCAGCGCATGCATCATACTTTTGATGTCCTCAGGTTCCAGGAAGAGGCGCTGTTAACGTATCAACCAAAGCTGATAACAGGCACTCCTTGTTTTTGCGTCTATCTGAGCTGACATCTAGAGCGACAGATTCAAGAGCACCCACAAACTGCAAACATAGTCCTTTAGGGGAAGTGCGACCGCTTCCAGGACCGGTTGACAAACCTCCGTAACTGGATTAGGACCTCCAACAATCAGCACCTCCGTTTTATCTGAATTCAGTTTCAGTCTGTTTTTCCTCATCCAGCCCATTACTGCCCCAAGACATTCATTCAGAGGGGAGATGCCTTCCTTAGTTGACGCTGAGATATCTCTGGGTGTCATGAGGATACTGATAGCACCTGCCCCATTCCTCTGGATGATCTCTCGCAGCGGTTTCATGTAGATGTTAAACAGCACTGAAAGAAAGCATTCTTAAAGTTGTGCATAGAAGGTACCTCACACCATACAACTTGCATGCCTTACTAAGAGCCCCACGTATGCTGTTGGAGAGGATGTAATACTAGAGGTACCTTCCTGCGCATGTGGTATGGTTGTCCAAGTGTATTTGCATTTTGGGATTCAGTAGTTAACTTAGTTTCAGAAATCAATGATCAAAAGATTGTCCCTTCTCCAGAACTTTTATTGCTTTCAATGTTTATTAATGAAAACAAGACATTACACAATAAAGATATTGTGGCACTTTTGTTGGCATTGGCCAGGATTGAAATTGCCAGGGCTTGGAAAACTGGAAAGGTCAATATGACTAATTGGTGGTCTTGATTTTGGGATTTTTGGTTTATGGAAAAACTCACTGATCAATCTAGAAGGTTGCGGGGGGGAATCTTCCTCTGCCTTTTGAAGAACGATGGTCTCCACTTATATCTGATCTCAACAACATTGGAGCAGAAGTGGGTCTTCCTTTGTAATAGGATTCCCTTTTGATGACTGAACTGGTGCAAAGAAGGTATCTCTGTCTTCTGAGTCCATCCCTGTTTTTATGTAATGTTGCCCTTTTACATCCCATGTGACCTTGAATTTTTGAAGTTGGTTTTTAAGGTTTAAGAAAAAACAGCATTAGTACAGGACGACGCCCCGAGGAACGCCAGATTTATGCTCCCTTTTAGAGGAGCAACTGTCCCCAAGCATCTCCATCTGGAATCTGCCTGAGAGATAGGACCAGAACCACCGCAACGCATTGCCCCCAATCCCCAATTCTCTCAGGCTTTCCATAAGGATTCCATGGTTGATGGTATCGAAGGCCGCTGAGAGGTCCAAAAGCATCAACAGGGTCACACTTCACATGTCGATGCTCAAGCAAAGATCATCTACTAAGGCGGCCATAACAGTTTCGACTCCGTATCCCACCCTGAAGCCAGTTTGAAATGGGTCCAGATAATCCATTTCATCCAAGACTGCTTGGAGTTGAAGAGCAACTGCCCTCTCAATCATGTTGTTTAGAAATAGAAGCTGGGAGACCGGTCTGCAACTGTTCATGTCCAAGGGATCTAGGGAGGGCTTTTCCATAAACAGCCGTAACATCGATTCTTTTAAGCAAGATGGAAAATAGCCCTCCTTAAGAGATGCATCTATGATATATCTCAGGTGAGTCCTAAGTGCATCTCCTCCTTGGAGGACCAGCCATGAAGGGCAAGGATCCAGAGGGCAAGTTGTCTTCTTCTCATTTCCAAGCAGCTTGACCACCTCCTTAGTACTCACAGATTCAAATTGATCCAGTATGATCTTATTCACAGAGTCACTGGACACCTGACCCATGGCCTCTGCAATAATGCTGGCATCCAAGTCAGCTCTTATCATTTAAAGCAGGGGCCCTCAAACTCCGGCCCTCCAGATGTTTTGGACTTCAGCTCCCAGAATCTCAGATCATTGGCCAAGCTGTCAGGGAGGGCATTATGAGGTAGGAAGGAAATTTGCATGTGGATGATGATTGGCTGAGGGACAAAGAGGAAGGAGGAGCCTTTGTGGGGCTCTGTAAGTCTATTCAGATTGACTGTAGACTACTGAGGTAGGAAGGAAATTTGGGCATGTGGATGGTGATTGGCTGAGGCTTCTGGGAGATGAAGTCCAAAACACCTGGAGGGCTGGAGTTTGAGGATCCCCGATTTAAAGCATGACAGTGAGCTGTGATAGCTCTTACAATGGGTCCTGGGGGGTGGGTACATTAGTCTGGTCCAAGATACCCCCACCTCGCTCCAATAATCCCACTATGCTTCTCTTCCCTTGGCCCTTTCACTCCTTCTTCCCTTCCTTCCCTTCCTTCCTTCCTTCCTTCCTTCCTTCCTTCCTTCCTTCCTTTCACCTCCAGCCAGCCAGGCAGAGAGCTGAGCCAAGCCAGAAGCAACCTTTCTCTCCCCCAATTCCTCCAGGGGCCAAGGAAGGCAGCAGAGGCAAGGCAGCAGTGAGAGGGGCATGGCCAGGACTGTAGATCCCCCCAAGGCCAGAGGACGCCAGCCAGGAGACAGTCTTCGCCCTTAACATCCCTGGCTCCCAGTGGCAGGGACGCAGTGGTGAATGGTGGGTGAGGCTGTGGGTGCCACTTTAAAGGGCCCTTCAGTCTGCCCTGGGAACAACCCTCACCCGTCCGAGGACAGACGATGCCAACTGACTGGTACCTTTTTCCTTGTGTACTTTCATTTCATATCTACTTGGACAGATCTGTGGTGGGACACTTGGAGGGAGATGAGCATGGGCAAGGAGAATATCATTCAGATGGCGAATTGGGGGGGGGGGGAGAGATATTGACTGTGGAACGGCTATACAAGATGTGCATGGTGCGCTAACGGGGTGAAATGTCGTTACAGCGGAAGAAGAGATTGATGTTTGATATCTATCTTCCCTTCTATTCACCCTGCTATCCCAAAAGAGAAGGAAAGCATACCAAAACAACCACAGAACCTTTGCCTGCTCTTGTGTAATACCAGGTCAGTCAAACATAAAACGTAGATAGTCCATGATCTCCTACTGGACGAAGAAGCTGACCTGGCTTGTTTCATGGAGACCTGGCTGGGTGATGATAGCTCAGCCACCTGGGATCAGGCCTTACCAGCCGGGTTCTCCGTCAGTGAGCAGGTAAGATGACGTCGCTTTGGTCCATGAAGACAATCTTGCTTTGGCCAGGATACCTATCCGTAAGATGGACCACATCTAATGTATTTGCCTCAGCTTAAAGACTAGGGAGTCTGGGGATTCTGTTGGTTTAATGTCCACCCCGTTGCTTAACAGACTCCCTAGCGGAGCTGACACAACTGGTCTTTGTGCTGCTGCTGGAGTCGCCTAGGCTTTTAGTCCTGGGCGAGCTCAACATCCCTCTCAAGGCCAGTTTAACGAACATATCTGGTGCAGATTGGGAGTCCATGGTCAGCTTGACAAACATGGGCCTTTCCCAGATAGTCTCTGAGCCCACACACTGTGCAGGTCGTACTCTCGATGTTGTCTTCTGAAGGAAACAGGCACATCCGTGGGTGGAGGTAGTCAATATCTCCACATTGTCATGGACCATGGATCATTTCCTGGTCAAGGTTGGGCTGAAGGCCACTATTCCCCCCCGTCAGGGGTGGAGGACCTATTAAAATGGTCCGCCCTCGAAGGTTGATGCAACCCACTAGGTTGCCAGAGGCAGAGGGTATGATGGCTGGTAATGCCTACGATTCAGTTGAAGCTCTGATCAATACTTGGAACAATGGTCTTACCAGAGCTATAGACACTATTGCTCCCAAGTGCCCTTTTTCAACCCGCTTCAAATCGCAATTTGTGGTATACTAAAGATCTCAAATTAATGAAGGGGTGGGACAACGGCTAGAGTGCCGCTGGCAGAAATATGGACTGATACCTGATAAGGGTTTTTTCTTAAATCCTATGGAGTAGCAATAGATGCAGCTAAGAAGTCCTTCTACTCTGCATCTATTGCATCTGCAAAGTCTCATCCAGCAGAGCTATTCAGGGTGGTAAGGGACTTGACTCAAATGCCCCCACCCTGAACTCTTTATTGGAACCTACAAAAGTCTGCTCTGATGCTTTTAATAACAACTTCGCAGACAAAATCTCTCAGATAAGAATCAATTTGGACTCTGGCTTTACAACAGAGGCGACAGGAGAGGTATCCAGAGCCTCCGCCTATACTGTTCTTCTGGATGCGCCGGGGGTTCAGGAGCCTCCCCTTCCTTCCCTCATTTCTTCCTTTGAGGAAACCACAATGGAGCCCAAGCTGCAGAGCTGGAAAGTCAGGAAAGGAAGGATCTAGTGTGTGTGTGTGTTTGCCTCTGCTGTTCCTATGGCTGGGAATGGAGCTGAGGACTGAGGACAGAAGAAAGGATTTTAAAATTTAAAATATTTAAATTTAAAATATATTTAATATTTAATAGATTTGAAATATATTATTTGTTTTGCTTCTTGATAACTATAATGTTAGTTCATTTCTGGAATTTGTGTGGCTTCTCTCCTGTGTGGACTCTCTGATGTGTCACTAGGTGTGACTTCGAAGAAAAAGATTTCCCACAATGCTGGCATTTGTATGGCTTCTCTCCTGTGTGGACTCTCTGATGTCTCACTAGTTGTGACTTCCAAGAAAAACCTTTCCCACAATGCTGGCATTTGTATGGCTTCTCTCCTGTGTGTCCTCTCTGATGTGTCACTAGGCTTGTTTTCCATGGAAAACCTTTCCCACAATGCTGGCATTTGTATGGCTTCTGTCCTGTGTGGACTCTCTTATGTCTCACTAGGCGTGACTTCTGAGAAAAACATTTCCCACAATGCTGGCATTTGTATGGCTTCTCTCCTGTGTGGCCTCTTTGATGCATGACAAGGACTGACTTGTAAGCAAAACGTTTCCTACAATGCTGGCATTTATGTGACTTCTTTTCTGTGTGGACTCTCTCATGACTCAAATGTTCTTCTGTAAAGAAGGACAATGACAGATGAGACTGAAAATCAGAGTTAAGAGAGGAGGGTGTTACCCCATGATTTAGCCCTCATCAACCCCTTCTTATTAGAGATGAAATTAAGAAAGTTTCTGTGAGTAACCGAAGCACGACCCTGCTGCTTATGCCCCTAAATCCATGGTACGATTGTATCCTCGCTTATAGGAGCTAGCAAAGAATGGTATCTGCTTTGAGGGAATGAGTGGGAGCAGATAGTCAAAGGAGTGTTGAAAAAAATATTCCATTAAACATGTGCAAAAATACTTTGATTGACAGGTGGCATCATATCTTGTGAGACTGCTATAGAGTGCTAAGTCAGAGCCCAAGGTATGATGGAAGCTAACTGCAGAGGCCCCTTCCTGCTATTTAGCACCATGATATGACTCACAACCAATACAGTATACAGCTCACATTTGGATTGGTGTGGATTGGATTGGAGTTGCATGTAATAATAATAATAATAATAATAATAAAACTTATTTGTATCCCACTTTTCTGTGACAAGACAATCAAAGTGGCTGACAAGACATTAAAATCCACATTTACAAAATTGTGTCCCAAATTCCGCCCCCCTTAAACAGGATTAAACATGTTACAATTAAAATATCTATTAAAACCGAATATATATATACAGTCGGCCCTATCCTTACGTGAGGGATCCATTCCGGATCCCACTGCGTCAGGTGAATTCCACCTATGCTCAAGCCCCATTGGAAACAATGGGGCTTGTGCATGGCGGCATGGCGGCGCGCAGGCACCCACATTCAATGTGGACAGAGCAGGATGGTGAAATTAATGGAAGTCAGAGAGGAGAGCTTGCAAATATTTGTATTGTTTTGCAACTCAAAATAGAGAACCTCCAAGGATTTCGAGGAAATCAACTGTGTTTATGACTAATTTTTAGTGTGAAAAGTGGTCAGTCATTGCCAATACCTATATCTGGATATTTGCTTTCGTACTCTGCTAAGATATTTCTGAGTTGCATGTGGGAGAGTCACCCTCAGATTTTAGTGTACATTGGCTTGTGAACACGATAGAAATTCAGAGCCAACAAGGACCTGAGACGCGGTGTGCTAATCCCTTTTGTCTGAGGTATTTGCATCAAACACCCATTGCATTCAATTTGTTTCACGCCAAACTTCCCCAGCACAAGAAATATTCTAAAGTGATATAAACCTTGCAGAACCCTCAGTTTCTACCCCCAAGCACCAATTTCAGTATAAATATCAGCCCCGACTTGTTGTTCTTTGGTGTCAGTCCAGTTACAGACAGACACTCTGTTTTCATGGCTAAGCACCTCAATGCACTCATCAACCCCAATTGTTGCGGGAATTACTGACCTCTTCCCATTCCAAATCCTCAGCAAATGTAAAGATCTGGATAACAAAGCCTTACATCTATTCATCACTTCCGCCTTTGTTACCTAGTTCTTGCGTGTGTGTGTGAACACTTATATGTATGTGTCTGTGTGTTTTGCTTTCCCCTTAAATAAAACACAAAAACATATTTCAAATGCCTCTGAAGATCTGTTTGATTCTGGACCTGCTACAGCTTGGCTGAGTCCAGAGGTCACTATTGCCCCAGTAAACCTATTTCTTTCTACTGAGCTAAGTACCAAATTCCCCTAAAAGCATAGCACTTGCAGGTATCCTCCCCAGACTCCAGCATTTTGGGTAACAAAGGACCTCTTGAATCAACCATGGAGCTATACAAGCTCAGGTAGGAAAAGACAAACAACATTAGACAAAAGCAGGTTTTGTGTCTCCCATTCCTCCCTTCATAGTTGTTACACATAATTCCTAAATGGAACCCCTAAATATGTCTGAAAACAGTGATTTGAGCTGGTTTTCAGAAATTCATTCAAACCAGTTTTTAAAATCTGTTAAGTTTGTGGCTGCCTCTCTCCTGGCCCTTCCCAGAGGTCCCTTCCTCTCCGCTTAGAGCTAGGCGATCCTAGCTTTGCTCCTGCCTTCCCCTCCTGGCTCCCAGAGTCCTGATCCCCTTCCCTTTCCCCAGAATTGGCAGTTTAGGATTGGATATTTAGAATCCTTACAAAGTGGAGGACAATAGTGCCTCACTAAAACTAGAAATTCCAAGATTCCACAGGAAGTGATTATGACAATTAAATTATGTGTGAAAGGGAACTAGGAATGGTAACAGAGCACAAGTTGAACATGTGTCAACAGTGTGATGCAGTAGCTAAAAAGGCCAATGTGATCCTAGGCTGTATCAATAGGAGTATAGTGTCAAGATCAAGGGAAGTAATAGTGCCACTCTATTCTGTTTCAGTCAGGGCTCACTTGCAATAATCCTGTGTCCAGTTCTGGGCACCACAATTCGAACAAATGTTGAGAAGCTGGAGCATGTATAGAGTGAACCCAAAATGGTGAACGGTCTGGAAACCATGCTCTCTGAGGAATGACTTAGGGAACTGGGTATGTTTAGCTTGGAGAAGAGAAGGTTAAGAGTGGATATGACAGCCCTGTTCAAATGTTTGAAGAGATTTCATATTCAGGATGAAGCAGGCTTGCTTTCTGCTACTCCAGAGAAAAGGACATGGAAGAATGGATGCAAGCCACAGGAACAAGGGACTCCACTTAAACTTTAGGAGGATCTTCCTGACAGTAAGATCTCTTCAATAGTGGAATATACTCCCTCAGAATTTGGTGGAGTCTCTTTCTTTGGAGGTCTTTAAACAGAGGCTGGATCGTCATCTCTCAAGGGTGCTTTGAATGTCTATTCCTGCAAGGCAGAGGATTGAACCGGATGCTCCTTGTGGTCTATTTCAACTCTTTGATTCTATAATTCTAAAGTGGAATTATATCGCTCTGACACTAAATTATGAAAGGGCCCTCAGTCTTCACAGGAAGGGCAATGGATTCAGGTTCCTTACCCACAGAGGCCACATTGTCATAATTCTCCACCATCACAGAACTGTACATAAGTTTTTGCTTCTTCGTCAACAGTTTCCATTCGTCTTCGGTGAAATAAACTGCCACATCCGCAAAGGTCACCTGCAACAGAAAATAGCCCTCGTCCAGAGAATGACTAAACAAAAGGGGAGGAAAGCACATGGTGCATTGCAAATATTATTTCAACACTTCAGAATTCAGTCCAGGAAAGAAACTTTAAATTCTGCAAGCAAACAAAAAGCTACAGTCTTTGAGATCCAGTTTGTCTCAAATCCTTTCAATATAATATACAATATGATAAAAAATATAATTTAGGCCATTTCTGGGATATTATTGATTGATTAACATACTGACTATCCCAACATGTATAGTACATTTAGTCACCGATGAATTATAGTGCATTTAGGCATATCTCACCTAATTTCAGAGGCAAATTTTATTTTTAAAAAACAGTTCTGGGGAGTACTCTGAGCTTGAAGGCCACTGGGACCACCCTCAGTTTAGGTCCAGAGATATTCTTCAGTATCCCCCAGCATTTCACAGATGGGGAAAGCAAGACACATGTGTACAAGCAACACCAGAAGGGTGTCAAGATGGCCAAAGTTGTTAATGATAAAGATCACACAAGCGAGGAAGGGTACAACATTTTGCTTTTGCCTCCAACTCCTGGCAAGGGCAAGACCCTGCCCCCCTTTCTCCTCCCCTCTTCCCTCTTTTGAGTAGATAGGATGCACACTCTTTTGAACATGAAATACATTTTGCAGCAACTGAACTGACCTGAGGAGAAGGGGGAAAGTGGGAGGAGGAGAGTGAAATAGGACATTTTCAAAGCCCCCTCAAAAAATGAGGTGATAGAGGATTACACCAGGACTCTCTCTGCCAAACTGCTACAGTATGTTCTCTGCTTACTTTCATGAGCCGGCCCAGCAGTGACCCAGGAGATTATCGCACTGTGTTCTGAGAACGTTCCTATCATCACGTGATGAGAACGTTCCTGGAACAGATATTACTGCATTAGTAAACTAGAACGTGATCAGACCGTGATCAGAACTGCATTTTACCGCACAGCGATTCCTGAAACCGTTCCGAGAACATATTCCACCAAGGCCGCCTCCGTCTCCTGATTGGCTGAAAGAATGACAGGCAGGGAGGCAGTGAAGCAGGCAGGCGAGCGGCTGCAGTGAGGGAAGGGGTGTGTGTGAGAGAGAGAGGGGGGAAAGGAGGAGGGAGGGAAGGGAGGGAAGAAGGAGGGATCGGGAGGAAGGCAGGGAGAAAGAGAAATGAGGAGAGATGAGCCTTGCAAGTTACATCCCAAACCTCCTTTGCAAGGCTGGGAAGAAGGAGGAGCTCCATGCAGGTCTCTTCAAGCCGAAGAAAAGCAAGTTGCCAGGGAGGGGACTGGGCCAAGGGCAGAGCCCCGGCAGCCATAGCAGCTCTTTAAACCGGTTAGAAAAGAAGAGTCCTCTGCTGTCATCCCAATTCCCCATTTTGGCTGCTTGTCAGCCTTTTGCCTCCTGTGTGTGTGCGCATGTAATGTGTGCCTTCATAGAATCATAGAATCATAGAGTTGGAAGAGACCACTAGGGCCATCCAGTCCAACCCCATTCTGCCATGCAGGAAATCACAATCAAAGCATCCCCAACAGATGGCCATCCAGCCTCTGCTTAAAGACCTCCAAGGAAGGAGACTCCACTACACTCTGAGGAAAGAGTGTGTTCCACTGTCGAACAGCCCTTACTCTCAGGAAGTTCCTCCTAATATTGAAGTGGGATCTCTTTACCTGGAGCTTGCATCCATTGCTCCGGGTCCTAGTCTCTGGAGCAGCAGAAAACAAGCTTGCTCCCTCATCAATGTGACCTCCCTTCAAATATTTAAACAGGGCTATCATATCACCTCTTAATCTTCTCTTCTCCAGGCTAAACATCCCCAGCTCCTTAAGTCGTTCCTTGTAGGGCATGGTTTCCAGACCTTTCACCATTTTAGTCGCCCTCCTTTGGACACGCTCCTTTTTGAATTGTGGTGCCCAGAACTGGACACAATATTCCAGGTGGGGCCTGTGAGCTTCCCTCCCTGCTTTAATTCTTGTCTGGCTCTTTGCTATGGAATTCTGGGAGTTGTTTGCTTGCTTTTGTGTGTTGCTCCAAACAGAGGAGCTTTTGTGGGTTCCTTCCTGGAGGGAAGGAGGAGAAGGTCCTGGGCATCCCTGCCATCCTTGCCTCCTGCAGGCTGCCAGCACAGGAGCCCCGCTGTACATGACACTAGAGGCCCCTGCAGAAGCAGCCAGACCCTCTCCCTCTTGCTCTCTGCTCTGGCCCCCCTGTTTCCCTCTCTCTTTCTCTCTCTTTCCCTTCTTTCCTCTTCTCTCACTTGTCCCAACTTTCCTCCCTTCCCTCCCTCACACACACACACCTTCCCTCACTGCAGTCGCTCGCCTGCCTGCCTCCCTCCCTGCCTGTCATTCTTTCAGCCAATCAGGAGACGGAGGAATGAGAGAACGGATTTGAGAACAGATAAGAATACCGCACACACCTCTGTTGGAACGTTCTCATCACGTTTCAGCTCTCTGGGAACACATTCATATCTGTACCCTCCTGGAACACATTTGGAACACATTTAAACGTTCTGAGAACCCGATTGGAACACATACGTGCGGTATACTCAAATGCGTTCCGTTCTCATCACGTGATGAGAACGTTCTCAGAACGCAGTGCGATAATCTTCATAGTGTTTGTATCTGTGATAGAGAGATGGAGGGATTGTGAAAAATAGAAAGGGAGGGAAGAGATGCTGAAGGTGAAATGGTAAAGCAGTACAGAATGGCAAGAGGGAAGGTTGGAGAGTCGAGGGAGAAAGGGAAGGCCTCTGGGAGCCAAGAGAGGAAGGCAGGAGCAAAGCCAGGATCGCCTAGCTCTGTGTGGAGAGGAAGGGACCTCTGGGAAGGGCCAGGAGGGAGGCCTTGGGGATTGGGAGGCAGCCACCAACCAGACAGATTTTAAGAACTGGATTGAGTGAACTGGTGAGAACACGGATCAGGCTTTTGGTTTCAGACATATTAAGGGGTTCTATTAGCAATTATCAGCAATGTCTATGAAGAGAGGAAAGGTGACATAAAAATTCCTTTTTCTCTTAATATTTTTGTCCAAACTGTTTAGCTCCATGGTTGAATCCAGAGGCCCTTTGTTATCGAAAATGCTGGAGTTTGGGAAGGACACCCACAAGTGCGATGCTTTTAGGGGAATTTGGTACTTAGCTGAAAAGAGAGAGATATAATTTGCTTGGGGCAAGACCGACCTCGGGATTCAGCCCAATTGTGCTAGGCCCGGAAGCACACAGAACTGCAGAGGCATTTGAAATAGGTTTTAATGTTTTATTTAGGGGAAAAGCAGAATACACACACACATGTAAGCGTTCACACACATGCACAAGAACTAGATAACAGGTGGAAGTGGTCAAGAGATGTAAGATTTTCATAATGGTAATACTTTACCTAGGCGGATCTGGATTCCAATTGCTGAGGGTCTGAAATGGGAAGAGAAGTCAGGAGCTCCTGTGACAAGTGGGGTTGGCAAGTGCATTGAGGTGCTTAGCCATGTAAACCGACAGACTGTCTGTCTGTAATTGGACTGACATTAAAGAACAACCAGTGAGGGCAGATATTTATACTGGAATTGTTGCTTGGAGGCAGAAACCGAGTGTTCAAAAAGGTTTTAAGCGCGTTAGAATGTGTCCTGGGGGGAAGAATGGTCTGAAACCAAATTGAATGCAATGGGTGCTTGGGGCAAATATCTCAGACAAAAAGGATTAGCACACTGGCTCTCAGTCTTTCTTGGCTCTGAATTCCAGTAGCGTTGAAAAGCCAATATACAGCATAATCTGAGGGTGACGCTCCAAGATGCAGCGCAATAATAACATAGCAGAGTACAGAAGCAAATACCAGATATAGATATTGGCAATGCACTGACCACTTTCCACAGTTAAAAATAAGTCACAAACACAGTTGATTTCATGAAATCCTTGGAGATTCTCTCTCTTGAATTGCAAAATAAAACAAATATTTGCAAGCACTCCTCTTTGACTTCCATCAACTTCACCATCTCTTGTACACACAACTCCAACCCAATCCTCACCAATCCGCATGTGAGCTGTATATTGTATTGGTTGTGAGTCATCTCCTGGTGCGAAACAGCATGAAGGGACCTCTGCAGTTAGCTTCCATCATGACTTGGGCTCTGACTCAGGACTCTATGGCAGTCTCTCAGGATATGATGCCACCTGTCAATCAAATCATTTTTGCACATGTTTGATGTAATATTTTTTTCAACAGTCCTTTGGCTATCTGCTGCCACTGATTCCTTCAAAGCAGTCCCCATACGGTCTCTTCTTTGCTAGATCCTATGAGTAAGGATACAATGGTTCCATAGATTTAGGGGTATAAGCAGCAGGGTCATGCTTGGGTTACTCACAGAATCTTTCTTAATTTAATCTCTAATAAGGAGGGGTTAATGAGGGCTAAATCATGGGGTAACACCCTCCTCTCTTAACTCTGATTTTCAGTCTTATCTGTCATTTTCCTTCTTTACAGAAAAACATTTGAGTCATGAGAGAGTCCACACGGGAAAAAAGTTCCATAAATGCCAGCATTGTTGGAAACATTTTGCTTACAAGTCAATTCTTGTTATGCATCAAAGAGTCCACACCGGAGAGAAGCCACACAAATGCCAACATCGTGGGAGATATTTTTCTTGGAAGGCACACCTAATGAGACATCAGAGAGTCCACACAGGAGAGAAGCCTCACAAATGCCAGCATTGTGGGAAATGTTTTTCTTCCAAGTCATACCTATTGGCACATCAGAGAGTCCACACAGGAGAGAAGCCATACAAATGCCAGCATTGTGGGAAATGTTTTTCTTCAAAGTCATACCTATTGGCACATCAGAGAGTCCACACAGGAGAGAACCCAAACAAATGCCAGGATTGTGGGAAATGTTTTTCTTCCAAGTCAAACCTAGTGAGACATCAGAGAGTCCTCACAGGAGAGAAGCCACACAAATTCCAGAAATGAACTAACATTATATTTATCAAGAAGCAAAACAAAGAATGTATTTTAAATCTTGTGGTGATAAGAAAAAGCCCTTGTGATTCCGTGTGTTAGGTTTGTGTGTCCATATGCCTGTTTATGTTTTTCAATTATATTTTGTTATTTTGAGGTTTTAATTGCCTTTATTATAGCTTATTGCTTTCGTTTATAAATTTGAGTGGGGATCATGGTGGTGGAATAGGTTAGTTAAACAGAGGGGTGGGATTGGCTGCAGCTGGTTAGAACAGTTATGGGAATGATAGCATTTGGAATTTGTTCGATGTTGGCTGAAGAAAGTTGGGGACAGGTATTAACAGAAAGGGCTTTTGTGGGAATAGCAAAGGGGGCCTTGTTATCTGTGGGACATAGACTGTGGGAATTGGAGGTGGGGGCCAGGTTTGGACGAGTGTGATGTTTTAGGTTTTGGGGTTTTAATGTTTGCTTTGGGGATGGCAGCTCTGACTTAAACACTGAATTTCTGATTATGTGTTTGAAATAAAGTTTTTGTTGTTTCAACACACTGGACTCATTGATGTACAGAAATTCTGCATTTGCACAAAATGTACCCTTTCTTCTCTCCTCAGCCCTCAGCTCCATTCCCAGACATAAAAACAGAGGCAAACACACATATATACTCAGAGAGACAGAGCTATATGTACAAAGCAGAGCCTTCCCAGCCTTTCCCTCCTGAGTCCAGCTCTGCAGCTTGGGCTCCATTCTGGAAGGAAGGAAAAAAGGCCATAGTCCTTCCCTTCTTCCAAAGGCCGACAATGGAATAAACAGCAGCAGCAGCAAAGGTCTTGCAATCCCTGCGCATGCTGACAAGGGGTCTTTGGGGCATCTGAAAGGAATGAAAGCGCCAAGGGAAGAGAAGCATAAAGGGACTGCTGAAGTCGGGGGGGGGGGGATTTGGGACCTGTTTCAGGCACCTTCCCCCCGGAACCCATTACTAGAGCCTTCCATAACTAACTATGATGCTTTAAATGACTATTTCACAGATAATGTCTCTCAGATAAGAGCCAAATTGGACGTCAGCATTATTGCGGAGGCTATAAGTGAGGTGTCCATGAGTAAGATCATACTCTATCAGTTTGAATCTGAGTACTGAGGAAGTGGACAAGCTCCTTGTAAGTGTGAAGAGGAGAACTTGCCCTCCCAACCCTTGCCCTTTTTATATCACCTGAAATATATCATAGATACATCTCTTAGTTAGGGCTATTTTCCATCATATTTAAAAGAAGCAGTGTTACGGCCGTTTATGGAAAAGCCCTCCCTAGATCCCTTGGACATGAACAATTACAGACCGGTCTCCTGTCTTCAATTTCTAAGCAACATAATTTTGAGGATAGCTGCTCTTCATCTCCAAGCGGTCTTGGATGAGACAGATTATCTGGACCCATTTCAAACTGGCTTCAGGATGGGATACGGAGTCGAAACTGTTATGGTTGCCTTAGTAAATGATCTTTGCTTCAAGGGGGGGGGGGGGGATGTAACTTACCAAACTTTAAGCTGTATTATTATGCAGCTTGTCTCAAATGACTAGAAGAATGATTCAAATTAGAAAACAAGACTTTATTGAATATAGAAAAAGCTAACCTGAATCTTGGTATACATGCATATATGTGGTATACAAAACCAAAAGATGATAATACTTTTAACCATCATGTTATAAGAAGATCATTGCTTAAAGTATGGTATAAAATGAGACATCAATTTTGGGGGTCATTGCAAGAAGCCTATTACAATAGAACAAAGAACAAAGATACTCCATGGCTAAGATATGGAGATTTAATAAACCAAACACCAGAAGGAAAATACAATATGAAATCTATGGAAGAACTTAATGAAAGAGGAAACATGAAGGATTGGTTTTTATACAACCAATTAAACAATTGTTTTAAGGCAGACAATAAATCTCCTGGGTTAACGATGGATAACAATGAAATAGATAAAATTATGATGACAAAAAAGGTAAACACATATCCAAATATTATAAACTATTCAAAGAAAGAGATCTAGAAGATGAAATTATTAAACACAGCATGGTAAGATGGGCAAGTGATATAAATAAAACTATAAGTATAGAGGAATGGGGAAAATCTTGGAAAGGAACAAATAAATTCACTCTGTGCCAAAACTATAAATGAAATTATATCAAAATGTTATACAGGTGGTATCTAACCCCCCAAAAACCCACCAGATATACAAAGCTGGTAATACTAAGTGCTGGAAATGCAGGGAACCCGAGGGAAGCTTCTTTCATATTCGTGGACATGCATTAAAGCTAAAGGATTCTGGCAAAGGATTCATGGAAGCATGCAAAACATTCTTGATATAAACCCTTTGAACCCAATTTATTTTTACTAAACATGACACACAACATAAAGTCAGTAAAATACAATAGAATTGTTTTATATATGGTCTCATGTGCAAGGATCTTATTTGTTCAAGTTTGGAAATCTACAATTAATCCTTCTATCGAAGATTGGTTGATTAAGAAATATGAAGCTAGAAATATGGATGTAGTATCTGCCTTACTAAGAGGGAAACCAAAAGAAGATTTAGAAATGGAATGGAGTTGTCTTAAAACATTTGAAGAAAAGGGTGATAACATTCCGTTAAATTAATAGTTAATATCTGGTCGATATTTGGTAATTTAAATACTATCATGGGAATATCTCAGTGTAATAAACATTTTTGAAAATAAAAAAGGAAGACCCACATCGTTGTTGTTGGAAACGCCACACACCGAGTTGTATAGCCACATTCTGGCTGCTCCTGGCCTTGCTGCAGGTGAGCCATTGACAGTTCGAGGGTGGCGACACGCTCCAACGCTGCAATGGTCAAAGGAAGTGTTTAGACTTTGCTTGTTGTTTCTTGCTCCCTTCACCCTTACATGTAAGGGCAATTCAGACTATGTTTTACCCCACTTCCCAAACCGGTTTAAAAGTTGGAAGTTCACACTCACACCAATTTTAACACAACTCTGTCAGGGGCTTGCACAAGAGATCCAGGGCAAATCCCCCTTAGTGCGTTTTTTCTGAAAGCGGACTATGGACCCTTTCCTTTTGAAAACAACCAGCTCTTCCCTGTTGCCGACAAATATGAACTCAGCCCCGGTCATGATTGGGTCAAGTTCAGGGGGTAGATTACCCTGATTGAGGTCAAGGGTAGTAGGAACTTGTTTCTGGGGAGATTCGTTATGGGGCACCCGGATCTGCCCAGTTCTATCCAGGGCAAATGAGGGAGTGGGAATGGGGCCTTTGTGACCTTCCTGGTGCTGGCCCTCCAGGTGAGCGATGCATTGGGCAAGGAGTCCCTCTCCTCATCGCCTGCAGCCTCTGGTTCCGCTGGAGGCAGGGCCTCTTCTCCAGCATCACCTGGAACAACGGACCAGAACAATGGACAACAACAGATGGATGTGTGCATGTGTGTTTGTGCATATTCATATATGTATATATGTGGAGGCATCTCTATCTAAGACCACTCAGACTTATACCTTTATGAACCTATATATATATGTGTGTGTGTGTGTGTGTGTGTGTGTATATATATATATATATATATATATATATATATATTAATAATAAATTTTATTTCTACCCCGCCCTTCCATGGAAATGATCAGGGCGGCTTACAAAATTTATAAAAACATTACAGTACAAGATTAAAAATTCAATATAACAGTTAAAACCATTACTACAAAAAACAGGAACAGGAAACAGTAAAATAAGAAAATACACATATCAGGGGCAGAAGAAAAATGCAAAAAAGTTCCATCGATCCAGGGTCAGAAGGGAAAGAAGGGGCAGGAAGAATAGACAAACAAATTAAGGTGGGAAGGCCAGCCGGAATAGATATGTTTTCAGCTGTTTTTTAAAGACAGCTAATGAGGCGGCGGAGCGAAGCTCTGCAGGGAGCTTATTCCAAAGTAAAGGGGCAGCAGTAGTAAAAGCCCTCTGTGAGGTCCGTGTAAGGTTAGACCTAGGGACCTCCAACAATTTAGTCCCGGATGTTCTGAGTGTGCGGGGTGGATTATATGGGGAGAGGCGGTCCTCCAAGTACCCTGGGCCCAATCCATTTAGGGCTTTATAGGTCAAAACCAACACCTTGTATTGAGCTCGGAAGCGAATAGGCAGCCAGTGAAGGTCTTTTAAAATAGGTGTTATATGGTCCGACCTGGAGCTACCAGCGACCAATCTGGCTGCCATGTTCTGCACCAATTGCAGCTTCCGAGTTTGGTACAAGGGTTGCCCCATGTAGAGCGCACTGCAGAAATCCAATCGAGAGGTTACCAAAGCATGTACAACAGACTCAAGGTCCTTTCGGTCCAGGTAGGGACGCAGCTGGCGTATCAGCCGAAGCTGATAACAGGCACTCCTGACCGTCGCATCCACCTGAGAAGTCAGCTGGAGCGACGAATCAAGGAGTACTCCCAAGCTGCGCACCGAGTCCTTCAGGGGGAGCGTGACCCCATTCAAGACCGGGTGACAGATCTCACCACCAGAAACCGGGGAACCTATCACCAGTACTTCCGTTTTCCCTGGATTCACACTGAGTTTGTTCTCCCTCATCCAGCCCATTACTGACGCCAAGCAGGCATCTAGAGGAGAGATGCCATCCTTAGTTACTGCATCAGTCGGAGACATAGAGAAAATTATCTGGGTGTCATCAGCGTACTGATAACACCGCGCCCCATGTCTCCGGATGATCTCTCCCAGCGGCTTCATGTAAATGTTGAATAGCATAGGGGACAAAATCGCTCCCTGAGGGACCCCAGATGTCAGGGCCTTCCTATCGGAGCAACAGTCCCCCAGCTCCACCATCTGGGATCTGCCCGAGAGGTAGGAACGGAACCACTGCAAAGCAGTGCCCCCAATTCCCAACTCCCTCAGGCATCCCAGAAGGATACCATGGTCGATGGTATCGAAGGCCGCTGAGATGTCCAAGAGCACTAACAGGGACACGCTCCCCCTGTCCATGCCCATATAATGTTTCAAGTCTATAGATCTTGCATACAACATCCATAGATACACCTATACATATCCATAGATACCTGTCTGAACATGTGCATGTGTATGCGCACGTATTTAAACACACACACACACACACACACACACATATATATATACGCACACAGAGAGAGAGAGAGAGAGAGAGAGATGCAAGCACATGTACACATATATGTTGGATTATACACACACACACACACACACACACACACACACATATATATATATATATACACAGAGAGAGAGAGAGAGAGATGCAAGCACATGTACACATATATGTTGGATTATATATACACACACACACACACACACACACACACGTATATACACACACACACACATTTATATATACTCTTCTACTTGCGTACAATTTAAACTTAAGCAAACGCATGGAGAAATATGCGGGTACATAAGCATGCACATGGATGCACCTGCACATGTATACACCGCCCACGTTCTGTTCAACATCAGTGTGTATATATAATTATAATTGCATATATGTTTACTTCCAGTCATAACAGCATAACTGCCCTGCGATTACTGTAACTGGAATGTTTATACTTTGTGATGTTTTTATGATCTGTAAAGTCGAAGGCTTTCATGGCTGGCATACACAGTTTTTTGTGGGTTTTCTGGGCTCTGTGGCCATGTTCTGGCAGAGTTTCTTTCTGACGTTTCGCCAGCATCTGTGGCTGGCATCTTCAGGGAATGCTTTGCCTCGAAAAATGCTTTGCCTGGAAAAAGGACCAGAGAGACCCTCTCACAGCCGCAGGAGTTTACTGCAAACCATGTTTAATGGAATATGTTTTTCAGCAGTCCTTTGTCTATCTGCTTCCAATGATTCCCTCATCAAAGTTGCCTCAGTCTCTTCTTTGCTAGATCCTATGAGTAAGAATACAAACATTATATAGATTTGGGGGCATCCAGAACAGGGTCATGCTCAGGTCTCTCACACCAACTTTATTAATCTAATCTGAAATAGGGAGGGGTGAACGTGGGGCTAAATCGTGGGGTAACATCTTCTTCTCTTAATGCTGAGATTGTCTTGTCTGTCATTTTCCTTGTTTACAGAAGAACCTGTCAGTCATGGGAGAGTCCACACAGGAAAGAAGTCACATAAATGTCAGCATTGTGGGGAAAATTTGCTTACAAGTCAGTCCTTGTCAAGCATCAGAGAGTCCACACTGGAGAGAAGCCATACAAATCCCAGTAATGAATTAACATTATTTTTCTCAATAATGAATACAAAAAATATATTTTCAGTCCAGTGGTGCTAAGAAAAGGCCCTTGTGGTTTTGTTTGTAAGCTTTGTGTGTCGTTATGTCTGTTTGTGTTCTAAAGTTGTATTTTGTTATTTTAAGGTTTTAATAGCTAATAGCATACATAATTACTTTGGGTTGTAAATTTGGCTGGAGATTGTGGGTCATGGTATAGGTTAGGTAGTTCGGGGGCTGGGATTTGTTATAGATGTCTAGAATAGTTATGGGAATGATAGCTTTTGCAATGTGTGGGGTGTTGGCTGAAGAAAGTTGGGGGCAGGTATTGACAGAAAGGGTTAGTTTCTGGGAATGGCAAAGGGGGGCTTGTTACCTGTGAGAATTGGAGGTGGGGGCTAGGTTTGGAAGAGGGTGGAGTTTTAGGTTTTGGGGTTTTAATGTATTGTTTGGATTGGAGTGGGCAGTTCTGGCTTAAACACTGAATTTCTCTGTGTTCTCAATAAAGTTCTTTGCTATTTCAACACATTGGACTCTTTGATGTGCAGAAGTTCTGCATTTGCACAAAACTGACCCTTTCTTCTCTCCTCAGTCCTCAGCTCCATTCCCAGCCATAAGAACAGCAGAGGCAAACACACACACTCACAAACAAACATACAGGATACACAGAGACAGCTATATTTCCAAAGCAGAGCCTTCCTTTCCTGCCTTTCTCTCCTGAGTCCAGCTCTGCACCTTGGGCTCCATTGCGGTCTCCTCAAAAGAAGGAAGGAAGGAAGGAAGGAAGGAAGGAAGGAAGGAAGGAAGGGAGGGGAGGCTACTGAACCCCCAGAGCATACCTTCCTTTCCCACAAAGGCCCCCAGTGGAATAAGCAGCAGCAGCTAGGCCCTGGCAATCCCTGCGCATGCTGAGGAGGGGCATCGAGGGGGATGTTGAGGTCGCCCAGGACTAAAAGCCTAGGCGAATCCAGCAGCAGCTCAAAGACCAGTTGTGTCAGCTCCGCTAGAGAGTCTGTTAAGGAACGGAGCGGACGGTAAACCAACACAATCCCTAGACTTTCCCTAGTCTTTAAGCTGAGGTAAATAAATTCGATGTGGTCCATCTTACAGATAGGTATCCTGGCCAAAGCAAGATTGTCTTCATGGACCAAAGTGACGTCCTCTTACCTGCTCACTGACAGAGAACCCGGCTGGTAAGGCCTGATCCCAGGTGGCGGAGCTATCATCACCCAGCCGGGTCTCTGTGAAACAAGCCAGGTCAGCCTCTTCATCCAGTAGGAGATCATGGACTATGTGCGTTTTATTTTTGACTGACCTGGCATTACACAAGAGCAGGGAAAGGGTCTGTGGCTGGTTTGGTATGCTCTCCAGCCCTTTTGGGATAGCAGGGGAAATGGAAGAGGAGAGAGATATCTGTCAGGGTCCTAATTGCAGCCCTTCTTGCAACACAAAAGGCACTACTTTGAAAAAGGAACAGCTTTTATTGAAGAAGAAGATACATGCAATAGAAGTGACTTTTTGTCAGGAATGAAAGAAAGTGTTAGTTATATCACTTTTATAACCATAAATTAACGCCACCCCATTAACCAATAAAGCTAATTAATTGGATAGCACTTCCCTGCGCAGTGTCCTCCCATCTGGGATTGTGGCAGCGTTTCTAAAAACTATTAAGCTCTCATGTGCCTTATCCCAACCACTGCACCTATCTCCTTGGACCACAGAACTCAGCCACACAACAGTTTTAATTAACATTATGGCTTAACTATATATATATATATATATATATGTATAATGAAACCCCATCAATCCTAATCTAATATGATACCGTATAAAAATATAGTAAGCATAAACACATAACAACACAATACAATATAACAATACCAATAACTCTCTATGTTCCCCCTCCTTTTACAGAGACCAGTCTTTTAAACTCAAGCCTCTGTTAGAAGGATGATTCCCACACATTCCAATCCTAGCAAACAATCACATTCTTTAGCCATGATCTCTCTACCTTTTTCTAGTACAGTGGGCCCTCGCCTTACGCGGGGATCCGTTCCGGATCCCTCCGCGTAAGGCGAATTCCGCCTATGCTCAAGCCCCATTGTAAAGAATGGGGCTCGTGCATGGTGGCGCGGTGGCGCGCGGGGTGCAACAGGCGCGTGCGCCCATGCAATTGAATGGGACGTGCCACCCCTTTTGCCCTGCACGCACCCCGCGGCTTGATAGCGTATGCTCAAACCGCGTAAAGCGCACCCGCGTATGGCGCGGGCGCGCTGTATCTTCTATTAATGCACATATTAAAACATATTATTTTAACCTACCATAAATCCCATCTATCTTAACTCTAATCTAAACGTAAACCTAGAATCCCAAATGAATAAATGCATGAATAAAAGTATTCATGACATATTGTGATTTCAGGCTGGTGCTCCTTCCCTGAATGAGACTGGCTCATTGCGACCTCAGGCTGATGCTTCTTGCCTGAAACATTGAGACTGCCCCATGGTGACTTCAGTCTGATGTTCCTTGGATGAAGGATTGACATGGTACTATTGTGACTTCAAGGTGGTGCTCTTTACCTGAAGGATTGAGACTGGCCCATTGCAACCTCATGCTGATGCTTCTTTCCTGAAGGATTGAAACGGAACCATTGTGATCTCAGCCTGAGGTTCCTTGCCTGAAGAATTGAGATGGTACTATTGTGACTTCACCTGAAGGATTCAGACTGGCCCAATTTGAACTCAGGCTCATTATGACTTCACGCTGATGCTCCTTGCCTGAAAGACTGAGATGGGAGAATTGTCACTTCAGACTGGTGATGTATACCTGAAGGATTGGGACTGGTCCATTGTGTGTCAGAAACAGTATATAAGGGTTCTGTCCTAAAGAGTAAAAATATTAGGATTTGGTTATTAAAGAGGAGTTATAGTTGTAGTTCATAGTAGGTAGTGTAGAGTGATGGGTTATAGAAAGCATGTAGTGGGAAATTAGAAGGACAGATCGAGTGGCTTTTAGATGAAGGAGGGCGTTTGGAGAGAGGGATGGGGTTGCAGCTGGAGACTGGTTATCAAGGAGGAGTGAAGCTGGCTTGGGAACACTGCTCTTCAAGGTGAGGCTGTCTGGGAGAAGGGAAGGGGAAGTAAACACAACCTTGGTATCTATGCAACCTCCGCTTGTGTTGCTTTAGCTTGGGAATTGGGGGCTGGCTTAGGGAGGGGTTGAGTGGGTTAAGAAGGGAGCAAGTTCCTTTGGACTTCAGACTTTGCAAAAAGGTGTGAATGGATGTTTCTGCCTGGATTCATCAATAAAGCTTCTTTTGTTTCAAATGGGTTTTATTTTTTGAACAGAGGACTGACTTAAGATCTCACCGTTTGTAAAGTCTCACAGTTTTAACTCCAATGGAGACCCAGGAACAAGAAGAGTTCTTGGGGAACCCGGTGGTTCTGGAGAGTCCGGTGGTGGAGGAGCAGGTGCCTTCTTCAGAGGAACTAGGGCCAAGCCCAAGACTGGGAAACCTCCTGAAGCTCACACCATCCAGGCCACCACTGGAGGATTTGGGTTTCTGGCACCAGAATGGGGAAAGGAAGGCCGTCGGGGGGCAGAGTGACAGCCTGGGACCTGGCAGTGGGGGAGTCCCTTGATAGCTGCCCCAGGACAGAAGAACCCCAGGTAGACGTTTATTGAATGGAGGAAGACATAAAGGAATTAAAGGACCTTATGAAGTGGATAGTGCCCAAGTTAAAGATGCGGAGGAGGAAGATGTCAGAGGCGAACCGAGGGCAGCTGATGCTCCTTGCCTGAAGCATTGAGACTGTCCCATTGTGATCTTAGGTTTCCAAATCCTTCACCATTTTAGTCGCCCTCCTTTGGACGTGTTCCAGTTTCTCAACATCCTTTTTCAGTTTTGGTGCCCAGAACTGGACACAGTATTCCAGGTGGGGGCTGACCAGAGCAGAATAGTGGCACTATTATTTCCCTTGATCTAGACACTATACTTATATTGATGCAGCCTAACAACGCAATGGCCTTGTTAGCTGCCACATCGCACTGTTGACTCATGTTCAACTTGTGGTCTACCTGGGACTCTCAGATCACTTTCACACCTAGTTTCATTCAGCCAGGTGTCCCCCATAAGTCTATATCTGTGCATTTCATTTTTCTGCCCTTAATGCAGTACCTTACATTTCTCCATATTGAATTTCATTTTGTTAGCTTTGGCCCAGCTTTCTAGTCTATTCAGGTCATTTTGAATTTTGATCCTGTCCTCTGGGGTATTAGTTACTCCTCCTAATTTGGTGTCATCTGCAAATTTGATAAGTATGCCTCCAATTCTGTCATCCAAGTCATTGATAAAGATGTTGAACCGCACTGGGCTCAGGACAGAACCCCGCTGGACACCCCACTGGTCACTTCTCTCCAGGATGAAAAGGAGTCATTGTTGAGTGCCCTTTAGGTTTTCGCAGGTCAGCTAATTACAAATCCATGTAACAGTTTCCTTGTCTAGCTTGTTTCATGTTTTTGTTTTATATACTGTTAAATTTGGTTAACTGCTATTAGTGAATTGCCAAGAGTGGCCACCAGATGGCGCTCCAGGATAGAAGTTGGGGAGAAGCCCAAGGAGGCTGCAATGCCCTGAGTAGCCACAAGAGGGCGGCATTGTATTAGGAATGTTCTTGATTGATAAAACCAAAGTCTATGGGGACTAATGTGATTTTCCTATTGGCTCCCCATTCCTGAAGGGCGTGGCCTCCTTCCCTTTACCTGGACCTTCCTCCGCTCCCATTGGCTGCCTATTCCCCCCCCTCGGTTGCCCTGAAAGCGAAAGGACCACCAGAAGGAAATGGGGGGAATTGCAGCGCTGCATCATGGGAAATTTGCAACCGGGGGGGTTGCGGTGGTGAAACAGAGCAGAAGTGAAGCTACATTCCACACCAGACCAATTCGGAGTGGAATCGGAGTGAGCTTGGAAGCGGTTTCTGTGAATTCACTTGTTACCGATTTCACCAAAATGAGGGGTCACTTTGGAATCACTGCGGAAGCCCCACGGAAGGAGCCCCCAATTAGACTATTTCGATCATGCCAAGAAGGAAGGGAAGATGGTTAGCCCTTAAATTAAAAGAGAAGAGAAATAGAAACCAAATCTTAAAAATCAAGAAAGACGGGAAAATATTATCAAGACAAGAGGATATTAAACAGACCTTCTTTGAATACTTCAAAAACTTATACGAAAGTGAAAATCTCAAGGTGGAAAACTTACTCGATTGGTGTAACATAGAAGAAAGAGTGAAACTAGACGAAGGACAAAGAAATTTCTTAGAGCCAGATATAACTATGGATGAAATTTTAGAAAGATAGAGGAAGGGAAAGCCCATAAAACCCCTGATGGCTTTCCCTTATATGTCTATAAAACATTTAAGGAAGAGTTATGCCACCCCTTAGACCAAGTTTCCAAAGAAGCTCTTACTGGTAAAAGACCAGATACATGGAAAGAAGCGAATGTGACCTTAATTGTGAAAGAAAGCAAAGCAGACGATGACCCCGCTAATTATAGGCCTCTCTCGGACTACAAAATATACACAGTGATTTTGGCTAAAAGATTTAAAAAGATCTTAAGTAAAATTATTGATGTAGATCAGAAAGGTTTTCTCCCTGGAAGACAACTAAAAGAGGACACACGGCATGCCTTGAATATTTTGGAGGACAATCATAGACATAATGGCAAGCAGCCAGGTTTATTTCTTTTAGACCTACAAAAAGCATTTGATTCTGTAAATTGGAACACAATGTTTAAAATCTTAGAGGCGATGAATATAGGAGACAATTTTCGTAGACGGATAGAGAGATTGTATTCGGATCAAAAGGCTAATATTTTAAGAAACGGAGAGAAAACCCCCTCCTTTCCAATTAAAAAGGGAACGCGTCAAGGATGCCCCTTATCTCCCCTTCTCTTCTTAGTTGTGATTGAGATCTTAATTAGGAAGGTAAAATTGGATACTGATTTGAAGGGAGTAACAATTAAAACACATACATATGAAATAAAAGCCTATGCGGATGATTTGTTTATAGATCTAGAGGAGCCCTTAGATAATGCAGATAAGCTTATCAAGGCTCTAAAAAACATTGGAGACTTTAGTGGTTTCAGAGTGAATTTACCAAAATCCACGATTTTAACGAAAAATATGAATAAAGAACAAATGTCCAAAGTAACCGGATTCACTGGAATTGAAGTTAAAGGGAAAATTAGATATTTAGGATTAATTATTTAAAATAAAACAAATGAACTCTTCGGGAATAACTATGGCTCTCTGTGGAAAAACAATTACAATGAAATTAATAATTGGAATAAACTGCACTTATCCTTCTTAGGTAAGATAGCTGCCATTAAAATGAAGATATTACCTAAAACCCTCTTTTTATTTCAAACTCTTCCTATTATAATCCCAGAGAAAATGCTTAAGGGATTTAACAGACTTCATTTGGGAGGGAAAACCCTTGAGCAAAACTAAAGGTCTTACAAGACACAAAGGAAAGAGGAGGGTTAATGGTTCCAAATATTAAATTATATGATGAGGCTAATTAAAAACTGGATTAATTTGCAGGATAAAGAATCATGAGAATTGGAAGGAGAAGGCCTTAAATTTGGAAGGCATGCTTTTCTCTTATATGACAAAGAAAAAGCAGATCCCTCGATTAACAATCATTGTATTAGACATGCGTTGTTTAGGATTTGGAACAAGTATAAAGGTCGGATAGTTATAGGATTCCCAAAATGGGCCTCGCCTTTAGAAGCCATTTACAGAACGAAAATGGAGAGAGAAGGGAATTGGATTATTTATGATGATCTCTTAAAGTTTAAGGGTGAAGAAATAGAAATTAAAACACAAAAAGATTTAAACTTACAAGATTTTAATCTGAATTGGTTTGAATATCAACAAATATACTCCAAAACGCAGCAAGACCTAAAATCATGGGAGAAAAAAGATTATAGTTCAGAGCTAGAAAAGCTTTTATTGATCAAAGGATATCAAAAAGGTCTGATGGGTAAAATATAAAAGGTGTTGCTAAACTGGGACTCAGAGCAAGAAATAATCAAGGAATCAATGATAAAACGGGCCAAAGATTGTGGTCACACTATCCATTTAAATCAATGGGGAAAAGCATGGAATCAAAGCATTAAATTGACAGTGGCCCAAATCCTTAGGGAACATTGGTAGAAGATGTATTTCAGATGGCATCTAGCACCAGCAAAATTGGCTAAAATACATAAAAATACACATAATATATGCTGGAAATGTCACAAAGCTATAGGTTCCTACTTCCATTAACCCCTGAAGCTGTTATTAGGGATGTTTGAAGATAATCTGGATAAGAAACATGGGAAAACCTTAATGTATATGGTTTCTATCGCCAGGATCCTGTATGCAAAGAAATGGAGATCGAAAGAGCGGCCCAGTCTTGAAGGATAACTATTTCCACCAAATTCAGAATTATAGTAAAGGGTAAACCGTTCAACAACAAAGTAAACCAATAGATTTCTTCCAGCATGCTTTCAGAGAGAGAAAAGTAAAAATCTCTTTAACCTCTAAGATAGTATCTCAAGATCTAGCTGATAATAGCATATAATTATATCACCCCATTTCTTCTTAATGTGGTCTAAGACTTTGCACCAGTCCTGAGAAACAGTCTCCCAGGAGCCTTCTTTAATCCTAAAGGAGAGTTTATCCATTTGCATCATTTCATATAAGTAAACAGACCATCTTCTAGAACTTATACTTCAAATGGACAACTGAACCGACAGAAGAGAAGTGGATTGCAAGAGAGGACTAAGCTTTATAAATCAATGGCGGCGGAAGTCTTTTAGTGAGGAAGATGAGAACGTTAGAAGAAGTAGTTGATAGATTAGCAAGGTGTGTAGAAGATGTAGATTCAGAGGCAGATTCGTAAAGAGAAGAGAGAAGATTAAGTAAGTGAAGAAGGTTAGAGTATGTATGAACGAGGAGGAAGAGACACGGAAAGTGTGATTAGTTGGATGAGAGAGGTAAGAAAGATAAAAGGAGCGAGGAGCTGATCTGAAGAAGGAATGAGATGGGAGAAGCCGAAGAACTGACTGTTGAACCTCTGAGGATAAAAGGCTACATACAAATAGTGATACGTCATATACCTTGTCAATGTAACTGTAGGTTGTTTTTTAGAAAGATGTATGTATGTTTTATTTTAAACTCAATAAACTTTATTTAAAAAGAAGAAGAAAGGAATCGCGTGTGATAACACAAAACGTTGTCGCCTGAATTTGCATCATTGGACCCGCAGTGGCTTCGGATCTGAGCTGCAAAGAGCTGCAAAAACCTCCGTGTGATAAACACCATCTTTGAGATTTCACAAGGCTCTGTGGTTTTGGGAACAAGAAGCTAATTACCATAATTGTTGTTGATAATAATAATAATTATTATATCCCATTCTCCCTCATAAAGGGACACAACTGGAATTACAAGTTTAAGACAATAAACTCTCTTACCCTGGAGTTTGCACCCATTGCTCCGTCTCCCGGTCTCCTCCGCTGGGAGGAGGGAGAGCGTGGAATTCTGGGAAAGGCTGGCGGTTGGCCTGGAGCCTGAATAGGGTTCTAGAAGGCTGGTGGCTTTGACCATTGGCTGCTTAGGAAGAAGAAGGGCTCCTTCTGGGTTTCCTTGGCAGGAAAGGGAAGGTGGGTGCTTTGAGATTTGTTTTGTTTTGTTTTGTTTTTTTGTTTTGTTTATTTTTAATTTATTTATTTATATACCGCTATTCCAAAGCAAGTAATTAGCAAGTAAGCTAATTTGCCCCCAACAGTCTGGGTACTCATTTTAGCGACCTCGGAAGGATGCAAGCCTGAGTCGAGCTTGGGCCCTTTTGCTGGTCTTGAACTTGCAACCTTGTGGTTTTGAGTGAATGGCTGCAGTACAGGCATTTAACCACTGCGCCACCAGGGCGATGGGGGACCCCCAAATTTGGTTCCTCTGTGAGAAGGGTGGCTGAGGGGGAAGAGAACCCATTTTGGAGTCAAGGATGGGGTCTGGAGGGTCTTCTGTAGGGAGGCAGCTTTGGGGGCTGGAAGCAAGGAAGGCCGCCTCCTCCTCCCCTCTTCTCTGGCTGCCAGGCCTCCTCTCCTCTCTTGGGAGTTTTTGTGGGACCCTGAGATTTTGGAGAGGGATCCAAGAGAATCAAAGGGAGGCTTTTAAATCCCTCCACTGGCTGCCCATTAGTGTCTGGGCAAGATACAAGGTGTTGGTTGTAACCTTTAAAGCCCTACATGGCTTGGGTCCAGACTACTTTCAGGAGTGCCTTCTTCCACACAATCCTCCCTGCACTGGAAAAAGTCTCCTAAAGCCTAAGAGGACTAGATTGGCTACAACAACCCAGAGGACCTTTTCTTCTGCCTCTCCTAGGCTTTGGTTTGACCTTCCGGAAGAGATCCATCACATCACCACCTTAGAAGCCTTTAAAAAGGCTGTTAAGACAGATCTCTTTCGGCAGGCCTTTCCAGATTAGGGCTTTTCACTGTCACTGACACTGTTATTGATACTGATACCCCGGCTACCCTGCATAGATAGAAGTTCTCCCCTCATCCTCTCCACCCTAATGTTTGACCATTTTATCTTTTTCTTATCTATATTGTAATTTATCTTACTTAGAGCCCAGAGAGACAGGCCAAAATAAAGCTGCTTCAGGTCACTTTGGAGGTATGCTATTTAAATGATGCATGTGTCCTATGAGGCCAGAAGCCATGCCAAAGCCATGCTACAATCGTAAGGACTGGAGCGCAGCTTTGGTGCAGCTTCTGGCCTCTTAAGATGCATGTGTCACCTGAACAGCATACCTCCAAAGTGACCCGAAGCAGCTTTATTTTGGCCTGTCTGTTCAGGCCCATAATTTACTTCTACAATTGGGACTTGGGTCCGGGAGGGAGGATTAGGGTTTGGCTATTATTTTAAATGTATAGTTTACACATATTGTATTTTATTACTCTTTCTTGTAACCTGCCTTTATTCCTTCAGGAAAAGGGGAGATCCAAATATATTATTATTATTATTATTATTATTATTATTATTATTATTATTATATTCACCCAGAGTTAGAGGGCATAAGAGTGGAGTGGAGTCATCACTGTTGTATATAATGATGCAGAAATGCATCAGTCAGCCTTCAAAGGAGATAGAAGGAGATGACATTGTAGATTCTTTTCTGTGTATTAACTGAACTTTGGATAGAGTAGAAGAATGTAAATTGAGTAACAGGATAGAAGTGTAGTAGTAAAGTAAGTATGAAATAGAGAAAGGAAACTTATGATACATGGAAAGGTATAGAATAATTAGAAGTGAGGAAGCTGAAATAAGATCTTTCCTATTCTAGAAGTGAGAAAGAAAGGGAGTAAGAAGATAGAGGTGGTAAAAAGAGAGGTATGTAGTTGAAAGTAGTTGTAAGTGTAGAAAGTAGAGGATACAGTTGGGTAGAGTGTAATGATGAGAAAGAGAGTGGTACAGTTATGAAGGAGAGAGAGAGAAAGGAGGAGAGATTTGGAAAGAATGAGAAAGAAGGTAGTAGGAAGGTAGGATGACATGCGGTTTAAAGAATGGAGGAGGTAGGAAGGAGAAAGATGTGGATGGAAGAAGTAGATGGTAATAATAAGAAAACAAGAACAAGTGTGATGTATGTTTGAATTGTAATTTTATTGATTGTATGGTTGTTTATTCTGAAAATAAAAAGAATTTGAACATTATTTATAGTTTGACCTCAGTATCTGCTGAGGTTTGGTTTCAGGAGCCCACTTAGTAACCAAATCCGTGGATGTTCAAGTCCTGTTACAAACAATGGGATTCTAGTATGATGTGCCTTACATAAAATGGCAAAATCAAGGTTGCCTTTTTGGGGATATATTGAAATGCAGAATCTGTGGATACTGAGAGCTGACTGTGAAAGGTTAAAAAGCAGTTGAAATCATCCTATTAAGAGAAATGTAACCCACGTAACTGGACTCATGGAGAAGTGGTCAGATGGAACCAAGGAGAATGTGTTTCTCTGGTTGCTTTCCCTGGAAAGAATTGGGAATCTTGGCCAAGGTGGGAGTTGATTCAGTTGAGGCTGAGAGAAGGAGGAGAGACCTCAGGACAAGAGCATTTCTCTGGGTTAGTTTGCCTGTTTCCTATTTTATGTTAGTATTTTGAGTACTGTCTTTCTTACAGTGGAACCTACTCCTGCTTTGTGAAGGCATCACAAGTTGGACTGGTTGATCTCACCTGAAAGCATCCTTCTGGAGGTCTTTAAGCAGAGGCTGGATGGCCATCTGTCAGGGATGCTTTGATTTGGATTTCCTGCATCGTAGGGGGTTGGACTGGATGGCCCTAGTGGTCTCTTCCAACTCTACGATTCTATGATTCTATGATTCTTATTCATTCATTCCTATTGTACCTTCTTTTAACTGTATGGTTGTATTATTTATTACATTTCATCCCATCTTTCTCCCATGGGTGGGTCTCAAGGTAGCTTAGAATACAAAATGTAGAATGAACAAAAGCATCTTTGGGTCTCCATTAGTCCAAAATGAGTTGGAGACACACCAGCACCACCAGCAGCAGCACCACAACAAAGCACTGTCACACCTTCTTCCCCTCCTTTCTTTCAATGGTCAGATCCCTGATTTTGTCACATCCCTAATTTTGCTTTAGGACTAACCTGCCCAATTTTCTTCTTTCACTGGCCAAAGACAGTGAGGCCAAAGTTGGAGATAAAGGGAACCTACCACAGGGCCCTGTCTACGTTGCAGATGGGAGTGAGCCCATAGCCATTGCGGAACAGGAGGAAGAAGAGGAAGAGTATATAACCAGGAAACATTTGACATTGTATGTTTTCTGCCACTCTTATCATGCTGAAAACATGCAGAAAAGAGTATCCATTGAACTCTTCTCCTGCATCACATTTTAGATGAGCTGATTTTCCTCTTTACTTAGCTGTCCAAAGCAATAGGCAAGTTAAAAAAATTCCTCCCACCTTCCCTCCCACCCTTCACTTTCACATGGCTCCTCTCTGTTTGTTCCCCTCTTCAGTGCGAAGAGGAAGATGCAGCCAGTCAGGAAGGCCATACAAGATCTGGACAACCCAGGCAAGGGGCACTTGGTGGAAGAACTGGAGAATCTTATGCTCAGCTGTCTGTTGAGATAGGCGACCACATCGGCGAGTGCTTGAAAGCTTATTCCAACAAGCAGGAAACTATACTTTGGCGAAGGTAAGCCTCAGCTACTTTCCTGCCAGGCCTTTTACCATGGAATCCAATGACCCCGACGGAAAACCCAGGACAGGGCTATAGAAAGGGAGCTTGTTTGGCTCTCGGTGGCTCCCCTTGAGGTCCAATGGACACGGCAGATTGCAGTCTGGAACATAGTTGAATGCAGGAGCAATCATGGGTCTTGGCTTCCATGTCGACCTGTTCTCAGTTTTAATACCCTCTAAGATGCTGAGTTTGAGGGATATGATTCAGCACTGTCAATAGTTGCCTTAAAATCTGAAACTGCGCATGTGCATATACTTCCAAAAGCCCCTTCTGATCATGTGCAGGGATCACCAGGGCCTTACTGCTGCTGTTTATTCCACTGGCGGCCTTTGAGGGAAGGGAAGGAGCGCGCCGGGGGTTCAGCAGCCTCCCCTTCCTTCCTTCCTTCCTTATTCCTCCCTCCTTTCCTTCTTTTGAGGAGATTTTGAAGAGGCCACAGTGGTGCCCAGGAAAGGCAGGAAAGGAAGACTCTGCTTTGGAAATAGCTTCTCTGTGTATACTGTATGTATATAGATATAGATATATATAGATGTATGTGTGTTTGCCTCTGCTGTTCTTATGGCTGGGAATGTTGCTGAGGACTGAGGGGAGAAGAAAGGGTCAGTTTTGTGCAAATTCACAACTTCTGTGCATCAGAGTCCAATGTGTTGAAATAACAAAGACCTTTATTGAAAACACAGCCAGAAATTCAGTGTTTAAGCCAGAACTGCCCTCCCCAAGCCAAAGAATATACTGAAACTCCAAAACCTAAAACTCCACCTTCTACCAAACCTAGCCCCCACCTACAATTACCATCATCTATCCCCCACTATTAACCAGCCCCACTTTGCTATCCTTCTCACACGCACAATCTCTCCCCACCCCAGACATTCGAAGAAGCTAGCTCCCTTTCTGTTACTACTGGTCCCCAACTTTCTTCAGCCAACATCCCACAAATTCTGAATGCTATCATTGCTATTCTAGCTAGCTGCAATAAATCCCAGCCCCCCGTCTAACTAACCTAAACCACGGCCCATAATCCCCAGCCAAATTTATAACCCAAAGTGATTATCTATACTAGTAGCAATGAAAACCTAAACTTAACAAAATATAACATAAACAGACATATGGACATAAAAACCGTACAAATAAAATCATGAGGGCCTTTTCTTAGCACTGCTGGATTGAAAAAAGATTTTTGTATTCCTTCTTTACAAAAATAAAGTTCGTTCACTGCTTGGATTTGTGTGGCTTCTCTCCTGTGTGGATTTTCTGGTGTGTCAGTAGGTCTGACTGCTGAGAAAAACAGTTCCCACGATGCTGGCATTTGTAAGGCTTCTCTCCTGAGTGGATTCTCTGGTGTGTCAGTAGGTGGGACTGCCGAGAAAAACAGTTCCCACAATGCTGGCATTTGTATGGCTTCTCTCCTGAGTGGATTCTCTGGTGTGTCAGTAGGTGGGACTGCCGAGAAAAACAGTTCCCACAATGCTGGCATTTGTATGGCTTCTCTCCTGTGTGGACTCTCTGATGTTTCACTAGGTCTGACTTCCAAGAAAAACATTTCCCACAATGCTGGCATTTGTATGGCTTCTCTCCTGAGTGGATTCTCTGGTGTGTCAGTAGGTGGGACTGCTGAGAAAAACAGTTCCCACAATGCTGGCATTTGTATGGCTTCTCTCCTGTGTGGACTCTCTGATGTTTCACTAGGTCTGACTTCCAAGAAAAACATTTCCCACAATGCTGGCATTTGTATGGCTTTTCTCCTGTATGGACTCTCTGATGTCTCACTAGGTGTGGCTTCCGAGGAAAACCTTTCTCACAATGCTCGCATTTGTATGGCTTCTCTCCTGTGTGGACTCTCTGATGTTTCACTAGGTCTGACTTTGAATAAAAACATTTCCCACAATGCTGGCATTTGTATGGCTTCTCTCCTGTGTGGACTCTCTGATGTATCACTAGGTGTGCCTTCCGAGGAAAACATTTCCCACAATGCTGGCATTTGTATGGCTTCTCTCCTGTGTGGACTCTCTGATGTGTCACTAGGTGTGACTTCCAAGAAAAACTTTTCCCACAATGCTGGCATTTGTATGGCTTTTCTCCTGTGTGGACTCTCTCATGACTCAAGTGTTCTTCTGTAAAGAAGAACAATGACAGATGAGACTAAAAATCAGAGTTAAGGGAAGAGAGTGTTACCCCATGATTTAGCCCACATTAACCCCTCCTTATTAGAGATTAAATTAAGAAAAATTCTGTGAGTAACCCAAGCAAGATCCTGCTGCTTATGCCCCTAAATCCATGGAACGATTGTATATTTACTTATAGGCGTTAACAAAGAAGAGATTGGAGGGGGCCTACCTTAGGGCAATCACTGGAAGGAGATATTCAGAGAAAGGACTGTTGAAAAAATATTCAATTAAACATGTGCAAAAATACTTTGATTGACAGGCGGCATCATATCCTGTGAGACTGCCATGGAGTCCTGAGTCAGAGCACAAGACATGATGCAAGCTAACTGCAGATGCCACTTAATGCTGTTTGGCACCAGGAGATGACTCACAACAATACAGTATGCAGCTCACATGTGGATTCGTGTGGATTGGATCGTAGTTGTGTGTACAAGGGATGTTGAACATGATGGAAGTTGGAGAGCATAGCTTGCAAATATTTGTATTATTTTGCAACTCAAGATAGAGAACCTCCAAGGATTACGATAAAATCAACTGTTTGTGACTTTTTTATAAGTGTGAAAAGTGGTCAGTGCATTGCCAATATCTATATCTGGCTATTTACTTCATTACTCTGCTATGTTATTGCTGAGCTGCATCTGAAAGTGTCACCCTCAGATTGTAGTGTACACTGACTTTTGAACGTAATCGAAATTCAGAGCCAAGAAGGACCTGAGAGCCAGTGCGATAATCCTTTTTGTCTGAGATATTTGCATCAAGCACCCATTGCATTCAATTTGGTTTCAGAGCATTTCCCCCCCACAGGAAATATTCTAAAGTGACTTAAACCTTTTTGAACACTCAGTTACATGGATTTGTAACTGGTTGACTGCTGAACCCAATGGGTGCTCAATAATGGCTCCTTTTAATCCTGGAGAGAAGTGACTTGTGGGGTGCCACAGAGTTTTGTCCTGGGCCCAGTGCTATTCAACATTTTTATCAATGACTTGGATGACAGAATTGAGGGTATACTTATCAAATTTGCAGATGACACCAAATTAGGAGGAACAGCTAATACTCCAGAGGACTGGATCAAACTTCAGAATGACCTGAATAGACTAGAAAGCTGGGTGAAAGCTAAAAGAATGAATTTCAACACAGAGAAATGTAGGGTACTGTACTAAGGGCGGAAAAATGAAATGCACAGATATAGGATGGGTAACACCTGGGTGAACAAGACTACATGTGAAAGGGAGTCCAAGTAGACCACAAGTTGAACATGAGTCAACAGTGTGATGTGGCAGCTAAAAAGGCAAATGCAATTTTTGGCTGCATTAATAGAAGTATAGTGTCTAGAACAAGGGAAGTAATAGTACCACTCTATTTTGCGTTGGTCAGAGCCCACCTGGAATATTGTGTCCAGGTCTGGGCACCACAATTCAAAAAGGACAGAACAATGGAAGCAAGGCACAGGAAAAGAGGTTCAACCTAAACATTAGGAGGAACTTCCTGACAGTAAGAGCTATTCAACAATGGAATATTCTCCCTCAGAGCATGGTGGAATCTCATTATGGTTATTCTTATTCTTATTATTAATTTCTAAATCACTCCTTCCTTGAAGGGTTTTAAAGGTCTTTGAAGGTCTATAAACAAAGGCTGGGTGGTATCTGGCAGAGATGCTTTCAATGTGTATTCCTGCATAGCAAGGGGTTGAACCAGATGGTCCTTGTGGTCTATTCCAGCTCTATGATTCAATGATTCTAAAGTTGAATCATAGTGCCATGATAATGTAGTATGAAAGGGACCTCAGTCTTCATAGGAAAGGCAATGAAGTCAGCTTCCTTACCCACAGAGGCCACATTCTCGTAATTCTCCATCATCACATAATTGTACATAAGTCGCTGCTTCTTCGTCAACAGTTTCCATTCGTCCTCAGTGAAATATACTGCCACATCCGCAAAGGTTACCTGCAACAGAAAATAGCCCTCATCCAGAGAATGATTAAGCAAAGGGGGAGGAAAGCACATGGTGCCTCCAAATATTATTTGATCACTTTAGAATTCAGTCCAGGAAATAAACTTTAAATTCTGTCAGCAAGAAAAAAGCTACTGCCTTTGAGATCCAGTTTGTCTCGAATCTTTTCAATATAATACACAATATAATTTAGGCCATAGCTGGGATACTGAAGATGGATTAGGATACTGACTATCCCAACACATACAGTACATTTAGCCACCAAAGAATTCTGGTGCATTTAGACATTTCTTGCCACATTTCAGAGTCAAACATCATTTTTAATAACAGTTCTGGGGAGCACTCTGGGCTTAAGGGTCACTGGGCCCACCCCCAATTTATATCCAGAGACATTCTCCCATAGCCCCCCAACATTTCACAGATTGGAAAAGCAAGACACATGTGGACAAGCAACCCAGAAGGCAGTAAAGATGGCCAAAGTTGTTTATGAGGAAGATCACACAAGCTAGGAAGGGCAAAGGAGTTTCCTTTTGCTTCAGCCTCCTGCAAAGGGCCATATCCTGTCTCCTCCTTTCCTTTTCTCTCCCCACTTTTGAGTTGATGGGCTACAAACTCAGTTGCACTCAGGAACTGAAGTGAACTGAGAGGGGAAAAGTGGGAGGAGGAGAAAGCAACCGGGACATTTTTAAAATCCCCGAAAAAGAAGTTTGACAGAGGATTAACCAGGACTGTCTCTGTCAAACTTGGACAGTATTTAATTTACAGTGGAGCCTCGGGTTACGAAATTAATTCGTTCCGCTGTCAATTTCGTAACCCGAAAGGCTTTCGCAAGCCGAATCCCCATAGGCGCTAATGGGGAAAAGCCGCTTTTTGGTGCGAAATCGCGCCGAAAAGCACCAAAAGTTTTTTCGGAACCCGAAAAAACTTTCGTAACCCGGAACAATTATTTCCTATGGGTTTTTTTCGGATCCCGAAAAATTCGTAACCTGGGTCTTTCGTATCCCGAGGTTCCACTGTACTTCCTTTCATAAATTGGCCCAGCAGTGGCACAGATGAAGCTATTAGGATAGTGACTCACCAAAGAGTTGTTGTACCTCGGCATCCCCTTTCTGTTGGAGCCCAACTCCCTCCACTTGGCCTCTGTGTCAGCCATCAGGTGGGCAGGGGTCCTGGTGGCCCTGCACTTGGTCACTTCCAGCAAGAGAGGCCCCAAAGCCGTGTCCAAGGAGGCCGAGATGAAGTTCCTGAGAAAAGGGACCAGGGTTAGGATTGGATTGGCAAGAAACCCTGCAGCACTCAAAGATACAGAGAACAGCATCCTGCTGGTGACATACACAGGTGACATATGCCTCCTTTGGGCCGATGCAGAGCTGGGTATCCCCTTCCTCCCTCTGCTTCAAACAAAGCCCCCTGGAGCTAGCATAGATTCACTCCAGGTCCCCTACACAACAGATACTCCATGCCTTCTTAGAGTGGTGGGGGATTAGGGGATGGGGAATTGGAGAGGGCCCTGGTTATGTCCCCGTAGCTAGGTGTGAAATGAGTGTATCATTTGTTGACACCTCCTGACCTCCCCAGTGGCCCTCAGAGGAAGATGTCTTCATTTTGCTTCTCACTACATAAACACAGCTGGATGCTTCCCTTAAACCTCACACCCAACACTCTCACTAAGCATGGAATGGCGATGTGGGATTGCTTCCACAATTCTTTGGTAGGGTGTCAGTGAATGGCCAGTTTTAGCCTGATTCCACCTGGAGCAACACTGGAGAATAGAGGGTTCTGCTGGGTCAGGCTGTCTGGCCTGGTGGTTCCTCATTCTCCCAATGGCTCAGTCTCTCAGCTGCAACCTTTCCACACAATCCTGGACTGAAACATTTAAACAAAGGTCCTCTTCCAGCTCCAGGAATAAAGACCTACCTTCAATACAAGGACCCTGATTCCTGCAGCCCTAGAAAGGGCTCTTCTGCAGTCCTTTATGGCCGGAGCTTCCCTGGGTCAGAGGCCGTCTCCTCAGCCGTAGAGAAGGGTTGCTCTGAGTGCGAAGGAGGAGGAGGTCCAAGGGCTGAGGGAGGGAAGGCAATGGGGAAAAGGTCAGTGCCAATGGCCATGGAGGGCAGAAGATGACAATGCCTAGGAAACTCATCTGAGTCCCAGCCCTAGGAATGAGTGGCAGGAGTTAGTCCAGGGGGCTGAGGGGGTCTCCTTTCCCAAAGGGGGAGGCAAGGACCAGTGGACCCTCCCCACCTAGGGCCCAAAGGGAGGGTGTCTTTCCCCACCTTTCTCTTCCAGCCCCCAAAGCCCAGCCTCCCCACTGGCCCTGAATCCCTGCCTCCCCTTCCTTCCCTCCTTCCTTCCTTCCTTCCTTCCTTCCTTCCTTCCTTCCTTCCATTCTTCTTTCCTTCCTTTGCCCCACAATGGAGGGCCAGAGGCACAAAGGGACACACTTCCTCCCTTTTGGCCCAAGGAGCCTGGCCTCCTTCTCTCTCTGAAGCCTCTCGGTTCAACTCAGGCCTCAGAGAAGGTTCCGGAACATTCCCCACAGGCACAAGCAGCACAAAATGGCCACCGGAACACAAAATGGCCTCCTAAGTGTCAACGCTTGGCAGTTGGCAGTTTGAGGCCTTCAGGGAACCCAAAATGGAGGATGAAAGGGCCCCAAAGTCGGAAGGGACCCCAAACAGGATTTCTGATCCTAAACAACACTGAAAGGTTTTCCTGATGGCACCCGATGGCTGTGAGAACACAAAAAGTCCCCAAACAGGATTTCCAAACCTTAACATCACTTAAACATTTCCCTGATGCTATTGAAAGGAGGAACCTGATCCCCTCCTCAATTACAATCAATAGTGAAAGATGTTGATGTTAATATTAAGAGTGCCCACCATCCACAACCCAGTTCAGGTCTTGACTGCTCAGGGAGGCCAGTCCAGCTGCAGGTGGCCCTCCGTCCGTCCGTCCGTCCGTCCTCCTTTCCTTCTGCATTCCTTCTCTTTTCCCCAGCATCAGCCCCTTTCCCAAGAAGGCTGCATCTGCACTATAATAATAAGGCACTTTGACACCGCTTTAACCTCTCAGTGCTATGGAATCCTGGGATTTTACCTTTGGACACTTAGCCTTCTCTGCCAGAGAGCTCTCATGCCACAACAAACTACAAAACCCAGGATTCCATAGGATGGAACAAGGAGAGTTAAAAGGGTTTCAATCTGGATTATTTCTATAATGCAGATAAAGCCTAAATTGGTTATAAAAGGATAGAAGCACCCAAGTCAAATTTTTGTCCTTTTAAAAATGGTTTTGCTTTTTAAAAATATAAGCAGTTTTTTTTCCAGTCTAATCCTTATTCTTCTTGCTGTTCATTGTTTGTATGTTTGTTTGTTTCATTCTTGGTAATATGAGTTATTCTGGTCTGCCTCCTTCCTTCTTGCCTGAAAATCTATTAATAAGGAAACTGGGGAGGCTTTTAAAACCTCCCAAAGAAGCCACTTTTAGCCTTTTTTGGGGGACTAGCTTCCTCTTAAAAGCCAAAGCCCAATGTTTGTGAAGAAGAAGAATAAGGCTTGTGTTAAAACTATCTTCCCATTTCTGATCCCTTTTAAAACCCATGTTCCCCAGAAGGAGTAGAGCTGTGTAATAAGAAAACCCTCTCAGAAAAGAGACACAAAAGACACACAAAGGGACACACTTCCTTCCTTTTGGCCCCAGGAGCCTGGCCTCCTTCTCTCTCTGGAGCCTCAGGAAAGAAAGAGAAGCCTCTGTTCAAGTGAGGCCTCAGAGAATGTTCCGGAACATTATTCTCCACAGTCACAAGCAGCACAAAATGGCCGCCAGAACACAAAATGGCCACTGGAACACAAAATGGCCACCAAAACAGAAAATGGCCACCAGAACACAAAATGGCCGCCAGAACACAAAATGGCCGCCAGAACACAAAATGGCCACTGGAACACAAAATGGCTGCCAGAACACAAAATGGCCACTGGAACACAAAATGGCTGCCAGAACACAAAATGGCCACCAGAACACAAAATGGCTGCCAGAACACAAAATGGCCACTGGAACACAAAATGGCTGCCAGAATACAAAATTGGCAGCTGAAACACAAAATGGCTTCCTCTGCCTGAGTGCTCAGCAGTTGACATTTGAGGCCTTCAGGGGAGAGAGAGAGACAGAGGGGAAGAGTGGAGGGGGGTCCTGGAGGGAGGGGGCCTTGGGAGATATAGGGCCTTCCTGAGATATTTGGTGTTTGCTTCCTAACAAAGGGGTTTCTGGCCTCATAAAGGATTTGGGGCAAACTGGATCTGAAAGGCAGTAGTAGCCTTGTCTCTTGCCAATGGGATTTAAAGTGTAATTCCTGGACCGGATCTCCCAGCATCCACAGGGCCAGAAAGAAGAGGGGTCCAGCCCTGCAGTAAGGCCCCTTCAATCCCTCTGAAACAAGGACTACAACTCCCACGTCTATTTTCTTTCTTTCTTTCTTTCTTTCTTTCTTTTCTTTTCTTTCTTTCTCCTTAGCTGCAATGTGTTAGTGGTGTTACTTCTCTTGTTGTTGTTGTGTGCCTCCAAGTTGTTTCTGACTTATGGCGACCCTAAGGGAAGCCCTTTGCAGGCTTTTCTTGGCAAGATTTGTCCTGAAGTGGTTTTGCAAGTGCCTCCTTCTGAGGCTGAGAGAGTGTGACTTGCCTAAGGTCACTCAGTGGGTTTCCATGGCCAAGAGGGCATTCGAACCCTGGTCTCCAGGGTCAAAGTCCAGCTCTCCAGCCACTAAACCACGCTGTCTCTTTCTTGAGGCTTTGTTGTTTTTTGTGCAGTGGCTCCAAGTCATTGTTGACTTCTGGGGAGCCTCTCCTGGGGTTTTCTTGGCAAGAGTTGTTCAGAGGAGGTTTGCCATTGCCTTCCCTGAGGCTTGGAGAGTGTGACTTCTTGCCCAAGGGACCCAACTGGTTTCATGGTGGAGTGGGGCACAGGCCTCCAGACTTGTAACCCAACACTCAAACCACTGCACCACACTGCCTCCCGTTTCCATGTACAACCTGAGAAACTATTGCAGACTTTCTTCGGTTCTTCATTTGTGTCTTCAAGTAGTTTTCAACTTATGGCGACCCTAAGGCAACCTTATCATGGGGTTTCCTTGGCAGGTTTCTTCAGAGAGGGATTGCCATTGCCATCCTCTGAGGTTGAGAGAGAGTGACTTACCAAGGGTCACCTAAGTCCAGAAGACACTGCAGCAATTATCCAATCTGAGACCACTTTAACTGCCCTGGCTCAGTGCTAGGGAATTCTGGGAAATGTAGTTTTGTGAGACATTGAGCTTTCTCTGCCAGAGAGCTCTGGTGCCATAATAAACTCCAGTTCCCAGGATTCCCTAGCACTCTACCAGCGCTCTCAAACTGGACTATTGCTGCAGTGTATTTTGGACCTTTCTTTGCCGCAAATTGTCCATAGCCTGCAATGCATCTCCTAATTCTGTTGGCAGTCCCTCCCTCCCAACACTTTAGCCTTTCCCCCAAAACCAGCATAAAGCTGGCAGATGGAAAGACGTTTTAAAGCAGCATTTAAATCTGCCATATTTTATTAAAAGACTAAATGTCCCAAATGCTATTATCAGTTTTGTAGCTATTATTACAGAAAGAGATAGAGTGCAAACTCCTGAAGTACCTTTATTTTCTGGAGTGAGATGGGCTTTTCCAACTGACTCACTGTGATGATCTCAGGTGGTCCAAGCAGCCAAACTGCGGCCCTGTAATAATAATAATAATAATAATAATAATAATAATAATTTTATACCCCTCTCTTCAGCCAAAAGGCTATCAGAGCGGCTTACAAAGTGCTCATTAGACATTTAGACATTATGGCTCTTAGCCCACCAGATCCTTAAATTCCTTAAATCACACTGCCATCATCCAGTGATTTATAAAAGGATTTCCCTTAATCTACACTGGGACCAGTTAAGGAACCTTATTTCTCCTTCTTTACTGATCTTCCCAAGCATCAACCAGTCCAAGACACGTGTAAAAGGAGCGTTGAGTAGTAGATACTCTAAGGAGGTATGTATTATGAATAACAAAATGTATAACTGAAATATAAGTCATACAAGATATTGCAGGTACAATATTTGTAAGTATATAATATTCAATTCATACAAGCTGTTAAAACAAATAAATAAACCCAAGTGTCTAATTCTGAGACTAACTTCCAAGATCCGCTCTTTAACTCTCTCTCTCTCGATCTCCAACCGACACAATTCCCCCAACTGTCTCTTGGTCTCTCAGGCCTTATATCTCCTTCTCACGGAAGCTTCCAGAAGGACCTTTATCTTGCTCTCTGATTGGTCAAGAGAGCCTTCCATAGCAGTGATGTCACTCTGCATTTGCATATACCTCCCTTTTCTGCCTGAAGAACACCTCCATTGACTGGAGCCCAGTCATTACACTTTCCCAAGGCAAGGCTTGCCCCTATTTCCCAATGTTGTTCTTGGGGTCTGCCTTCCAGTTGTTTCCAGGTCTTATGGTGACCTTAAGGGAGTCTCTGAAGGGGTTTTATTGGCAGGTTCCTTCAGAGTGGGTTTCCCATGGCCATCCTCTGAGGCTGAGAGAGTGTGACTTGACCAAGGCTTCAGTTATTTTGGAAGCCTCTTTGCTTTATCTTCTAGAAGGCAGCTGAAGTGTTGCTTCTTGCTCTGAAGAATGAGAGGAACCTTCTGGCATCCAAAAGGCTAACATTCTCTGGAGTTATGTCTGATAATATGTATATATAGGATTGCATTACATGCTCATTTATTAAAAGGTTTATAGTGCACCCCATATCATAGGATCTCATAGATATGTCCCTTAATAGCAGTTAACCAAATTAAATAGTATATAAAACAAAAACATGAAACAAGCTAGACAAGAGGCCTCCCGGCTGCGCCTGGCCCTTTCGCGTTGGCGGCAGCAATGGAGCTGTGGCTGCAAGGAGGCCAAGCCTCAGACTCCTCTCTGCTGCCGCCTCTGCCTCTGAGTGAGGGCCGGGTGACTGGGCTGGGGGCTTCTTGGTCTCCAACACACGAACCTGGCCCTTTTGTGCCAGCGGTGGCGGCGAGGAGGCTGAGGAGGCCTCTTATGTTGCTGCTCCGCCACCTTGGCCTCCTCGTTGCCAAGGCCAGGGGAAAGGCCAGGTGTTGCTGCTGGAGGCCAAGAGGCCTTTCCCCCGGAAGTGTGCTGGCAGTGGAGAGGAGGCCGAGGAGCAGTGACAGAGGCCTCCTCGGCCTCCTCTCCACCGCCGCCACGGCGCAAGGGCCGTGTGGGGCTATTGGAGGCCAAGAGCATGCAGGCTGAGGTGGAGAGGAGGCCTCTGGCGCTGCTCCTCCGCCTCCTCTTCGCTGCCACTGCCACAATTACTGCTACCTCCACTGGCCTCCAACACTCCCACGTGATCTTTCCCCCGACCGTGGCAGCGAGGAGGGAAAAAGTTGGGGAGGGGAGGAGAGGAGAGGGACTTTTGTCCCCAGTGTCGGTGCGCATGGACTTGAGCATACGCGGATTTTGGAATACGTGGGGGGGGGGTCCATAAGGGATCCCCCGTGTATACCAGGGGCCCACTGTATTCGCAAGCAAAGGAGGGCCAAGAGAGCCCTGGAGAGCCTTGCCTTGGAGTGGCTCTGGATCTCTGGTGCCGCAAAAAACTACCAATCCCAGGATTCCACAGGAAGGAGCCAGGAGAGTTAAAGCAGTTTCGAACTGGAATATCTCTGCAGTGCAGATACAGCCTGAGATGGATGTAAAAGGGCAGAAGCACCCAAGTCTGGTTTTTCCCCTCTTAATAATGGTTTTACTTTAAAAAAATAAGCACTTTGTTTTTCTGTCTAATCCTTATTTTTGTTGTTGTTTGTTTGATTTATTCTTGGTAATGTGAGATGGTCTGGTTTGTCAACTTCCTCCATGCATAAAAATCTCTTAATTAGAAAACTGGGGAGACTTTTAAAACCTCCCAAAGGAGCTCCTTTTGGCCTTTTTGGGGGGACTAGCCTCCTCTTAGGAACCAAAGCCCAATGTTTGTGAAGAAGTAAAATAAGGATTGTATTAAAACTATCTTCCTATTTCTGATCCCTTTTAAAACCCTTGTTCCCCAGAAAGAGCAGAGCTGTGTAATAAGAAAACCCTCTCTGAAAAGAGACACACTTCCTTCCTTTTGGCCCAAGGAGCCTGGCTTCCTTCTCGCTCTGGAGCCTCAGGAGGGAAAGAGGAGCCTATGTTCAACTGAGGCCTCAGAGAAGGTTCCGGAACATTATTGCCCACAGTCACAAGAAGCACAAGATGGCTGCTAGAACACAAAATGGCCAGGGACTGGGATTCCAGCCAATGGCAGCCCTCAGAGTGTCCTCAGGAGGCAATCATATGTAAAATACATATCATAAAAGCATCAGAAACAGGGAGGTAGCCAGGATTTTGGGAAGGTGGGGGTCCAGACTAAGTGCCTCCATTTTGAGAGGCTAAGAGCCCCCCAGACACAAAAAGAGGGTCAGCGTTTACCTGAGGAAAGAGAAAGAGGAGGGGAGAGCTGCTCCATTCCAGCCACATTGCAAAGGGCCCTCAGGTTCATTCAGGGAAGGAGAGCCAGGAGAGCTGTCTTTTGGGGAAGGGACATAAAGGAAGCCAGGGCTGCAGGGAAGCCTTTGAGTCAGTGGAGAAGTTTGCCCTTGGAGTGAAGGAGGAAGAGAGAAGAGAGGGCTTGCTCCCTGGCTTCCTCTTCTCAGGAGCTCTACTGCCCTGACTCCTTTCCCAATCTGGCTGAGTGTCGCCAACAAGCCTCAGAGACATCCCCCAGAATGTACATACAGGCACTTTATTCCTCTTATAAGGTTAATACTCCTTCAATATTAACAGCATATTTTTATAAGTTAGGCCTAAAACTTGACAAAATAATAACAATATAAAGGCACAAAACATGATAAATGGAGAACAATATGAAAAATCATTTAAATATTAGTCCTATTCACAAGGAAGAGACCTAAAAACAGGGAACCTTTACAAACTTGTCTCAGTGCCTCAATGCTTTGTTATGGTTTTATTGATTTGAGGTGTATAAGTCTAAACACACAACAAGGTCACAAAGTCTCAGGGCTTGCAAAATAACAGCAAGTCCTATGCTCTCAGCCTCTGAGGATGGCAATGGCAGGACCCCATTTGGTTTACAACAATGACCCTGTCATTACATAACAGATTCTGGCTGGATTAGATGGCCTTTGAGGGTTCCTTCCAGCTCTAAATGAATGGAGGCGGATTGGATGTAACCTCCTCTGCAGCCATGGAGTCCCTTGGGCAAGAAGAAGTCACACTCTCTCAGCTTCCTCAGGGGAAGGCAGTGGCAGACCTCCCTCTGAAGAAACCTTGCCAAGAAAACCCTTGATATGGTCACCATAATTAAGAAAATGACTTGAAGGCACAGAACACACACAGCAGCAGCAGCAATAATAATAACCACACAGTTAACATGACTGATAGGATCAAGAGCCATAATGATAATAATAAATAACCCAAAGCTGTTTTGGGTCCCAATCTGAGCAGAAAGGTGGGATACAAACATTACTACTACCAATTATTCTTATTGTTGTTGTTGTTATATTTCTGCCTGGGTTGGAGCCCTCTTACTAGGAAAACCTGCCCCCTTCCTGCCTTCAAGTGACCCTCTTTCCCCCAGTCCTGCCTTGAAAAAGGGGTCTGTGTGCTCTTTTCCCACCAACCCCCTAAAACCCGCAAAATGTTGGCAACCTGTTTGGTCTACTCTGGGCCTTCACCCTGCAGCCATCCTTCCCCATGATCCCTGGCTTTGGAGGCACCAGGAGCCCATCCAGCGAGGAACGAGAAAGGCAGAGGGAACAACAACATTACCTGCCCTCCCTCCTGACCCTCCCTCCCTCAAAAAAGGCACCCTTTATCTCCCCCAGAGGGAGGGAAAGTGTGGACTGCACAGGAAGGGTGGGTGGGTATGGGGTGGAAGGAAAGAGTCCCATCCTTCCCTCCCTCCCTCCCTCCCTCCCTCCCTCCTTGTCTATCATTGTTCCTTCCTTTTTTCCTTCTTTCTTTCCTGTCTTCCTTCCTTCCTTCCTTCCTTCCCTTCCTCCTGTTTGTATCTCTCTCTCTCTCTCTCTCTCTCTCTCTCTCTCTATATATATATATATATATATATATATACACACAAACACACACACACACATATATTTAAATACGTTCGTGTACACATACAGACGTTCAGACAGATATCTATGGGTATATATAGATGTATCTATGGGTGTTGTATGCAAGATCTATAGACTTGAAACATTCCATATATATATATATATAGGCTCATAAAGGTATAAGACTGAGTGCACTGATAGATAGATAGATAGATAGATAGATAGATAGATAGATAGAGATGCCTCCACATATATACATATATGTATATGCACAAACACACATGCACACATCCATCTGTTGTTGTCCATTCTTCTGGTTCGTTGTTCCAGGTGATGCTGGAGAAGAGGCCCCCCTCCAGTGGAACCAGAGGCTGCAGGCGATGAGGAGAGGGACTCCTTGCCCAATGCATTGCTCACCTGGAGGGCCAGCACCAGGAAGGTCACAAAGGCCCCATTCCGACTCCCTCATTTGCCCTGGATAGAACTGGGCAGATCTGAGTGCCCCCATATCGAATCTCCCCGGAAACAAGTTCCTACTACCCTTTACCTCAATCGGGGTCATCTACCCCCTGAACTTGACCCGATCATGACCGGGGCTGAGTTCATATTTGCCGGCAGCAAAAAGAAAGGGTCAATAGTCCGCTTTTAGAAAAACCGTGCTAAGGGGGATTTGCCCTGGATCTCTTGTGCAAGCCACTGATGGAGTTGTGTTAAAGTCAGTGCAAGTGTGAGCTTCCAGCTTTTAAACCGGTTTGGGAATCGGGGTAAAATGTAGTCTGAATGCTCCCTACATTTAAGGGTGAAGGGAGCAAGAAACAACAAGCAAAGTCTAAACACTTCCTTTGACCATTGCAGCGTTGGAGCGTGTCGCCACCCTCGTACTGTCAATGGCTCACCTGCAGCAAGGCCAGGAGCAGCACAGAACGTGGCTATACAACTCGGTGTGTGGCGCTCCCCACAACAATGATGTGGGTCTTCCTTTTTTTATTTTCATTTTTTTATTACACTGAGACATTCCCATGATAGTATTTAAATGACCAAATATTAACTGTTAATTTAACGGAATGTTATCACCCTTTTCTTCAAATGTTTTAAGACAACTCCATTCCATTTCTAAATCTTCTTTTGGTTTCCCTCTTAGTAAGGCAGATACTATATCCATATGTCTAGCTTCATATATCTTAATCAACCAATCTTCCATAGAAGGATTAATTGTAGATTCCCAAACTTGAGCAAATAAGATCCTTGCACATGAGACCATATATAAAATACTTCTATTGTATTTTACTGACTTTATGTTGTGTGTCATGTTTAGTAAAAATAAATTTGGTTCAAAGCGAATATTTATATCAAGAATGTTTTGGATGCTTCCATGAATCCTTTGCCAGAATCCTTTAGCTTTAATGCATGTCTACCAATATGAAAGAAGCTTCCCTCGGGTTCCCCACATTTCCAGCACTTAGTATTGCAAGTTTTGTATATCTGGTGGGTTTTTGGGGGGGTTAGATACCACCTGAATAACCCATTCCTCTATAGTTATAGTTTTATCTATATCACGTGCCCATCTTACCATGCTGTGTTTAATAATTTCATCTTCTAGATCTCTTTCTTTTAATAGTTTATAATATATGGATATGTGTTTACCTTTTTTGTCCATCATAATTTTATCTATTTAATTGTTATCCATCGTTAACTCAGGAGCTTTATTGTCTGCCTTAAAACGATTGTTTAATTGGTTGTATAAAAACCAATCCTTCATGTTTCCTTTTTCATTAAGTTCTTCCATAGATTTCATATTGTATTTTCCTTCTGGTGTTTGGTTTATTAAATCTCCATATCTTAGCCATGGAGTATTTTTGTCCTTTGTTCGATTGTAATAGTCCTCTTGCAATGACGCCCAAAATTGATGTCTCATTTTATACCATACTTTAAGCAATGATCTTCTTATAACATGATGTTTAAAAGTATTATTATCCTTTGGTTTTGTATACCACATATATGCATGTATAGCAAGATTCAGGTTAGCTTTTTCTATATTCAATAAATTCTTATTTTCTAATTTGAACCATTCTTCTAACAATTTGAGACAAGCTGCATAATAATAATACAGCTTGAAGTTTGGTAAGTTACATCCCCCCCCCCCCTTGAAGCAAAGATCATTTACTAAGGCAACCATAACAGTTTCGACTCCGTATCCCATCCTGAAGCCAGTTTGAAATGGGTCCAGATAATCCATTTCATCCAAGACCGCTTGGAGTTGAAGAGCAACTGCCCTCTCAATCATGTTGTTTAGAAATGGGAGATGGGAGACCGGTCTGTATTTGTTCATCTCCAAGGGATCTAGGGAGGGCTTTTTCAGAAGCGGCCATACCACCGCTTCTTTTCAGTAAGATGGAAAATAGCCCTAACTAAGAGATGCATCTATGATATATCTCAGGTGATATATGAAAGGCAAGGGTCGACAGGGCATGTTCTCCTCTTCACACTTCCAAAGAGCTTATCCACATCCTTAGTACTCACAGATTCAAATTGATCCAGTATGATCTTAGTCATGGACACCTCACTTACAGCCTCTGCAATAATGCTGACGTCCAATTGGCTCTTATCTGAGAGATATTATCTGTGAAATAGTCAATTAAAGCATCATAGTGAGCTGTGGAAGGCTCTAATAACGGGTTCCGGGGGGAAGGTGCCTGAGTCAGGTCCCAGATCCCCCTCTCCCCCGACTTCAGCAGTCTCTTTATGCTTCTCTTCCCTTGGCACTTTCACTCCTTCATTCCTTCCTTCTCCTCTTTTAACTATTATTATTAACCTAATATCCCTTCAAGGGGGTCCAAGACCCTTTCAACATGTTCCCAGAACCGGGAGGAGTGCATTTTTTCTGGAGCTGTGGGTCTATCTGTTGGTCCTCCTCTGCAGGGTTGTTGTGAATATATATATATATATATGGGGAGGGGGTTGCTTAATCCGGATCCTGTGGGCCTTTAAGCCTAGTTCCCAGGTTGCCAGGGGTGTCATTCTCCCCAGAAGGGGCTTTGGGGTCCCTCCATCTCCCTCCTTGTGGCTTTGTCCTAAATTTGGGCTCTTCTCTGCCCCCCAGACAGAGCCCCCTCCCCCGAGGACCCCCCCCCCCCGAATAATGTTATTTCCAATGCTATTGAAGCCTATGCTGTGTGATGCTATTTAGCACAAAACTCTTCTCCAAATGAGGCATCAGAAGGGAGGGTCTCTCCTCTGCCCCACTACACTGACAGGAGGGAGGGGGCTCCTCAAAGCCCTTTTTACCTTTGGATCCCCCTCCCCTCCATGGCCATGCCTCTCTTCAAGGGTCCCCCCTGCCCTCTTTTCTCATAATAATCCCCCAAGTACCTGGGCCCCAAGGAATCCCCTGAGGAGGGGGAAGGGAAGGAAAGAGGGAGAGGAGGCCTGGCAGGCACCTTGCCGTTCTTGCGGGAGGGAGAGATCTGGGTTTCCTTCCTTCTTACAACAACCCAAACCCCCCAGAAGACCCACCCCCAGCCATTCCCCCAAATGAATGAGGACTCTCCCCACTTCCCTCCCTCAGAGCAGGCTGCAAGGGCAGCAGCTTCAGGGGCTGAGAGTGTGCATGCATGGATACCCCAAAGGCCCCTTCTGAGCATGCGCAGGGATCGTAAGGCCCTTGCTGCTGCTGCTTATTCTGCTGGCGGCCTTTGGAAGAAGGACTACGGCCTTTTATCTTTCCTTCCAGAATGGAGCCCAAGCTGCAGATGTGGCCTCAGGAGGGAAAGACTGGGAAGCTTCTGCTTTGTACATATAGCTCTGTCTCTTTGTGTGTGTGTGTGTGTGTGTGTTTGCCTCTGTTTTTATGGCTGGGAATGGAGCTGAGGACTGAAGAGAGCAGAAAGGGTCAGTTTGGGCAAACTCAGAACTTCTGTGCATCAAAGAGTCCAATGTGTTGAAACAGCAAAGAACTTTATTGAGAACACATAGAAATTCAGTGTTTAAGCCAGAACTGCCCACTCCAATCCAAACAACACATTAAAACCCCAAAACCTAGAACTCCACGCTCTTCCAAACCTAGCCCCCACCTGCAATTCCCACAGTCTGTGTGCCACAAGTAACAAGGCCCCCTTTGCCATTCCCAGAAACTAGCCTTTCTGTTAATACCTGGGCCCAACTTTCTTCAGCCAACATCCCACACATTGCAAAAGCTATCATTCCCATACCTATTCTAGCCAGCTGCAGTAAATCCCACCCTCTGTCTAGCTAACCTATTCCACCACCCATAGTCCCCACTCAAATTTATAAACTAAAGCAATAATCTATACTAATAGCAATTAAAAGCTCAACTTAACAAAATATAACTGAAAAACATAAACAGATATATGGACACACAAACCTAACACACAAAATCACAAGGGTCTTTTCTTATCACCACAGGATTTTTTTTTTGTTCTTTTTATTCATTGAACCCATTTCTTCTGTTTACATCCATCCTTCCATTACATTCACAATATGTACATAGATATCTCTATATGTTCTACCTCCCTCCCTCTCTTCCTCCCCCTTACCTATACCCCCAACCCTTATCTCTCCTTCCCCCCTCCCAATCTATCCCCTTCTACATTCCCCAACCTATTTTTCTCTCTTTACTTCTTATCTGCGTCTATCTCTATATCTCTTTACACCTTTTCCTTCCCTATCTCAATTTTTCTTAAATTCCATAAACCAGTCTTTCACTCTGGTTCTTACGTATTCCTGTCCCAATACTGTATTACTATATTCCAATCTTCTTCATCATCATCCCTCCCTTCCTCCTTCTCTCCTTTTATTTTTCTAGACAATCTATCAGCCTCTCTCATGTCCAGTACTTTGTTGAACCATTCCTCTACCGTTGGGATCTGGGTTGATTTCCACTTTTGTGCTTATAGCAATCTGGCTGTAGTAACCATGTATAATATTATTTTCCAGTGTTTTCTCTCTATTTCCCTTTCTATCTTGAATGTCATTTTCAGTAAATATAATTCTGGATTTTTTTGGAACTTTCGCCCTAGTATCTCTCTTATTGCTAGATGTATCTTATTCCAGAATTGCTTTGCCTTTTTACAGGACCACCACATGTGGTAAAAGGATCCTTCTGTTTTTCTGCACTTCCAATATGTTTTATTTACATTTTTATATATTTTTGAGAGCTTAACTGGTGTTATATACCACAAATAAAACATTTTATAATAATTCTCCTTTAAGTTCTGTGCCAGGGTAAACTTATTAGTTTTTATCCATGCTTTTTCCCATTCTTCTAGGCTTACCACAGGATTTAAAATATATTCTTTGTATTGCTGCTTGACTAATATAATGTTAGTTTATTTCTGGGATTTGTCGGTCTTCTCTCCTGTGTGGACTCTCTGATGTGTCAATAGGTCTGAATTTAAAGAAAAACCTTTCCCACAATGCTGGCATTTGTATGGTTTCTCTCTTGTGTGGACTCTCTGATGTGTCACTAGGTGTGCCTTTGAAGAAAAACATTTCCCACAATGCTGTCATTTGTATGGCTTCTCTCCTGTGTGGACTCTCTGATGTGTCACTAGGCTTGACCTCTGAGGAAAACATTTCCCACAATGCTGGCATTTGTATGGCTTCTCTCCTGTGTGGACTCTCTGATGTTTCACTTGGGCTGACTTGTCAGAAAAACATTTCCCACAATGATGGCATTTGTATGGCTTCTCTCCTGTGTGGACTCTCTGATGTGTCACTAGGTCTGACTTTGCAGAAAAACATTTCCCACAATGATGGCATTTGTATGGCTTCTCTCCTGTGTGGACTCTCTGATGTGTCACTAGGTGTGATTTCAAAGAAAAACATTTCCCACAATGCTGGCATTTGTATGGCTTCTCCCCTGTGTGGACTCTCTGATGTGTCACTAGGTGTGACTTCAAAGAAAAACATTTCCCACAATGCTGGCATTTGTATGGCTTCTCCCCTGTGTGGACTCTCTGATGCCTAACTAGGCCTGACTTGTAAGCAAAATATTTCCAACAATTTTGGCATTTATGTGACTTCTTTCTTGTGTGGACTCTCTCGTGACTGACAAATTCTTCTGTAAAGGAGGACAATGACAGACAAGACTGAATCTCAGTGTTAAGAGAGGAAAGTGTTACCCCAAGATTTAACCCCAAGTTCACCCCTCCCTATTTGAGATTAAATTAATAAAATTGGTGTGAGTGACCTGAGCATGACCCTGTTCTGGATGCCCCCAAATCCATATAATGATTGTATCCTTACTCATCGGAGCTACCAAAGAAGAGATTGAAGGGGAACTGCCATGAGGAAATCAGTAGAAGCAGATAGTCAGGCTGTTGAAAAATATTCCATTAAATATATCTAAAACTATTTTAATTGAAAAGTGGCATCATTTCCTGTGAGACTGCCATAGAGTGTTGAGTCAGAGCACATGGCATGATGCAAGCTAACTGTAGAGGATGCTTCATGCTGTGTGGCACCAGGAGAGGACTCTGGAGTTCTGTGTGCTTTCAGGCCTGGTATAGTTGGGATGAATCCCGAGGTCACTGTTGCCTCAATCTCTCCTTTGAGCTAAGGATGAAATTCCCCTAAAAGCATAGCACTTGTGAGGGTCCTCCCCAGACTCCAGCATTTCGAGTGACAAAGGGCCTCTGGAATCAACCACGGAGCTAAGCAAGCTCAGGTTGGAGAAGAAGCATTAGAGAAAAAGGAATTTTTGTGTTGCCCTTTCCTCTCTTCATAGACATTGCTCATAATTGCTAAATAGAACCCTTAATATGTATGAAACCAAGGGCCTGATTTCAAGTTCAGTTCTTAAGTTCAGTGCTCTACATGGGGCTACCTTTGTACCAAGTTCGGAAGCTTCAGTTAGTTCAAAACACACCAGCCAGATTGGTCACCGGAACATCTAGGTCAGAGCATATAACACCAGTATCTCTACATTGGCTGCCAATTAGCTTCCGGGTGCAATACAAAGTGTTGGTTATTACCTTTAAAGCCCTACATGGCTTGGGCCCGAGCTACTTGAGGGAACGCCTCTCCCTACACAATCCGTCCCACACTCTCAGAACATCTGGGAAGACTCTATTAGATTACCCAAAGGTCAGGCTAACAACAACTTCCCACAGAGTGTACACAGCCATGGCCCCCAAGTTATGGAACAACATGCGGGAGGAGATCCGTCTTATCACCACCTTGGATGCTTTCAAGAAAGCACTTAAGACGGATCTCGTCCGGCAGGCTTACCCACCCCACTTTAGACCTCTTCTAAAGTATTTAAAGAAAAATCCTACTTCTGATCGCAATTGTACATTTTAAACAATGTTTTTATTTTTTCCGAATTGAGTTTAAGCAACTTGTTGTTTTACTATGTGTAAAATGAATGCTATTGTTGTTTTGTGGCTATTTTGTGGTTGTAATACCACCTCGATCCATTGGGAGAAGGGGGAAAATACAAATAAAACTTATTAATATTATTATTGTTATTGTTAAAATCTGTTAGGTTGGTGGCTGCCTCCCAATCTCCAAGCCCCCTCTCCTGACCCTTCCCAGAGGTCCCTTCCTCTCCTCACAGAGCTAGGCGATCCTGGCTTTGCTCCTGTCTTCCCTTCCTGGCTCCCAGAGGCCTAGAATCATAGAGTTGGAAGAGACCGCAAGGGCCATCCAGTCCAACCCCATTCTGCCACGCAGGAATCAAAGCATCCCCAACAGATGGCCATCCAGCCTCTGTTTGAAGACCTCTAAGGACGGAGACTCCATAACAATCTGAAGCAGCATATTCCATTATCAAACAGCCCTTACTGTCAGGACATTCCTCCTATTGTTGAGGTGGGATCTCTTTTCCTGCAGTTTGCATCCATTGTTCCATTTTCTAGTCTCTGGAGCAGCAGAAAACAAGCTTGTTCCATCCTCAATATGACATCCCTTCAAGTATTTAAACAGGGCTATCATATCACCTCTTAACCTTCTCTTCTCCAGGCTAAACATACCCAGCTCGTTTAGGTGCTCCTCATAGGGTATGGTTTCCAGACTGTTCCCCATTTTAGTTGCCCTCCTTTGGACACGCTCCAGTTTCTCCACATCCTTTTTGAATTGTGGTGCCCAGTATTCCAGGTGAGGTCTGACCAAAGCAGAATAGAGTGGCATTATTACTTCCCCTGATCTGAACACTATATTTCTATTGATGCATTAGCCTTGTTAGCTGCTGCATTGCACTGTTGACTCATGTTCAACTTGTGGTCTACTTGGACTCCTAGAACCCTCTGACACATATTTTCATTCAGCCAGGTGTCCCCCATCCTATATCTGTGCCTTTCATCCCCCCGCAAGCCTGATCCCCTTCCGTTTCTCCCTCCACTCTCCAATCTTTCCTCTTGCCCATCTGCACTGCTTCAGCATTTCAACTTCACCATCTCTTTCCTACCTTTCTGTTTTTCACATTTCCTCCATCTCTCTATCACAGACAAAAACCCATTTATGTGATGCATAAAAGGGACACTTTGAGGCTCATTTGTTGAGAAAGGCAGGATAATCAATATAGAAATAACTCATTGGGAAAGGCAGAGCAAGGGACCTGAGACCTGGACTCAAATTCTGGTGAGGATCAAGCACCAGGGAGCAGCCTTAAAACAGCCTTAAGACATCTCTAAGACAGGGATGGGCTACTGTTGGGGATTGGGACGCATCACATCGGCCCCCAGGGGATCTCAGGGGCAACCGCACATTGTATTGCCTTAAAATAGGAATAATGTTTTGCCCCTCCATATCCCATTGCATCCCTTTGGGGAAATGGATGCCATTTTGAAACTGTTGGGCCCTCTCTGAGCCATTGAAGGGCCAAGGGAGGTCTTTTCCCCAAGAAGCCTCTCTAGAGCCTCAAAAGGCTGGAAGAGGGCCAAAAAAGGTAGGAAACATACTCAGAGATGTCCTGAGTACCATTTCAGGGAGAAATGCATTAATCTCCATGCTGTCTTCCCACAAGATCCTAGAACTGGTATGATATCTGGTGACGGAACGAAGTTTCAGAATTAAAGGCGGGATACAAACCGCCGCTTTGCGGCGGTCTGCCGCCGCCGCCGGTTAGTCTGCGGGGGAGCCGGAGCCTCCACACGGCGCGGCTCCCGTGCAGACTGAAAAAGAAGCTCCAAAATGGAGCTTCTTCTTGAGTCGCGTTTGCGACGTAGCGAGGCGCCAGGGGCGCACTCGCTACGTCACAATGCCCGCGACGCGTACGGACGCTCAGCGTCCGATACATCAAGATGGCGGCGCCCATGTAGAAGGGGCGCCGCCATCTTGTACGTATTGAATACGTACTAGGGTTAGGGGGGTGCGGAAGCACCTCCCCTTCCTAACCCTAGTACGTATCCTATACGTACTAAATGGCGGTATGTATCCCGCCAAAAGGTCCTTTGTTTGCACCAAAAGGTTTATTGAGAAACTCGGGCAGAAGTGTCCATTAACACGTCTAAGCAGTCTGAAACATCTAAACCTTTTCCCTCCATCATTAACTACCTTCACACTCCTCTCTTTTGCTTCCCCTTCAGTCCCTAACCAGCCCGGCTGCCAAGGTACCTCTTGCCTTCTTCTTCCACTGTTCCCATATGCCATTCTCCCCCGGGGCATGTATGCCACCCAAATCTCACAAACCAGTCAGTTAAGAGCTTCCACAACTGCTTCCTTTCCCCAAGCCATTCTAGGCCCCACTATCCTTACCAACTACTTAAAACTACTAGCATTTAAACTACTAACAATCCCCTCCTAAACCGCAATACCATTCTGGATGAACCACAGAAGCTGCTTCTGACAACTGGCAGTTTACAATGGGGTATTTAGAATCCTTATAAAGTGGAAAGCAATAGTGCCTCACTAAACTACAAATTCAAATAGTCTACAGGATGTTGCTATCACAATTAAACTACGCTTGAAAGGGATCTAGGACTCTTAGTAGACTACAAGCTGAACATGGGCCAACAGTGTGATGCGGCAGCTAAAAAGGCCAATGTGATTCTAGGCTGCATCAATACGAGTATCTAGATCAAGGGAAGTAATAGTGCCACTTTATTCAGCTTTGGTCAGGCCTCACTTGGAATAATCCTATGTCCAGTTCTGGGCCCCACAATTCAAAAAGGATGTTGACAAGTTTGAACATGCCCAGAGGAGGGCAACCAGAATGGTGAAGAATCTGGAAACCATCAAGCCCTATGAGGAGTGGTTTAGGGAGCTGAGTATGTTTACCCTGGAGAAAAGAAAATTAACAGCGGATATGATATCCATGTTTAAATCTTAGAAAGGATCGTATTGAGGATGGAGCAAGCTTACTTTCTGCTGCTACAGAGAAAAAAAGACACCGCAGTGGATGCAAGCCAGAGAGAAACAGGTTCCATATAAACATTAGGAGGAATTTTGGGACAGTAAGAGCTCTTCCACAGTGAAATATACTACCTTAGAGTTTTGTGGAGCCCTCTTCTTTGGAGGTCTTTAAACAGAGGCTGGATGGTGCTTGGAATGTGTATTCCTGCATGGCAGGAGAGGGTTGAACTGGATGGCCCTTGTGGTCTATTCGAACTCTGTGATTCTATAATGCTAGTGGATTCCGGTTCCTTACCCACAGAGGCTACATTCTCATAATTCTCCATCATTATATAATTGTACATAAGTCTCTGTTTCTTCGTCAACAGTTTCCATTCGTCCTCAGTGAAATATATCGCCACATCCGCAAAGGTCACCTGCAACAGAAAATAGCCCTGATCCACAGAGTGACTAAGCAAAAGGGGAGGAAAGCACACGGTGCATCCAAATATTATCTGATCACTTTAAAATTCAATCCAGGAAATAAACTTTAAATGCTGTAAACAAGATAAAAGCTACTGCCTGTCCCGAATCTTTTAAATATAATATACAATATAATACACAATATAATTGAAGCCATGGCTGGGATATTGATGATGGATTAGGATACTGACTATCCCAACACAAACAGTACATTCAGCCACCAAAGAATTATGGTGTATTTAGACATTTCTTGCCACATTTCGGAGGCAAATGTCATTATTAATAACAGTTCTGGGGAGCACTGTGGGCTTGAGGGCCACTGGGCCCACCCCATATTTAGATCCAGAGATGTTCTCCCATAGCCCCCAACATTTCATAGGTGGAAAAAGCAAGACACATGTGGATAAACAACCCAAAAGGCAGTGAAGATGGCTAAAGTTGTTTATGAGGAAGATCACACAAGCTAGGAAGGGCACAGCAGTTTGCTTTTGCTTCAGCCTCCTGGGAAGGGCCATATTCTCCTTCTTTCCTCTCCTCTCCAAACTTTTGAGTTGATGTGCACCAAACTCAATTGCCCTCAGGAACTGAAGAGAGCTGAGAAGGGGGGAAAGTGGGAGGAGGAGAGAGCAACCGGGACATTTTTAAAAGCCCCTGAAATAATGGGGTGACAGAGGATTAACCAGGACTGTCTCTGCCAAACTCAGACATTAATCCTAGTTTGCATTAGCCTCCCAGCCTGAGGCATGCAATCAGCACAGAACAATACACATGCAAATCACTTCTTGATTCCCAGGCTCACACAGTATATATACACCCAATTTTTTCTAGGCAAAGCATTCTCTAAAGATGTCAGCCACAGATGCTGGCGAAACGTCAGGAAGAAACTTTTCTGGAACATGGCCACATAGCCTGAAAAACCCACAAAAAACTATTTTATTTGCTTCCTTTCATAAACTGGCCCAGCAGTGACACAGATGAAGCTAATAGAATAGTGACTCACCAAAGAGTTGTTGTACCTCTGCATCCTCTTTCTGTGGGAGCCCAACTCCCTCAGCTTGGCCTCTGTGTTGGCCATCAGGTGGGCGGGGAGGTCCTGGTGGCCCTGCACTTGGGTCACTTCCAGAAAGAGAGGCCCAAAGCCGTTTACAAGGAGGCGGAGATGAAGTTCCTGAGAAAAGGGATCAGAGTTAGGATTGGTTTGGCAAGAAACCCTGCAGCACTCAAAGACACAGAGAACAGCATCCTGCTGGTGACATACGCAGGTGACATTTGCCTCCTTTGGGCCAATTCAGAGGTGGATATCCCCTTCACCCCTCTGCACTAAACAAAGCTCCCCAGACCTAGCATAGATTCACTGCAGCTCCCCTACACAACAGATACTCCATGCCTTCTTAGAGTGGTGGGGGATTAGGGGATGGGGAATTGGAGAGGGTCCTGGTTATGTCCCCGTAGCTAGATGTGAAATGAGTGCATCATTGGCTGAAACTTCCTGACCTCCACAGTGGCCCTCAGAGGAAGATGAATTTATTTTGATTCGGGCTACATAAACACAGCTGGATGCTTCTCCAATACCTTGCACCCAATACTCTCACCAGACATGGAATGGCCATGTGGGATAGCTTCCACAACTCTATGGAAGGGCTTGTGTTAGTGAATGGCCAGTTGTAGTCCATATTCCACCTGGAGCAACAGTGAAGCATAGAACGTTCTGTTGAGTCAGGCTTTCTGGCCTGGTGGCCTCTCATTCTTCCAGTGGCCAAACCAGTTGCCCTCTATCTGCCAGGGAGCAGGAAAGGAGCATTCTCTTCTCTGTTTGCCCCCCTTCCATGGGATCCAGCCCTCCTCCCAGGATCAGGGAGCACCAGAGGATTGAGCTGATGGGAAGAGAGCACCCAATTGCTATGGCAGCCTTCTGCATGCAGAGAAGTCATTATTCTGAGAGTGCCTCTGTCCATGTGACCATAAGTGATTGGTAAGTGAATCTATAGGTACATCCAACTGATTCAGTGATTCTCTTCTGATCAGGACTAAGAATAGGATAGGATATAGACTGCATGTGGCTAGAACTGTCATCTCGGCCTCAGAGGGAGCCATCAGGCAGACCCAGCAACATCAGGGACTGCCTGAAGGAAGAGGCCCCTCCCTCCTCAACTGTCATCTCGGCCTCAGAGGGAGCCATCAGGCAGACCCAGCAACATCTTGGACTGCCTGAAGGAAGAGGCCCCTCCGTCCTCAACTGTCATCTCGGCCTCAGAGGGAGCCATCAGGCAGACCCAGCAACACCAGGGACTGCCTGAAGGAAGAGGCCCCTCCCTCCTCAACTGTCATCTCGGCCTCAGAGGGAGCCATCAGGCAGACCCAGCAACATCAGGGACTGCCTGAAGGAAGAGGCCCCTCCCTCCGCAACTGTCATCTCGGCCTCAGAGGGAGCCATCAGGCAGACCCAGCAACATCTTGGACTGCCTGAAGGAAGAGGCCCCTCCCTCCTCAACTGTCATCTCGGCCTCAGAGGGAGCCATCAGGCAGACCCAGCAACATCTTGGACTGCCTGAAGGAAGAGGCCCCTCCCTCCTCAACTGTCATCTCGGCCTCAGAGGGAGCCATCAGGCAGACCCAGCAACATCTCGGACTGCCTGAAGGAAGAGGCCCCTCCCTCCTCAACTGTCATCTCGGCCTCAGAGGGAGCCATCAGGCAGACCCAGCAACATCTCGGACTGCCTGAAGGAAGAGGCCCCTCCCTCCTCAACTGTCATCTCGGCCTCAGAGGGAGCCATCAGGCAGACCCAGCAACATCAGGGACTGCCTGAAGGAAGAGGCCCCTCCCTCCTCAACTGTCATCTCGGCCTCAGAGGGAGCCATCAGGCAGACCCAGCAACATCAGGGACTGCCTGAAGGAAGAGGCCCCTCCCTCCTCAACTGTCATCTCGGCCTCAGAGGGAGCCATCAGGCAGACCCAGCAACATCAGGGACTGCCTGAAGGAAGAGGCCCCTCCCTCCTCAACTGTCATCTCGGCCTCAGAGGGAGCCATCAGGCAGACCCAGCAACATCAGGGACTGCCTGAAGGAAGAGGCCCCTCCCTCCTCAACTGTCATCTCGGCCTCAGAGGGAGCCATCAGGCAGACCCAGCAACATCAGGGACTGCCTGAAGGAAGAGGCCCCTCCCTCCTCAACTGTCATCTCGGCCTCAGAGGGAGCCATCAGGCAGACCAGCAACATCTTGCACTGCCTGAAGGAAGAGGCCCCTCCCTCCTCAACTGTCATCTCGGCCTCAGAGGGAGCCATCAGGCAGACCCAGCAACATCTTGGACTGCCTGAAGGAAGAGGCCCCTCCCTCCTCAACTGTCATCTCGGCCTCAGAGGGAGCCATCAGGCAGACCCAGCAACATCAGGGACTGCCTGAAGGAAGAGGCCCCTCCCTCCTCAACTGTCATCTCGGCCTCAGAGGGAGCCATCAGGCAGACCCAGCAACATCAGGGACTGCCTGAAGGAAGAGGCCCCTCCCTCCTCAACTGTCATCTCGGCCTCAGAGGGAGCCATCAGGCAGACCCAGCAACATCAGGGACTGCCTGAAGGAAGAGGCCCCTCCCTCCTCAACTGTCATCTCGGCCTCAGAGGGAGCCATCAGGCAGACCAGCAACATCTTGCACTGCCTGAAGGATGAGACTTCTCCCTCCTTTAACTGTGTTTTTTATTGTATTATGATTTTACTGTACACCGCTATGATCATCGCGGAATAGCGGTATGTAAATAAAACATATTATTATTATTATTATTAGAACAAGAAATTTCCAAGCAAAGATGGACAGGTAACAGTGTGGAAAATAGGCACTCTCCACATAGAATCATAGAATCGTAGAGTTGGAAGAGACCACAAGGGCCACCCAGTCCAACCCTCTGCTATGCAGGAAATCTCAATCAAAGCATCCCCTCCCCGTTTAGACGCTGGACAAAATAATTGTTTCATTTTTCCAAATGAGACTATTTATCTAAGCTTAACTGCTGTGTTTGTCTATGTCAGTCATAGCAGGAGCAAGAGGTGTGCACCTCCTCCCCCTGCTTGCTAAAGCCATACAGAAATTGAGGCATGTACATTTGTGTGCATTATTTCTGAATGGATCTATTGTCAAAATCACAATTTCTTCACTTTTCCTTGTACATTTTTTAAAAAGATGCACACTGCTGAATATTTTGCACTTATACAAAAAAAAATCTATAAATGTATAGTGAAGATTGCAACCTGGATTATGCTCATTTTTGGGAAGTGAATACCTATGTACATTCATTTTATAAACCCAATGAAACAAATATCTCACAAAGCTCTAGTAAACAACACGTACACACACGGTCCCCACACAAAGAACTCACTGGTGCACTGTGTGTCTGGGGCTGGAAATCTCACTTTCACTTTCTGGGAAGACAATTCTGCCAGAGAATGAATTTGGGGCTCTCAGCTGCAACCCTTCCACACAATCCTGGACTGAAATATTTAAACAAAGGTCCTTTATCAGCTCCAGGAATAAAGGCCTACCTTCAGTACAAAGGCCCTGATTCCTACAGCCCCTTAAAGGGCCCTTCTGCAGTCCTTTATGGCTGGAGCTTCCCCGGGTCAGAGTCCGTCTCCTCAGCCGTAGAGAAGGGTTGCTCTGAGTGCGAAGAAGGAGGAGGTCCACAGGGCTGAGGGAGGGAAGGCAATGGGAAAAGGTCAGTGCCAATGGCCATGGAGGGCAGAAGGTGACAATGCCTAGGAAACTCCTCTGAGTCTCAGCCTTAGAAATGAGTGGCAGGAGTGAGTCCAGGGGCTGAGGGGGTCTCCTTTCCCAAAGGGGGAGGCAAGCACCGGTGGACCCTCCCCAGCTAGGGCCCAAAGGGAGGGTCTCTTTCCCACCTCTCTCTCCCAGCCCCCAAAGCCCAGAGTCCCTGCCTCCCTTCCTCAGACTCCCACAGGCCCCTCCCTCCCTCCCTCCCCCCAAAATGGAGGCTCAGAGGCACAAAGGAACACACAGTCCTCTTTTTGGCCCCAAGGAGCCTGGCCTCCTTCTCGCTCTGGAGCCTCAGAGAGAGAAAGAGGAACCTCTGTTCTGTTGGGGCATGTGGAAAGACGCACTGTGTCCACCACGACCACCTGCAGAGTTGAACCACGTTGACAGGACGCCAGGGAGAAGGAATCTGTGGAGATGTCTGCAAAGGTATTCTGGTCAAGAAGGAAATATTCCTTCACCACTGCAAACGGCCTTGAGCTCCAGGCTTCAGAAATAACTACAGAACAAGCCTTCAGTCTTCACTTTAATCTTCGTTTGCAATATTTACAAAATATATATACACAGTGTATTGGACAACTGTCTCTAATACACACTATTTACACCAACCAACAACAATAACACAACCTGTGATGCAGCCACAGTAACACCCTCCACAGAGAGGCAGTTGCTCTCACACACCAACTGTCTCACTCTGTCTCTCAGTGACAGTTAGGAAGGACAGTTGACAGTTGCATCAACATTGTGATGATGCACTGTTCGAATGCTGACACATATAACTGCCACTAGAGCTGTATATATATAACTTGCAAAACAGCTCCACCTAGTGGCCACATCCATGTCATTTCCTGACATGTTCAACTGAGGCTTCAGAGAATGTTCCGGAACATTTTTCCCGACAGTCACAAGCAGCACAAAATGTCCACCAGAACACAAAATGGCTGACAGAAACGAAAAAGTCCACCGGGACACAAAATGGCCACCAGGACACAAAATGGCTCCCTCTGCCTCAGTGCTTGGCAGTTGGCAGTTTGAGGCCTTCAGGGAACCCAAAATGGAGGATGAAAGGTCCCCAAAGTCGAAAGTGACCCCAAACAGGATTTGCAAACTTAACAACACCTAAACATTTTCCTGATGCTATTGAAAGGAGGAATCTGTTAAGGAATCTCCTTAACTACAATCAATAGTGAAAGATATTAATATTGATATTAAGAGTTCCCATCATCCACAACCCAGCTCAGGTCTTGACCGCTCAGGGAGGCCAGTCCAGCTGCAGGTGGCCCTCCGTCCGTCCATCTGTCCGTCCTCCTTTCCTTCTGCATTCCTCCTCTTTTCCCCAGCATCAGCCCCTTTCCCAAGAAGGCTGCATCCGCACTTAGAAATAAGGCACTTTGACACCGCTTTAACCGCTCAGTGTTATGGAATCCTGGAATTTTACCTTTGGACACTTAGCTTCTCTGCCAGAGAGCTCTCATGCCACAACAAACTACAAATCCCAGGATTCTATAGGATGGAACCAGGAGAGTTAAAGCAGTTTCGAAACAGATTATTTCTGCAGTGCAGATAGAGCCTAAGTTGGTTGTAAAAAAATAGAGGCACCCAAGTCAAATTTTTATCCTGTAAAAAATGGTTTTGCTTTTTTAAAATATAAGCAGTTTGTTTTTCTGTCTAATCATTATTTTTCTTCTTGTTGTTGTTTGTTTTTATGTTTGTTTGTTTCATTCTTGGTAATATGAGTTATTCTGGTCTGTCTCCTTCCTTCTTGCCTGAAAATCTTTTAATAAGGAAACTGGGGAGACTTTTAAAACCTCCCAAAGGAGCCACTTTTGGCCTTTTTCGGGGGAGAAGCCTCCTCTTAGAAGCCAAAGTTCAATGTTTGTGAAGAAGAATAATAAGGCTTGTATTAAAATTCTCCTCCCCATTTCTGATCCCTTTTAAAACCCACGTTCCCCAGAAGGAGCAGAGCTGTGTAATAAGAAAACCCTCTCAGAAAAGACACACAAAAGACACACAAAGAGACACACACTTCCTTCCTTTTGGCCCATGGAGCCTGGCCTCCTTCTCTCTCTGGAGCCTCAGGAGAGAAAGAGGTATCTCTGTTCAACTGAGACTCAGAGAAGGTTCTGGAACATTATTCCCCACAATCACAAGCACCACAAAATGGCCGCCAGAACATAAAATGGCCGCCTCTGCCTCAGCATTTGGCAGTTGGCAGTTTGAGGCCTTCAGGTAACCCAAAATGGAGGATCAAAGGGCTCCAAAGTCAGAAGGGACCCCAAACAGCATTTCCAAACCTTAACAACACAGAAAGGTTTTCCTGATGCTTCTATTGAAAGTAGACACAATCAATAGTGGAAAATATTGATGTTTTCTCCCATTCAAAACACTCCCTTCAACACCTAGGCAGCACAGAATCAAAATAAAATGAACAGATCAATATCTATGGGACTGACAGGAGTAGATTGGGTCCCTACTACAGCTCCTGCTGCCAACTTCTCTCTGTAGTGAGGCTCAAAGGCTTTACCAATAGACTTCAGTGTAACAAGAAGTGGCTAATAAACTATATTCCTGATACAAGGGCGCCCACTTGTGGCGACTCTAGAGCACAGCAGCCCCTTTGGGATTCACAACAACTTTCTTTGGGTTCTTTGGGCTTCGTCCCAACTTCTATCCTGGCGCCCTCTAGTGGCCACTTTTGGCAATTGCTTTGGGATTTGGGAAATGCAGGGAGCATTGAGGGCATTTAGGTCCCCAAACGGTGCTCTTTAAGAAGGGATCCTGGACTTCACCTTCCAGAATCCTAGGCTCTTGGCTAATATAGCCGAGGCTCCTGGGAGCTGAGGTCCAAGCGTAGAGGCATTCCCCGCCTGGCAAAGCCAAGGACCATTCCCTCCTCGCCCTCCATCCAGCTGCAAGGCCTTCCAGCAGCAGAGGCATCGATGGAGGATGGAGGGACACTGGGAAAGAGTCACTGTCCAAAGCAATGGACCTTCTAGGAGCCTCCTTTTGTAAAGCCCACTGACCACTGCTTTTTATTTCTCCTGGGAACCCAGAGGCAGAAGTCCACCAGTTTTGGGTAGCCTTGCTCTTTAATGTTTTCCTAATAATAATAATAATAATAATAATAAATCATTCACCGTTTAAATGATTATGATGATGTGCCACGTACAAAGAGGGAGGCCACACCCCTCAGGAACAGGCAACCAATAGGAGCAGAGGAAGCTCCAGGTAAAGGGAAGGAGGCCACGCCCCCTGAGGAATGGGGAGCCAATGGAAAAGTCACATTAGTCCCCATAGACTTCGGTTTTATCAATAAATAAGATTGCTAAGTATCTGGTGGATACTCAGGGCACTGCAGCCTCTTTGGATAGAAGTTCTCACCAACTTCTATCCTGGAGCGCCATCTGGTGGCCACTCTTGGCATTTCACTAATCATGGTATTTCCCATCTACAGTGGTCCCCCGGGTTACGAAATTAATTCGTTCCGCTGCCGCTTTCGTAACCCGGAAGGCTTTCGCAAGCCGAATTGCCATAGGCGCTAATGGGGAAAAGCCGCGATTTCGTGCGAAATAGCGCCGAAAAGCACCAAAAGTTTTTTCGTAACCCGAAAAAACTTTCGTAACGCGGAACAGTTTTTTTAAATAAATTTTTTTCGTAACCCGGGAATTTCGTAAGGCGGCGCATTCGTATCCCGGGGTACCACTGTATTAGAGTTTGCATTTCTTCTTTAAAATAAATATGACTCCTGTGAGGCTTCAGGCGGAGGATGATGCAGACAGAGAGGGATGGCCTAAAGCCACCTTTGGCTCAGGTTGAGTGAACCTGAATTCTAAAGGAGCAGCTGGAAAATAAAATAACCAAAGAAATTACAATTAAACTTATATTTAAACTTAACAAATTAAGACAAAATTATTTTGAAAATGCAAATAAAATAAGTAAGTGGATGGCTTATAGATTAAGGAGAGAAAAAGAAAAGAAAATAATAACCAAAATTAAACAAAATAAGATAGAAATAACAGAGAAAAAATTAGAAAAGCATTTGTTTCCTTTTTTGAAAACCTCTTTGCGGAAAAAGGAAAAAAGCTTGATAAATATCAGATAAAAGAAGTGCTCGAAAATAATCAGATAATATTAAAGGAACAGCAGAGAGAAAAATTAAATATGGAAATTACTTTGGAGGAAATAAAAAAGGCTATAGCCAGGTTAAAAAAATGCTAAAGCACTGGGAATGGATGGACTAACCGCCAAATATTATAAAATATTTGAATCCGAACTAGAAAACCCGTTGAAAGAGGTATGTAACTTAGTTAAAATAGAAGGGAAACCGGACTCATGGGGGAAAACAATGATAACCCTTATACCAAAGGAGGGTAAAGATGAAATGTTGATTAGTAATTATAGACCAATAGCACTTATGAATAACGATTATAAAATATTTGCTTTTATTTTAGCCGAAAGGCTGAAGGAACCCTTAAATGAGTTAATTAATAAAGACCAAAATGGTTTTTTGCCAGGAAGGAAGATCAGAAATAATATAAGGAATACTATTAATGTATTGGACTACTATAACACACATAATGAGAGGAAAGCGGCTTTTATGTTTGTGGATGTGGAAAAAGCGTTTGATTCTGTTAGATGGGATTTTATGTTTTGCTTACTAAAAACTATGAATATGGGAAATGACTTTGTTAGGAATGTGGAGGAAATATATTGTAAACAAACGGCAAGATTAATAATAAATGGGGAACAATCAGAACAGTTTGATATTAAGAGAGGAACAAGGCAAGGCTGCCCCCTCTCCCCCCTCCTGTTTATTATAATATTGTAATATTTGTTAAACAATATTAGGAGAAATAGAGAAATCAGGGGAATTAGAGTAAAAGGAAGAGAACTTAAAATACAAGCGTTTGCAGACAACCTTATTATTATTATTATTATTATTAACCTTTATTTATGAAGCGCTGTAAATTTACACAGCACTGTACATGGAATCTTTTTAATTAGATGGTTCCCTGCCCTCGGGCTTACAATCTAAAAAGACATGACACAGAAGGAGAAGGGAGTGGTGGAGGGAGAGGGTAAGAGGTCCAGCAGTTCCTCTCTACCTCCGAGGCTTGGACCAAGGCAGATGGACTGGAGGGAGGGCTTGGCTTCAAAATGGAAGGTAATCTTATGCAATGCCTGTGAAGGCTTCTCTGAACAGGATGGTTTTCAGCTCCATTTTGAAGCTAGTTAAAGAAGTGATGGCTCTTGCTTGTGGAGGAAGAAGGTTCCAGGAGTGAGGGGCAGCAAGTGAAAAGGGGTGAATCCGGGATGGGGCAGAGGAAATCCTGGGCTGGGACAGCAGACCTTGACTACCAGAATGGAGGGCCCTAGTGGGAAGGTGAGGAGAAAGAAGGTCTGATAAGTAAGGGGGGGCAGCCATGGAGGGCTTTGAATGTCGACAGCAGGAGGTTATACTGAATGCGGAAAGGGAGAGGGAGCCAGTGAAGGGATGCCAACACAGGAGAGATGTGGTCGGAGCTGTGGGTGGAAGTGATAGTGCATGCAGCTGAATGCTGGACAGAGATTAAAGGACGGAGGTGAGAAAGAGGAAGCCCAGCCAGGAGGATGTTACAGTAATCAAGTTGTGAGATCACTAGGGCATGGACCAGGATCTTGGCAGTAGAGGCGGAGAGATATGGTCGTATTTTGCCAATATTGTACAAAAAGAATCTACAAGCCTTGGCTGTGGTCTGGATCTGAGGGATACACGACAGAGAAGAGTCAAAGATAAAGCCAAGACTGCGGGCTTGCTGGACTGGTTGAATAGAAATGTTGTCCACAGAGACAGAAAAAGAGTGATGAAGGGTGGGCTTAGGGGGAAAGACAAGAAGCTCCGTCTTGGACATGTTGAGCTTCAAACGTCGATGGCGCATCCACTGCAAGACAGCTGTGAGGCAGGACGAGACTTGCTGTTCAAGCCTTAGAGAAAGGTCAGGGGTGGAAAGATACAACTGGGTGTCATCGGCATACAGATGGTAGGAAAAGCCAAAAGAGCTGATGAGTTTTCCTAAGGACAGTGTGTAGAGAGAAAACAGGAGGGGACCCAGAACAGAGCCCTGGGGAACTCCAACAGATAAGGGAACAGGAGAAGAAGTCTGACCCCCTGCAACTACTGCAAAAGATCTGCCAGACCAGTAAGATCTAAACCAGTCGAGAACAGAGTCTGAGAACCCAAGGTCAGAGAGTATGTCAATTAGGAGACAGTGATCAACAGTGTCGAAGGCTGCAGACAAATCGAGAAGGATGAGAACAGAGTAAAGGCCATTAGCCTTGGCCTGTAAAAGGTCATTCGAGATCTTAGTGAGAGCTGTCTCTGTAGAATGCCTTGGCGGAAACCAGACTGAAAGGGATCGAGGATGGAGTTGGCTTCAAGAAACGCAAGACAGCGCGAATAAACAACCCGTTCCAAAACCTTAGAAAGAAAGGGGAGAAGAGAAATCGTTCGATAGCTAGACAAAGAGGAGGGGTCAAGGGAAGGTTTTTTCAGAATTGGGGAAATGAGAGCATGTTTGAAGTCCGACGGGAAGGAGCCTGTAGAGACAGAGAGATTGAAGATATGGAGAAGCGAGGGCAGAAAAGAGGGAGCTATAGAGATTAGAAGACCTGTTGGTTATAGTGGAGGAACCCCTCCAGCATGTAGAAAGATTGATGAAGGAAATAAATGTGTTTGGCAGGTTATCTGGCATTAATATAAATAGAGAAAAGTCTAAAATAATCGTTAAAAATATGACTAACATTGAGGAAGAAATATTGCATAAAAAACGGGATGGGAAGTAACTAAAAAGGTCAGATATTTGGGAATATATATTTCGGATAATAATATGAATCTATATGATAATAATTATAAAGAAGTGTGGAGTAACATCAAGGAAAAACTAAATAAATGGAAATATCTAAATCTATCGTTACTGGGAAGAATTAACGCTATTAAAATGTCAGTCTTACCTAAGATTCTGTATCTCTTTTCAAATTTACCAATTAATATTAATAATAAAACATTAGATCAATGGAATAAAGATTTAAAGAACTTCATCTGGAAGGGTGATAAAGCTAGAATTTAATGGAACTGTTTGAAGGAAAGCAAAGAAAATGGAGGATGTGCGCTCCCTGATCTTAAACTATATAAACAAGCTTGTAATCTGAGTTGGTTAGAGGAGTGGATTAGACTAAAAGATAAAGATATATTAAACTGGGAAGGTGTGGATCTTAGGTATGGCTGGCACGGATATCTTTGGTATGGTAAGGATGGTATTAATAAAGACTTCTATAATACCCCGATAAGGAGGGCTCTCATGAATACATGGAAACTAATCCAAAATAAGTTTTATATAAAAATGCCGGCATGGGTTTCAACTCAGGAAGCCTTCGCTAACAGATGGGATAAGCAAAATGAATGGATAACATATAAGGACCTGTTTGATGTAAAGGATGGTAAGGAAATATGTATTAAAACTAGGGATGTGCTTTCAGAAGGGAAATATCTAAATTGATTTAGTTATTACCAAATAAAAATGAGATTTGATAATGATAAGAAAGTAATTGGAATTGAGACAAAATTATCAGAATTAGATAAACTTCTTTTGGAAAATGAGGGGAAAAAAGATAACTAAATATTATAATATTTTAAGGCAAAGAGACTCAGAGACAGAACCGATTAAGCAATACATGTTGGATTGGGCTAGGGACTTTGGAAGAGAAATCCCTTTGGAGGAGTGGAAAATGGCGTGGAAAAGGACAAATGGTTTCACAAAATGTTTGGATTATAAGGAGAATTTCATTAAGATTAGCCACAGATGGTATTATACCCCGGCAAGATTGAAAAAAAATGTTTAAATTAGAGAATGATAAATGTTGGCGATGTCAAAAGGAAAAGGGATCAATGGTGCACATGTGGTGGGGATGTGAAAAGATAAAACCGTTTTGGAACAATGTACATGATATAATCCAACAGGCATTCAATATTAGTTATAAAAAGAAATCAGAGATATATTTACTAAATATGACCTATTTTGTGAAAAGAGAAGATGAAAGAAGGTATTGGAAAATAATTTTATATATAATAATAATAATAATAATAATAATAATAATAATAATAATTTATTTCTATACCGCTATTCCAGCGATCACAGCGGTGTACATCAAAGAGTAAGACAATTGAAACATTAGCATGAAATAATACAAAGTTAATAATTAAGAACAGTTAAAAAAAAAGTTAAAAAAAAAACCCTAACAACACCCTATACAAGTGGCTGTGTAGAATGGAATACACAAAAACATTGCCACGGGGAAAAGAATGACCACAAGGCTCACGGGGGGAAAGCCTGGCGGAACAAAAAAGTCTTCAAGTTCTTCTTGAAAGCATCGAGGGAGGTGGAAGTACGGAGCTCATTGGGGAGGGAGTTCCAGAGCTGAGGGGCTGAAATAGAGAAAGTCCTCTGAGCTGATACATATCGAGCGTCTGGAACTCTTAAAAGATGTCTTTCACCCGACCTGAGAGTGCGGGGCGGATTGTATGGGGAGAGGCGGTCCTCCAAGTACCCTGGGCCCAAGCCATTTAGGGCTTTATAGGTGATAACCAACACCTTGTATTCGGCCCGGAAGCGAATAGGCAGCCAGTGGAGATCTTTTAGGACTGATGTTATATGGTTGGCCCTGGAACATCCAGTAACCAGCCGAGCAGCCATATTCTGCACTAATTGAAGCTTCCGGGTTTGGTACAAGGGTTGCCCCATGTAAAGCGCATTACAGAAATCTAATCGAGAGGTTACCAGAGCATGTATAATGGTTTCAAGGTCCCCCCGGCCAAGGAAGGGTCGCAGTTGGCGTATCAGCCGAAGCTGATAACAGGTGCTCCTGACCGCCGCATCCACCTGAGCAGTAAGGTGAAGCGATGAGTCCAGAAGCACCCCCAAACTGCGAACAGAGTCCTTCACAGGAAGCGTGACCCCATTTAGGACAGGTGGAAAAATTTCCTTACCCAGACCAGGAGAGCCAATCACCAGTACTTCCGTTTTCTCTGGATTCAGGCTGAGTCTGTTTTCCCTCATCCAACCCATTACCGACTCCAAGCAAGCATTAAGAGGAGAGATGCCATCCTTAGTTACTGCATCAGACGGAGACATAGAGAAAACTATTTGGGTGTCATCAGCGTACTGATAACACCGCACCCCGTGTCTCCGGATGATCTCTCCCAGCGGCTTCATGTAAATGTTAAAAAGCATAGGGGACAAAATCGCTCCCTGAGGGACCCCAGATGTCAGGGCCTTCCTATCGGAGCGACAGTCCCCCAGCTCCACCATCTGGAATCTGCCCGAGAGGTAGGAACTGAACCACTGCAAAGCAGAGCCCCCGATACCCAACTCCCTCAGGCGACCCAGAAGGATACCATGGTCAGCAAGATTAATCATAACTAAACATTGGAAAGACTCTGAAGAGCTACAAATAGAGGAATGGTTGGCAAAATTAAATAATATTAAGCAGTTAGATTTGATCTCATATAGACTTGACGAGGATAAAAAAGAGAAAATGCAACTGGAATGGGAAAAATTAATGTTATTTTTACAAAAAAGATGGGGTTTGGAGGAAAGACTGGTCGAATGGTTAATATAAATGAATGTAGACCACTTTTAAAGAAATATTTGTATGTGAAGTGTAAAATGAAATATCTATGACCAGGGAAAATTAAAGCTTTTTTTGCTTTTTTTAACAAGGCTACAGATAGTTAAATATGATGGGAGAATATATAAAAGACGATGCAACACAAATTGTTTCTTTTGGTTTTTTTCCTTTTTAAGGGCTGTATATGAGATTAGCAAGGGGGAGGAGCCACGAGCGATGGTGTGAGCAGCTAAGATCGACCGCTCCTGAAAGCAAAGCCTAAAAAGCTAAAAAAATCTCTCCTAATGAGAAAAAAAACTGTGAGTAACTGCAAATAAATATATTGGAAAGGGAAGAGAGCAGATTGGAACTGTTTAATTAAAGTTTAAAGGGAAGGAAGAGAAATAAACAGCAATCTTACATACGGCATTGCCGGCTAGAGGTTTGTCAGCCGAGCGGACGCTTGGATTGCTGGTAGATGTCTAAAAGCCAAAAGAAAAATAAGGAACTCAAACAAACAGTGATAAACTGGGGAAGAGAGTCTAAACAACACCCTTCTGATAAGGCTTATAGTCGTTTGCAAAGAATAAGTTCACAAGAGAAGCTTGGAACTTGTAATAAAGAAATGAAAAAGACAACGTCTAAGGAGGAGGTGGGAAAAAATGGAGCTAGACCTAAAGAACATGGCGAAGTTCCGGGAACAGAGCCAAAACAAGAAGAAATAAAGATATGGTTAGAAAAAACTCTCACTGAAAACCAAAATACAGGTTTTGAGACCATGAACGAGTTGATAATTAAAAATAATGCTATTTTAACAGAAACTATAACTAAGACAATTATGGGTGAAATGAACAAAGCTTTTCAGATGATTACAAAAGAAATTGAACAAGTGGATAAAAAAGTCCAATTAATACAAAGTCAACAGAAAGATCAACAAAAAATAACTTTGGAACATTCAACCAGATTGGACCAGCTGGAAAGGAAAATTATTGACTTGCAGGATCGTAACAGAAGGAATAATATCCGCATCCGAGGCTTTCCTGAGTTGCCAAATGAAACATCCAGATCATTAAAAACAGAAATCCTTAAATGGCTACAAAGCATTGTCCCTCAGATGACTTGGGCAGAGGAGGAAGTGGAACGACTACACAGAGCATCAACAGTTAAAAGGGGCTTGACCCCTAGAGATGTAATCATGAAAATAACAAGTTTTTACAAGAAAGATCAGTTAATGAAAGAAATCAGGAAACTCTCAGGAGGACTGAAATATGGAACCACCACAATTGAAATTTACAATGATTTATGTCCAGAGACTATTACTTGGAGAAGAAGCATTAAGCCTTGTATTGCAGTTCTGCAAAAAAGTGGAATAAGATACAGTTGGGGCTATCCTGTATTTTTGAAATTTCAATGGAAAGGAAAGCAGCACAAGATTTTCTCCATGGAGCAAGGATTGCAGCTGTTGGAGCAATTGGATCTGGCCAAGCAAGGAGGAGAGAGCGACAAGGGTGCAGCTGGAGGAGCCAAGGAATGATAGAAAACAAGGACAAGGACGTTGACTTTTTTGCTATTCTATAATCTTCTCTTTTTCTTCTTTTTCTTCACTTTCTTCTTTTTTTTTAAAGGACATGACAGGAGAGATTAATAATAAACAACCAGGAGGAAGAAATGGACCACACATCGGAGAGATGGCTTCTTTCTCTCCCCCTTCCTGGAGGGCTAATAGAAGCCATGGGCGAGGTCTAAGACCTTGGGGATGGAGGAGGGGAAGAAGGGATAGGTGGGTTAAATGGGGAAGGGGGGAGGGACGGGAGGGAGGGAGGGAGGGAGGGAGGGTGGGGGGAAATGTTTGTAGGGGTAGTGCATTGAAGAGCCTAGATAGAAGATGTAGAATATCAACATGGATAACAAAATAAGGATAGCAACATTAAATGTGAAAGGACTGGGGTCTGTAATTAAAAGGAAAAGGATTGAATCATTAATGAAAAAACAGAAAGCGGATATTTTTTTTATTCAGGAAACGCACCAAGCGAAATCAGGATCGTCGGAATTGAAGATGAACTGGGTTGCCACATATGAAAAAGCATATGGTACTTCTAAAGCAAGAGGAGTAGCAACCTTAATATCTAAGAAATGTGGGTTTGATATACTAAAAGTTAAGTCAGATGAAAAAGGAAGATTTGTATTGGTGCAAGGAACGATGGGGGGAGAAAAATACTTGTTGGTAAATGTGTATGCTCCAAATGAAAATCAAATGGAATTTTATGAAAAAGTATTTAAGGAAATGGAGGATATGCCGGGAGATTATACAATTATGACAGGAGATTTCAATATGGTCATGGATAAGGTTAAAGATAAATCACACCCAACAATAAGGGACAGACTTAATAAGATTACACCTTTGAACAAGATAATGAATAGGAAAGAATTAAAAGATGTATGGAGATTGATTAAAGGAGATGAAAAGAACTATACTTACTATTCAGCGGTTCATAAAAATTATTCTAGAATAGATTTCATTTTTGTATCCAAAAATATGATGTCAAGGGTATTAAATAGTGAAATAGAAGGAATAAAAGTTACAGATCATGGAATAGCAAACATGGATTTCATAATTAAAAAAGATTATAGAGAAGCAAAAAGATGGAGGTTAGACACTAGCATACTTAATAATAAAGAAATAGTGAATAAAATAGAGGAAGAATGGCAGGTTATATGGGATATTAATAACAAAGAGATTTCTCAAGCTTTATTATGGGATACTATGAAAGCAGTGGCAAGAGGGATTTGTATTAGGGAAACATGCAAGGTAAGGAGACAAAAGGAAGAGAGAAAAATCAAATTGGAAACGGAAATTGAAATTGAAAAATTAAATAAGGATTATATAAAGAATAGAAGTATATATATATATATATATATATATATATAGCTGCAAGCGAAAAGAAAGGAATTAGAGAAGATAGAAATAGATCAGATCCAGAAAAATTTGATATATTTACGGAGGGAGTTTTTTGAATATAGTAACAAAAATTCAAAAATGTTAGCAAGATTAACACAAAAAAAGAAAGAGAAAAATCTGATAGGGGTTATAAAGGACAAAACAGGGAAAATGTATGCTGATGAAAGAAAAGATAAAGATATTTGAAGAATACTACAAAGATTTATATACAGCAGGGGATAGTTCAATTGACAAAACTGAGAAATATATAGAGAAAAATTGGAGAACAAAGATAGAAGAAGAGGATAAAGAAATAATGGAACAACCAGTTTCGAAAAAAGAAATTGAAGAAGTGATAAATAAATTAAAAGGAGGGAAATCACCAGGAATGGATGGATTAGGACCAGAATATTATAAAACTTTTAAAAAGGTTTTAATACCTAAATTAGAAGTGTTATACAATAAACTTTTAAATGGAGAAAGGATCCCACCATCATGGGACCACTCAATGATAATATTGATTCCAAAACCGGATAAAGATTTGTCAGATCCAGGCTCATACAGACCTATATCCCTTATCAATCAGGATGCTAAAATATTAACAGCCATAATGGCAAAAAGAATGAATAAGTTTATATATAAATATATTCAAAATGATCAATGTGGATTTGTGCAAGGAAAACAAATGTCAAATTTAATAGGAAGAGTACTGAATAAAATAAACATAATAGAGAAAAGAAAGCAGAAAGCAGGAATAATGGCATTAGATATTTATAAAGCTTTTGATTGTGTGGAATGGCCAGCATTAAAAATAACGTTAAAGAAATTAGGTATGGGAGAAAAGTTTAGAGGATTGATAGATCAGTTATATTTAAATAATACAGCAGTAGTAACAATAAATGATGGAATAACAGAACAAATTTCAATTTCTAGAGGAACAAGGCAAGGATGCCCTCTTTCCCCGGTTTTATTTGCAATAATTATTGAAATATTAGCAAATATTATTAGGGAGGATAAAAATTTGGAAGGAATTGGGATGAGAAAATTGAATAAGATAAGTTTATTTGCAGATGATACTCTATTAACAATTAGAGACCCCTTGGAAAAAATGAATAATGTGAAAAACCATTTAAAGGAGTTTGGACAAATGACAGGACTAAGAGTCAATTGGAATAAATCAGAGCTAATGTTGTTCAATTATCCAAAAACGGAAGAACAGGAATTTGTAAAGGATGGAAAGATAGATATAAAGGTAAAAGATACAATTAAATATCTAGGAATAAAAATTACAAAAAATCTACACAAATTAGAGGATCAGAACTATAAAAAATTAAGAATAGAAATTAAAAGGAAATTAGAAGAATATAAAAATATTAAATTATCATGGTTCGGTAGAATCGCATTAATAAAAATGAAAATTCTGCCTAAGATTAATTTTTTGTTTAGGATGTTGCCAATACAAATATCAGAGGTTGAAATTAAAAATTGGCAAGTATTAGTGAATAATTATTGTAATGGGAATAAAAAAGCAAGGATTAATAAAAGATATTGGTATAAACCCCAAAAAGAAGGAGGTTTGGGTCTCCCAAATTTAAAATTGTACTATAATGCAAACCAAACAAGATATATTATAGATGGAATCATAGAGAAAGGGGAATTAGATTGGTTAGAGATGGAAACAACAGGAATAGAGGAAAAATTGGAAAATATATTTTTTAAAGAACTTACTATGAAAGAAATGAAGGAAATAGAAAACCCCTTTTTGAAGAATATATTAGAAATTTGGAAAAAAAATAAAGAAAAACTAATGCCAGCTATTTCACCTTTAACACCAGTTATAATGCTAAAAAATTTTCCAGTAAATTTAAAGGAAGAAGTAGGGAAATTAGTAAAAGGTCAAGAAATATATAGGATAAAAGAATGGATGAAGACTATGAGGGAGAAAGGGAAAATAAAGGAGAAATTGCAAGGATCAAAATTAACTTGGTGTAATTGTATTCAATTGGAACAATGGACAAAGAAGTACGAGAAAAATATAGGAGAGATTAGAGAATACACCAAATTTGAACAGTTGATTAGGCAAAGAGAAAGTATAGAGGCGAATGAAACTTTGAAAGGGGTCACAAGTGAAATATATAAATTATCATTAAAATATAATGAGAAAGAAGATTATCTAAAGACAACATGGGAGGATGATTTAGTACAAAAAATAAATGACCACGAATGGGGGAAAATTTGGAATCAACGCCATTTAAAATTTTATTCTATACGAATAAAAGAGAACTATTACAAAATAATTTGGAAATGGTATTTAACGCCTGTAAGGTTAAGTCATATAAATAAGAATTATTCAAGGTTATGTTGGAGAGGGTGTCAAGAGATAGGCACTTATATGCATATGTGGTGGGGTTGCAGAACCGTAAGGGAATTCTGGCAAATGGTATTTGAGGAGATAAAAGAAATAACAAAAATTGATTTAGAATTTAGTCCAAAGATAGCGTTATTATCTTTATATGATAAAATTAACTGCACCCAAGTTATAAAGGATCTAATTACAAATTTATTAACAGCGGCGAGATTAATGATAGCAAAAAAGTGGAAAGACCAGGGAGATTTACAAATACAAGATTGGTATAGAGAGATTTGGCAAATAGCAATTAATGATAAGTTAACTAGTGAAATTAAGTTTAGAAGAGGAATAATCAAGAGAAATGATTTTGAAGCAATATGGAAAACATTTGTACAAAAGGTTTTAGGAAAAGAAGGAGGTGTTTTACCAGCAGAGGAAGAGTTACAATTCTGGAGATAGAGTAATAAGAAGACATTAGGCTCAGGGGATGGGGAGCACTTGGGGGAAGGGGGGAATTATGAAACATATACGATGAAAAGAAATATGAATTAAAGTTAGATAAAGTAGTAAAGAATGGAATATAAAGGGATATATTATATGTATGGGGAATATAAGGTAAAAGTCTTTTTTATATATTATTGTAAGGTGAATTTAATCAATATTTTATCAATTTATTATAATAACATGTATTAATTTCATTCTACCAATAAAATTATAAAAAGAAAGAAAGAAACTCACTGGCTGCCCTTGGGCAAGTTACACTTTCTCAGTCTCAGAAGAAGGCAGTGGTAGCAAGGCTTTTACCAGAGGACCTCAATGTGTGGGGTGGATTGTATGGGAGAAGGTGATCCCGTAAGTAAGGTTATAACCAAGACCTTGTACTGTGCCCTGAAATTAATAGGCAGCCAATTAAGAGATTTTAATATAGGTGTGATATGGTTACCTCTAGATCTTCCAGTGGCCACTCTGACAGCCATATTTTGGATTAGATGAATTTTCCAGACTTGGTACAAGGGTAGCTTAGGTAAAGCGCATTACAGAAGTCAAGACGTGAGGTTACCAGAGCATGCATGATAGTTTTCGGGGCTACAGGTTCCAGGAAGGGGCGCAGTTGGCATATCAACCAAAGCTGATAACAGGCACTCCTGGCCATCACATTTATCTGAACTGACATCTAGAGCAACGGATTCAGGAGCACCCCCAAAACTGCAAACACAGTCCTTTAGGGGGAGTGTGACCCCATCCAGGACCGGTTGACAAACCTCCATACCTGGATTAGGATCTCCATCAAGTACCTCGGTCTTATCTGGATTCAGTTGTAATCTGTTTCTCCTCATTCAGCACATTACTGCCCCAAGACATTCATTCAGAGGGCATCCTTAGTTGATGCAGAGGTCTGGGGCATGAAGAGATATAGTTGGGTGTCATCAGCGTACTGATAGCACTCCATGTCTCCAGATGATCTCTCCCAGTGGTTTCATGTTAAACAGCATTAGTGACAGGATGATGCCCTGAGGAACGCCAAATTTAAACCCCCTTTTAAAGGAACAACTGTCCCCAAGCATCTCTGTCTGGAATCTGCTTGAGAGATAGGACCGGACCCATTGCAATGCATTGCCCCCAATCCCCAATTCCCTCAGGCTTTCCAGAACGATACCATGGTTGATGGTATTGAAAGCCACTGAGAGATCCAAAAGTTTCAACAGGGTCACACTTCATCTGTCGGTGCTCAAGTAAAGATTATCTACTAAGGCGACTATAGCATTCTCAACTCCATATTCCCGTCTTGAAGCCAGTTTGAAATGGATCTAGATAATCTGATTCTTCCAAGAATGCTTGGAGTTGAAGAGCAACTTCCTTCTCAATTACCTTGCTTAGAAATGGAAGATGGAGCTGTAATTGTTCATGTCCAAGGGATCTAGGGAGGGCTTTTTCAGAAGATGCTGAAGCACTGCTTCTTTTAAGCAAGATGGAAAATAGCCCTCCCTAAGAGATGCATCTATGATACATCTCAGATGAGTCCTAAGTGCATCTCCTCCTTGGAGGACTAGACACGAAGGGCAAGGGTTGAGAGGGCAAGTTGTCTTCTTCACACTTCCAAGGAGCTTCTCCATGTCCTCAGTACTCACAGGTTCAAATTGATCCAGTATGATCTTATTCACTGAGTTACTGGACACCTCACCTATAGCCTCTATAATAATGTCGGCCTCTGGAAGAAGGGAAGGAGTACGCCCTTCCTTCCTTCCTTCCTTCCTTCCTTCCTTCCTTCCGGAATGGAGCCCAGGCTGCAGAGCTGGACTCAGGAGAGAAAGGCTGGGAAGACTCTGCTTTGTACATATATCTCTTTCTCTCTCAGTGCGTGTGTGTTTGCCTCAGTTCTTATGGCTGGGAATGGAGCTGAGGGCTGAGGAAAGAAGAACGTGTCAATTTTGTGCAAATGCAGAACTTCTGTGCATCAAAGAGTCCAGTGTGTTGAAATAGCAAAAAACTTTATTGAGAACACATAGAAGGAATTCAGTGTTTAAGCCAGAACTGCCCACTCCAAGCCAAACTATACATTAAAACCCCAAAACCTAAAACACCACCCTCTTCCCAACCTAGCCCCCATCTCCAATTCCTACAATCTATGCTCCACAGGTAACAAGGCCCCCTTTGCCACCCCCAGAAACTAACCCCCTTTCTGTTAATATCGGCCCCCAACTTTCTTCAGCCAACATCTCACCCATTGCAAAAACTAACATTCCCATAACTATTTGAGCCAGATGCAACAAATCCCACCCCTCTATTTCGCTAACCTATACTACAGTCTCCAGTAAAATTTATAAACTATGATCTATACTAACAGCAATGAAAACCTAAACTTAACAAAATATAACTTTAAACATAAACAGACTTAGCCACAGACAAACCACAGACATATGGATAGACAACCCTTACAAACATAAGCATAAGGGTCTTTTCACTGCTGGATTGAAAATATATTTTCTGTATTCATTCTTGACAAAAATAATGTTAGTTCACTTCTGGGATTTGTGTGGCTTCTCTCCTGTGTGGTCTCTCTGATGTCTCACTAGATTTGACCTCAAAGAAAAACATTTCCCACAATGCTGGCATTTGTGTGGCTTTTCTCCTGTGTGGACTCCCTGATGTGTAACTAGGCTTAACTTCCAAGAAAAACATTTCCCACAATGCTGGCATTTGTATAGCTTGTATAATGGAAAGGACCAGGGCTCTCCCCACTTCCCTCCCTCCTTCCCTGTGAGGGCAGTCATGGCTTCAGGGGCTGAGACTGTGCATTCACAGATGCCCCCAAAGGGCCCTCTTCAGCATGCGCAGGAATTGCCAGAGCCTAGATGCTGCTGCTTATTCCGCTGGCGGCCTTTACAGGAAAGGAAGGTATGCGCCGGGAGCTCAGCAGCCTCCCCTTTCTTCCTTCCCTCTTTTCTTCCTTTAAGGAGACCGCAATGGAGGCCAAGGTGCAGAGCTGGACTCAGGAGGGAAAGCCAGTAAAGGAAGGCTCTAGTTTTGAAATATAGCTCTCTCTGTGTATCCTGTATGTTTGTGTGTTTCTGTGCACATATGTGTGTGTGTGCCCCTTCTGTTCTTATGGCTGGGAATGCAGCTGAGGACTGAGGATAGAAGAAAGGGTCAGTTTTGGGAAAATTCAGAACTTCTGTGCATCAAAGAGTCCAGGGTGTTGAAATAGCAAAGAACTTTATTGAGAACACACAGAAACCCAGTGTTTAAGCCAGAACTGCCCACTCCAATCCAAACAATACACTAAAACCCCAAACGTTCAACATCACCCTCTTCCAAACCTAGCCTCACCCCCAATTCCCACAGTCTATGCCCCACAGGTAACAAGGCCCCCTTTGCCATTCCCACAAACTAGCCCTGATTCTCTGATGTTTCACTAGGTCTGACTTAGAAGAAAAACACTTCCCACAATGCTGACATTTGTATGGCTTCTCTCCAGTGTGGACTCTCTGATGTCTCACTAAGTGTACCTTCAAAGAAAAACATTTCCCACAATGCTGGCATTTGTAGGGCTTTGCTCCTGTGTGAGATCTCTGATGTATCACTAGGTATGACTTTGACGAAAAACATTTCTCACAATGCTGGCATTTGAATGGCTTCTCTCCTGTGTGGACTCTCTGATGCTTGACAAGATCTGACTTGTAGGCAAATCTTTTCCCACAATGCTGACATTTATGTGACTTCTTTCCTCTGTGGACACTTTCATGACTGACAAGTTCTTCTGTAAACAAGGACAATGACAGAGAAGACTGAATCTCAGCGTTAAGAGAGGAAGGTGTTACTCCAAGATTTAGCCCTACGTTCACCCCTTCCTACTTCAGGTTAAATTAATAAAGTTGGTGTGAGTGACCCGAGCATGAAACTGTTCTGGATGCCCCCAAATCCATATAACGATTGTATCCTTACTCATAGGAGCTAGCAAAGAAGAGATTGTAGGGGAACTGCCATGAGGAAATCAGTGGAAGCAGATAATCAGGCGGTTGAACAATATTCAATTAAATATGTGTAAAAATATTTTGATTGAAAAGTGGCATCATTTCCTGTGAGACTGCCATAGAGTCTTGAGTCAGAGCACATGGCATGATGCAAGCTAACTGCAGAGGATGCTTAATGCTGTGTGGCACTAAATGACTCACAACCAACACAGTAGACAGCTAAAAGGGCCAATGTCATTCTAGGTTGCATCAATACAAGTAAAGTTTCTAGATCAAGGGATGTAATAGTGCTACTCTATTCTGCTTTAGTCAGAATAATCCTGTGTCCAGTTCAGGGCCCCACAATTTAAAAAGGATGTTGTCAAGTTGGAACATGCGCAGAGGAAGGCAGCCAAAGTGGTGAAGGATCTTGAAACCATCAAGCCCTTTGAGAAGCAACAGTAAGAGCTCTTTGAAAGTGAAACTCCCTTAGTTTCGTGGAGTCCACTTCCTTGGAGGTCTTTAAACAGAGGATGGATGGTGTTTGGAAATGTATTCCTGCATGGCAGAAGGGGGTTGAAGTGGATGGCCCTTGTGGTCTATTCCAACTCTATGATTCTATAATTCTAGTGGAATCAGCACCATGATAATTTAGTACAAAAGGGACCTCAGCCTTCATAGAAAGGACAATGGATTCAGGTTCCTTACCCACAGAAGCCACATTTTCATAATTCTCCATCATGACATAATTGTACAAAAGTCTCTGTTTCTTCGTCAACAGTTTCCATTCGTCCTCGGTGAAATAGACTGCCACATCTGCAAAGGTCATCTGCAACAGAAAACAGCCCTCATCCAGAGAGTGACTAAGGAAAAGGGGAGGAAATCACATAATGCATCCAAATATTATTTCATCACTTCAGAATTCAGTGCAGGAAATAAAGTTTAAATTATGTTAGCAAGCAAAAACCTGATGCCTTTAAATCTAGTTTGTCTCAGATCCTTTCAATATAATATACTTAGGGAGCTGGACATGTTTAGCCTGGAGAAGGCAAGGTTAAGAGGTGATATGATAGCCCTGTTTAAATATTTGAAGGGATGTCATATTGAGGAGGGAGCAAGCTTGTTTTCTGCTTCTCCAGAAAACAGGTTCCAGAACAATGGATGTAAGCTCCAGGAAAAGAGATTCCACCTGAACATTAGGAGGAACGTCCTGACAGTAAGGGCTGTTTGACAGTGGAACACACTCCTTCCTCGGAATGCAGTGGCGTCTCCTTCCTTGGAGGTCTTTAAGATGAGGCTGGATGGTCATCTGACGTGTATGCTTTGATTGAGAGTTCCTGCATGGCAGGGGGTTGGACTGGATGGCCCTTGTGGTCTCTTCCAACTCTATGACTCTATGATTCTAATATAATAAACAATATAATTTAGGCCATGGCTGGGATATTGAAGATGTATTAGGATACTCACTATCCCAACACATACAGAACATTTAGCCACCAAAGAATTATAGTGCATTTAGAAATTTCTTGCCACATTTCAGAGGCAAATGTCATTTTTAATAACAATTTCGGGGAGCACGCTGGGATTGAGGGCTACTGGGGCTGCCCCATATTTAGATCCAGAGATGTTCCCCCATATCCTCCAACATTGCAGAGATGGGAAAAGCAAGACACATGTGGACAAGCAATCCAGAAGGCGGTGAGGATGGCCAAAGTTGTTTATGAGGAAGGTCACACGTATGGGGAAGGGCACAGCACTTTGCTTTAGCTTCAGTCTCCTGGGAAGGGCAATAACCTGCTTCATTCTTTCCTCTCCTCTCCCCACTTTTGAGTTGATGGGGTGCAAACTGAATGGCACTCAGGAACTGAAGTGAGCTGAGAAGGGGGAAAATGGGAGGATGAGAGAGCAACCAGGACATTTTTAAAAGCCTCTGAAAAAGTGGGGTGACAGAGGGTTAACCAGGACTGTCTCTGCCATATTGGGAGAATATGTTCTCCGCTTGCTTTCATGAACTGGCCCAGCAGTGACACAGATGAAAATTAATAGTCAAGAACTTCAGCTCACCAAAGAATTCTTGTACCTCCGCAGACTGTTTCTTTTGGAGCCCAACTCCCTCCGCTTGGCCTCTGTGTCGGCCATCAGGTGGGCAGGGGTCCTGGTGGTCTTGCACTTGAGTCACTTCCAGCAAGAGAGGCCCCAAAGCCGTGTACAAGGAAGCAGAGATGAAAGTCCTGAGAAAAGGGAGCAGGGTTAGGATTAACTTGGCAAGAAACCTTGCAGCACTCCAAGACACAGAGAACAGCATCCTGCTGGTGACATACGCAGGTGACACATGCCTCCTTTGGGTCAATGCAGAGGAGGGCATCCCTTCCTCTCTCTGCATCAAACAAAGCCCCCTGGACCTAGCCTAGATTCACTGCAGCTCCCCTACACAACAGTTACTCCATGCCCTATTAGAGTGGTGAAGGATGAGGGGATGGGGAATTGGAGAGGGCCGGGTTATGTCCCTGCAGCTAGATGTGAAATGACTACATCATAAATAAATCATCTGCTGAAACCTCCAGAGGTCCCCAGTGCTTATCCCCAGCACCATCCCCTTTCCAAAGAAGGCTGCATCCGCACTATAGAAATAAGGCTTTAACCGCTCTGTGCCAAAACACAGAATGGCCACTGGAACACAAAATGGCTGGAAGAACACAAAATGGCTGCTGGAACACAAGGAGGCCGGGAACTGGGATTCCAGCCAATCAGGGCCAGGGATGGTGGGAGGGACTGGGATTCCAGCCAATCAGGGCCTGGGATGGTGGGAGGGACTGGGATTCCAGCCAATCAGGGCCAGGGATGGTGGGAGGGACTGGGATTCCAGCCAATGGCAGCCCTGAGGAGGCAATCATGTGTAAAATACACATCATAAAAACATCACAAAGTATAAACATTCCAATTACAGTAATTGCAGGGCAGTTATGCTTTTATGACCGGAAGTAAACATATACGCAATTATAATTATATACACATGCTGATATTGACCAGAACCTGGGGGATATATACATGCACATATTTCTCCATGCATTTGCTTATGTTTACATTGTATGCAAGTAGAAGAGTATATATAAATGTGTTTATATATATATATATATATATATATATGATCCAACATGTGCTGGCATATCTCTCTGTCTCTCTCTCTTTGTCTCTGTCTGTCTGTCTGTCTGTCTCTCTCTCTCTCTCTTTATATATATATATATATATATATATATATATATATATAAATACGTTTGCGTACCCATGCAGACGTTCAGACAGATATCTATGGGTATGTATAGATGTATCTATGGGCATTGTATGCAAGATCTATAGACTTGAAACATTCCATACACACACATATATAGGCTCATAAAGGTATGAATGCACTTAGATAGAGATGCCTGCACACACACACACGTACAGATGTATATGCAGAAACACACATGCACACATCCATCTGTTGCTGTCCATTGTTCTGGTCCGTTGTTCCAGGTGATGCTGGAGAAGACGCCCTGCCTCCAGCGGAAGCAGAGGCTGCAGGCGATGAGGAGAGGGACTCCTTGCCCAATGCATGGCTCACCTGGAGGGCCAGCACAGGAAGGTCAGTCCCCACACCTTCACAAAGGCCCCATTCCCACTCCCTCATTTGCCCTGGATAGAACTGGGCAGATCCAGGTGCCCCATATCGAATCTCCCCGGAAACAAGTTCCTACTACCCTTTACCTCAATCGGGGTCATCTACCCCCTGAACTTGATCTGATCATGACCGGGGCTGAGTTCATATTTGCCGGCAGCAGGGAAGAGCCGGTTGTTTTCAAAAGGAAAGGGTCAATAGTCCGCGTCCAGAAAACCACACGAAGGGGATTTGCCCTGGATCTCTTGCGCAAGCCCCTGATCGAGTTGTGTTAAAATCGCTGCGAGTGTGAACTTCGAACTTTTAAACCGGTTTGGGAACCAGGGTAAAATGTAGTCTGAATGGCCCCTATATTTAAGGGTGAAGGGAGCAAGAAACAACAAGCAAAGTCTAAACACTTCCTTTGACCATTGCAGCGTTGGAGCGTGTCGCCACCCTCGAACTGTCAATGGCTCACCTGCAGCAAGGCCAGGAGCAGCAAAGAATGTGGCTATACAACTCCGTGTGTGGCGTTTCCAACAACAATGATGTGGGTCTTCCTTTTTTCTATTTTCAAAAATTTTTATTACACTGAGATATTCCCATGATAGTATTTAAATTACCAAATATCGACCAAATATTACCTATTGATTTAATGGAATGTTATCACCCTTTTCTTCAAATGTTTTAAGACAACTCCATTCCATTTCTAAATATTATTTTGATTTCCCTCTTAGTAAGGCAGATACTATACCCATATTTATAGCTTTATGTATCTTAATCAACCAATCTTCGATGGAAGGATTAATTGTAGATTTCCAAATTTGAGCAAATAAGATCCTTGCACATGAGACCATATATAAAACAATTCTATTGTATTTTACTGACTTTATGTTGTGTGTCATGTTTAGTAAAAATAAATGTGGTTCAAAGGGAATATTTATATCAAGAATGTTTTGGATGGTTCCATGAATCCTTTGCCAGAATCCTTTAGCTTTAATGCATGTCCACCAATATGAAAGGAGCTTCCCTCGGGTTCCCCGCATTTCCAGCACTTAGTATTGCCAGTTTTGTGTATCTGGTGGGTTTTTTGGGATGTTAGATACCACCTGTATAACATTTTGATATCATTTTCTTTATAATTTTGGCACAGAGTGAATTTATTTGTTCCTTTCCACGATTTTCCCCATTCCTCTATAGTTATAGTTTTATTTATATCACGTGCCCATCTTACCATTCTGTGTTTAATAATTTTATCTTCTAGATCTCTTTCTTTTAATAGTTTATAACATTTGGATATGTGTTTACCTTTTTTGTCCATCATAATTTTATCTATTTCATTGTTATCCATCCTTAACCCAGGAGCTTTATTGTCTGCCTTAAAACGATTGTTTAATTGGTTGTATAAAAACCAATCCTTCATGTTTCCTTTTTCATTAAGTTCTTCCATAGATTTCATTTTGTATTTTCCTTCTGGTGTTTTCTTTATTAAATCTCCGTATCTTAGCCATGAAGTATCTTTGTCCTTTGTTCTATTGTAATAGGCTTCTTGCAATGACACCCAAAATTGATGTCTTATTTTATACCATACTTTAAGCAATGATCTTCTTATAACATGATGGTTAAAAGCATTATTATATTTTGGTTTTGTATACCACATATATGCATGTATACCAAGATTCAGGTTAGCTTTTTCTATATTCAATAAATTCTTGTTTTCTAATTTGAATCATTCTTGTAGTCATTTGAGACAAGCTGCATAATAATACAGCTTAAATTTTGGTAAGTTACATCCCCCCTTGAAGCAAAGATCATTTACTAAGGCAACCATAACAGTTTCAACTCCGTATCCCATCCTGAGACCAGTTTGAAAAAGACCGCTTGGAGATGAAGAGCAACTGCCCTCAAAATTATGTTGGGTAGAAATGGAAGATGGGAGACCGGTCTGTAATTGTTCATCTCCAAGGGATCTAAGAAGGGCTTTTCCATAAACAGCAGTAACACCGCTTCTTTGAAGCAAGATGGAAAATAGCCCTCCCTAAGAGATGCATCTATGATATATCTCAGGTGAGTCCTAAGTGCATCTTCTCTTTGGATGACCAGCCATGAAGGGCAAAGGTCCAGAGGGCAAGTTGTCTTCTTCTCATTTCCAAGGAGCTTGACCACATCCTTAGTACTCACAGATTCAAACTGATCCAGTATGATTTCATTCACAGAGTCACTGGACACCTGACCTATGGCCTCTGCAATAATGCTGGCATCCAAGTCAGGTCTTATCATTTAAAGCAGGGGTCCTCAAACTCCGGCCCTCCAGATGTTTTGGACTTCAGCTCCCAGAATCTCAGATCATTGGCCAAGCTGTCAGGGAGGGCATTATGAGGTAGGAAGGAAATTTGCATGTGGATGGTGATTGGCTGAGAGACAAAGAGGAAGGAGGAGCCTTTGTAGGGCTCTGTAAGTCTATTCAGATTGACTGTAGACTACTGAGGTAGGAAGGAAATTTGCATGTGGATGGTGATTGGCTGAGGCTTCTGATGAAATGGATTATCTTCAGGGTGGGATATGGAGTCGAAACTGTTATGGCCGCCTTAGTAGATGATCTTTGCTTGAGCATCGACATGTGAATTGTGACCCTGTTGATGCTTTTGGATCTCACAGAGGCCTTCGATACCATCGACCATGGCATCCTTATGGAAAGCCTGAGGGAATTGGGGATCAAGGGCAATGCGTTGCGGTGGTTCTGGTCCTATCTCTCAGGCAGATTCCAGATGGAGATGCTTGGGGACAGTTGCTCCTCTAAAAGGGAGCTTAAATCTGGCGTTCCTCAGGGCTTCGTCCTGTCACTAATGCTGTTTTTTCTTAAGCCTTAAAAACCAACTTCAAAAATTCAAGGTCACATGGGATATAAAAGGGCAACATGACATAAAAACAGGGATGGACTCAGAAGACAGAGATACCTTCTTTGCAGCAGTTCAGTCATCGAAAGGGAATCCTATTACAAAGGAAGGCCCACTTCTGCTCCAACGTTGTTGAGATCAGATATAAATGGGGACCATCGTTCTTCAAAAGGCAGAGGAAGAGTCACCCCGCAACCTTCTAGATTGATCAGTGAACTTTTCCATAAACCAAAAATCCCAAAATCGAGACCACCAATCAGTCATATTGACCTTTCCAGTTTTCCAAGCCCTGGCAATTTCAATCCTGGCCAATGCCAACAAAAGTGCCACAATATCTTTATTGTGTAATGTCTTGTTTTCATTAATAAACACTGAAAGCAATAAAAGTTCTGGAGAAGGGACAATCTTTTGATCATTGATTTCTGAAACTAAGTTAACTACTGAATGCCAAAATGCAAATACACTTAGACAATCGTACCACCTGTGCAGGAAGGTACCTCTATTATTACATCCTCTCCAACAGCATCAGATGGGGCTCTTAGTAAGGCCTGCAAGTTGTCATGGTGTCAGGTACCATCTATGCACAACTTTAAGGATGCTTTCTTTCAATGCTGTTTAATATCTACATGAAACCGCTGTGAGAGATCATCCAGAGGCATGGGGCGGGATGCTATCAGTATCCTCATGACACTAAGATATATCTCAGCGTCAACTAAGGAAGGCATCTCCCCTCTGAATGAATGTCTTGGGGCAGTAATGGGCTGGATGAGGAAAAACAGACTGAAACTGAATCCAGATAAAACGGAGGTGCTGATTGTTGGAGGTTCTAATCCAGGTATGGAGGTTTGACAACCGGTCCTGGAAGCGGTCGCACTTCCCCTAAAGTACTATGTTTGCAGTTTGGGGGTGCTCCTGAATCTGTCACTCCAGATGTCAGCTCAGATAGATGTGACAGCAAGGAGTGCCTGTTGTTAGCTTTGGTTGATACGCCAACTGCGCCTCTTCCTGGAACCTGAGGACATGAAAACTATGATGCATGTGCTGGTAACCTCATGTCTTGACTTCTGCAATGAGCTCTACATAGGGCTACCCTTGCACTTAGTCCGGAAACTTCAACTAATCCAAAATATAGCAGCCAGAGTGGTCAATGGAATATCTAGAGGTGTCCATATCACACCTATAATGGCTGCCCATTAATTTCCGGGGACAGTACAAGGTGTTGGTTATAACATTTAAAGCCTTTCATGGATTGGGTCTAGCTTACTTACGGGATCTCCTTCTCCCATGTAATCTGCTCCACACATTGAGGTCCTCTAGTAAAAACTTACTGCAGTCATCAATAACAAGGCTCTCTGCAGTTACACAGAGGACCTTCTCCCAAGTTATGGAACAACATCCAGAAGAGTACCGATATATCACCAGTCTTTAAGGCTTTAAAAAGGCCTTTAAGACATATCTCTTTCCAGATTAGCATTCCAGCAATCTCTTATTAATTGAATTGCTCAGCAACTGCTCTAACTGCTTCTGCTTTATTTTTAATAATTGTTTTAATAATTGTTTAAGAATTTAATTATATTTTATTGTGGATGGGAGGAATTGGGAGGGTTTGGGACACAACAATGACAAGTTGTTATTGTGTTTTACCAGTGCTTTTACTCTTAGTCGCTTTGATCTGTTTTTAGAAGCCTTTAGAAGCCTTTGAGGCACCCTCGTCACGTGTGAGAGTTGCCTGGTAGGCGGAGTGCCCACACAGCTGGCAACCCTCGCAAGTGACGAGGGCGCCGCAGCTGCAGCACACCCACCATACGTGGTGCATAATGGTGACATTGCAGATGTGCCACCTCCAAACAGGGAGGCGCAACTGCAATGTACCCTCGCCATCGCTGGCGCTTCGGGGCGGCAGAAGTGCAACGCAAAAAGGAGCCACTTCCACGTGCTCCTTTTTTGCTCCGCAACAGCACTGCTCAATTTGTTTGTTGCGGCGCTTCTGCGGAGAAAAGAGTAGGGCCAGGGACGCGCCTCTTTCTGGTGGCCTGTACCCTGCCTTAGTATGTTTCACAAATTTTGTTGCTTGTGAATATTTGTATTTTGTCAGGTCTCTTAATTGTATCTGTGTTATTGTTGTTGGTCCTATATGGTTTTTTTCCTTTTAGCACCAAAGTTAAAAAAAATGTAGTATCCTAGAATCTAGAAAGCATATCCAGGAGAAGGTGTTTTGGCCACACTGTAAACAATAACATCCAAAATGCACAAAACAGTGGTGCCTTTCTCCTGTTTGATTTTTAACACTTTTGATCATAGAATTGTAGAGTTGGAAGAGACCGCAGGGGCCATCCAGTCCAACCCCATTCTGCCATGCAGGAACTTTCAATCAAAGCATCCCTGACAGATGGCCATCCAACCTCTGTTTAAAGACCTCCAAGGAGGAAGACTCCACCAAAATCTCTGAGGGAGTTTGCTCCACTGTCAAACAGCCCTTACTGTCAGAAAGTCCCTCCTAATGTTGAACTGGAATCTCTTTTCTTTTGCATTCATCCATTGCTCCGGGTCCTAGTCTCTGGAGCAGCAGAAAACAAGCTTGCTCCCTCCTCAATATGACATCCCTTCAAGTATTTAAACAGGGCTATCATATCACCTCTTAACTTTCTCTTCCCCAGGCTAAACATCCCAAGCTCCCTAAGGCCTTCCTCATAGGGTTTCATGGTTTCCAGACCCTTCACCATTTTAGTCGCCCTCCTGATAAAAATCTGATAAAGAAGACCCTCTATTTTTTCATGATGATGATGATGGACCTCTCTATCTACAGATTTCTTTACCCATGGATTGAACCATCCAAAGCTTGAAAACATAGAAACACAATGTAAATTCCAAGAGCAACTCTTGTTTTTGCCATTTTATATAACAGACGTTGCTTTTGTTGTTGTTGTTGTTATTGCGTGTCTACAAGTCATTTTGAATTTATGGTGACCCTAAGGCAGACCTATCACAGGGTTTCCTTGGCAAATGTCTTCAGAATAGCTTTCCCATTGCCTTTCCCTGAGGCTGAGAGAGTGTCCTCCAATGGGCTTCCATGGGATTCCCAATCTGATCTGCAGAGTCATAGTTCAGCTATGCTCAAACCACACACTGGCTCCTATATTATGGACACCATTTCACTGGGCCATTTCATTTCATGGACTAGGCCCAGCTTTCTCATCCATGGAAATCATTTTGCAACCCCCCTTCTCCTCCTCCATTTCCAGGCCCAGCTCCTTCTGAATGCCCCCCAACTCTCCCAGTTTGGCAGGGACCCTCCCCTGGTTCATCCTCTGCCCTCCCACCTTTTCAGATGCTCTTCAAATGCCACAGTTTCCTCCTCCTCCTGCCATTTCTCCCCTTCTCTTGAGCTCACTGCCATTGCTGCAAACTGAGTCCAAAGGGCAAAAGGAGTCTGCCCTCCATGAAGACAGCAGAGGAGAAAGGAGAAGAGGGGCCCTTCCCAGAGGCTCAGGCAAAAGCAAACAGCTGCAGCCTCTCCTAGTTTGCCTCTCCTTCCTCAGAAATAACCTTGTAATCTTGATCATACTCTGAGGTTCCATGGTCCCAGCGTCCCTTTGATTCTCTGGGATCCCCCCCCCCCAAAAAAAATCTCATGGCCCCACAGAGTCTCCCAAGAAAGGAGAGGACTAGACACACGAAGAGACACACTTCCTTCTTTTTGGCCCAAGGAGCCAGGCCTCCTTCTCTTTCTGGAGCCTCAGGGAGAGAAAGCGATACCTCTGTTCAACTGGGGCCTCAGAGAAGGTTCTGGAACATTCTCCATAGTCACAAACAGCACAAAATGGCCCCCAGAACACAAAATGGCCCCCAGAACACAAAATGGCTGCCTCTGTCTGAGTGCTTGGCAGTTGGAGGCCTTCAGAGGAGAGAGAGAGACTGAGAGAAGAGTGGAAGGGGGTCCTGGAGGGAGGAGGCCTTGGGAGATATTGTCAGAACCTGTTATTGAGATCAGTTATAATGCTGTATATATTCAGTTCCTATATAATCACTTCATGTATGTCTTGAGATATCTGATCTATATTGTTCTGTTAGTTAAGATGTTGGGGGGTGGGGGGGGTGGAGAGTATATGGGTAGAATATTAAAGTTGGTGTTAGTTTCTAAGTAGGGTCCCATTAACTGCTTTGGAGTGTTGTCTTAGACAACTAGCTGGCAATGTTGCAAATGTCTTGAGTGAGGCTGGGTTGTGATGGGGACCTGGCTAAGTGTGTGTGGGGTGGGGAACTAGCAGAGGGGGCATTTTTGTATGTACAACGCTGTGTAAATTTACAGTGCCTTATAAATAAAGGTTAATCATAAGAATAATAATAATTTTAAAAGTGTACATTTTTCTCTGAAGCCTCAGACTCCGCAAAAAAGGGTTACAGATCACTACTGCAATGCTCTTACAATAGACTTTCTACTTTTGGTATACGTTTGGTTGTGGACCATTGATCAGAGGATTCCAAACCTCACAGATATAGAGCCTTCCTGAGATATTCGGTGTTCGCTTCCTAACAAAGGGGTTTTTGGCCTCATAAGGATTTGAGTCAAAAGAGGAGGGGTCTCTAATAGGAGGGCCACTGAGACGACGATTGTCCCCCAAACTACGCCAAAAGTAGATCCTTTGGGAGGTTTTAAAATGAAGTGAATGTACATGAACTGAAAAGATATAACCTTAAAACTGATCTTAATAACAGGTTCTGACACCTTAGTGAGACATCAGAGAGTAGTAGTAGCCTTTTCTCTTGCCAATGGGATTTAGAGTGTATTCCCTGGACTGGATCTCCCAGCATCCACAGGGCCAGAGAGAGGAGGGCCCTGCCCTGCACAATGTTGCCATCTCATGGATCTTAGGCTCTGGGAATGTGTGCCTTTGGCCAGTGTCCGTGTGGCTGGGGCTCCAGGGTCCCTCAGTCCCTTCCTGCCTTGTTCCATATTAACTGCAGGAGGAGCCTGTGAGGGTGGGGCAGAGGGCGGGGTCTTCCAGCTCCTTTGCCCTCATTGGCCAGACTGAAGAAGGGGAGGAGCTTCTGCCTCTCTATTTAGCTCTGTGCGCGGAAGAGAGAGTGAGGAGCAGAGAGTGAGAAGGGGACAGAGAGAGGAAAGGAAGGAGAGAGATAAAGACAAGGAGGGAAGGAAGGAGGGGAGAGGAGAGGAGAGGAAAGGAAAGGAAAGGAAAGGGGAGGGACAAGGCCTGGAAGAGGTAGGCTTCACTGCTGTGCTGAGGCCTCTAACTGCCAAGCGCTGAGGTGGTGGCCATTTTGTGTTCTGGCGGCCATTTTGTGTTCTGGCGGCCATTTTGTGCTGCTTGTGACTGTGGGGAATAATGTTCCGGAACCTTCTCTGAGGCCTCAGTTGAACAGAGGCTTCTCTTTCTCTCCTGAGGCTCCAGAGAGAGAAGGAGGCCAGGTTCCTTGGGCCAAAAGGAAGGAAGTGTGTCTCTTTGTGTGTCTTTTCTGAGAGGGTTTTCTTATTACACAGCTCTGCTCCTTCTGGGAAACATGGGTTTTAAAAGGGATCAGAAATGGGGAGATAGTTTTAATACAAGCCTTATTCTTCTTCTTCACAAACATTGGGCTTTGGCTTCTAACAGGAGGCTAGTCCTCCAAAAAAGGCCAAAAGTGGCTCCTTTGGGAGGTTTTCAAAGTCTCCCCAGTTTCCTTATTAAGAGACTTTCAGGGAAGAAGGAAGGAGGCAGACCAGACCATCTCATATTATTACCAAATAAACATAGAAACAAACAAGAACAACAAAAATAAGGATTAGACAGAAAAGCACACTACTTATTTCTTTTAAAGGAAAACCGTTATTAAGAAGGTGAAAACAAGACTTGGGTGCTTCTGCCCTTTTACAACCGACTCAGGCTGTATCTGCACTGCAGAAATAATCCAGTTCGAAACCACTTTAACTCTCCTGGCTCCATCCTGTGGAATCCTGGGATTTGTAGTCTGTTGTGGCACCAGAGCTCTCTGGCAGAGAAGGCTAAGTGTCCCAAAGGAAAAAGCCCAGGATTCCATAACACTGAGCAGTTAAAGTCGTGTCAAAGTGTCTTATTTCTGCAGTGTGGACGCAGCCTTCTTGGGAAAGGGGCAGATGATGGGGGAAAGCACTGGGGAACTCTGGAGGTTTCAGCAGATGATTTATTTATGTATTTATGATGCCCTCATTTCACATCTAGCTACAGGGACATAACCAGGGCCCTCTCCAATTCCCCATCCCCTCATCCTTCACCACTCTAATAAGGCATGGAGTATCTGTTGTGTAGGGGATCTGCAGTGAATCTATGCTAGGTCCAGGGGGCTTTGTTTGAAGCAGAGGGAGGAAGGGGATGCCCACCTCTGCATTGGCCCAAAGGAGGCATATGTCACTTGCGTGTGTCACCAGGAGGATGCTGTTATCTTTATTCCACATTATTTCCTGTTCTAGATCAGAGTCTGATTTGCAAATACCATATTGTTTTTATCCATTAGAAAGAGCTTTCTTAATTGTCTGTCAAAGAACCATGAAAGATCATAACCCTGATCATTAGGATCTTCTCATGTCTTTATTCTATAACCAGTTCTATTTATTTGGATTAATTCTTTATAGGAGATCCAATTTGCGTCCTTTTATGAATCTCTGGTCTCTTTTCTCAGGAACTTCATCTCGGCCCCCTTGGACACAGTTTTGGGGCACCTTTTGCTGGAAGTGACCCAAGTGCAAGACCACCAGGACCCCTGCGCAACTGATGGCCGACACAGAGGCCAAACGGAGGGAGTTGGGCTCCAAGACAAAGAGGATGCAAACCTACAAGAACTCCTTGGTGAGTCGAGGTTCTTGACTATTAGTTCCATCTGTGTCACTGCTGGGCCAGTTCATGAAAGCAAGCGGAGAACATACTCTCCCTATTTAGCAGAGACAGTCCTGGTTAATCCTCTATCAGGACTGTCACTTTTTCAGGGGCTTTTAAAAATGTCCCGGTTGCTCTCTCCTCTTCCCACTTTCCCCCTTCTCAGCTCACTTCAATTCCTGAGTGTCATTCAGTTTGCACCCCATCAACTCAAAAGTGGGGAGAGGAGATGAAAGAAGGAGACAGGATATGGCCCTTCCCAGGAGAGTGAGGCAAAAGTAAACTGCTGTGCCCTTCCTAGCTTGTGTGATCTTTCTCATAATCAACTTTGCCCATCTTCACCGCCTTCTGGGTTCCTTGTCCACATGTGCCCTGCTTTTCCAATCTGTCAAATATTGGGCGCTATGGGAGAACATCTCTGGATCTAAATATGGGGTGGGTCCAGTGGCCCTCAAGCCCACAGTGCTCCCCAGAAATGTTTTTTAATAATGACATTTGGTTCTAAAATGTGGCAAGAAATGTCTAAATGCACTATAATTCTTTGGTGGCCAAATTTACTGTGTGTGTTGGGATAGTGAGTATCATAATCCATCGTCTATATCCCACCCATGGCCTAAATTATATTGTTTATTATATTGTATATTATATTGAAAGGATTCAAGACAAACTGGATCTCGAAGGCAGGAGTTTGTTTTTCTTGCTGACAGAATTTAAAGTTTATTTCCTGTACTGAATTGTGAAGTGATGAAATAATATTTGGACGCACCATGTGTTTTCCTCCCCTTTTGCTTAGTCACTCTCTGGATGAGGGCTATTTTCTGTTGCAGGTGACCTTTGCGGATGTGGCTGTATATTTTACCGAGGACGAATGGAAACTCTTGACGAAGAAGCAGCGGCTTATGTACAATTATATAATGATGGAGACTTATGAGAATGTGGCCTCAGTGGGTAAGGAACCAGAATCCACTAGCATTATAGAATCATAGAGTTGGAATAGACCACAAGGGCCATACAGTTCAACCCCCTTCTGCCATGCAGGAATACACATTCCAAGCACCATCCAGCCTCTGTTTAAAGGCCTCCAAAGAAGAGGACTGCACCAAACTCTAAGGGAGTATATTCCACTGTGGAAGAGCTCTTACTGTCCCAAAGTTCCTCCTAATGTTCAGGTGGAACCTCTTTTCCTGTGGCTTGCATCCATTGTGATGTCTCCTTTTCTCTGTAGCAGCAGAAAGCAAGCTTGCTCCGTCTTCAATACAACCCTTTCCAATATTTAAACATGGATATTATATCCACTCTTAAATTTCTTTTCTCCAGGGTAAACATACCCAGCTCTCTAAGCTGCTCCTCATAGGGCTTGATGGTTTCCAGATCCTTCACCATTTTGGTTGCCCTCATCTGGGCATGTTCTAACTGAATTGTGGAGCTCAGAATTATTCCAAGTGAGGATTATTCCAAGTGAGGCCTGACCAAAGCAGAATAGAGTGGCACTATTACTTCCCTTGATCTAGAAACTATACTCGTATTAATGCAGCCTAGAATCACATTGGCCTTAAGGAGTCCTAGATCCCTCTCAAGCGCAGTTTAATTGTGATAGCAACATCCTGTAGAATATCTGAATTTGTAGTTTAGTGAAGCACTATTGGAGAGACAACAAAGGAGAGGAGCCTTCGGGATTGGGAGGCAGCCATGAACTTGACAGATTTTAAGAACTGGTTTGAGAGAACTTCTGAGAATTGGATCAAATCCTTGTTTGTAGATATTTTTAGGGGTTCCATTTACCAATTATGAGTAAAATCTATGAAGGGAGGAAAGGGGGACACAAACCTGCTTGTCTTCTAATGTTTCTTTTCCTACCTGAGCTTGCTTAGTTCCTTGGTTGATTCCAGAGGCCCTTTGTTACCCAAAATGCTGGAGTCCGGGAAGGATACTCCCAAGTGCTACGCTTTTAGGGGAATGGGGTACTCAGCTGAAAGTAGACATATAGTTTGGTTGGGGCAAAAGCAACCTTGGGATTCAGTTCAACTATACCAGGCCCGGAAGCACAGAGAACTCCAAAGGCTTTTGAAATAGGTTTTTATGTTTTATTTAGGGGAAAAGCAATATATACACATATACACGCATATAAAGATATAGGTGTTCACACACACACGCAAAGACTAGTAACAAAGGTGGGAGTGGTGAACAGTGTGAACCTTTGCTAATGGTAAAACTTGACCTAGGTGGATTTTGATTGGAATTGTTCAGGGTCCAGAATGGTGAGAGAAGTCAGTAAGTTCCATGGCAAGTGGGGTTGGTGAGTGCATTGAGGTGCTTAGCCATGTAAACCGACAGACTCTCTGTCTGTAATTGGACTGATGTCGAAGAACGGCCAGTCAGGGCAGATATTTATACTGTAATTGTTTCTTGGGGTCAGAAACCGAGTGTTCAAAAAGGTTTATAATAATAATTAATAATTTGTTTTATTTATATACCGCTATTCCAAAGATCATAGCGGTGAACAGCAAGTAAGCTAATTAGCAAGTAAGCTAATTTGCCCCCAACAGTCTGGGTACTCATTTTAGCGACCTCGGAAGGATGCAAGCCTGAGTCGAGCTTGGGCCCTTTTGCTGGTCTTGAACTCGCAACCTTGTGGTTTTGAGTGAATGGCTGCAGTACAGGCATTTAACCACTGCGCCACCAGGGCTCCTTTATATCAATTTAGAAAGATTCCTGGGGGAGAGAATGGTTTGAATCCAAATTAAATTCAATGGGTGCTTGGTGGAAATATCTCAGACAAAAAGGATTAGCACACTGGCTCTTGGTCCTTCTTGGCTCTGAATTCCTATTGCGTTCAAAAGCCAATATACAGCGCAATCTGAGGGTGACACTTCCAGATGCAGCTCAAGAATAACATAGCAGAGTATGGAAACAAATATCCAGATATAGATATTGGCAATTCACTGACCACTTTTCAATTAAAAATAAATCAGAAACACAATTGGTTTCATACAAATAATAATACAAATATTTGCAAGCTCTCCTCTCTGACTTCCATCAACTTCACCATCTCTTGTACACACAACTCCAATCTAATCCACACCAATCAGCTGTATACTGTATTGTTTGTGAGTTATCTCCTAGTGCCAAACACCATGGAGGGACCCCTGCAGTTAGCTTTTGACTCAGGACTCTATGGCACTCTCACAGGATATCATGCCACCTGTCAATCAAAGTATTTTTGCACGTTTTTAATGGAATATTTTTTCCAACAGTCCTTTGACTATCTGCTTCCACTGATTCCCTCAAGGCAGTCCCCATACAGTCTCTTCTTTGGTAGCTCCGATGAGTAAGGATACAATCATTATATGGATTTGGGGGCATCCAGAACAGGGTCATGCCCAGGTCACTCACACCAACTTTATTAATCTAATTTCAAATAGGCAGGGGTGAACGTGGGGCTAAATCTTGGGGTAACATCTTCTTCTCTTAATGCTGAGATTAGTCTTGTCTGTCATTTTCCTTGTTTACAGAATCACTTGTCAGTCATGAGAGAATCCACACAAGAAAGAAGTCACATAAATGTCAGCATTGTGGGGGAAAATTTGCTTACAAGTCAATGTTAGTCATGCATCAGAGACTCCACACAGGAGAGAAGCCATACAAATGCCAGCATTGTGGGAAATGTTTTTCTACAAAGTCACACCTAGTGAGACGTCAGAGAGTCCACACTGGAGAGAAGCCACACACATGCCAGCATTGTGCGAAATCTTTTTATTTGAAGTCAATCCTAGGGTCACATCAAAGAGTCCACACAGGAGAGAAGCCATACAAATGCCAGCATTGTGGGAAAGGTTTTTGTCGGAAGTCAAACCTCGTGACGCATCAGAGAGTCCACACAGGAGAGAAGCCATACAAATGCCACCATTGTGCGAAATCTTTTTATTTGAAGTCAATCCTAGGGTCACATCAAAGAGTCCACACAGGAGAGAAGCCATACAAATGCCAGCATTGTGGGAAATGTTTTTATTTGAAGTCAATCCTAGTGTCACATCAAAGAATCCACACAGGAGAGAAGCCATACAAATGCCAGCATTGTGGGAAATCTTTTTATTTGAAGTCAATCCTAGGGTCACATCAAAGAGTCCACACAGGAGAGAAGCCATACAAATGCCAGCATTGTGGGAAATGTTTTTTTCAGAAGTCAAGCCTTCTGACACATCAGAGAGTCCACACAGGAGCGAAGCCATACAAATGCCAGCATTGTGGGAAATGTTTCTCTCAGAAGTCAAACCTAGTGAGGCATCAGAGAGTCCACACAAGAGAGAAGCCATCCAAATGCCAGCATTGTGGGAAAGGTTTTTCTTCGAAGTCAGACCTAGTGATCCATCAGAGAATCCACACAGGAGAGAAGCCATACAAATGCCAGCATTGTGGGAAATGTTTTTCTACAAAGTCACACCTAGTGAGGCATCAGAGAGTCCACACAGGAGAGAAGCCATACAGATGCCAGCATTGTGGGAAATTTTTTTCTCGGAGGTCAGTCCTAGAGATGCATCAGAGAGTCCACACAGGAGAGAAGCCATACAAATGCCAGCATTGTGGCAAATGTTTTTCTCTGAAGTCATACCTATTGACACATCAGAGAATCCACACAGGAGAGAAGCCATACAAATGCCAGCATTGTGGGCAAGGTTTTTCTCAGAAGTCACACCTAGTGAGGCATCAGAGAGTCCACACAGGAGAGAAGCCATACAAATGCCAGCATTGTGGGAAATGTTTTTCTACAAAGTCACACCTAGTGAGACATCAGAGAGTCCACACAGGAGAGAAGCCATACAAATGCCAGCATTGTGGGAAATGTTTTTATTTGAGGTCAATCCTAGTGTCACATCAGAGAATCCACACAGGAGCGAAGCCATACAAATGCCAGCATTGTGGGAAATGTTTCTCTCAGAAGTCAAACCTAGTGAGGCATCAGAGAGTCCACACAAGAGAGAAGCCATACAAATGACAGCGTTGTGGGAAAGGTTTTTATTTGAAGTCAATCCTAGTGTCACATCAGAGAGGCCATACAGGAGAGAAGCCAAAGAAATCCCAATAGTGAACTAATATTATTATTGTCAATAATGAATACAAAAAATATATTTTCAATCCAGTGGTGCTAAGAAAAGGCCCTTGTGATTTTGTTTGTAAGCTTTGTCTGTCGATATGTCTGTTTGTGTTTTAAAGTTGTATTTTGTTATTTTTAGGTTTTAATTGCTAATAGTATAGTTAATTTCTTTAGTTTGTAAATTTGGGTGGGGATTGTGGGTCGAAGTATAGGTTAGGTAGATGGGGGGGGGGCTGGGATTTGTTAGAGCTGTCTAGAATAGTTATGGAATTATAGCTTTGCAATGTGTTGGATGTTGGCTGAAGAAAGTTGGGGGCAGGTATTGACAGAAAGGACTAGTTTGTGGGAATGGCAAAGGGGGCCTTGTTTCCTGTGGGGCATAGACTGTGGGAATTGGAGGTGGGGGCTCGGTTTGGAAGAGGGGGGAGTTTTAGGTGTTGGGGTTTTAATATATTCTTTGGATTCGGGAGGGTAGTTCTAGTTTAAACACTGAATTCCTTCTATGTATTTTCAATAAAGTTCTTTGCTATTTCAACACACTGGACTCTTTGATGCACAGAAGTTCTGAATTTGCCCAAAATTGACCCTTTCTTCTCTCCTTAGTCCTAAGCTCCATTCCCAGCCATAAGAACAGCAGAGGAAAATACATACACACAGAGACTAACTAGAGCCTTCCTTTCCTGCCTTTCCCTCATGAGTCCAGCTCTGCATCTTGGGCTCCAAGATGTGGTCCATCTTACGGATAGGTATCCTGGCCAAAGCAAGATTGTCTTCATGGACCAAAGCGACGTCCTCTTACCTGCTCACTGACAGAGAACCCGGCTGGGAAGGCCTGATCCCAGGTGGCTGAGCTATCATCACCCAGCCAGGTCTCCGTGAAACATCCCAGGTCAGCCTCTTCATCCAGTAGCAGATCATAGACTATGTGCGTTTTATTTTGGACTGACCTGGAGTTACACAAGAGCAAGGGAAGGTTCTGTGGTTGGTTTGGTATGCTCTCCAGCCCTTTTGGGATAGCAGGGTGAATGGAAGGGGAGATCAATATTTGTCAGGCTCCTAATTGCAGCCCCTCTTGCAACACAAAAGACAGTACTTTGAAAAAGGAACAGCTTGTATTGAAGAAGATACATGTAATAGAAGTGACTTTTTAATGTCAGGAATGAAAGAAAGTATAAACATATCATTTTTATAACCATATCAATTTACCCCACCCAATTAGGCTATAAAGATAATTAATTGGATAGCCCTTTCCTGCGCAGTGTCCTCCCATCTGGGATTGTGGCAGCGTTTCTAAAAACAATTAAGCTCTCATGTGCCTTCTCACAATCACTGCACCTGTGGCCTTGGACCACAGAACTCAGCCACACAACAATTTTCATTAACATTATGGCTTAACTATATATATGTATATGTGTGTGTGTGTGTGTGTGTGTGTGTGTGTGTGTATATATATATATATATATTGAAACCCCATCAATCCCAATCTAATATGATACCATATGAAAATATAATAGACCCATAACCACATAATACAATATAAAAATACCAATAACTCTCTATGTTCCTCCTCCTTTTACAGAGCAGTCTTTTAAACTCAAGCCTCTGTTAGAAGGATAATTCCCACACATTCCAATGCTAGCAAACAATCACATTCTTTAGCCATGATCTCCCTACCTCTTTCTAGTATCTTCTATTAAAGCACATATTAAAACATATTATTTTAACCCACCATAAATCCTATCTATCTTAACTCTATTCTAAACCTAAACCTATAATTCTTATGGCATGAATCCCTAAATGAATAAATGCATGAATAAAGGTATTCATGACATATTGTGACTTCAGGCTGGTGCTCCTTACCTGAATGAGACTGGCCCATTGCAACCTCAGGCTGATGCTTCTTGCCTGAAAATTGAGTCTGGCCCATTGCAACCTCAGGCTGATTCTCGTTGCCTGAGAGATTGAGACTGGCCCATTGTGACTTCAGTCTGATGCTCCTTGGATGAAGGATTGTGACTTCAGGGTGGTGCTCTTTACCTGAAGGATTGAGACTGGCCCATTGCAACCTCAGGGTGATGCTCCTTTCCTGAAGGATTGAAACTGGACCATTGTGATCTCAGCCTGAGGTTCCTTGCCTGAAGAATTGAGATGGTACTATTGTGACTTCAGGATGGAGCTCTTTACCTGAAAGATTCAGACTGGTCCAATTTGAACTCAGGCTCATTATGACTTCACGCTGATGCTCCTTGCCTCAAAAACTGAGACTGGCCCATTGCAACCTCAGGCTGATGCTCCTTGCCTGAAAGATTGAGTTGGGAGAATTGTGACTTCAGACTGGTGCTGTATACCTGAAGTATTGGGACTGGCCCATTGCGTGTCAGAAACAGTGTATAAGGGTTCTGTCATAACGAGTAAAAATATTTGGGTTTGGTTATTAAAGTAGGAGTTATAGTTGTAGTTCATAGTAGGTAGTGTAGAATCTTTGCCAGTTGAAGCAACCAATGAATTAAGCCTTCCCTATTCCAATAAGCTACTGCTCTTCCATATGAGCTGGATATTAGTGCAGAGTCCTTTCCTCTTGAGTTGCCCCTCCCCCCCCCCCCCCCCAAAATGGAAAAGAGGCACAATCGTCACCTTCCTGAAAATGATCCCAGAAAACTGGAAGTTCAATGCCAAGCCCTGATGTACAGCCCCCCTGTTACCCATGCTGCTTTATATAAATTTTGGAATCAATGATAACCCTTGGATGACCCCTGGCCAGACTCCAAGCCTGTCCGCCATTACTGGCAAAGCGAGAGGACATGTACACCTCCCCTGAGGAGAGCAGCCACATTAACATCTTAGAAGGTCTGGGAAGTCGCATGAAGGGATTATCTTAAGCAAGGAAGAGTAAAAAGGTTTGCCTTCCCTGAAGCTATCACCCCCTCCTCAAGTCTGTTGTCAGAACAACTTAAGTCATTGATACTATCAGATTCAGACATCCAGGTGAAAAGAAAACAATTAAACACCTTTGTTTCGGCCAAGCCAGCCTCTTTGCCTCAGGCGAGATTTCGCCTATAAAAAGTCCCAACTTTTGCTGCTCAGCGCGCCATCCCAAAGGTCTACTTACTCCACGTCAGTTAGACCTCTGTTCTGGTAGCCGGCATTTCTGCTCAAACCCAGGTTGCGGAGCAGACTTGTCCCACTGTCCCACATCCCATTCGCTTCTCGGAGGAAGACTACATCTTGGTGAGTATACCATTAGCAAAGCCTAAAACATCTTTTCCATATTTCCAACCTACCTTCCTGAGCCTTGAATGTGTGTGTGTGAGTGTGTGCATTGAGTGTGTTCCCCCTTGTTTTCAATAGAGTAAACATTTAGTTATTGCAATCTGTCTCAGCTTCAGTTATTAGGATACCCTGGTCTCTTGGTATAAATATCGGGAGGGCGATCCTGGGAGGGACCGTCGTAGCAGGTCCCCTCTTGCAATATTTGAGCTAATAACAACAATAATAAAATTCCCCTAACGGACCCTTGGCTACACCCCTACTGCTCCATGTAAAAAGGACAAGGAAAAACACATGTTACAGTAGAAGATCCCAAATAAAACCTGATCCTTTCTAGCCCAGGTTTAGATCCTGGGGACAGAGAGGGAAATCTGAGTTTGACTCGGGAGTCAGTGCATGTTGTGTGTGTCGATATAGGGCTAGATAGGAGACAGAAATTCATCTTCAGCATCCTTTCTCATAGTCACAACCAGCTGAATTCTAGCAGCACCTCATTTATGCTAAAAGTGATGCTTCCGTAATTGACACTGTCCTTCAGATTCTCAGTGAAGAATACAGGATGCTCAAAATAGGGCAGAGGTTTATTTGAATGTTTCTGTAAGGACAAGATACTTTCAGACCAAGAACTTTGTAGCAGAAGTAGCATAAATGATGATTATAATAGAGCTTTACAAAATACAGTAGCCCCTCCCAATTCACGGGGGATCCATTCCGGACCCCTCATGAAAATGATGACTCTCACATACTCGAGTCCCATAGAAAATAATGGGCTGCACACCCATGGCACCGGGAGGGGAGGCGTATGCAGGAGCATGCCGTTTTATTAATGGTCACCTGTCCTCCCACGAGGAGTGAGGTTGCGGATACCAAGTCCTCAAAAAGGGAGTGACAACTGTACAACAAAATGTGTGAAGGCTGCTTCTCCAAAAAAAAAAAATCCTATTTAGTTTTTGTTAATTAAGTCTTATCAAATAATAAACTTATAAACCATCAAAAACGTACTTTCAACTGCTCATTTTTCTACACTTTCTCTCTAGTGGATACCTCTAAAGGTATAAATTCTGAGAAAAAAATGCTTTCCAAAGCCTTACATTACTATGCTTCTCTCCTGTGTGAATGCTATGGTGGCGAGTAAGGTTGGTACCTAAAGTAAAAGGCTTGCCATACTCCTGGCATTTGTATGGCTTCTCCCCTGTGTGGACTCTCTGATGCCTCAAAAGGGTTGACTTCTGAACAAAGCATTTCCCACACTGCTGACATTTGTGTGTTTTTCTCCACTGTGGACTTTCTGATGCCTGAAAAGCTTTGACTTAAAAGCAAAGCATTTCGCACACTGCTGGCATTTGTTTGATTTCTCCTCAGTTTCGATTCTCTGACGAGTTTCAAGTTCTTCTATAAAGAAGGGCAAAGACAGAGAAGAGTCATATCAGCATTAAGAGAGGAGAGACGCCTGGGATCTACTATGGAGCTAAGCAAAGGTCATCTAGGCAAAACAACTGGAGAGATAAAGTAGTTTCTGTGTCCCCTTTCCTTCATATTAGTCACAGTTGCTAAATGGAACTCCTTAAAAAGTTGGAAAACAAGGACTTGAGCTGGTTCACACCAATTACTTGAACCAGTTGAACCAGTAAAATTTGGATTCTTCCATACATGTTGATGTATAATTGGATTCTTCCATATTTGTTGTTGGAGAGATATGGAAGAATCCAAACTGAATGTAATTATATAGTTTATAGAAAGTGGTAGTGGTCTTATATATTTGGAAAAAAGGGTTGAGTGAAGTTAGTGCAACTGGATGGTGGGAAGGTTAATTCATTGAGTTTGTGGAGCTGGCTAACGGAAGGGTTAATTCCTGGAGTGAACATAATGTGGAGGGAAAGGAATGGGAACCATAGCAAGCACCCAAGCCTCACTCGCCCACATGCCCCCTCCTCACCCCCCACCCCCCGATGCGAAAGCTGAGAAGGTGAAAGGGTTGGTTGGAGATATGTTTAATGTATGTTAACTTGGTGAGATTGCTTGACTGGGCTTATTGGGACCTTGTTTTGTTTAATTTAAGGTTTCAAAATGGTGGGAGCAGATGGGAATTATCTCACTGTTATGGGGAGGTTTGGTGGGAACTTGCTGGCCATTCAGTGGTTCTCAAAACAACATATTTGGGGGGAGATTTTGGATGATGAGGTAATTAACTTGTCAATTATATTTTTAGCAGGAATAAAATACCCAATAGGTCTTGTTGTGGGGTGGGATGTTAATTGGGGATATAAAATGGTCAAATCTTTATTGTTAGTTAGATCTGACTATAACGCCATGAACTGTGCCTTTTATGCAATCTCTTACTTTCAATAAAATTTTTAGTTTAGATTCCTGTTCTGAAATTTGACTTTGTTGATGAAGACTTTGTTAGACTTGTTTCTGACAATCATCAACCGAGCCAAAACACGTGTAAAAGGAGTGTCAAGTAGTAGATACTCTAAGGAGGTATTTATTACAGCTAACAAAATATAACTAAAATATAAGTCATGCAAGATATTAAGAATCTTGCAGGTACAATATTTGTAAGTATATAATATTCAATATATAAAAGCTATTAAAAAAATATATAGACCTAAACGTCCAGTTCTGAGAGTAACTTCCAAGATCCGCTCTTTAACTCTCTCTCTCTCGATCTCCAACCGACACAATTCCCCCAACTGTCTCTTGGTCTCTCAGGCTTTATATCTCCTTCTCACGGAAGCTTCCAGAAGGGCCTTTATCCTGGTCTCTGATTGGTCAAGAGAGCCTTCCGCAGTGATGTCATTCTGCATTTGCATAAACCTCCCTTTACTGCCTGAAGAAAACCTCCATTGACTGGAGCCCTGTTATTACAACAACAACAACAACCCCTCTTTTCCTTGGAAGAGATTCACAACTATACCTTGTTTCCCTGCTGGGAAGAATAGGAGGATTCCAGAGGTTCCCATTTCCACTAAGATTAGGAACTCCCAAATTCCCATGAAGAGGTTTCCTAAGGCATGTGCCAGGACAGAGCGGGGAACGGGGGGCTCCTCATGGGCAAATGGCCGTTTGTCAGTTGAACTTGAGGCTCAAGGTCCCTAAGAAGGGGAGGTGCCCAGGCCCCCCAGAATCTCCTCTGAGCCTCCAGGAGAGCAAGACTCAGGGAAGGGACAGTCTGTAATGGGCTGAGAGCCGCTTGGACCAAACCTTGAGGGCACTTTCCTAAAAGCTGGCCAGGATTGGTTTCAGGGGCTGGCATTTTCCTCTCAGAGGACCATCAAGACCTCAAAGACCACTCCCCATTTTGGATTTTGTCTTTTGACTGTGTTGCCCTCAGTGGAGACTTGCTTACTCCTAAGGTGCCATGGAGGTGAGCATGGAACGTACAGGGAAGGTGGCTTTTGCAGTCTTTTCCACCATTGAGCTTACTTTGTCAAAATAGAGCAAGAAAGTAATCGGGGGGAGAAAGCAAAGTCCCACATTTGCTCCCATAAGCTCCCCCTGAAGCTTTTCCCAGCATGCCCTAGTCCTCAGTCTCCCTCCCAGGCTCCACCGTTTCCTAAAGAGATGGAAACCTTCAAGGGAGAGTCCTTGGGGGTCAAGCCAAGCTCTCCTCTGCTTCCCCAAGGCCTCCTTCTCCATCCACCTCTGGTCTTTGGAAGGGAGACCTAGACTTCTCTTGGGAAAGTTAATTTTGGAGATACAGGGACTCCCAAATCCTCCTAGTCTGGTTCTAGCATTAAGTATGTCAAATATCTGCAATGAACTGGGCCAGGTCTTGCGTCAGGAGTGGGGATCCTGGGGCTCTCGCTCTGTATCCCATTAAGAAAAAGACTGAATCTCCATGACTTGTGCTAAGTTTCATACTCTTATGATGGGCAGCCAGGAAAACAGAATGCTTCCAAGAATTCAAAGGTTTATTGGATGGAGATAGAAGTGTAAGATGCCTTAAAATCATATGATCCGAATCAAAGACAGCATCAAAGAGGCTCTAATAGTTTTACAGGACAGAATCTGGAAAGACACTTCCTCCAAACAAAAAGTATTTCGCACTTCCACTTTCTCTCCTTTTTGGAAATGTTGATGCCTCAAGGGCTGGATCCTAAGCAAAATAGAGATGCGGTTTGAACTGCAATTCAGAGGTCAAGGTTTGTATGTGGTTTCTGATGCAATTTACTATTTTCAAGGTCCAACTTATAATTTTAATGCCTTTGCATTGTTTTGAATTTGTACTGTATTAAATTTGCTGTTAGCCACCCTGAGTCCCTATATTGGGAGAAAGGATGGATGTATATAAATAAAATAAATTAACTGGAGATCCCTTGAGGATCCATGGGTTTCTTGGTGTAAATACCCCTCCACCCATAGAGACAGAGACTGAACAAGTCTGTCCAGAATTGCTATGGGTCATTTTTGGCACCTGGGTTGTGTCTCCATTGCCCATACCTAGCACTTTGATACCATGAAACTTCTAGGACTCTGTCCAACAGAATCCTGGCATTTCATCTTTCAGGTACTTAGAATTATATAGCAACTTTCATGAATGATTGCACTGGGGCTCTTCTAGCAGCCAATTCTAAGCAGCCCATTCCCAGGTTTCTGTAGGATGGATCCACAGCTGTTAAGATGGCACCAAACTGCTACAGTTGGGTAATATGTATAGGACTTTGGTTGCATCCTTTCTGGTGTCCCTCCATCTCTCTTGTAGGGTTGTGAATTCAGGATTGTGCCAGGTTCTGAGGTTTGTGGACCTCTAGCGATTTCATTCAGCCCAATACATAAATTACAAAACACAGTCGCTCACAGTTTGTCATTCAAATCTACTCAATATACTTTCCTGTGTAGAAATGAAGAGAGAAATTTTTAAAGGTCTGTTCCCAGATCAAGGGGAAATGAGACAACTATTCTTTCTCACTTGCTTTGAGAGACAGGATAAAAAGCGTGAAGTCGAAGGCTTTCATGGCCTGCTTCCATAGCTTTTTGTGGGTTTTTCAGCCTATGTGGCCCCATTCTAGAAGAGTTTCTTCTAATGTTTGGCCAGCATCTGAGTCTAGCATCTTCAGAGATTCCAGCCACAGATGCTGACGAAACGTCAGGAAGAAACTCTTCTAGAACATGGCCACATAGCCCAAAAAATCCACAAACAACTAAGGATAAAAAGCATTTAATTTAGCCTCCTTCTTTCTAGCCAGATGGCGAATGCAGAGTATAGTAGTGAGCCCTTGTACCACCACAACTGAGAGAAAGCAAGAAACTAAACCAATCCATAGACCCCTGCAATTTTTCTAGTTGAAGAAACCAATGAACTAAGCCTCGCAAATTATAATAAGCTACTGCTCTCACATCTGATCTGGATGTTTGCACAGAGCCCTTTCCCCTTTCCTGGAATTGGGCTCCTTCCAAAATGGAGAAGAGGCAGCCTCATCTCCTGTCTGAAGATCATGCATGAAAACTGGAAGCTCAATGCCAGGCCCTGCTGTATCGTATCTTTACTGCCATGTGTAAAAAGGGCAAGGAAAAACACCTGTTACAGGAGAAGAAAGCAAATAAAACCTGATCCTTTCTGGTCAAGGTTTAGGTCCTGTTCAAAAGAAGTGAAACCAGGATTTGACTTGGGAGTTAGCGAATGTTGTGTGGCCTGCCTTGCCTGCCCTGGGGCCTCCCTGGGGACCAAATCCATCACCCTTCTCTTCCCCCTCAGTCAGCATTCTCACAAAGGAACCAGATTTAGGGGTCTCCCATCGGCATCTTGAGGCACCCACCTTTCCTTTCCTGGCAAGGAAACCCAGAAGGAGCCCTTCTTCCTAAGCAGCCAACGACCAAAGCCACCAGCCTTCTAGAACCCTATTCAGGCTCCAAGCCAACCACTAACAATGGTCCAAGTTCAGGGCTGCTTTAACTGTCTGGCTGAATGCTAGGGAATTCTGGGAACTGTAGTTTTGTGAGATATTTAGTCTTCTCTGTCAGACAACTCAGATGCCATAATAAACTGAAATTCCTAGGATTCCCAAGTACTGAACTAGGGCAGTTAAAGTGGTTTATTTCTACAAACTGGATTATTTCTGCAATGTGTTTTTGACCACTGTTACTATTTGAGCGTCCACAAGGCTCTGTGGGTTTGAAGGGAAGATTCATCATCATCATCATCATCATCATAATTTCTGCAGTGTTTTTGAACCATGTCTGAGAGAGCCCTGCGGCCTGGATCAGCCCAAATCCCAAATATTGCCCTCTCAGCAAAGCCTGGAGATATTAACCTTTAAGGACCAGAACGTCTCAAAGGCTGACTTTCCCAATCTCTCCTGAGAGACCCTCCTGGGCCTAGGGCAGCCTCAAAGAAAGGGGTCCCATTGAATGGGGGGCCCATGTCTTTCTGAGTCTGTGGGTCCAGAGGAACTGTTTTCCAGGACCCTCTTCCTAACCTCACAAGGCATCTCTTAGCATTTGCCCAACACTGCTCTTGAACATGCAAAGATCAGGCAAGCAAGATCTGCTTTGCTGTTTGCAAAAAAAGATGGAAAAACAATAGGCCCTTGGTATCCTTTAGGATTTGGTTTGGATAGCAAAATCCATGGGTGCTCAAGACCCATTATATAAAATGGGTGACCTTGGGTAAGTCACACTCTCTCAGCCTCATAGGAAGACCAGTGGCCAGCTGGAAGGCACACAACACACACACACACACACACACACACCTACATGATGGAAATGCAATCCATTCTGGGCCATGAAACCCACTGCGGGGGAACCTTGGGCAACAGACACTCTCTCAGCCTCAGAGGAAGACAAAGGGCAAAGTGGAAGGCAAACTTGAAGGCAAGGAAACCCTGGGAATAGGGTCACTAGGCAAGAGTTCAAGGCACACAGCACACCCCCAGCCCCCAAGGCACACTCTCTCAGCCTCAAAGGATGGCAATGGCAAAGCCCCTTCAACAAAACCTACAAAGAAACTCCTGTGACAGTGTTGCCTTGGGGTCACCAGAAAGGAATTGAAGGCACACAACACTCCCCCAAAGTCTGGGAGAAAAACGAGAAGGAAGGCTTAGAGGAAGGGCCAGAGGAGGAGGAGGAGGAAGAGGAGGAGGGAGGCTTAGAAGATCAAGATGCTCTCATGGGTTTTTAAAATAAAGTTTAAGTTGTGCCTTTGGAAATTTGTATATGTTTTTTAAATGCAATTGTTTTTAAGTGAAGACCAAAGAGACTTTCTGTTTTTGAATTCTGCAGAAGTCTTTCCATTGTCCTTTTTGGGTTTTAAATTATAAACCTGCAATCTTCTGATTGGCAATCCAGCTAAATTATTTTTCCAATTAAAGTTGATAAGATGAGTGTGTTAGGCCTGAATTCTTTTGAAGCCTGGGGAAAAGTTAGGATGTTTTGGTTTTGTAAGGCTATAGCTGTGCTAGGCTGAAACAGCTGTTGCATCATGAGCGTTCGCCTGAGGTCATGCAAAGTTTTGGTTAGAATTGGTTTATTTTTTTATTTTTTGAGTTTTAAGTTGTGATCCATGAGTTTCCTGGCCTATTCCTTGGCCTATTGAATTTTCGCTTTTTCTGAATATTGTGTGCTTGTTTTGTACTTATTTCAACTGCTAATTTTTGAGGCCATAGCTTTTGTATTTTTGAGCTCAAAGATGCCTGCAAAGTCTTGCCAATGTCATGTTAAATTGGCTTGTTTTAAATCATTTTTTGTTCCTGGTTTTAATTTTTAATTTTGCTCTTGAATATTTTGATTTGTTTTGATTCTTGCTTATTGACTGCAATAATTGTTTTTTTGTTTTAAATGCCTGGCCTAAAGTTTTTGAAATGATTTTTTGTTATAACAGACGCTGAGAACTATTTTTATATTTTTAAGTTTTGAGAATGGCCCATCCAAGAGGTTTTTGTATATTGTTTTAGCTTGAATTTTTATTTTTATTTTTTATAATATCTAAATGTATTTTTGAAAGCACCCGAAGTTTCTTTTTGTGATTTTGGAACCCAGAGATCCAGAATATAATTGTTATATTCTGGTTAATTAGTGATTGTCAATTTGATTTACACTCATTGAAATTTATAATTTTTGTTCTTTTGAAAAAAGAACATGGCGAGCCAGTTGATCCTATGTTGAATTATTATGTGGTTCTGGAATGGAATAAGGAATGATATGAAAGTATTAAAGAGATTGGTATTCTACTATATTGTAGCAAGAGAAAATTTGGAAACACTTTACAAATTTAAATTCTGGTTTCCACTGCCAGACGTAATCAAAATTAATCAAGTTAAACTCAAGCCAGCATGTGTGAAATTGTATCCTAATTCCAAGCTAGAATATATCATTTTGGCCTGAGAGGAGTGACTAAAAAGAGTATGAACTGATTTTTTGAGTCCTGAGTAAAAAGCAAAGAAGTCATTCTATAATAGTTTTGTTTTTTCCTGTTCCCTGTTCTGTTTTCAAACTGTTGTGGATTCAAATGAGATAAAGCTGTGAGTACATTGGGTCAGAGTTAAAGTTTCATATTCAGTATGTACATGTAAATGCAGTCTGTAAAATTAAGGTTACATATGTATTTAAAAAAAAGCATTCAAAAGGTCCAAAGATGCAGGCATAGATAAAAACCTAAAGCATAAAGAGCTCAGGATGACCCAAGAATGATCCAAGGGATCTGTTGTTAGTTAGAGTTAGCAGTGAGACATAAATTCTAGAAGAGAAATATCTTAGCAAAGCCTATAAGAGGGGAGTTAATGAAATGTGGCTAAAGTATACCTTTAATGTATTCATAACATTCTAATAACTTGTCAATTAGTATTTTTCAGTGTTTTTGCTTTTCCTTTGCCTGGGAAAAGGGGGGGCACAGACAAGAGGAACGAAGTTTAAGCCCCACTTACAACCGGAAGCTGAGTGGGCTCTACTTCGCCATCAATCAAGAAAAGCTAGGCTGCACCTTTCCAGGACTTCAGGTGCTCTACGCCAGCTCCTCTGAAAGAGAGATTTCAAATGCTCTCTATCACCCCTTTTCTCTTTTATGATTTCCTATATGTCTGTTATAAGTGATGCACAAAAATAATAAAAAGAATACACATACAGGTGCATGTCCCATTTTCACACCCCGGAAGCTGAAATGGGCACCACCTTGGACTTCAATCAAGTTTGAGCTGAAGCTCCATCAAAATATTATTTTTTTCAGAGACATTGCCTCTTTTTCTTGTCTATATTCCTTGTTTGTGTTCTTTATTTATGTTTCTGTTTGTTGTCTGAGGTTTTTATAAGTAATTAATGCTAAAAGTGATAAAGTTCAATCATACATATTCTCAAATCAAATCACATCCCAAGACATAAGCCTACATATACATGCACATATGTTCCTGACATAAGCAATAACATATGATTTTCACAATAAAGTTAATAAAGCAATCCTATTGAAAAGAAGAAATAAGCTCATCAAGCTCCATGATCAAAGACATAATTGTGTTTGTCGTCAGGATTCCTATTGTTAACTGTGGAATTGGCATGAAATTCAAGTCAAGCATGGTAAGTTTTTTCTCAGGACGCTCTTTGAAAGGAGGGAGACCTTTATACATCTGGAGATAGTCTTAAAGTGTGAAGGCCAGATCTATTCTGATTAAATGGCATTACACAACAAGAGCTATTCCATAGTGATCTCCCTGAGGAAACGTGAGATGGAAGATGCCCCTGGAGTGGAGGAACATCTGAAACATGGTGGCACCCTGGGCATTCCTATTCTGTTATGAGAGTAGTCCAGAGAAGCATAGTAACAGTTGCTTGGCAAGAGTCTGTAACCAGGCTAAAAATTATAGTTTCTCAATGAGATGTGATTCTGACAGCAGATACAATATTCTTTATAGTGGAGTTTTCCTATTGAATCATGAAACAAATACACAATACATCACTATTAGAAGATTAGCTTGGTGGCAAGAGTAAACTCCAACAAGATCCAACAAAAGTGTCAAAGGGTTAAAAGCAATGAGAATATGTGTGTTTAACTAATGCTATACACTGTCTTTCTGAAATTGGACCGACTGGAAGATGTTATTGCCTGGTGATGGTAAGAATATTAATATTTTGGTAACTGCTAGACAAGTTTGTTTTTTTCTGAGTTTAGAGTGTCATATAAACATAGTTAATAGTTGATAGTATCATGCAATATGAATATTGATGAAACATCAAAAGGGGGGAATGTGGTGGAAATATTCCTTGTTGAAATAAAAAACTATAGAAAGATGGAGTCACCTTTGTCAGCCAGAGAGATGGTTTTTGAAATAAAGGCTTGGAGTTTAGAGAAACTAGAGCAAAGGAATAATGAGTGCATCTTGACCTGGATGGAAGCTGGCACCAGTAGAAAGACATAACATAATGTACTGAGATAAGGACATTCAGAAGCAAGGTTAGGAGGAAGGCTACAGGAGGGGGTAAGGAGTGATGATGCAGTTTTAATATATGCATGTATTTCTGTTCTGATTGTAAGAATTCTGTATGTTTAAATTGTAATTAGCCAATCAGGTGTATTGAAGAAGCTTCTTTGTCTTGAATAATATAAAAAGAGCCATTTTGTCTTGTTCGGGGTCTCAGCTTTTGGAACTTGAATTCCACTGAGTTCATTGTTTTCCTTTGTCGACAATTGGAAATAAACTTATGGATTTTCAATTACTAGGTCCTCTTGCCAATCCTTGCCAATCCTATTGCTCTGCAAATCCTAGAAATTTAAGTTTCCTGAAATTTCTGTTACAGAGAGATGCCATCCTTAGTTACTGCATCAGTCGGAGACATAGAGAAAATTATCTGGGTGTCATCAGCGTACTGATAACACCGCGCCCCATGTCTCCGGATGATCTCTCCCAGCGGCTTCATGTAAATGTTGAATAGCATAGGGGACAGAATCGCTCCCTGAGGGACACCAGATGCCAGGGCCCTCCAATCGGAGCGACAGTCCCCCAGCTCCACCATCTGGGACCTACCCGAGAGGTAGGAATGGAACCACTGCAAAGCAGTGCCCCCAATTCCCAACTCCCTCAGGCGTCCCAGAATGATACCATGGTCGATGGTATCGAAGGCCGCTGAGATGTCCAAGAGCACTAACAGGGACACGCTCCCCCTGTCCATGCCCATATAATGTTTCAAGTCTATAGATCTTGCATACAACATCCATAGATACACCTATACATATCCATAGATACCTGTCTGAACATGTGCATGTGTATGCGCACGTATTTAAACACACACACACACACACACGTATACACACACACACACACACATTTATATATACTCTTCTACTTGCGTACAATTTAAACTTAAGCAAACGCATGGAGAAATATGCGGGTACATAAGCATGCACATGGACGCACCTGCACATGTATACACCGCCCACGTTTTGTTCAACATCAGTGTGTATATATAATTATAATTGCATATATGTTTACTTCCAGTCATAACAGCATAACTGCCCTGCGATTACTGTAACTGGAATGTTTATACTTTGTGATGTTTTTATGATATGTAAAGTCGAAGGCTTTCATGGCCGGCATACACAGTTTTTTGTGGGGTTTTTGGGCTCTGTGGCCATGTTCTGGCAGAGTTTCTTTCTGACGTTTCGCCAGCATCTGTGGCTGGCATCTTCAGAGAATGCTTTGCCTGGAAAAAGGACCAGAGAGACACTCTCACAGCCGCAGGAGTTTACTGCATACCATGTTTAATGGAATATGTTTTTCAGCAGTCCTTTGACTATCTGCTTCCACTGATTCCCTCATCAAAGTTCCCTCAGTCTCTTCTTTGCTAGCTCCTATGAGTAAGGATACAATCATTATATAGATTTGGGGGCATCCAGAACAGGGTCATGCTCAGGTCTCTCACACCAACTTTATTAATCTAATCTGAAATAGGGAGGGGTGAACGTGGGGCTAAATCGTGGGGTAACATCTTCTCTTAATGCTGAGATTGTCTTGTCTGTCATTGTCCTTGTTTACAGAAGAACTTGTCAGTCATGGGAGAGTCCACACAGGAAAGAAGTCACATAAATGTCAGCATTGTGGAAAAAGATTTGCCTACAAGTCAGTCCTTGTCAAGCATCAGAGAGTCCACACTGGAGAGAAGCCATACAAATCCCAGTAATGAATTAACATTATTTTCTCAATAATGAATACAAAAAATATATTTTCAATCCAGTGGTGCTAAGAAAAGGCCCTTGTGATTTTGTTTGTAAGCTTTGTGTGTCGATATGTCTGTTTGTGTTCTAAAGTTGTATTTTGTTATTTTAAGGTTTTAATAGCTAATAGTATACATAATTACTTTGGGTTGTAAATTTGGCTGGAGATTGTGGGTCATGGTATAGGTTCGGTAGTTCGGGGGCTGGGATTTGTTATAGATGTCTAGAATAGTTATGGGAATGATAGCTTTTGCAATGTGTGGGGTGTTGGCTGAAGAAAGTTGGGGGCAGGTATTGACAGAAAGGGTTAGTTTCTGGGAATGGCAAAGGGGGGCTTGTTACCTGTGGGAATTGGAGGTGGGGGCTAGGTTTGGAAAAGGGAGGAGTTTTAGGTTTGGGGGTTTTAATGTATTGTTTGGATTGGAGTGGGAAGTTCTTGCTTAAACACTGAATTTCTATGTGTTCTCAATAAAGTTCTTTGCTATTTCAACACACTGGACTCTTTGATGCGCAGAAGTTCTGCATTTGCACAAAACTGACTCTTTCTTCTCTCCTTAGTCCTCAGCTCCATTCCCAGCCATAAGAACAACAGAGGCAAACACGCACAGAAACACACAAACATACAGGATACAGAGAGCTATATTTCCAAACTAGAGCCTTCCTTTCCTGCCTTTCTCTCCTGAGTCCAGCTCTGCACCTTGGGCTCCATTGCGGTCTCCTCAAAAGAAGGAAGGAAGGAAGGAAGGAAGGAAGGAAGGGGAGGCTACTGAACCCCCAGAGCATACCTTCCTTTCCCGCAAAGGCCCCCAGTGGAATAAGCAGCAGCATCTAGGCCCTGGCAATCCCTGCGCATGCTGAGGAGGGGCATCGAGGGGGATGTTGAGGTCGCCCAGGACTAAAAGCCTAGGTGAATCCAGCAACAGCTCAAAGACCAGTTGTGTCAGCTCCGCTAGAGAGTCTGTTAAGGAACGGGGCGGACAGTAAACCAACACAATCCCTAGACTTTCCCTAGTCTTTAAGCTGAGGTAAATAAATTCGATGTGGTCCATTTTACGGATAGGTATCCTGGCCAAAGCAAGATTGTCTTCATGGACCAAAGTCACTCCCTTTACCTGCTCACTGACGGAGAACCCAGCTGGTAAGGCCTGATCCCAGGTGGCTGAGCTATCTTCACCCATCCAGGTCTCTGTGAAACAAGCCAGGTCAGCCTCTTCATCCAGTAGGAGATCATGGACTATGTGCCTTTTATTTTTGACTGACCTGGCATTAAACAAGAGCAGGGGAAGGTTCTGTGGTTGGTTTGGTATGCTCTCCAGCCCTTTTGGGATAGCAGGGGGAATGGAAGAGGAGAGAGATATCTGTCAGGGGCCTAATTGCAGCCCTTCTTGCAACACAAAAGGCACTACTTTGAAAAAGGAACAGCTTTTATTGAAGAAGAAGATACATGCAATAGAAGTGACTTTTTGTCAGGAATGAAAGAAAGTATAGTTATATCACTTTTATAACCATAAATTAACGCCACCCCATTAACCAATAAAGCTAATTAATTGGATAGCCCTTCCCTGCGCAGTGTCCTCCCATCTGGGATTGTGGCAGCCTTTCTAAAAACTATTAAGCTCTCATGTGCCTTATCCCAACCACTGCACCTATCTCCTTGGACCACAGAACTCAGCCACACAACAGTTTTAATTAACATTATGGCTTAACTATATATATATATATATATATATAATGAAACCCCATCAATCCTAATCTAATATGATACCGTATAAAAATATAGTAAGCATAAACACATAACAACACAATACAATATAACAATACCAGTAACTCTCTATGTTCCCCCTCCTTTTACAGAGACCAGTCTTTTAAACTCAAGCCTCTGTTAGAAGGATGATTCCCACACATTCCAATCCTAGCAAACAATCACATTCTTTAGCCATGATCTCTCTACCTTTTTCTAGTACAGTGGGCCCTCGCCTTACGCGGGGATCCGTTCCAGATCCCTCCGCGTAAGGCAAATTCCACCTATGCTCAAGCCCCATTGTAAACAATGGGGCTCGTGCATGGTGGCGTGGTGGCGCGCGGGGTGCAACAGGCGCGTGCGCCCATGCAATTGAATGGGACGTGCCACCCCTTTTGCCCTGCGCGCGCCCCGCGGCTTGATAGCGTATGCTCAAGCCGCGTAAAGCGCACCCGCGTATGGCGCGGGCGCGCTGTATCTTCTATTAAGGCACATATTAAAACATATTATTTTAACCCACCATAAATCCCATCTATCTTAACTCTAATCTAAACGTAAACCTAGAATCCCAAATGAATAAATGCATGAATAAAAGTATTCATGACATATTGTGATTTCAGGCTGGTGCTCCTTCCCTGAATGAGACTGGCCCATTGCGACCTCAGGCTGATCCTTCTTTCCTGAAACATTGAGACGGTCCCATGGTGACTTCAGTCTGATGCTCCTTGGATGAAGGATTGAGATGGTACAATTGTGACTTCAGGGTGGTCCTCTTTACCCAAAGGATTGAGACTGGCCCATTGCAACCTCATGCTGATGCTTCTTTCCTGAAGGATTGAAACTGAACCATTGTGATCTCAGCCTGAGGTTCCTTGCCTGAAGAATTGAGATGGTACTATTGTGACTTGACCTGAAGGATTCAAACTGGCCCAATTTGAACTCAGGCTCATTATGACTTCACGCTGATGCTCCTTGCCTGAAAGACTGAGATGGGAGAATTGTCACTTCAGACTGGTGATGTATACCTGAAGGATTGGGACAGGTCCATTGTGTGTCAGAAACAGTATATAAGGGTTCTGTCATAAAGAGTAAAAATATTAGGATTTGGTTATTAAAGAGGAGTTATAGTTGTAGTTCATAGTAGGTAGTGTAGAGTGATGGGTTATAGAAAGCATGTAGTGGGAAATTAGAAGGACAGATCGAGTGGCTTTTAGATGAAGGAGGGCGTTTGGAGAGATCGATGGGGTTGCAGCTGGAGATGGTTATCAAGGAGGAGGGAAGCTGGCTTGGGGACACCGCTCTTCAAGGTGAGGCTGTCTGGGAGAAGGGAAGGGGGAGTATACACAACCTTGGTATCTATGCAACCTCCGCTTGTGTTGCTTTAGCTTGGGAATTGGGGGCTGGCTTAGGGAGAGGTTGAGTGGGTTAAGAAGGGAGCAAGTTCCTTTGGACTTCAGACTTTGCAAAAAGGTGTTAATGGATGTTTCTGCCTGGATTCATCAATAAAGCTTCTTTTGTTTCAAATGAGTTTTATGTTTTGAGCACAGGACTGACTCCAGATCTCACCGTTTGCAAAGTCTCACAGTTTTAACTCCAATGGAGACCCAGGAACAAGAAGATTGGTTCTGGAGATCCCGGTGGTGGAGGAGCAGGTGCCTTCTTCAGAGGAACAAGGGGCCAAGCCCAAGACTGGGAAACCTCCTGAAGCTCACACCATCCAGGCCACCACTGGAGGATTTGGGTTTCTGGCCCCAGACTGGGGAAAAGAAGGCCGTCGGGGGGCAGAGTGACAGCCTGGGACCTGGCAGTGGGGGAGTCGCTTGATAGCCGCCCCAGGACAGAAGAACCCCAGGTAGACGTTTATTGAATGGAGGAAGACATAAAGGAATTAAAGGACCATATGAAGTGGATGGCGTCGAAGTTAAAAATGCGGTGGAGGAAGATGTCAGAGACGAACCGAGGGCAGCTGATGCTCCTTGCCTGAAGCATTGAGACTGTCCCATTGTGATCATTGGTTTCCAAACTCTTCATCATTTTAGTCGCCCTCTTTTGGACGTGCTCCAGTTTCTCACCGTCCTTTTTGAATTGTGGTGCCCACAATATTCCAGATGACCAAAGCAGAATAGAGTGGCACTATTATTATTCCCTTGATCTAGACACTGTACTTCTGTTGATGCAGCCTAAAATCGCATTGTCTTTGTTAGCTGCCACATGGCACTGTTAACTCATGTTCAACTTGTGGTCTACCTGGAACTCCCGGATCCCTTTCACACAAAGTTTCATTCATCCAGGTGTCCCCATCCTATATCTGTGCATTTCATTTTTCCTCCCTTAATGCAGTACCTTACATTTCTCCATATTGAATTTCATTTTGTTAGCTTTGGCCCAGCTTTCTAGTCTATTCAGGTCATTTTTGAATTTTGATCCTGTCCTCTTGGGTGTTAGCTATTCCTCCTAGTTTGGTCTCATCTGCACATTTGATAATTATGCCTCCAATTCTGTCATCCAAGTCATTGATAAGGATGTTGAACAGAACCCCACTGGACACCCCACTGGTCACTTCTCTCCAGGATGAAAAGAGCCATTGTTGAGTACCCTTTCAGTTCAGCCAGTCAACCAATTACAAATCCATGTAACAGTTTCCTTGTCTAGATTGTTTCATGTTTTTGTTTTATATCCTGTTTAATTTGGTTTACTGCTATTAGTGAATTGCCAAGAGTGGCCACCAGATGGCGCTCCAGGATAGAACTTGGTGAGAAGCCCAAGAAGGCTGCAGTGCCCTGAGTATCCACAAGAGGGCGCGATTTTATTAGGAATGTTTTTGATTGATTAAAAACGAAATCTATGGGGACTAATGTGATTTTCCATTGGCTCCCCATTCCTGAGGGGGCGTGGCCTCCTTCCCATTACCTGGACCTTCCTCCACTCCCATTGGCTGCCTATTCCCCCCCTCAGTTGCCCTGAAAGCGAAAGGACCACAGGAAGGAAATGGGGCGAATTGCAGCGCTGCATCATGGGAAATTTGCAACCAGGGGGGTTTGCGGTGGTGAAACAGAGCAGAAGCAAAGCTGCATTCCACACCAGACCAATTCGGAGTGAGCTTGGAAGTGGTTTCTGTGAATTCACTTGTTACCAATTTCACCAAATGAGGGGTCACTTTGGAATCACTGCGGAAGCCCCACGGAAGGAGCCCCCAATTAGACTATTTTGATCATGCCAAGAAGGTAGAGAGATGGTTAGCCCTTAAATTAAAAGAGAAGAGAAATAGAAACCAAATTTTAAAAATCAAGAAAGACGGGAAAATATTATCAAGACAAGAGGATATTAAACAGACCTTCTTTGAAAACTTCAAAAACTTATACGGAAGTGAAAATCTCAAGGTGGAAAACTTACTCGATTGGCGTAACATAGAAGAAAGAGTGAAAGTAGACGAAGGACAGAGAAATTTCTTAGAGCCAGATATAACTATGGATGAAATTTTGGAAGCAATAGAGGAAGGGAAAGCCCATAAAACCCCAGATGGCTTTCCCTTAGATTTGTATAAAGCATTTAAAGAAGAGTTATGCCACCCCTTAGACCAAGTTTCCAAAGAAGCTCTTACTAGCAAAATACCAGATACATGGAAAGAAGCAAATGTTACCTTAATTGTGAAAGAAAGCAAAGCAGACGATGATCCCGCTAATTATAGGCCTCGCTCATTATTAAACTCCGACTACAAAATATACACAGCAGTTTTGGCTAAAAGATTTAAAAAGATCTTAAGTCAAATTATTGATGTGGATCAGAAAGGTTTTCTCCCTGGAAGACAACTAAAAGAGGACATATGGCATGCCTTGGATATTTTGGAGGACTATCATAGACATAATGGCAAGCAGCCGGGTTTATTTCTTTTAGACCTACAAAAAGCATCCGATTCTGTAAATTGGAACACAATGTTTAAAATCTTAGAGGCGATGAATATAGGAGATAGTTTTCGTAGACGGATAGAGAGACTGTATTCGGATCAAAAGGCTAATATTTTAAGAAACGGAGAGAAAACCCCCTCCTTTCCAATTAAAAAGGGAACGCGTCAAGGATGCCCCTTATCTCCCCTTCTCTTCTTAGTTGTGATTGAGATCTTAATTAGGAAGGTAAAATTGGATATTGATTTGAAGGGAGTAACAATTAACAAACATACATATGAAATAAAAGCCTATGCGGATGATTTGTTTATAGATCTAGAGGAGCCCTTAGATAATGCAGATAAGCTTAAGAAGGCTATAAAAAACATTGGAGACTTTAGTGGTTTCAGAGTGGCCAGGCTCCTTGGGCCAAAAGGAAAGAAGTGTGTTCCTTTGTGCCTCTGCCCCTCCATTTTGGGGGGAAGGAAGGAAGGAAGGGGCCTGTGGGGGGCTCTGAGGAAGAAGAGGCAGGGACTCAGGGCCAGTGGGGAGGCTGGGATTTGAGGGCTGGGAGAGAGAGTTGGGAAAGAGACCCTCCCTTTGGGCCCTAGCTGGGGAGGGTCCTTCCGTCCTTGCCTCCCCCTTTGGGAAAGGAGACGCCCTCAGCCCCCTGGACTCACTCCTGCCACTCATTCCTAGAATGGCTGGGACTCAGAGGAGTTTCCTAGGCATTGTCACCTTCTGCCCTCCATGGCCATTGGCACTGACCTTTTCCCATTGCCTTCCCTCCCTCAGCCCTGTGGACCTCCTCCTCCTTCGCACTCACAGCAACCCTTCTCTACGGCTGAGGAGACGGCCTCAGACCCTGGAAGCTCCGGCCATAAAGGACTGCAGAAGAGGCCTTTCTGGGGCTGAAGAAGTCAGTGTCTTTGTACTGAAGGTAGGCTTTTATTCCTGGAGCTGAAAGATGACCTTTGTTTAAATGTTTCAGCCCAGGTTTGTGTGGAAGGGCAGCAGTTGAGAGAGTGAGTCCATGCTTTGCAGGCATCAAGCCCCAAATCAGTCTCTTGCAGCATTGTCTTCCCAGAAGGTGGAAGTGAGATTTCCAGACCCCAGACACACAATGCGCCAGTCAGTCCTTTGTTTGGGGACTGTGTGTGTATGTGGTGTTTTCTAGAGTTTTGTGAGGTATTTGATTCACTTGGTTTATATAATGAATTTACTTACATCTTCACTTCCCAAAAATGAGCATAATCCAGGGAGTAATTTTCATGCATAAACCTGTACATTTATAGACTTTTCATGTATCAAGTGCAACACATTCAGCAGTGTGCATGCTTTTAAAAAATAGGCAAGGAGAAGTTTAGATGAATGTGATTTTGACAATAGGTCCATTCTGAAACAATGCACACAAACGTACATGCCTCAACTTCTATGTGGCTTTAGCAAGCAGAGGGAGGAGGTGCACACTTCTTGCTCCTACTATGACTGACATAGACAAACACAGCAGTTAAGCTCAGAGAAATAGTCTCATTTGCAAAAATGAAATAATTATTTTCACCAGTGTCTAAATGGGGAGGGGGCCATCTGTCAGGGATGCTTTGATTGAGATTTCCTGCATGGCAAGGGGTTGGACTGGGTGGTCTTTGTAGTCTCCTCCAGCTCTACAATTCTATGATTCTACGTGGAGAGTGCCTATTTTCCACACTGTTACCAGTCCATCTTTGCTTGGAAATTTCTTGTTCTAGCCACATGCATTCCTAAATCCTAGCCTGTATCCTATCCTATTCTTAGTCCTGATCAGAAGAGAATCACTGAATCAGTTGGATTTACCTATAGATTGACTCACCAGTCACTTATGGTCACATGGGCAGAGGCACTCTCAGAATAATGACTTCTCTGCATGCAGAAGACTGCCATGGCAATTGGGTTCTTTCTTGCCATCAGCTCAATGCTCTGGTGCTCCTCGATCCTGGGAGGAGGGCTGGATCCCATGGAAGGGGGGCAACCACCGAAGAGAATGCTCCTTTCCTCATTTGCTTGACTGGGGGCCTCCCTGGGGGATGGAGGGCAACTGGTTTGGCCAATGGGAAAATGAGAGGCCACCAGGCCAGAAAGCCTGACCCAACAGAACCCTCTATAATCCAGTGTTGCTCCAGGTGGAATAAGACTACAACTGGCCATACACTGACACAGGTCCTGCCATAGAGTTGTGGAAGCTATCCCGCATGGCCATTCCATGCCTGGTGAGAGTGCTGGGTGCGAGGTATTGGAGAAGCATCCAGCTGTGTTTATGTAGCCAGAAGCAAAATGAAGACATCTTCCTCTGAGGGCCACTGGGGAGGTCAGGAAGTTTCAGCAAATGATGCACTCATTTCACATCTAGCTACGGGGACATAACCAGGGCCTTCTCCAATTCCTCATCCCCTAATCCCCCACCACTCTAAGAAGGCATGTAGTATCTGTTGTGTAGGGGAGCTGCAGTGAATCTATGCTAGGTCTGGGGAGCTTTGTTTGGTGCAGAGGGAGGAAGCAAATGCCCACCTCTGCATTGGCCCAAAAGAGGCATATGTCATCTGTGTGTGTCACCAGCAGGATGCTGTTCTCTGTCTCTTTGAGTGCTGCAGGGTTTCTTACCAAACCAATCCTAATCCTGGTCCCCTTTCTCAGGAACTTCATCTCGGCTTCCTTGTACACGGCTTTGGGGCCACTCTTGCTGGAAGTGACCAAGTGCAGGGCCACCAGGACCCCCTGCCCTCCTGATGGCCAACACAGAGGCCAAGCGGAGGAAGTTGGGCTCCAGCAGAAAGAGGCTGCACTCTTTGGTGAGTCACTATCCTAATAGCTTCATCTGTGTCACTGCTGGGCCAATTTATGAAAGGGAAGCAAATAAAATACTGGCCGAATTTGGCAGAGACAGTCCTGGTTAATCCTCTGTGACCCCATTATTTCAAGGGCTTTTAAATAGTCTGGTTTCTCTCTCCTCCTTTTACTTTCCCCTTTCTTCAGCTCATTTCAATTTCTGCATAAGGAGTGCCAAGGAGTTTGCACTCCATCAATTCAAAAGTGGGGAGAGGAGAAGAAAGAAGGGGGCAGGGACTTTCCTTTCTTAGGAGCCTGAGGGAAAAGCAAACTGCTGTGCCCTTTCCTGCTTGTGTGATCTTCCTCTTCCATCTTCACCATTTTCTGGTGTTGCTTGCCCACATGTGTTTTGTTTTTCCCATCTGTGAAATGTTGGGAGAATGTGTCTGGATATAAATTGGGGGTGGCCCCGTGGCCATCAATTTCACAGGGCTCCCCAGAACTGCTTTTTAAAAATGACATTTGCCTCTGAAATTTGGCAACAAATGGCTAAATGTACTATAGGTGTTGCGATAGTCAGTATCCTAATCCATTATCAATATCCCAGCAATATATTGTTTATTATATTGTATATTATATTGAAAGAATTTGAGACAAACTGAATCTCAAAGGCAGTAGCTTTTTTCTTGCTAACAGAATTTAAAGTTCATTTCCTGGACTAAATTCTGAGGTTATCAAATAATTTTGGGATGCATCATGTGCTCCCCCCCTTTTTTTGTATTAGTCATTCTCTGAATGAAGGCTATTTTCTATTGCAGGTGACCTTTGCGGATGTGGCAGTACATTTCACTCAGGAAGAATGGAAACTGTTGACAAAGATGCAGAAACATATGTACAATTATGTGATGATCGAGAATTATGAGAATGTGGCTTTTGTGGGTAAGGAAGCTGAATTCATTGCTCTTCCTATAAAGACTGAGGGCCCTTTCATACTACATTATCATGGCACTATGATTCCACTTTAGAATCATAGAATCATAGAGCTGGAATAGACCACAAGGACCATCTGGTTCCACCCCTTGCCATGCAGGAATACACACTGAAAGCATCCCCGGTAGATGGCACCCCAGCCTTTGTTTAAAGTCCTTTAAAGCCTTTCAAAGAAGAAGTGCTTTAGAAATTAATAATAATAACAACAACAACAACAACAACAACCATAATGAGACACCACCATGCTCTGAGGGAGGATATTCCACTGTTGAATAGCTCTTACTGTCAGGAAGTTCCTCCTAATATTTTTTCCCTGTGCCTTGCTTCCATTGTCTGTGTCCTTTGCTCTAGAGCAGCAGAAAGCAAGCTTGCTCCCTCCTCAGTATATCTTCAAATATTTGAACAGGGTTATCATATCCACTCTTAAACCTTTTCTTCTCCAGGCTAAACATTTCCAGCTCCCTAAACCACTCCGCATAAGGCTTGATGGTTACCAGACCCTTCACCATTTTCATTGCTCTCCTTTGGATACACTCCAGCTTCTGAACATTTATTTTGAATTGTGGTGACCAGAAGTGGACACAGTATTCCAAGTGGGCCCTGATGAAAGCAGAATAGAGTTGCACTATTACTTCCCTTAAGAGTTGAAAAACTATAAGGGCCATCCAGTCCAACCCCCTGCCATAACACTATACTCGCATTGATGTAGACTAGGATCACATTGGTCTTTTTAGCTGCTGCATCACACTGTTGGCCCATGTTCAACTTGTGGTCTACTAAGAATCCTAGATCCCTTTCATGCGTAGTTTAATTGTGATAGCAACATCCTGTAGAATATTTGAATTTGTAGTTTAGTGAGGCACTATTGCTCTCCATTTTCTAGGGATTCTAAATATCATATCTTAAACTGGCAATTCTAGGATTTTGTGGGAAGGAACCATGGAGAAAAATGTTTTTTTGGCTCCAAATGCTCCTCAGCCCATCCCTGACCAAGTTTGCTGCCTTTCTTGGTGCCTCCTACAGCGTTTTGAGACTCTGGAGAGGCTTCTTGTGTAAAATGGCTCCCTTGACCCTGCAATGGCTCAGAGAACAGGGGCAAAGGGGATGCTGTCGGATATTGAGGGGCAAAATATTATTTATCATCCCCCAGGGAATACCATGTGGGGGTGCCCTTGAGATCCCCTGGGTGGCAATGTGACCACACACCCATCAACAACAGTAGTCCATCCCTGTCTTAGAGATGTTTTAAGGCTGCTCTCTGGCACTTGACCCTCACCAAAATTGGAGTCCAGGTCCCAATCCCCCTTGCTCTGCCTTTCCCAATTAGTTATTTGTATATTGATTATCCTTCCTTTCTCAACAAATGGGCCTCAAAGTGTCCCTTTTATGCATCACACACACTCTGTGGGTGTGTTTCCGTCTGTGATAGAGAGAAGGAGGGAATGTGAAAAACAGAAAGGCAGGGAACAGATGGTGAAGGTGAGATGCTGAAGCAGTGCAGATGGGCAAGAGGGAAGGTTGGAGAGCGGAGGGAGAAAGGAAAGGGGATCAGGCCTCTGGGATCCAGGAGGGGAAGGCAGGACGAAAGTCAGGATCGCCTAGCTCTGTGCGGAGAGGAAGGGACCTCTGGGAAGGGCCAGGAGAGGGTCCTTGGGGATTGGGAGGCAGCCACCACCTCACAGATTTTAAGGACTGGATTGAGTGAACTGGTGAGAACAAGGCTCAGGCCCTTGTTTTCAGACATATTAAGGGGCTCCATTTAGCAGTTATCAACAATGTCTATGAAGAGAGGAAAGGCGACACAAAAATTCCCTTTTCTCTAATGTTTTTGTCCAACCTGAGTTTGCTTAGCTCCATGGTTGATTCCAGAGGCCCTTTGTTACCCAAAATGCTGGAGTTTGGTAAGGACACCCGCAAGTGTGATGCTTTTAGGGAAGTTTGGTACGTAGCTGTAAAGAGAGGTATAGTTTGGTTGGGACAAGAGTGACCTCGGGATTCAGCCCAACTATACCAGGCCCAGAAGTACACAGAACTCCAAAGGCATTTGAAATAGGTTTTATCTTTTATTCAGGGGAAAAGCAACACACACACATGTAAGGGTTCACACACATGCACAAGAACTAGATAACATGTGGGAGTGGTCAAGAGATGTAAGACTTTCATAATGGTAATACTTTACATAGGCGGATCTGGATTCCAATTGCTGAGGGTTTCATATGGGAAGAGAAGTCAGGAGCTCCTGCGACAAGTGGGGTTGCCGAGTGCATTGAGGTGCTTAGCCATGTAAACCGACAGACTGTCTGTCTGTGATTGGACTGGCTTCAAAGAACAGCCATCCAGGGCAGATATTTATACTGTAATTGTTGCTTGGGAGCAGAAACTGAGTGTCCAAAAAGGTTTAAATCGCTTTAGAATGTTTCCTGGGTGGAAGAATGGTCTGAAACCAAATTGAATGCAATGGGTGCTTGATGGAAATATCTCAGACAAAAGCGATTAGCACACTGGCTCTCAGATCCATCTTGGCTCAACAATAACATAACAGAGTCGGAAGCAAATATACAGATATAGATATTGGCAATGCACTGACCACTTTTCACACTGAAAAATAAGTCACAAACACAGTTGATTTCATCAAAATCCTTGGAGATTCTCTCTCTTGAGTTGCAAAATATTACAAATATTTGCAAGCTCTCCTCCTCGACTTCCATCAACTTCACCATCTCTTGTACACACAACACCAATCCAATACACACCAATCCGCATGTGAGCTGTATACTGTATTGGTTGTGAGTCATCTTCTGGTGTCAAACAGCATGAAGGGACCTCTGCAGTTAGCTTGCATCATGCCTTGGGCTCTGACTCAGGACTCTATGGCAGTCTCACAGGATATGATGCCACCTGTCAATCAAAGTATTTTTGCACATGGTTAATGGAATATTTTTTTCAAAAGTCCTTTGTATGAATATCTCCTTCCAGTGATTCCCTTAAGGTAGACCCCATTCTTTGCTAGCTCCTATGAGTAAGGATGCAACCATTAAATGGATTTAGGGGCATAAGCAGCAGGGTCATGCTTGGGTTACTCACAGCAACTTTATTAATTTAATCTATAATAAGGAGGGGTTAATCATGGGGTAACACCCTCCTCTCTTTACTCTGATTTCCATTCTCATCTGTCATTGTTCTTCTTTACAGAAAAACATTTGAGTCATGAGAGAGTCCACACAGGAAAGAAGTCACATAAATGCCAGCACTGTGGGAAACATTTTGCTTACAAGTCAGTCCTTGTCATGCATCAGAGAGTCCACACGGGAGAGACACCATACAAATGCCAGCATTGTGGGAAATGTTTTTCTCGGAAGTCACACCTACTGAGACATCAGAGAGTCCACACCGGACAGAAGCCATACAAATGCCAGCATTGTGGGAAATGTTTTTCTTGGAAGTCAGTCCTAGAGATGCATCAGAGAGTCCACACAGGAGAGAAGCCGTACAAATGCCAGCATTGTGGGAAATGTTTTTCTCAGAACTCAGTCCTAGAGATGCATCAGAGAGTCCACACAGGAGAGAAGCCATACAAATGCCAGCATTGTGAGAAATGTTTTTCTTTGAAGTCAAACCTAGTGAAACACCAGAGAGTCCACACAGGAGAGAAGCTATACAGATGCCAGCATTGTGAGAAATGTTTTTCTTTGAAGGCAGACTTAGTGAGACATCAGAGAGTCCACACAGGAGGGAAGCCATACAAATGCCAGCATTGTGGGAAATGTTTTTCTTGGAAGTCAGTCCTAGAGATGCATCAGAGAGTCCACACAGGAGAGAAGCCATACAAATGCCAGCATTGTGGGAAATGTTTTTCTCAGAAGTCAAACCTAGAGACACATCAGAGAGTCCACACAGGAGAGAAGCTACACAAATCCCAGTAGTGAACTAATTATTTTTGCCAATAAGAAATACAAAAAATATCTTTTCCATCCAGTGGTGCTAAGAAAAGGCTCTTGTGATTTTGTTTGTAAGGTTTGTCTGTCCATATGTCTGTTTATCTTTTAAAGTAGTATTTTGTTAGATTTAGATTTTAATTGCTGTTAGTATAGATAATTGCTTTAGTTTATAAATTTGGCTGGGGTGTGTGGGTCGTGGTATAGGTTAGGTAGATGGGGGCTGGGATTTGCTACAGCTGGATAGAATACTTAAGGGAATGATAGCTTTTGCAATGTGTAGGACGTTGACTGAAGAAAGTTGGAGGACGGTATTAACAGAAAGGGATAGTTTGTGGGAATGGGAAAGGGGGCCTTGTTACCTGTGGGGCATAAACTGAGGGAACTGGAGGTGGGTCTAGGTTTGGAAAAGGGTGATGTTTTTAGTTTTGGGGTTTTAATGTATTGTTTGCATTGAAGTGGGCATTTCTGATTTAAACACTGAATTTCTATGTGTTCTGAATAAAGTTCTTTGCTGTTTTCAACACACTGGACTCTTCGATGCACAGAAGCTTTGAACTTGCCCAAACTCACCCTTTCTTCTCTTCTCAGTCCTGAGCTCCATTCCCAGCCATAAGAGCAGCAGGGGCAAACACCCGCCCACCCACCCACACAAATATACATTATACGCAGAGAGAGCTATATTTCAAAACTAGACCATTCCTTTCTTGCCTTTCCCTCCTGAGTCCAGCTCTGCACCTTGGGCTGCATTGCAGTTTCCTCAAAGGAAGAAAGGAGCGAAGGAAGGGGAGGCTGCTGAACCCCCAGCGCATACCTTCCTTTCTCGCAAAGGCCGCCAGCAGAATAAGAAGCAGCATCTAGGCCCTGGCAATCCCTGCACATGCTGAGGAAGGGACTGTGAGGCCATATGCGCACGTGTAGTCTCAGCTCCTGAAGCCATTGCTGGCCTCACAGGAGGGAGGGAAGGGGGAGAGCCCTCATTCATTCACAGGAATGGCTGGAGGGTCTTCTGGGGGGCCCTTTGGGGGTTATAAGAAGGAAGGAAGCCCCTCTTCTCCCCCCAAAGAAAGGCAGGGTCCTGCCAGGCCTCCTCTCCCTCTTTCCTTCCCTGCCCCCTCCTCAGGGGATTCCTTGGGGCCCACGTAATTGTGGGGTTATTATGAGAAGAGAAGGCAGGGGGGACCCTTGGAGAGAGAAATGGCCATGGAGGGGAAGGGGCTCCAAAGGAAAAAGGGGCTTTGAGGAGCCCCTTCCCTCCTGGAAAGTGGGGCAGAGGAGAGACCATCCCTTCTGATGCCTCATTTGGGGAAGGGTTTTGTGCCAAATAGAAAGCATAACAGAGGATAGGGTTCAATAGCATTGGAAACAACATTTTCTGGGTGAGGGGAGTTTTCTCTGGAGTCCTGGGGGGAGGGGGCTCTGCGGGGGGGGGGAAGAGAAGAGCCAAACTTTAGGTCAAAGCCAAGAGGAGGGAGACAGGGGAACCTCAAAGCTCTGGCAATCCCCTGGAAACCTGGGAACTAGGTTTAGAGGTCCTCCCTTCATTCCAAATGCCACTGCCCTGGTCTTGAAGGGAGAGAAGAACCAGAAGTACCTGCTTGACTTGATCCTCTTCCCCACTGCCATTCCCTTCTCTTTTGTGTTGTGTCTTTTTAGATAGTTAGATGAGGGGCAGGGAATTGTCTAATTTACTATCTGTAAGCTGCCCTGGGATCCTTTGTGGCTGAAGAGAAAAGAATAAATACTTTAAATAAATAAGTATAGAAGCAACAATTCCCAAATTACTGTGTTATAGCATTAGCAATATAGAATGTACACTTCTGTACCACTTGTCAATGCACTTAGCACTCCCTAATGGTTTACAACCTGTAAGCCAATTGCCCCCAACAAGCTGGCTACTCCTTTGACTGACCTATGAAAGGATGGAAGACTGAGTGGACCTTGGAGCCTTGCCTGGGATCGAACTCACAACCGTGGCTGCAGCACTGACATTTAACCACTGCGCCACCAGTGCCCCAGGTTCTCCAACATCTTCTAGTCTAGACAATTCACCATCTCCCTTCCTTTCTTCTCTGCGTGGCTAATGTAGTATTTCATTGTTGTATGACCTTTAAGCAAAATAACCAGAGTGCAATATTGCTGCAAACTTCATTTAATTCCAAAATATAACACAGTTGGAATATTCTGAATAAACTGAATAAGGAAATCAGATTATATTGTACTGTTTACAGACTCCAGTCTGTCATTTTCACATCCTATACACGTTGTTAACTACCCTTGAACTGGTCCCAAGGCCCCCGACTCATGCTGACCCTGTGGATGAGACATCTCCAAGACCCCTGTCCTCCATTTCTCTGCTTAGGTCCTGCAGATTCAGGTCCGATTATTGACTCTACCCATTGGGCATGCGGTTTCCTCTACCTTCTATATTTCCTAGCATCATTGTCCTTCCTAATGAGTCATGCCTTCTTGTGATGTGTCCAAATACGACAGCCTCAGTTTAGTCATCTTGGCTTCCAGAGAGAGTTCTGTCTTGATCTGCTTTAGAACCCCTTTGTTTGGCTTTTGGGCTGTCCATGGGATCCTTAGCACTTTTCCCCACCATCGCATCTCGAATGAGTTGATTTTCTTCCTCTTGGCTTTCTTAACTGTCCAGTTCTCACATGTGTATAAAGTGATGAGGAATCCCATGACTTGGACGGTTCTAGTTTTAGTGCTCAGTTGTTTATCTTTAGGATCTCGTCTAGTTCTTTCATCGCTGCCCTCCCCATTCCTAGTCTTCCTCTGATTTCTTGACTCCAGTCTCCATTCTGATCAATGCTTGATCCAAGGTACAAGAACTCTTTAACTATTGTGATTTCCTCACAGTCTAAGTTAAATTCATGCAGCTTCTCCATGGTTGTTATTTTTCTTTTCTTTATGTTCAGCATTAATCCTGCCTTTACACTTTCACATCAGCCCTTTTCACATCATATACAAACAATCACTCGGAAATATAAGCAAAGGCCTGACTTTCAGTGTCACACCACTGATCACAACACACATAGTGGTTTCATGGGCACATCATACATGTCATCACACACTTCATCCCTTTGCTGTTTTGCTTCTTTGTGTGTGAGGATCTGTTTCTCTCACAATTTTTCTTCCTCGCTGGTTTTTTTCTTGCTATCCCCACGGCTTTTCTCTCTATTAATCTCCCACTTCACTTTCTCTCTTTCTCTCTCTCCTCTTCCTCCCTATTTTCTTTTTGTATGAGAAAAAAGAAACTACGTTCCTGACTCTCTAAGACTTATCTCTCTCTCACACACACACAAGTCATTAAGTGCATGTCTGCATCCATTTGGAAAATGGCCAATATGCCCACTGCTACCCCCCCCAAAACGTGGGAGATTTCAGGCATATGTAATGAGAAGTAACATCCTCGATAACAACATCACACATTATAACTTTTGTAGATCAGAGAGTGAGCTTGTTTACACAGAATTCAACCCCATTACATGAATGAGCCACATTTTCTTTCTCTAATATGTTTATTGCACTTACATTCCTGCTTTTCTCCCAAAATGGGATACAAGGTGACTTACAAGCATTTTTAAAATATTCAACTAAAACATTAATTTACAAAAGCTATAAAGAAATTAAGCGTCAGCACTGAAAACATGACTAAAACACTAAAAACAAAAATGTATTTAAAACAGTTTTTATATATACAGTATATATCTACAGAGAGAGCGCATACCATGTCACACACTGCAGCTCCATAGTTAAAATCCCAAAGCCTGCTCAAATAGAAATGCCTCCATCTGCCAGAAGAAAGAAAGGAGGGAAGGAGACAACCAGACTTTCTGTGGACCCAAGTCCTACCTTTTGGGATCAGCCACGGATAAGGCTCTCTCCTGAATCCTTACTAACCCTGTCTGTGAGGATGGTGGAACTGTGAGGAAGCCCTCCCTTTAGATGTCAATGCACACCTTGGTTTATATCAAGAGATACGACCTTTCCAATATTAAAAACAAAAGCTTTATGCTCACACACGCAGTTTCCCATCTCCACTCCTGCTTTTTCATACCTTGGAAGAAGAGATGGGTCATTCCTTCTATGGACTTAAACAGATCTCTGTGACATCCAAACATGAACAATGTGATTTCCCTAAACACCACTTGATGAAAACCAACCAAATATGAACTAAGGTATCAAATCTTGCTTTGTTTTAACCAGAGTTTACCCATAAAAAGCAACGCGGTGGCTTCTCCAAAGGATTCTTTAAAACTGAGTAGATGGAGCTAATTAGTTTGAGTCTTAAAACTTTCGTGGGGAGGCGGGAAGTCTCAGATCTGACCTAAATGCATTGCTGATCATTTCTATCCTAAAGGTCTTCAGTAAAGTTATTTTGTTTATTCAATTAAAAAGAAGAACTGGAAGCAAATGCTTTCAAACCACTTCTCCAGCGAGCAAAAAAAGGAGGGCAGAGTATGAGAGCTCCAGGCTTATATACTATTCATGTCACCAGAAACCATGGTTTCCCATTACAATAATACCAGGGCAGCATGTACATTAGATAGAGCTTTAAGCACCAAATGCTGAAAAACACACTCAGTAGCACACAGAAGATATAAAGAAAACTGTCACATGGAGCAGGTCAGTGTCACCAAGTGTGGAAGAAGAAGAAGGAAAAGTGTTTTATATACTGCCTCATATGGAGATCTCTGGTCAGCTATATCAGTAATAGTCTTCCCTCGGGGGATATTCTCCTGGCATTTTTGGACTACAAATCCCTATCAGTTCCTATACTAGAACGATATACACAAGTTACTGTTCAAAATACCTAGAAGATTGGGGAAAGCTCTGACTGACTTTTCAGGGACAGGGATAGATCTTTCTTAGCTTCCTTTCTACATAAGATCCTACACAAAAACTGAACACAGAACCTCCTACATGCAAAGCATGAACGCTGTCAGTGCATTATAGCACCTTTCTTGCAATAGGGTAAAAACACATACCAGGACCTATACCCTGTAGAACAGGAGATCCATGATTTGGAGGTGAAGAAGGGACATTCCTTTTTCAACGTGAGATTAGCCCACATGGACAGTAAGAAAATGCTTAAACAAAGAAGTTACAGGTTTATTTAAATAGGGTACTGAAGATGTCACAAGCTTTAGGCTGAAATCATTGGTGACCACTGATGACATGGGCAATGTCCAGCAGATGACTGACACACAAACAGCCACATTGCACCAAATACTTTAAAAGGAAGCACCAGAGGATGGGGGTGGAAAATCCTTCTCCGTCTACCATTTATTATTATTCCGAGAAAACAGTCATTCATTCGCTGTCACCCACTGACCACAATTCTCTGCATGGAATAGAATTTGTTGGAAATACAAAACACAGTACAACAGCGATTCAACAAAACAGTGGTGAAAAACAGCAAAGAGAAAACCAGCAGCAGGGAATAAACCTATGGCCAACTTCTGGCAGAGATTCCTAGAGAGAACATATCAGTTGAAACCTCAAATAATCACATCCGCAAAAGTCAAAGCCGCAAACGTAGAAGGCCAACTCTACTCCATAAAGCTAAAAAGCAGCTTCATATTTTTTTGTGCTAGAAAAGGAAAAAGTGTAGAAAGACTATGTATCTTGCAGGTATTACATTGGCATAGAATTTGGGGGAGAAGGCGACTTTCACTGAATTACATCCAAACAGGTGTGTCTGTGAGCGTGTGTGTGCACCATCTTCAAGTTGCCTGTCAACTTATGGTGACCCCATGAATTCCATGCGTCTTCATAGGCAAGGAAAGACTCAGCCATGGCTTTGCTAATCCCTTCCTCTGAAATATAGCCTGCAGCACCTGACCTTGGTTGGCAGTCTCCCATCCATTACTACCCAGGGCTGACTCTGCTTAGCTTCTAAGATAAAATGGGCATTGGTGCCTTTAGAGTTTTTAGGCCAAATACACCTACACTACAAGCGAATTCCCACAACTCTTGTGCAGCTGCTGGGTCTTCCCAGATACAGACACATCTTGGAAATCCTTGAGAGAAAGGGCAATGGATGGCATTAAGGAGAGCATCACTTTCATCAGACCCAACATGGACCCCTAAGCCTCTTCCTCATGTACTGAAGATAGACAAATAGAATGGAAAATGGCCATAGTATAGCCATAGTTCAGCATGTTTCCATTTCATTCATAGAATCATAGAATCATAGAATCGTAGAGTTGGAAGAGACCACTAGGGCCATCCAGTCCAACCCCCTGCCATGCAGGAAATCCAGATCAAAGCATCCCTGACAGATGGCCATCCAGCCTCTGTTTAAAGACCTCCAAGGAAGGAGACTCTATCACCCTCCGAGGGAGTGCATTCCACTGCCGAACAGCCCTTACTGTCAGGAAGTTCCTCCTAATGTTCAGGTGGAATCTCTTTTCCTGTAGCTTGCATCCATTGTTCCGGGTCCTGTTCTCTGGAGCAGCAGAAAACAAGCTTGCTCCCTCCTCAATATGACATCCTTTCAAATATTTAAACAGGGCTATTATATCACCTCTTAACCTTCTTTTCTCCAGGCTAAACATCCCCAGCTCTCTAAGTCGTTCCTCATAGGGCATGGTCTCCAGACCCTTCACCATTTTTGTCGCCCTCCTTTGGACACGCTCCAGTTTCTCAATGTCCTTTTTGAATTGTGGTGCCCAGAACTGGACACAATATTCTAGGTGGGGCCTGACCAAAGCAGAATACAGTGGCACTATTACTTCTCCTGATCTAGACACTATACTTCTATTGATGCAGCCTAAAATAGCATTGGCCTTTTTGGCTGCCGCATCACACTGTTCACTCATGTTCAACTTGTGGTCTACTTGGACTCCTAGATCCCTTTCACACGTAGTTTCATTCAGCCAGGTGTCACCCATCCTATATCTGTGCATTTTATTTTTCCGCCCTAAGTGCAATACCTTACATTTCTCTGTGTTGAATTTCATTTTGTTAGCTTTGGCCCAGCTTTCTAGTCTATTCAGGTCATTTTGAATCCTGATCCTGTCCTCTGGGGTATTAGCTATTCCCCCTAATTTGGTGTCATATGCAAATTTGATGAGTATGCTCCCAATTCTGTCATCCAGGTCATTGATAAAGATGTTGAATAGCACTGGGCCCAGGACAGAGCCCTGTGGGACCCCACTGGTCACTTCTTTCCAGGATGAAAAGGAGCCATTGTTGAGCACTCTTTGGGTTCGGCCGGTCAACCAATTACAGATCCATTTAACAGTTCCTTTGTCTAGCCCACATTTTACAAGCTTGTTTGCAAGAATGTCATGGGAAACCTTGTCAAAGGCCTTACTGAAATCAAGATATACTATATCCACAGCATTCCCTTCATCTACCAAGCTGGTAATTTTGTCAAAGAAAGAGATTAGATTTGTCTGGCATGACTTGTTTCTCTGAAACCCATGTTGACTTTTTGTGATTATGGCATTGCCTTCTAGATGTTCACAGACTCTCTGTTTAATGATCTGCTCCAGAATCTTTCCTAGAACTGATGTCAGACTAACTGGACGATAATTGTTGGGATCCTCTTTTTTCCCCTTTTTGAAGATGGGGACAACGTTTGCCCTCCTCCAGTCTGCTGGGATCTCTCCTGTTCTCCAGAAGTCCTCAAAGACTATTATTGCCAATGGCTCCGATATTACTTTTGCCAGTTCTTTTAATACCCTTGGATGGAGTTCATCTGGTCCCGGAGACTTAAATTCATTTAGATTAACAAGGTGTTCCTCTACTATCTCTTTACTTATTCTGTGCTGAAATTCTCCTAGTCTGTCCTCTGCTCCATTATCCTCAGGTTGAGCACCCTTTGCCTTTTCTGAGAAGACTGAGGCAAAGAAGGTGTTGAGTAATTCTGCCTTTTCTCTATCTCCTGTTAGCATTTTGCCATCTTCTCCACGCAGTGGCCCTACCGTTTCCTTCTTCTTCCTCTTGCTGCGGACATATCCAAAAAAGCCCTTTTTATTGTTCTTAACCTCTCTAGCAAGCCTGAGTTCATTCTGCGCTTTAGCTTTTCTGACTTTACCCCTACACATGCCTGCTATTTCTTTGAATTCCTTTTTCGTGATTTCCCCCTTTTTCCATTTCTTATACATGTTCCGTTTCAAACTTAGCTCGGTTGAAAGTTACTTAGTCATCCATCCTGGTTTCTTGAGACACCTCCCGTTTTTCTTTCTCACTGGAACTGTTTGAAATTGTGCCTTCAGTATCTCTCTTTTGAGAAACTCCCATCCATCCTGAACTCCTTTATCTTTTAGTATTTCTGACCATGGAATCGCCCTCAATACTTCTCTAAGTTTACTGAAATTCGCTCTCCTAAAGTCTAGGATGCGTGTCTGACTCTGCCTGGCTTCTCCTCTCCATTGTATAACAAAGTCCAGGAGAACATGGTCGCTTCCACCTAATGATCCCACCACTTGCACCCCATTTACCAAGTCATCCTTGTTGGTTAGGATCAGATCTAAAATAGCTGACCCCCTTGTTGCCTCTTCCACCTTTTGGACCATGAAATTGTCTTCCAGGCAAGTGAGGAATTTGCTAGACCTTGAGGATTTTGCTGAGTTTGACTTCCAGCAAATATCAGGATAGTTGAAGTCGCCCATCACTACTACATTTCTCTTTTCTGACTGTGTGGACATCTGTTCTAGAAAGATATTATCCAATTCCTCAGTCTGACTTGGGGGTCTGTAGTAGACTCCCACCGTAACACCCTTGTTGTTTCCCTCCCCTTTGATTCTTATCCAGATGCTCTCCACCTGGCTTCCATGATTGATGTCCAGGATCTCTTCACTGGTGTAAATATCTCTGACATATAGTGCTATTCCTCCTCCTTTCCTGTTTGGCCTATTTCTCTTAAAAAGGTTATACCCCTCTATTTCCACATTCCAATCATGAGACTCATCCCACCAGGTTTCAGTGATGCCTATTATATCATATTTGCTTTGTTGTACTAGGAGTTCGAGTTCATCTTGCTTATTTCCCATGCTCTGTGCATTAGTGTAGAGACATCGCAGACCATGGTTCCCTTTTACTTGCTGCCTGTGCAAGTTTTTTTGCCTCCCACTGCTGGGTCCTTGCACTGTTTGCCTTGTTTCCTCTATGTCAGTTTGACTATTTTCGCCATCCCTTTCGCCTTCCTTAATATTGTCTCCCTTCCCCTCGGAACTCAGTTTAAAGCTCTCCTGATCAAGTTCTTGAGACTGTTGGCAAAAACATTTCTTCCAACTGGCGTGAGGTGCAACCCGTCTGTTGCAAGAAGTCCCTCCTCATGGAACCGCAGCCCATGATCGAAGAATCCAAATCCTTCTCGGCGGCACCATCTGCGAAGCCAGTTGTTCACATCTGCTATTTTCCTCTCCCTTCCTGGACCATGCCCTTCAACTGGCAGAAGAGACGAGATGACAACCTGTACATCCATTCCTTTCAGCTTCCTACCAAGCGCCTCGTAATCCCTTTTGATGTTCTGAATGCTGTGTCTTGCAGTATCATTAGTTCCCACGTGGACCAAAAGGAAGGGGTATTGGTCAGTAGGCTTGACCAGTCTTGTCAGCCTCTCTGTCACATCACGGATCTTTGCACCTGGAAGACAACACACCTCTCGAGACATCTTGTCAGGCCTACAAATCACTGCTTCTGTTCCCCTCAGCAAGGAGTCCCCCACTACGACCACACGCCTCCTCCGAGGCTTAGCAGCGACTATTCCCTCGGGTGGGACTCTCAGGCTCCCCTGCTCTGTCCCAGAAGTCCCTTGATAAGGGAAAGAGCTTCGAATCGATTCTCTAGCTGCAAGCTCCCCGAACAATTCCTTCTTGGCTTACTTCTCTTTGTGACATTCCTCCAGCTGTCTGCCTCCTCTGTTTGGCAAGTGACCTCTTCCACCCTAGCATCTTCCTCTGCGTGGTACTCATCCAAGATGGTTAGTTCTATTGTGTCCAGGAAATCCTCTTGTTCCCTAATATGCTGAAGTGTAGCTACTCTGGACTCCAGCTGCTGCACTTTCTCCTCCAAGAGTGCTACCAACTTGCACTTGGTGCATGTGAAGTTCTCCACTTCTGTAGGCAAGAAGAGAAACATCCCACACGAGTTGCAGGTGACTGCGGCAGATCCCTCGTTGTCCATACTGCAAAGTCTTTAGTAATAAATATAACAGTCAATCTATTGGGAATACTTCTTTAAAGGTAAGTACTGGCTACTATCTTACACTTAAAGGGAAGGTTCTGTTTCAATATCTGATTCTAACCTGATGCCACTTGAGCAGAGTTGTTGAGTTAAAGAAAACGAAAATGAAATGAGCACACGGTCTCAAAATGGCTGTCAAGCAGCTCCTCTCCTTCTCCTCTCTCTGGCCAGACTGCTCTGGAAGGCTCTGGAAGTTGGTATATAAAGCTAGTCTGCTAGCTCCGCCCCCTTGTGACTCACAGATGTGACTCACAGAAGCTCCTCCCCTTCAGCAATGAGCACACGGTCTCAAGCACACGGTCTCAAAATGGCTGCCAAGCAGCTCCTCTCCTTCTCCTCTCTCTGGCCGGACTGCTCTGGAAGGCTCTGGAAGTTGGTATATAAAGCTAGTCTGCTAGCTCCGCCCCCATTCACTTCAAAAGGAATCATTAATGATGCATTTGGGGCCTATAATTCTATGTGTAATAATCTTGGAGAAGGAAAATAAACCATAGGTTTGGACCACAGATGTATCCCAAAGGAATCAATGGGATCCTTAACTGGATCATACAAAATAAATCTCTCTTACAATGCAACCATTTTCATTTCCTAGCAGCCACTTAGGCATCTTACAAATTCAACATGTTTAATTTAAAAACAGCATCAAAGAGGAAGAGTGGGGCAAACCCGACTTCGAAAGACCCATTTAGGATTAGGGCAATTAAGGGAGCTCTTATAGATCACCTATAATAGTATTATAATAGCTACTGCCTCCATTGTTTGTTCATTCTGATCTCAATCCACAATCATTTAATTGTGTGTGCGTGTGTATGTCTGTGTCTATATGCGTGTGTGTGTGTGTGTGTGTGCATATGATCTTACAATACTGTACTCCAAGCATCTGAGAAAGGCTGTATCTGCACTGCAGAGATAATCCAGTTTGGCACCACTTCGACTACCATGGCTCAATGCTATGGAATCCTGGGAAGTGTAGTTTGTTGTGGCACCAGAGCTCTCTGACACAGAAGGCTAACACAAAACTCACAAAACTATCATTCCCAGAATCCCATAGCATTGAGCCAGGGCAGTTAAAGTGGTGTCAGATGAGATGATTTCTGCAGTGCAGATGCAGCTGAAATGAATCACAACCCACAGAAGTGATGCTGAAATAAAACCCTTAAGTCTTTACTTGCTTTGTTGTTATTAGCTGCCTTCGAGTCAACCCCGACTCACAGCAACGCTGTGGATGAGCCACATCCAAAGCCCTCTATCCTCCATTGCTCTGCTCAGGTTCCCTTGATTCAGCCCCATAACCTCCCAAATTATGTCTAGCCATTTGGCATACGACCTTCCTCTCTTTCTACTCCCTTCTACCTTTCCTAGCATTACTCTCCTTCTTAATTATTCATGCCTCCTCATGATGTGGCCAAAATACAACAGACTCAGTTTAGTCATTTTGGCTTCTGGGGAGATTTCAGCCTTGGTCTGTTCTTGGACCCATTTGTTTGTCTTTTTGACTGTCTGCGGTATCCTCAGCCTCTTCTCCAGCACCAGATTTCAAATGAATTGATGTTCTTCTTATCCACTTCCATTACTGCCCAGCTCTCACAGCCGTATATGGCAACAGGGGACACAATGGACTGGACATTAGTGCTCAGTTGTATATCCTTAGACTTTAGGACCTTGCCCAGTCCCTTCATGGCTACCCTTCCCATTCATAGTCTTGTTTCGATTTCTTGACTGCAGTTTCCCATTCTGATCAATGTTTGCTCCAAGATACAAGAAACCTTTTAACTTCCTCATTATCTAGGTTGGATTTATGTACATCTTCCCTAGTCATTATTTTTGTTTTCTTTATATTCAGTAACAAGCCTGCCTTTGCCATGTCTTCCTTGACCTTCCTTAGTCATTGTCCCAAGTCCATGGTGTTTTCTGATAGTAGTATTGTATTGTTGCTGATGTTCCTTCCTCTTATCTTCCCTCCTCCTTTTCAAACCAGCTCTTCATTTATTTTCTGCATGTAAACTGAACAGTTGGGGTGATAAGATGCAGCCTTTTGCCAATTGAGAACTATTCTGTTTCTCCATGTTCTGTTCTGACAGAAGCCTCTTGTCCTGAGAACAGATTCCTCATCAGGACTATCAGATGTCTTGGCACTCCCATGGTTTTAAGGGCTTTCCATAGCCTTTCATGATCTATGCAGTCAAAGGCTTTGCTATAATGACCAGTGTTTCACAAACTCTGGTCTTCCAAGTGGTTTGGACTTTACTGGTCAGTAAACGGGGGAGCTGTAATCCTGGGAACAAGTTTAGGAAACACTGCTATAATCTATTAAGCACACAGTGATTCTTCCCCCTGGAATGCCTCTTACAGTCACACAACTACAAATCCAAGACTTCCATATCACTGAGAGCCATGACAGTTAAAGGTGGGCTATTTCTGCAGTGTAGATGCAACCAAAATGAATTACAACTCATAGAGTTGGAAGAGACCCCAAGGGCCATCCAGTCCAATCCCATTCTGCCATGCAGGAACTCCCAATCAAGGCATCCCTGACAGATGGCCATTCAGCCTCTGCTTAAAGACCTCCAATGAAGGAGACTCCACCAAAATCTCCGAGGGAGTTTGTTCCACTTTCAAACAGCCCTTTATGTCAGGAGGTTCCTCCTAATGTTGAGATGGAATCTTTTTTCCTGCACTTTGCATCCATAGTCCCTGGAGCAGGAGAAAGCAATCTTGTTCCATCCTTAATATGACATCCCTTCAAATATTTAAACAGTGCTGCCATACCACCTCTTAACCTTGTCTTCTCCAGGCTAAACATCCCTAGTTCCCTAAGTACTTCCTCATAGGGCTTCATGGTTTCCAAATCCTGTATAAAGATTTCTGCTTCAGACTGAAGCATGGCCTTTCCTCCTCTTCTGTGAAGAACACTGCGACATCTCAGAAGGTGATCTGCAATAGAAAATGGTCCTCATCCAGAGAGTGATTCAGGAGGGAAGCACATGGTGAATCCCAAATATGATTTGATCCCTTCAGGATATCATAAGAGTGGGAGATATTGGAATATCCTCCCTTCTCTTTTCCTTAGCTCCCTGGATCTTCAAGAATGGGGTGAGAGGGAAAAGACAAGGCTGCAATCTGTGTTCCTGTCATCTAGATTTCTTGTGTGATGGGAGACTTTTTTAGCACATGAAAGGTTTTCCATGAAGGTCCTGACAATCTGCTTTTCTAAACTGATATAAGTCTATGGCAGCCTCTCCCAATCATCCAATTTTTATTATTTATAAATTTGATTTTCAGACTCTATGGTCAAGTTTTTTTACCACAAAAGGCAGAGAACACTCCAGGGCCCTCTTCCCTTCCCTGACAATAGAAATAGGAAGACCACTATTCAGTCATTAGGAATGGCTTCCTTTCATCATGGCTCCAAACTAGGTGCCTCTCCGCATCAAAATGGAGGACCAGCCCTGTCTCAAAGCCATGGGTTCAATGCTCTTTTAGGAACAGAAGAAGTCGTCCTGAGGACACTCTGAGGGCTGCCATTGGCTGGAGTCCCAGTCCCTCCCACCATCCCTGGCCCTGATTGGCTGGAGGCCCAGTCCCTCCCACATCCCACAGAGAATGACATCACTGCTAGAGAAGGCTCTCTTGACCAATCAGAGAGCAAGATGAAGGTTCTTCTGGAAGCTTCCGTGAGAAGGAGATATAAGGCCTGAGAGACCAAGAGACCAGTGTTGCCAATTTCGCGACTTTCACACGAAAACGGTGACTTTTCAGAGCTTTTGGTGTGATTTCCGTGCCCTCCTCTATTTCAGTGCATTTTCGGCGACTTTCAGCTCCAGCCTGAAAGCTGCCTGCAGCATGCAACCAACCCTTTGGATTGTAACAGTTTCAGCCAATCAGAAAGAGGGCTGAAGAAAAAACACACTCTCTCTCTCTCTCCAACGACTCCCTTTGAGAGCCAGAAGTTCAGAACGGAGCAAAGAGCAAACCAACCAACTCTGGAATAATCACACTAACAGTTTTTTCAGCCAATCAGAGAGAGAGGAGGACAGTGATTGATTGCCCCCCCCTCAGGCATTCAGGCTCCGCTCCAGGCAAAGCGGCTGCTGGAGAGAGAGAGAGGCAGGCATTGGGCAAGCAACCAACCCAGGCACAAAGTGTTGCCCAGGAGGAGTGAGGGATTTGGCTGGCTTAATCCCAATTGCCTTGAATTTCCAAGTAAGCCATAAGTACTTTTAAGGCACACAATCACAAAGGCAATAGTTGATAATGGTATCATGGGTTGATGTTGGGACTACTGTGTGTGCCTGAGAGTGACATTTGAATTTCTGAATTCCTGAGCTTGGGCAGAGTGTCCCAAGCCTACCTCTCAGGGTTGTTGTTGTACTGTGAGGAGGACCATTTGGGTCGATGGGAGGAAAATCTAGTAGGGAAAAAGTAGAAGAATGGAGGAGAAAAAGAGGTGGAAAGGTGCTTCTGAGCATGGGCAGAGCACCTGGGTAGAATAATCAGGGATGTGTTTATCTCCATCTTCCCTCCCTTCCATGGGCTGCCCTACTAGTTAGTTGTGTGATGTGAATGTGATGATGTCCCTGAGACTGTGTGTGTGTGTTAGTGATTAAATATGCCTCTGAGCATGGGCAGAGCACCTGGTAAGTTGGCATCCCTGCTCTGTCTTCCAAGAAGTTTGTTTTGTGGCTCTCTTTTTCGTTCTCTTTTCCATTGCCATCCATACTGCAGAAATAATCCAGTTTGGCACTGCTTCTAACTGCAAGGCTCCCTGCGATGATGGGATTCTGGGCACAACAAACCACCAAGCCCAGAATTTCATGCATGGAGCCCTGGCTGCCGGTAAAAGCAGTGTCTCATGTCACAACAAACTACAATTCCCAGGATTCCCTGGTTGAACAAGGGAATTGCCTGCACACTTCCATATCACAGCCCCAGAGAATGAGTCTACAGGATTCAGTGTTGCCAATTTAAGTCCAGTTCTTAAGCTGCATTTGGATTTGATAATGATAATAATAATGGTGATGATGATAGAGAGATCTTGTAGCACCTTTGAGACTCACTGAAAGAAAAGTTGGCAGCATGAGCTTTCCTAGACTTAAGCGTATTTCCTCAGATGCATGGGAATTGTAGTTCATTGTGGCACCAGAGCTCTTTCTCACAAAACTACAATTCCCAGGGTTCTCTAGCACTGAGCCAGGGCAGTTAAAGCAGTCTTAAACTGGTTTATTTCTTCTGTGTGTCTTGGACCCAACTCAGGCTGCATCTTCACTCCAGACTCCAGAGACAATCCAGTTTCATACTGTTTTTACTGCCATGGCCCAGTGCTATGAAATCCTGGGAATTGTAGTTTGTTGTCACACCAGAGTTTGCTGAGAGAGAAGGTTAAATGTCTCCGAAAACTAGAATTCCCAGGGTTCCCTAGCACTGAGCCATGGCAATTAAAAGGGTGTCAAACTGGATTTATTTCTGCAGTGCGGTTGCATCCGAACACATTTCTATTTGGCACAAAGCTTCCTGAACCCCCTTCATGTCAAAATAAATATCTTAAAAGGACTGAAAGATTCTTTGTTTGGTTCAATGGTGATTTTGAGAGTTGAAATAAGTTACAATTATTTTTATTCAATTATATTTACGTTTATTTGCAAAACATCCGCCATTTTAACATTATGGGAATTTTCTGGGAATTGTGACTGAAAATTCAGTGTGATGTGAGGGGATTCAGCGGGTTTTGGACAAGCATTTCCGGGAATTATCTCCGAGGCTTGTTGGCAACACTGTAGAGGAAGGATCTGAGGAGGAGGAGGAGAAAGGCTTTAGAGGAAGGGCCTGAGGAAGAGGAGGAAGAGGAGAGGAAGAAGCAGCAGCAGCAGCAGCAGCAATTCCTGGGCAGAATACTTTTTGGTTGTTGCTTATTATTATTATTAAATTTTATTTATTTATTTATAAAGGCTTATAAAGATTTATTTATAAAGATAATCTCAGGGAGTCTCTATATCATCACATCAGGAAAACTTTTAGGTATTGTTAAGGTTTGGAAATGCTATTTGGGTCCTTTCTGACTTTGGGGCCCTTTCATCCCCCATTTTGGGTTCCCTGAAGGCCTCAAACTGACAACTGCCAGCGCTGCGGCAGAGGCAGCCATTTTGTGTTCTGGTGGCCATTTTGTGCTGCTTGTGACTGTGGGAATAATGTTCCGGAACCTTCTCTGAGGCCTCAGTTGAACAGAGGCTTCTCTTTCTCTCCTGAGGCTCCAGAGAGAGAAGGAGGCCAGGCTCCTTGGGCCAAAAGGAAGGAAGTGTGTCTCTTTGTGTGTCTTTTGTGTCTCTTTTCTGAGAGGGTTTTCTTATTACACAGCTCTGCTCCTTCTGAGGAACATAGGTTTCAAAAGGGATCAGAAATGGGGAGGATAGTTTTAATAGAAGCCTTCTTCTTCTTCTTCTTCACAAACATTGGGCTTTGGGTTCTAAGAGGAGGCTAGTCCCCCCAAAAAGGCCAAAAGTGGCTCCTTTGGGAGGTTTTAAAAGTCTCCCCAGTTTCCTTATTAATAGATTTTGAGGCAAGAAGGAAGGAGACAGACCAGAATAAATCATGTTACCAAGAATGAAACAAACAAACAACAACAACAAAAATGAGGATTATAGACTAAAACAAACTACTTATTTTTTTAAAGGAAAACCATTATTAGGAGGCTAAAAAGAAGACATGGGTGCTTCTACCCTTTTACAACTGACTCAGGCTTTATCTGCACTACAGAAATAATCCAGTTCGAAACCGCTTTAACTCTCCTGGCTCCATTCTATGGAATCCTGGGATTTGCAGTTTATTGTGGCATGAGAGCTCTCTGGCAGAGAAGGCTAAGTGTCCCAAGGTAAAATCCCAGGATTCCTTAGCACTGAGTGGTTAAAGCGGTGTCAAAGTGCCTTATTTCTATAGTGCGGAAGCAGCCTTCTTGGGAAAGGAGCTGATGATGGGGAAAAGCACTGGTGAACTCAGAACGTTTCAGCAGATGATTCATGTATTTATTCATTTATTTATTTATGATGTACTCATTTCACATCTAGCTACGGGGACATAATCAGGGCCCTCTCCAATTCCCCATCCGCTAATCCCCCACAACTCTAATAAGGCATGGAGTATCTGTTGTGTAGGGGAGCTGCAGGGAATCTATGCTAGGTCCAGGGTGTTTTGTTTGGTGCAGAGGGAGGAAGGGGATGCCCAGCTCTGCATCGGCCCAAAGGAGGCATATGTCACTTGCATATCTCACCAGCAGGAGGCTGTTCTCTGTCTCTTTGAGTGCTGCAGGGTTTCTTGCAAAGCCAATCCTAACCTTGGTCCCTTTTCTCAGGACCTTCATCTCGGCCTCCTTGTGCACGGCTTTGGGGACTCTCTTGCTGGAAGTGACCAAGTGCAGGGCTACCAGTACCCCCTGCCCACCTGATGGCCAACACAGAGGCCAAGCGGAGGAAGTTGGGCTCCAACAGAAAGAGGCTGCCGAGGTACAACAGCTCTTTGGTGAGTCACTATCCTATTAGCTTCATCTGTGTCACTGCTGGGCCAATTTATGAAAGGAAGCAAATAAAATACTGTCCGAGTTTGGCAGAGAGTCCTGGTTAATCCTCTGTCACCTCATTATTTCAGGGGCTTTTAAAAATGTCCTGGTTGCTCTCTCCTCCTCCTACGTTTCCTGTTTCTCAGCTCTCTTCAGTTCCTGAGGGCAATTGAGTTTGTAGCCCATCAACTCAAAAGTGGGGAGAGGAGAGGAAAGAAGGAGGATATGGCCCTTTCCAGGAGGCTGAAGCAGAAGGAAACTTCGTAGCTTGTGTGATCTTCCTCATAAACAACTTTGGCCATCTTCACTGCTTTTTGGGTTGTTTGTCCATATGTGTCTTGCTTTTCCAATCTGCAAAATGTTGGGAGATATGGGAAAACATCTCTGGATCTAAATATGGGGTGGGCCCAGTGGCCCTCAAGCCCAGAGTGCTCCCCAGAACTGTTATAAAAAATGATATTTGCCTCTCAGATTTGGCAAGAAATGTCTAAATGCACCATGATTCTTTGGTGGCTAAATGTACTGTATGTGTTGGGACAGTGAGTATCCTAATCCATTATCAATTTCCCAGCCATGGCCTAAATTATATTATGTATTATATTGTATATTATATTGAAAAGATTCAAGACAAACTGGATCTCAAAGGCAGTAGCTTTTTTCTGGCTGACGGCATTTAAAATTTATTTCCTGGACTTAATTCTAGTGATCAAAAAATATTTGGATGCACCATGTGCTTTCCTCCCCTTTTGCTTAATATCTCTGTGGATGAGGGCTATTTTCTGTTGCAGGTGACCTTTGCGGATGTGGCGGTATATTTCACCGAGGATGAATGGAAACTTTTGACGAAGAAGCAGAGACATATGTACAATTACATAATGATGGAGAATTATGAGAATGTGGCCTCTGTGGGTAAGGAACTGGAATCCACTAGCATTATAGAATCACAGAGTTGTAATAGACCACAAGGGCCATCCAGTTCAACCCACTTCTGCCATGCAGGAATACACATTCCAAGCACCATCCAGCCTCTGTTTAAAGACCTCCAAAGAAGAGGACTCCACCAAACTCTAAGGGAGTATATTCCACTGCCAAAGATCTCTTACTGTCCCTATGTTCCTCCTAATGTTTAGGTGGGAACTCTTTCTCTGTGACTTGCATCCATTGTGGTGTCTCTTTTTCTCTGTAGCAGCAGAAAGCAAGCTTGCTCCATCCTCAATACGACCCTTTCCAATATATAAACATGGATATCATATCCGCTGTTAATTTTCTTTTCTCCAGGGCAAACATACCCAGCTCTCTAAGCTGCTCCTCATAGGGCTTGATGGTTTCCAGATCCTTCACCATTTTAGTTGCCCTCCTCTGGGCATGTTCCAACTTTTCAACATCCTTTTTGAATTGTAGAGCCCAGAACTGGACACAGTATTATTCCAAGTGAGGCCTGACCAAAGCTGAATAGAGTGGCACTATTACTTCCCTTGATCTAGAAACTATACTTGTATTGATGCACCCTAGAATCACATTGGCCTTTTTAGCTCCTGCATCACACTGTTTCCCCCTGTTGAACTTGTGGTCTACTAGGAGTCCTAGATCCCTGTCAAGCATAGTTTAATTCTGATAGCAACATCTGTAGAATATTTGAATTTGTAGTTTAGTGAGGCACTATTGCTCTCCACTTTATAAGGATTCTAAATACCCCACTGTAAACTGCCAATTGTCAGAACCAGCTTCTGTGGTTCATCCAGAATGGTATTGCGGTTTCAGGGTGAATTGTTAGTAGTTTAAATGTTGGTAGTTTTAAGTAAGGATAGTGGGGCCTAGAGCGGCTTGGGGAAAGGAAGCAGTTGGGGAGGCTCTTAACTGACTGGTTTGTGAGCTTTGGGTGGCAGACATGTCCCTGAGGGGAGAGGCGTATGTGAACGGTGGAGGAGAAGGCAAGAGGTACCCGAGCTGTTTAGGGGCTGAAGGGGGAAGAAAAGGGAGGAGTGTGAAGATAGTTAATGACGGAGGAAAAAGGTTTCGAAGCTTCAGAGACTGCTTAGATGTGTTAATGGACACTTCTGCCGGAGTTTCTCAATAAACCTTTTGGTGCAAGCAAAGGACTTTCTAATTCTGAGACTTAGTTCTGGCACCAGATATCACACCAATTCTATGATTTTGTGGGATGACAGCATGGAGATTAATGAATTTCTCACCCAAATGGTACTCAGCACATCTCTGAGTATGTTTCCTACCTTTTTTGCCCTCTTCCAGTCTTTTGAGGCTCTGGAGAGGCTTCTTGGGGGAAAGCCCTCCCTTGGCCCTGCAGTGGCTCAGAGAGGGCCCAACAGTGTCAAAATGGCCTCCACTTCTCCAAACAGATGCAATGGGATACTGAGGGTCAAAACATTATTCCTATTTTAAGGCAATACAATGTGCGGTTTTCCCTGAGATTTCCAGGGGGCCATTGTGACGCCCCCCCCCCCCCCCCAGTAGACCATCCCTGTCTTAGAGATGTCTTAAGGCTGTTTTAAGGCTGCTCCCTGGTGCTTGATCCTCACCAAAATTGGAGTCCAGGTCCCAGCCCCATTGCTCTGCCTTTCCCAATGAGTTATTTGTATATGGATTATCCTGCCTTTATCAAACAATGAGCCTCAAAGTGTCCCTTTTATACATCAAATAAATGGGTGTGTCTGTGATAGAGCGAAGGAGCGAATGTGAAAAACAGAAAGGCAGGAAAGAGATGGTGAGGCTGAAATGCGGAAGCAGTGCAGATGGGCAAGAGAGAGAACAGAGGGAGGAAGGGAAGGGGATCAGGCTTAGGGCGGAAAAATGAAATGCACAGATGGGGGACACCTGGCTGAATGCAACTACGTGTGAAAGATATCTAGCAGTCCAAGTAGAACACAAGTTGAACATGAGTCAACAGTGCTATGCAGCAGCCTACAAGGCCGATCAATTTTAGGCTTAATCAATAGAAGTATAGTGTATAGATCAAGGGAAGTAATAGTGCTACTCTATTCTGCTTTGGTCAGGCCCCACCTGGAATACTGGGCACAACAATTCAAAAAGAATGTGGAGAAATGAGCGTGTCCAAAGGTGGGCAACTAAAATGGTGAACAGTCTGGAAACCATGCCCTACGAGGAATGCCTTAGGAAGCTGGGGATGTTTAGCCTGGAGAAGAGAAGGTTAAGAGGTTATATGATAGCCCTGTTTAAATATTTGAAGGAATGTCAAGCTTCTGCTGCTCCAGAGACTAGAACACGGAACAATGGATGCAAACTGCAATAAAAGAGATTTCACCTCAACATTACTTGAACAGACCTTACTTCCTGACAGTAAAGTCTGTTCAACAGTGGAACAAACTCCATCGGAGATTTTAGTGGAGTCTCTTTCCTTAGAGGTCTTCAAACAGAGGTTGGATGGCCATCTGTCGGGGATGCTTTGATTCCAGCATGGCAGAATAGGTTTGGACTGGATGGCCCTTGTGGTCTCTTCCAACTCTATCATTCTAGGCCTCTGGGAGCCAGTAGGGGAAGGCAGGAGTAAAGCCAGGATCGCCTAGCTCTGTGCGAAGAGGAAGGGACCTCTGGGAAGGGCCAGGAGAGAGGCCTTGGGGATTGGGAGGCAGCCACCAACTGGACAGATAATGATGATGATGATGATGATGATGATGATGATGATAATAATAATAATAATAATAATAATAAGTTTTATTTGTATTTCCCCCATCTCCTACAGGATTGAGGTGGTATTACAACCTTAAAATAGCCATAAAACAACAATAGCATGCAATTTACACACAGTAAAACAACAAGTCACCTAAAACTTAATTCAGGACTAATAAAAACATTGTTTAAAATGCACAATTGTGATCAGAAGTGGGATTTTTCCTTAAGTTCTTTACAAGAGGTCGGGTGGGTAAGCCTTCCGGAAGGGATCCGTCTTAAGTGCTTTCTTGAAAGCATCCAAGGTGGTGATAAGACGGATCTCCTCCGGCAAGTTGTTCCATAACTTGGTGGCCATGGCTATATACGCTCTGTGTGAAGTTGTTCTTTGCCTGACCTTTGGGTAATCTAATAGATTCTTCCCAGCTGTTCTGAGAGTGTGGGGCAGATTGTGGAGGGAGAGGCTTCCCTCAAGTAGCTCGGGCCCAAGGCATGTAGGGCTTTAAAGGTAATAACCAACACTTTGTATTGCACCCGGAAGCTAATTGGCAGCCAATGTAGAGATTTTAGAACTGGTGTTATACGGTCTGACCTAGATGTTCCAGTGGCCAATCTGGCTGCCGCGTTTGGAACTAACTGAAGGTTCCGAACTTGGTACCAAGGTAGCCCCATGTAGAGCACTGAACTTAAGAACTGAACTCGAAATCAGGCCCTTTGTTTCATTCATATTAAGGGTTCCATTTAGCAATTATGAGCAATGTCTATGAAGAGAGGAAAGGGTAACACAAAAATTCCTTTTTCTCTAATGCTTCTTTTCCAACCTGAGCTTGCTTAGCTCCGTGGTTGATTCCAGAGGCCCTTTGTCACTCGAAATGCTGGAGTCTGGGGAGGACACTCGCAAGTGCTATGCTTTTAGGGGAATTTCATACTTAGTTCAAAGGAGAGATTGAAGCAACAGTGACCTCGGGATTCATTCCAACTATACAAGGCCTGAAAGCACACAGAACTCCAGAGGCATTTCAAATAAGTTTTTGTGTTTTATTTAGGGGAAAAGCAAAATGCACACACACACACACACATGTACACATATAGGTGTTCACACACACACAAGAACTGGGTAACAAAAGTGGGAGTGGTGAATAGTGTAAGGCTTTGCTAATGGTAATACATTATCTAGATGGATCTTGATTCCAATTGCTGAGGGTCCAGAAAGGGGAGAGAATCAGAGAATCATAGAATCGTAGGGTTGGAAGAGACCACTAGGGCCATCCAGTCCATCCCCCTGCCATGCAGGAAATCCAAATCAAAGCATCCCTGACAGATGGCCATCCAGCCTCTGTTTAAAGACCTCCAAGGAAGGAGACTCTATCACCTTCCGAGGAAGTGCATTCCACTGTCGAACAGCCCTTACTGTCAGGAAGTTCCTCCTAATGTTGAGGTGGAATCTCTTTTCCTGTAGCTTGCATCCATTGTTCCGGGTCCTGTTCTCTGGAGCAGCAGAAAACAAGCTTGCTCCCTCCTCAATATGACATCCTTTCAAATATTTAAACAGGGCTATCATATCACCTCTTAACCTTGTTTTCTCCAGGCTAAACATCCCCAGCTCACTAAGTCGTTCCTCATAGGGCATGGTTTCCAGACCCTTCACCATTTTTGTTGCCCTCCTTTGGACACGCTCCAGTTTCTCAATGTCCTTTCTGAATTGTGGCGCCCAGAACTGGACACAATATTCTAGGTGGGTCCTGACCAAAGCAGAATACAGTGGCACTATTACTTCTCTTGATCTAGACACTATACTTCTATTGATGCAGCTTAAAATAGCATTGGCCTTTTTAGCTGCCGCATCACACTGTTCACTCATGTTCAACTTGTGGTCTACTTGGACTCCTAGATCCCTTTCACACGTAGTTTCATTCAGCCAGGTGTCACCCATCCTATATCTGTGCATTTTATTTTTCCGCCCTAAGTGCAATACCTTACATTTCTCTGTGTTGAATTTCATTTTGTTAGCTTTGGCCCAGCTTTCTAGTCTATTCAGGTCATTTTGAATCTTGATCCTGTCCTCTGGGGTATTAGCTATTCCCCCTAATTTGGTGTCATCTGCAAATTTGATAAGTATGCTCCCAATTCTGTCATCCAGGTCATTGATAAAGATGTTGAATAACACTGAGCCCAGGACAGAGCCCTGTGGGACCCCACTGGTCACTTCTCTCCAGGATGAAAAGGAGCCATTGTTGAGCAACCTTTGGGTTCGGCCAGTCAACCAATTACAGATCCATTTAACAGTTCCTTTGTCTAGCCCACATTTTACAAGCTTGTTTGCAAGAATGTCATGGGAAACCTTGTCAAAGGCCTTACTGAAATCAAGATATACTATATCCACAGCATTCCCTTCATCTACCAAGCTGGTAATTTTGTCAAAGAAAGAGAAGTTAGTAACTGCTAGAGCAAGTGGGGCTGGCGATTGTAATGAGGTGTTTAGCAATGTAAACCAGCGGAGTGTCTGTCTGCAACTGGACTGATGCTGAAGAACAGCCAGTTGGGAATGATATTTATACTGAAATTGTTGCTTGGGGGCAGAAACCGAGCATTCGAAAAGGTTTAAATTGCTTTAGGAGGTTTCCTGGGTGGGGAAAGAATTGTCTGAAACTGAAATAAATGCAATGGGTGCTTGGTGGAAATACTTCAGCAAAAAAGGATTGTCACACCGGCTCTTAGGTCCTTCTTGGCTCTGAATTCTGGTCCCATTCACAAGCCAATGTATATCACAGTCTGAAGGTGACACTCGCAGAGCTCAACAATAACATTGCAGAGTACAGAAGCAAATCTCCAGATATAGGTATTGGCAATGCACTAACCACTTTCCACACTTAAAAATAACTCACAGACACAGTTGATTTACTCCAAGTCCTTGGAGGTTCTTTAGCTTGAGTTGCAATATAAAACAAATATTTACCAGCTCTCCTCTCTGACTTCCATCCACTTCACAATCTCTTCTACATACAACTCCAACCCACATCAATCCGCATGTGAGCTGTATACTGTATTGATTGTGAGTCATCTCCTGGTGCCACACAGCATGAAGCATCCTCTGCAGTTAGCTTGCATCATGCCATGTGCTCTGACACAACACTCTATGGCAGTCTCACAGGAAATGATGCCACTTTTCAGTTAAAATAGTTTTACATATATTTAATGGAATATTTTTCAATGGTCTGACTATCTGCTTCTACTGATTTCCTCATGGCAGTTCCCCTTCAATCTCTTTTTGGTAGCTCCTATGAGTAAGCATACAATCATTATATGGATTTGGTGGCATCCAGAACAGGGCCATGCTCAGGTCACTCACACCAACTTTATTAATTTAATCTGAAATATGGAGGGGTGAATGTGGGGCTAACTCTTGGGGTAACACTTTCCTCCCTTAACACTGAGATTCAGTCTTGCCTGTCATTGTCCTCCTTTACAGAAGAATTTGTCAGTCAAGAGAGAGTCCACACAAGAAAGAAGTCACATAAATGCCAGCACTGTGGGAAATATTTTGCTTACAAGTCAGTCCTTGTCATGCATGGAATAGTCCACACAGGAGAGAAGCCATTCAAATGCCAGCATTGTGGGAAATGTTTTTCTTGGAAGTCATACGTACTGAGACATCAGAGAGTCCACACAGGAGAGAAGCCGTACAAATGCCAGCATTGTGGGAAAGGTTTTTCTTCAAAGCCACACCTAGTGACACATCAGAGAGTCCACACTGGAGAGAAGCCATACAAATGCCAGCATTGTGGGAAATGTTTTTCTCAGAAGCCAAACCTAGTGACACATCAGATATTCCACACAGGAGAGAAGCCACACAAATGCCACCATTGTGGGAAATGTTTTTCTAAGAAGTCAAACCTATTGATGCATGAGAGAGTCCACAAAAGAGAGAAGCCATACAAATGCCAGCATTGTGGGAAATGTTTTTATTCGAAGTCAGACCTAGTGAAACATCACAGAATCCACACTGGAGAGAAACCATTCATATGCCAGCATTGTGAGAAATGTTTTTATTCAAAGTCAGTCCTAGTGAAACATCAGAGAATCCACACTGGAGAGAAACCATTCATATGCCAGCATTGTGAGAAATGTTTTTATTCGAAGTCAGACCTAGTGAAACATCAGAGAATCCACACTGGAGAGAAGCCATACAAATGTCAGCATTGCGGGAAAGGTTTTTCTCAGAAGTCCAACCTAGTGAAACATCAGAGAGTCCACACAGGAGAGAAGCCATACAAATGCCAGCATTGTGAGAAATGTTTTTATTCGAAGTCAGACCTAGTGAAACATCAGAGAATCCACACTGGAGAGAAACCATTCATATGCCAGCATTGTGAGAAATGTTTTTATTCAAAGTCAATCCTAGTGAAACATCAGAGAATCCACACTGGAGAGAAACCATTCAAATGCCAGCATTGTGGGAAATGTTTTTCTACAAAGTCACACCTAGTGAGACATCAGAGAGTCCACACAGGAGAGAAGCAACACAAATCCCAGCAGTAGACTAACATTATATTTGTCAATAAGGAATACAAAAATATATATTTTAAATCCTGTGGTGATAAGAAAAGGCCCTTGTGATTTTGCTTTTAAAGTTTGTCTGTCCATATGTGTCTTTATGTTTTAAGGTTGTATGTTGTTAAATTTAGGTTTCATTGCTGATAGTATAGATAATTACTTTGGGTTGTAAATTTGGCTGGGGATTGTGGGTCGTGGTATAAGTTAGTTAGATGTGGGGCTGGGATTTGTTACAGCTGTCTAGAATAGTTATGGGAATGATAGCTTTTGCAATGTGTGGGATGTTGGCTGAAGAAAGTTGGAGGCCGGTATTAACAGGACGAGCTAGTTTGTGGAAATGCCAAAAGGGGTCTTGTTACCTGTGGAGCATAGACTGTGGGAATTGGAGGTGGGGGCTAGGTTTGGAAGAGGGTGATGTTTTAGGTTTTGTGGTTTTAATGTATTGTTTGGCTTAGAGTGGGCAGTTCTGGCTTAAACACTGAATTTCTATGTGTTCTCAATAAAGTCCTTTGCTATTTCAACACACTGGACTCTTTGATGCACAGAAGTTCTGAATTTGCACACACACACACACACACACACACACACACACACACGATACACAGAGAGAGTTATATTCCCCAACTAGAGCCTTCCTTTCCTGCCTTTCCCTCCTGAGTCCAGCTCTGCACCTTGGGCTCCATTGCAGTCTCCTCAAATGAAGAAAAGAAGGAAGGAAGTGGAGGCCGCTGAACCCTTGGCACATACCTTCCTTTCCCGCAAAGGCTGCCAGCGGAATAAGCAGCAGCATCTAGGCCCTGGCAATCCCTGCACATGCTGAGGAGGAGCCATTGAGTCCATATGTGCATGCACAGACTCAGCCCCTGAAGCCATAGCTGCCCTCACAGTCTGTTCTGAGGAGGGAGGGAAGTGGGGAGAGCCCTCGTTCACTCAGAGGAATGGCTGGACCGTCTTCTGGGGGGCCCTTGCGGGGTTATTAGAAGGAAGGAAGCCCCTCTTCCCCCCCCCCCCCAAGAAAGGCAGGGGGGACTGCCAGGCCTCCTCTCCCCCTTTCCTTCCCTGCCCCGTACTCGGATATTCTTTGGGTCCCATGTACTTGGGGGGTTATTATGAGAAAAGAGGGCAGGGGGTCCCTTGGAGAGAGGCGTGGCCATGGAGGGGAGGGGGATCCAAAGGTAAAAAGGGCTTTGAGGAGCCCCCTCCCTCCTGGAAATTGGGGCAGAGGAGAGACCCTTCCTTCTGATGCCTCATTTGGGGAAGAGTTTTGTGCCAAATAGAAAGCATCACACAGGATAGGGTTCAATATATTGGAAGCAACATTTTTCGGTGGAGTAACGGTGGCAAGAGTAAAGGTCAGGGGGAGGGGGAGGCAAGTCAATAGATCTAATCTAGTCTGGAAAGGCCTGCCAGAAGACATCCATCTTAATAGCCTTTCTAAAGGCTTCCAAGGTGGAAATATGACGGATCTCATCCGGAGGTCGTTCCAGAGACTGGGAGCGGATGATGAGAAGGACCTCTGGGTCAATGCTGAAAGTCTTGTCTTCTTGAGTTGTAGCAGGTTCTTACCAGAGGACCTGAGTCTGCGGGTGGATTGTATGGGAGGAGACACTCCCTCAAGTAGTCATGACTCAAGCCATGTATTGCTTTAAAGGTTAAAAGCAACACCTTGTATCTTGCCCAGAAACTAATGGGCAGCCAGTGGAGGGATTTAAGAACCGGTGTAATGTGGACAGTTCTAGAAGTGCCTGTAACCAACCTGGCTGCCATATTCTGTTCCAGTTGAAGTTTCTGAACTTGGCACAAGGGTAGCCCCATGTAGAATGTGTTACAGAAGTCGAGCCAAGAGATGACCAGTGCATGTACTACTGTTTCAAGGTCTCCCTGCTCCAGGAAGCGGCGCAGTTGGCTCATCACCCGAAGCTGATAACAAGTGCTCCTGTCCTTTGCATCCACCTGAGCCATCAGACGAAGTGATGAATCCAGGAGCACTCCCAAACTGTAGACAGAGTCTTTCAGGGGAAGTGTGACCCCATCCAGAACTGCCTGACACAACTCCATTCCTGGATTAGGGGTTCCTATTACAAGTTCCTCCATTTTACCTGGATTCAATTTGAGTTTGTTTTCCCTCATCCAGTCCATTGCCGCATTAAGACAGGCATTCAGAGGAGAGACGCCATCCTTCATCACTGCATCAGTCAGACATAGAGAAATATATTTGGGTGTCGTCAGCATATTGATCACATCCCGCCCCATGTCTCTGGATGATCTCACCCAGCAGCTTCATGTAAATGTTGAATAGCTTTGGGGACAGAGTCGCGCCTTGTGGGACGCCCGACTTGAGCTCCTTCTTGGACGAACAACTGTCCTCAAGCGACACCATCTGGAATTGCCAGAGATGTAGGACCTGAACCACTGGATAGCAGTGCCCCCAATTCCCAACTCTCCCAGGCGTTCCAGAAGGATACCGTGATCAATGGTATTGAAGGCCGCTGAGAGGTCCAAGAGCACCAGCAGGACCACACTTCCCCTTTTCAAAGCGTTTTCGATCCCAAGATGGACCATGGCCATCTCAACTCCGTAACCCATCCTAAATCTGGTTTGAAATGGATCTAGAAAATCCGTTTCTTCCAAGACTGCTTGGAGTTGAATGGCGACTGCCCTCTCGATTACCTTGCCTAAGAATGGTAAGAGCCAAACTGGCCGGTAATTGTTTCTGTCCAGGGGGTCAAGGGAAGGCTTTTTTAGAAGTGGTTTAACCACCGCCTCTTTGAGGCAAGATGGAAGACAGCCTTCCCTGAAAGATGCATTAGTTATGTATTTAGCAGCATCTTGATGGTATCTCCCCCCTGGACAGCCAGCCAAGACGGTCAAGGATCAAAAGAGCAAGTCGTCTTTTCGTACTCCCAAGGAGCTTGTCCACATCCTCTGTACTAACTGACTCAAATTGATCTAGAATCCAAATCGGCTCTTATCTGAGAGATTTCAGCGGGATACAGACGGGCAGGGGAAGACGTCTTGGAGGTGTATTCTGCTGAATACGGAGCCTCCAGACCGCCCGCCCCGGGGGCGTGGCTAAGGTGGATGGGGCTTCCACACGGGGGGCAGTGAAGACACCTCACCTGGGGCCGTTTCTGACCCGTAGCTTCCATACCGCCGCCTCGGAGGACGCCGCAAAGAGAGAGGCAGCTTCCGCACAGGCAGCCAAAAACGGGGCTTTTTTTTTTCTTTTGCCGGCTGGTGGATGCGCAGCTGCGCAGCTGCAGCGCTCAGCACCGGCGGCAGAAAGCCTATGTGCACATTTAAAGCACCCAGGCCCCTTTAAACTTTTCCCCCCGTCCTGCCCAAGAACAATGGTGGTCTCCTGCCAGCTGGTGATCAGCTGGTGTTGGCATCCTTGTCCGCTTGCACGTTGCCAATGTCACCAGCATCATAGATGCCTCCTCTCCTTTGGTCCCCGCGCTCCTGCTGAATCTGCAATGCACAGCCACAGCTGTCGCCGCTGCCACCGCTGTCCCCCTGCCATCCCCCATCACCTCCCTTGTACATATCTAAATATTTAAAGTTTTAGCGTTTTTTTATTGTTAGGTGAAAATGGCACAGGAATATGTGTAGGGGTTCACTTTAAATTCCAAACTTTCCACAATTCTAGCAGCGCATGCGTACATGTTGCTCTAGGGTTAGGGTTAGGGTTAGGGTTAAGGTTACGAGTCTTAAAATGCGCTGCAACTGTGCTGCAGCTTCCACATCTGCATGGCATCTGATGCTGCAATTAAAGCCTGACTGCAAACTGCGCATGTTCCAGGACCCCGACTCATTATGCGACGCAGCAGACACGGAGCTTTTAAATGGGCAACTTAAATTAGCGGCGTAGCAATTCTGGCGTACCAGTGCAGCAGCTTATAGACGGAGATGTGCAGCTGCGCACTATATAGAAAAGAAGCGGAAAAAAGCGGCACCTTTTTAATGCCGCTTCTTCCCGCTTGGGGCGTGCGGGCGGCGTGTTCATGACGGCATTCAGGTAAGGGCCGTCTGAAGGCTATACCTTCATGACGTCATGAACACACCCCTTTTTGCCCGTCTGTATCCCGCCTTTGTCTGCAAAGTAGTTATTAAAAGCATCAGAGCAGGCTTTTATAGGTTCCAATAAGGAGTTCTAATAAAGGGGGACATTTAAGCCAAGTCCCTTACCGCCCTGAATAGCTCTGCAGGACAAGACTTTGCAGACGTAATAAATGCAGAGTAGAAGGACTTCTTATCTGCATCTATTGCCACTCCATAGGATTTTTAAAAAAAAACTCTTATCAGGTATGGGTCGATATTTCTGCCAGCGGCGCTATAGCTGTTGTCCAGCCCCCTTTATTATTTTGAGATCTTGAGTATACCACAAATTGTGATTTGAAGCGGGTTGGAAAGGGCACTTGGAAGCGATAGTGTCTATAGCTCTGCTAAGACCGTTGTTCCAAGTATTGACCAGAGCTGCAACAGAATCACTGGCATTATCAGCCTTCAAAGACTCTAAGGCCTCTTGGAACCTTGTGGGTTCCATCAACCTTCGAGGGCAGACCATTTTAATAGGTCCTCCACCCCCAGAATATTGGCCTTCAGCCTGACCTTGATCTATGATCTATGGTCCATGACAATGCAGAGATATTGACTACCTCCGCCCATGGATGTGCCTGTTCCGTACAGAAGACCACATCGAGAGTATGACCTGCACAGTGCGTGGGCTCAGAGACTATCTGGGAAAGGCCCATGTTTGTCATGCTGATCATGGACTCCCAATCTGCACCAGATATGTTCGTTAAACCGGCCTCGAGGGGGACGCTGAGGTCGCCCAGGACTAAAAGCCTAGGCGACTCCAGCAGCAGCTCCGAGACCAGTTGTGTCAGCTCTGCTAGGGAGTCTGTTAAAGAACGGGGCGGACAGTAAACCCACAGAATCCCCTGACCTTCCCTAGTCTTTAAGCTGAGGTAAATACATTCAATGTGGTCCATCTTATGGATAGGTATCCTGGCCAAAGCAAGATTGTCTTCATGGACCAAAGTCACTCCCTTTACCTGCTCACTGATGGAGAACCCGGCTGGTAAGGCCTGATCCCAGGTGGCTGAGCTATTATCACCCAGCCAGGTCTCCGTGAAACAAGCCAGGTCAGCCTCTTCATCCAGGAGATCATGGACTATCTGTGTTTTATTTTTGACTGGCATTACACAAGAGCAGGGAAAGGTTCTGTGGTTGGTTTGATATGCTCTCCAGCCCTTTTGGGATAGCAGGGTGAATGGAAGGGGAGACAGATATTTGTCAGGCTCCTAACTGCAGCCCCTCTTGCAACACAAAAGGCAGTACTTTGAAAAAGGAACAACTTTTAATGAAGAAGATACATGCAATAGAAGTGACTTTTTTGTCAGGAATGAAAGGAAGTCTAAACATATCACTTTTGTAACCATATCAATTAACCGCACCCCATTAACCAATGAAGATAATTAATTGGATAGCCCTTTCCCGTGCAGTGTCCTTCCATCTGGGATTCTGGCAGCATTTCTAAAAACAATTAAGCTCTCATGTGCCTTCTCTTAACCACTGCACTATCTATCTATCTATCTATCTATCTATCTATCTATCTATCTATGAAACCCCATCAATCCCAATCTAATATGATACCATATCAAAATATAATAAGCATAAACCCATTACAATATAACAATACCAATAACTCTATATGTTCCCCCTCCTTTTACAGAGACCAGTCTTTTAAACCCAAGCCTCTGTTAGAAGGATGATTCCCACATATTCCAATCCTAGCAAACAATCACATTCTTTAGCCATGATCTCCCTACCTCTTTCTAGTATCTTCTATTAAAGCACATATTAAAAAATATTATTTTAACCCACCATAAATCCCATCTATCTCAATTCTAATTTAAACCTAAACCTATACCCTTTATGGCATGAATCCCTAAATGAATAAATGCATGAATAAAGGGATTCATGACATAATGTGACTTCAGGCTGATGCTCCTTGCCTGCAGCAATGAGATGGGACCATTGTGAATTTAGGCTAATGCTGCTTACCTGATGCTGATGCTTCTTGCCTGAAACATTGAGACTGGCCCACTGTGACCTCAGGCTGATTCTCGTTGCCTGAGAGATTGAGACTGGCCCATTGCAACTTCAGTCTGATGCTCCTTGGATGAAGGATTGAGAGGGTACTATTGTGACTTCAGGGTGGTGCTCTTTACCCAAAGGATTTAGACTGGCCCATTGCGACCTCAGGCTGATGCTCCTTGCCTGAAAGATTGAGATGGGAGAATTGTCACTTCAGACTGGTGCTGTATACCTGAAGGATTGGGACTGGCCCATTGCAACCTCAGGCTCATGCTCCTTGCCTGAAAGATTGAGATGGGAGAATTGTCACTTCAGACTGGTGCTGTATACCTGAAGGATTGGGACTGGCCCATTGCGTGTCAGAAACAGGGTATAAGGTTCTCCTTCTCTCTCATCTTTTGTTTTCCCATTAATTAAAAAATCTTTCATCTTTTCTTCTGTATTTATAACAAATCTCTTTTTTTAAAATGTAAAGGAGACTCCCTCTGTTTTTTCCCACCTGTACTTTTTATTATTATGTTTCAAGTATTCTGTAAGTAAACCATAGTCTCTTCTCCTCTTTAAAATTTGTGCTGGAATTGCTTTAAATATTTTCATCTCTTTATCCTCTAATTTGAATTTTTTATTCAGATTTATCTCCAGAATCACATCTCTTACCCTTTCCCTTGTAAAAAAAAAATCATTCTATCCCTAGGTAAATTATGGTTTCTTGCCACCCATGAATCACCCCTATACAATTTATCAATTTCCAAATCCAGCTGCACCTCTGCCCAGTCAATAAATTGTGCCGATGCTGGGACAATACTAATCATCAGATCTTCATTAGGTTGTTCTTGGACCCCTCTTAATTTAATTGCTCTTCTTTGTAGCCTTAATTCTATATTTGTTTTATAGTAGTCTTCCTCTATCTGTCTTTTCTCTATATTACCAATTTTTTTCTTCTAACGCTGCTGTCTTTTCCTGCGTCTCTGTCATTGTTTTGTTTATCTTTCTAATTTCTCCTGTAATTTGAGATATGCTAGTTTTAAACATTTCTATTTCTTTTTGTATATCTCTCTTTATTTCATCCTTTAATTCCTGCATTTCTTCCTTAATCTTCTTAGAAATTTCTACTTTTATCTCCATTCCTATCTTTTTTTAATTCTTCTACTATCACTGAATAGTTTTCATTATTCACTAATGTTTTGGTTTCTTCCATCTTGTGGCTGTTAGATATTCTCTTAAATTTTCCCTCCTTCTACACTTCTATGTTTTCTATCTGGGTTCCTATTATTGTCTGTCCTTATTATCCCGCCCTCGTCAACCAAAATACTAGAATTTTAATGAATATAATTGAATATTATGAACTTCATAAGGAGAAGAAACTAGGTATTATACTACTTGATTTAGAAAAAGCATTTGATAATGTTAATTGGCTCTTCTTGAAGGAGGTATTAAAACAAAGTGAAATTGGAGAAAGATTTTCAAACTGGGTTAATACAATATACGCAAATCAAAATGCACAAATAATAATTAATGGTGAAAGATCTGAAAGCTGTAAAATTAACAAAGGAACAAGGCAAGGCTGCCCTTTGTACCCACTCTTGTTTATAAAGATGATTGAAGTTATGTTAAAGAAAATTAGAGAAGATGACCAAATTAAAGGTGTACAGATTAATAATTATCAATTTAAGCTAAAAGCTTTTGCAGATGATATTGTTTTATTTGTAGATAATCCGATCAGCAGCATTCCTAGAATGGAGGCAACTTTGGAGAAAGCGTGTGACATGACTGGATTAAAAATTAACAAACAGAAAAGTGTCATTTTGACAAATATATGTCCAACTCAGAAGAAAAAGAATTAGAGGAGAAAACGGATTTAAAGATTGTTAAAAAAGCAAAATACTTAGGTATTACTATCACAAACAAAAATTCAGAGTTAATAGAAAATAATTATACTATAACTTGGGATAAGGTGAGAAACAATTTGAAAAAAATGGAAAAATCTACAACTATCACTATTGGGAAGAATAGCACTAATTAAAATGTATGTGCTCCCTAAGATGATTTTCTTTTTTCAGACCATTCCAGTCATAACGTCTAATAAAATATTCAAGCGGTGGAATAAAGATATTCAAGACTTTATCTGGCAAGGGAAAAAATCAAGAATCAGAATAACTTATTTGCAAGACCAAAGGGAGAAAGGGGGGCTAGGTCTACCTAATTTAGAAGTGTAAAACAGAGGTATCTAGTGTATAGACATATATATATATATATATATATATATATATATCATTTTTTAGTTATGTCTTGTTCATTTGTTTGTTAGTTAATGACAATTAAATGAATCACAATTTAAATATGTTTCATATGTTTATTTGTTTTATGTGTTTTATGTTTCTATAAAATTTGTATGTCTTGCTAATCATAAATAAATAAAAAATTATAAAAAAAGAAACAGGGTATAAGGATTCTGTCATAAAGAGTAAAATATTAGGGTTTGATTATTAGAGTTAAAGTAGGAGTTATAGTTGTAGTTCATTGTAGGTAGTGTAGAGTGATGGGTTATAGAAAGCATGTAGTGGGAAATGTTAGGAAGACAGATGGAGTGGCTTTTAGATGAAGGAGGCGTTTGGAGAGGGGCTGGGGTTGCAGCTGGAGATGGTTATCAAGGAGGAGTGAAGCTGGCTTGGGAACACCACTCTTCAAGGTGAGGCTGACTTGGAGAAGGGAAGGGGAAGTATACACAACCTTGGTATCTATGCAACCTCCGATTGTGTTGCTTTAGCTTGGGAATTGGGAGCTGGCTTAGGGAGGGGTTGAGCAAGTTCCTTTGGACTTCAGACTTCGCAAAAACGTGTTAATGGATGTTTCTGCCTGGATTCATCAATAAAGCTTCTTTTGTTTCAAATGGGTTTTATTTTTTGAGCACAGGACTGACTCTAGATCTCAGATTGCAGCTTCAGGCTGATGGTCCTTGCCTGAGAGATTGAGACTGTCCCATTGTGACCTCCGTCTGCTGCTCCTTACCTGAAGGATTGAGACAGGACTGTTGTGATCTCACCATGAGGTTCTTTGCCTGAAAGACTGAGATGGGACTATTATGACTTCAGGCTCATGCTCTTTACCTGAAGGATTGAGACTGGCCCACTGTGACTTCACTCTGATGCTCCTTACCGGAAGGATTGAAACGGGACTATTGTGATTTAAGGCTGGTGCTCCTTACCTGCAGGAATGAGATGGGACTGTTGTCACTCCAGACCTGGAGGATTGATAATGGTCCATTACAACCTCAGGCTGACACTCATTGAGATTGAGAAATTGAGACTGGTGAAGTGTCACTTCAGTCTGATGCTTCTTTCCTGAAAGACTTTGAATGGCTCATTGTGACCTCAGGCTGATTCTTGTTGTTTGAGAGATTGAGACGGGCCCATTGTGACTTCAGGTTGGTCCTCTTTACCTGAATGAATGAGACTGGCCCATTGCGATCTCAGACTGATGCTCCTTATCTGAAGGATTAAGACTAACTCATTGTGACTTCGGTCTGATGTTCCTTCCCTGAAGGATTAAGATTGGCTTATTGTCTTGAGGGAGGTGTTCCTTACCTGACCTGGCCCATAGCGACCTCAGGGTTATGATCCTTGCCTGAAGGATTGAAACTCTCCCATTGTGGTCTCAGAATCATAGAATCATAGAGTTGGAAGAGACCTCAAGGGCCATCCATTCCGACCCCCCCTTCTGCCATGCAGGAAATCTCAATCAAAGCATCCCTGACAGATGGCCATCAAGATTCTGTTTAAAGGTCTACAAAGAAGGGGACTCCATTATTCTCCATTGAGGGAGTGCGTGCCACTGTCAAACAGCCCTTTCTGTCAGGAAGTTCCTCCTAATGTTGAGGTGGAATCTCTTTTCCTGAAGCTTGCTTGCATTGCTCCAGATCCTATTCTCTGGAGCAGCAGAAAACAAGCTAGCCACCTTCTCAATATGACATCCCTTCAAATATTTAAACAGGGCTGTCATATCACCTCTTAACCTTCTCTTCTCCAGGCTAAACATACCCAGCTCCCTAAGGCGTTCCTCATAGGGCATGGTTTCCAGACCCTTCAACATTTTAGTTGCCCTCCATTGTGGTGCCCAGAACTTGACACAGTCTTCCAGGTGAGGCCTGACCAGAGCAGAATATAGTGGCACTATTACTTCCCTTGATCTAGACATTATACTTCTATTGATGCTAAAATTGCATTGGCCTTGTTAGCTGCCGCATCGCACTGTTGACTCATGTTCAACTTGTGGTCTTCTGAACTCCTAGATCCCTTTCACATGTAGTTTCATTCATCCAGGTGTCCCCTATCCGATATCTGTTCTTTTCATTTTTCTGCCCTTATTGCAGTACCTTACATTTCTCCCTGTTGAATTTCATTTTGTTAGCTTTGGCCCAGCTTTCTAGTCTATTCAGGTCATCTTGAATCTTGATCCTGTGCTCTGGAGTATTAGCTCCTACTCCTAGTTTGGTGTCATCTGCAAATTTGATAAAGGATGTTCTCTATTCCTTCATCCAAGTCGTTGATAAAGATGTTGAATAGCACTTAATACAGAAAAAGTTAACCACTCCATCCTATAAATATTCTCTTTATTTACTTTATGTCTAGGACTTGCTATTACCTTCTATGAACAGAAATCGCATTGGCCTTTTTAATACATAGCAAAGCTTTCCGAAATAGTGAAAAAGTCACAAATGTAGAAGAGTGCATGAAATACATGCACCATCAAAACTCTCAGTTTGAACAGCTGCTGAGAAATTGGTCTGTTCCTTTCGCAACAGAATTTTTAAACAGATCAGTGTCTTTCTGTCACCTTTTCTCTTTGCTGTTTCTGTGGATCAAGGATTGTCTTTGTGACTGGCAGAACCAGTCAGTTAAATTCAATGGTACTTTAAAATTTACAATGAGTGTCTAGTGGGGATAAAAGACATAGATTTATAACAATAATACCTATATACAATGTCTAAATAATAATATTGTCACATGTACTAAAAAAGCAGGGATTAAAAAAGACAGGAAATGCTACTTTTTCCCAGTCCTCATGTAGTTTTAACTACAGTCGGCTCTCCTTATCCACAGGTTTTTTATCCATGGATTTGAGCATCCACAGCTTGCAAATATTCCAAAAAAAGTATAAATTCCAAATAACAACCCTTAATTTTCCATTTTATATAAGAGACACCATTTTGTTGTGCCATTTTATTTAATGGGACTTGAGCATCCACAGATTTTGTTATCTGTTTTTAAATGGTATTTTTAAAAATTTCCTGTTCGCTACCTTCTGTTCTTATATTGGAGAAAGACAGGATATTCGTAAATAATAACATCATTACATTATGTTATATTAATATATATTATATTACAATATTATATCATTGTTATACCATTTAATGTTTTAAATAATAAAAAATCCAATGCCATATCCAATAAACAATTGCATAAGAGAGGAAAAAAGCTCTAGGAATTTGCCTGATATTCTGAAGCCAAATACAATGTAAATCTTCAACAAACCCAGTAAACTCACCTCCAGAAAGCTTGCCACATACTGAAGAAAATATATTCCGCAATCCCAGGAACCGTCTTGCCTTTGGCACGTTTACACTGAAATCTTTCATTACTGTTTGGAAAAACTCCGTTTGCTACCTTTTTTCATTTCTGACTCCACTTCCAAGTATCTGCAATACAAGAGTGAGTCCCAGAATAATGTTTTTATAAGAGCTCCGTTTTAGGTATAAACAATTCTAAATTATATGTTAAATACTCGCTCCCTTAATGTTGTAATGACATGTGATACTGATTTGTATAGTCTACCCAAAGAATCCATGAGAAGAATACAAGGCCTACAAGTAAAAACAATTTGGATTAAAGAAACACTTGACAGGATAGAGAGGAAATACACAAATTAGATGAGTGATAGGAAATAAGAGATAAGAACGTATTCCTTATGACCCTTTGCAGAATAGTGTTTATTTTGCCTATAGTCTTCTAGACTGTTCAGCCAGATATGGGAGTCAGATATGGAAATATTTATTTGCCTACCCATCATACCTAAATCTGGTTTCTTGACTAAAGCTCTAAACCCATATGGGACTTTGCTTTCATTGAGTTCTGTACAAATGCAAATTAAAGTGAGATTTTACATATGCCTAAATACAGATAGTGTAAAAGCCATTTACACGTCCTTCCGAATATTGTGTCCAGTTCTGGGCACCACAATTTACAAAAGACATTGAAAAACTGGAGCGTATCTAAAGGAGGGCGACTAAAATGGCGAAGGATCTGGAAACCATATCCTATGAGGAGAGACTCAGGGAGCTGGGGATGTTTAGCCTGGAGAAGAGAAGGTTAAGAGGTCATATGATAGCCCTGTTTAAATATTTGAAGGGATGTCATATTGAGGAGGGAGCAAGCTTGTTTTCTGCTGCTCCAGAGACTAGGACCTGGAGCAAAGGATGCAAGCTAGAGGGAAAAAGATTCCACCTCAACATTAGGAAGAATTTTGTAACAATAAGGGCTGTTTGACAGTGGAACACACTCCTTCCTTGGAGATTTTGGTGGAGTCTCCTTCCTTGAAGGTCTTCAAACAGAGGCTGGATGGCAATCTGTCGGGATGCTTTGATTGAGATTTCCTGCATGGCAGAATGGGGTTGGACTGGATGGCCCTTGTGGTCTCTTCCAACTCTATGATTGTATGTTACATTATTGTATTGTACTATTATAAAATATTACACACACACACACACACACACACACAGTTGGCCCTTAACTTTCATGGAGGTTGGGGTGTACATATTTCCAGACCCCCTTCTCCCCCAAATGTATTTAACATACAGAGAAGGTGAGTGAGGCAGTTATAGAAAGTTAGCACTAAGACCTTGAGAGTTTGAAGCTTATAAATATAAAATGGCTACGCTCATGCTAAGAAATAGGAACAGAGGCTAGAAATGTCACGTAGACAAGCTCTGCTTAAACAGCAATGCTTCACTTGAATAGTAAGACCATTGGCAATTCTGCTCTTTGCTCTCCCCCTCCCCTATCAGTTTCATGTAGCTTAACCACAAAGCTATTTTTGACAGTTAGCAGTTTCTGCAGAGACACCTGGTTATCTAGCTAGCAAACTTTGAAACCTGCTCATGAACCTTTGAATCTTTTTTTAACAATTCTTGATCACCGCATGACTGAGTAGGAAATATAACCCAAATTAGGAACTGGCTATTTTGCTTCTGTAATTTGCTTACGCTAGACACAGATAGAGTAGAAAATGTATAAGTATGAAACTCAAACAAGGGGGGTTGCGGCAGTCTTGGTGTCGCCATTCAGGCGTGCTGTCGCCCTGCGCAGCAATAAAGCGTTTTTTTAACCTGGACCATCTCGGACTCCTGACTTCTTCTTTGTGCTGGATAGCTCAAGGACCCCTCCCGGTCTCATGGGGTTAGAGTCCCCGTTAAAACCTTATTTGGCTAGTTATTTCTCAACTCAACAACTTAATTCTACAATGCATCTGTCATATGTACAGAAAACTATCAACATATTACATTAAAAAACTTACTGTTTAGTGGACTTCAGATGACACTGTCCTAATTCTGTATTACAATTATCATTTACAAGGCCGTCACTATCATTCCTATTGTCCTAAAAGGAAGAAAACAAAACACCAAGGTTATTTGAGAAGAGATTTCCTAAGATTTCCTACTATAACAGAACAGGAAATTCCCTTCTGGCCTGAGTCACAACATGTATAAAACATCTCAACATACTGACCACTACTGTCCTATTAAAGTAATATTCATCTGCATATCATCAGGTTGCTAGCACTGAGAACACATGCAAAGGAGGAGGATTTCACCTGCGCGGATGCATCTTCCTGGTAGCATGGATGGGCCACCATTGGGGGCAATGCAATGGGAGAGGGCATGGGAGCAGGGCCTTCTCTGCTGGGGCTCCCTCTTCTGAGATCCCTTCCTCTTGGGCATCCGACTGGAAACAACGCTGATTTCTTTTTGTTACCAAGGCAAGACATGATTTTGAATTAAAGACTTAGGACTTAATTACTTTAATGGTGCAAGTGCATGATTTTTAATTGTTGTAACCTTTTAAGCTGTTTTCCCATGATGGGTGTGATGTACTTTTATCCTATGTAAGTTGCTTCATTCTTTGAATCTCTCTCACACAGAAACCTGGTGCAGCAGCAGGGTAGCAATTACAGTGGAATCATAGTGCCATGCAATGTAGCATGGAAGGCCCACACTCCCTTGAATTAAAAATGAATGGTCTTTCCTCTTCTGTGAAGAACACTGCGACATCTCAGAAGGTGATCTACAATAGAAAATAGCCCTCATCCAGAGAGTGATTCAGGAGGGAAGCACAGGGTGAATCCCAAATATGATTTGATCACATCAGGATATCATAAGAGTGGTACATATTGGAATATCCTCCCTTCTCTTTTCCTTAGCTCCCTGGATCTTCAAGAAAGGGGTAAGAGGGAAAAGACAAGGCTGCAATCTTTGTTCCTGGTCTTCTAGATTTCTTGTGTGATGGGAGACTTTTTTTAGCGCATGAAAAGTTTTCCATGTAGGTCCTGACAATCTGCTTTACTAAACTGATATAAGTCTATGGCAGCCTCTCCCAATCATCCAGTCTTTATTATTTATGTATTTGATTTCCAGTCTGTATGGTCTTTTACCACAAAAGGCAAAGAACACTCCAGGGCTCTCTTCCCTTCCCTGACAATACAAATAGGAAGACCACATATTCAGTCATTAGGAATGGCTTCCTTTCATAATGGCTCCAAACCAAATGCCTTCACCAGGAGCCTCGCTGCAACAAAATGGAGGACCAGCCCTGTCTCAAAGCCATGGGTTCAATGCTCTTTTAGGAACAGAAGAAGTCCTCCTGAGGACACTCTGAGGGCTGCCATTGGCTGGAATCCCAGTCCCTCCCACCATCCATGGCCCTGATTGGCTGGAGGCCCAGTGCCACCCACATCCCACATGGAATGACATCATTGCTACAGAAGGCTCTCTTGACCAATCAGAGAGCAAGATAAAGGTTCTTCCGGAAGCTTCCGTAAGAATGAGATATAAGGCCTGAGAGACCAAGAGACAGTTGGGGGAATTGTGTCGGTTGGAGATCGAGAGAGAGAGAGTTAAAGAGCGGATCTTGGAAGTTAGTCTCAGAATTGGACACTTAGGTCTATTTATTTCTTTAACAGCTTGTATGAATTGAATATTAATACAAGATTCTTAATATCTTGTAGGACTTATATTTTATAGTAAATATCTCCTTGGAGTATCTACTACTCAACACTCCTTTTACACGTGTTTTGGAATCCGTTGATGCTTGGGAAGATTAGTAAAGAAGTAGAAATAAAGTTCCTTAACTGGTCCCAGTGTAGGTTAAGGGAAACCCTTTTATAATTCACTGGATGATGGCAGCAGGATTTAAGGAAGTTAAGGGTCTGCTGGGCTAAGAGCCATAATGTCTAAATGTCCAATTAACAATTAGTAAGCCACTCTGATAGCCTTTTGGCTGAAGAGAGGGGTATAAAACTATTATTATTATTATTATTACTATTACTATTACAGGGCCGCGGTTTGGCTGCTTGGACCACCGGAGATCATCACAGTGAGTCAGTTGAAAAGACCATCTCACTCCAGAAAATAAAGGTACTTGAGGAGTTTGCACTCTACGTCTTTCTGTAATAATAGCTATGAAATTGATAATAGCATTTGGGATATTTAGTCTTTTAAAAACAAATATGGCAGATTTAAATGCTGCTTTAAAACCTCTTTCCATCTGCCAGCTTTGCGCTGGTTTTGGGGGGAAATGAGAAAGTGTTGAGAGGGAGGGACTGCCAACAGAATTAGGAGATGCATTGCAGGCTATGGACAGTTTGCGGCCAATTAAGGTCCAAAACACACGGCAGCAATAGTCCAGATTGAGAGCGCTTTAACTGCCCTGGACCAGTGCTAGGGAATCCTGGGAACTGGAGTTTATTATGGCACCAGAGCTCTCTGACAGAGAAGGCTTAATGTCTCACAAAACTACATCTCCCAGAATTCCCTAGCACTGAGCCAGGGCAGTTAAAGCGGTCTCAGATTGGATTATTGCTGCAGTGTGTTTTGGATTTAGGTGACCCTTTGCAAGTCACACTCTCTCAGCCTCAGAGGATGGCAATGGCAACCCCTCTCTGAAGAAACCTGCCAAGGAAACCCCATGATAAGGTTGCCTTAGGGTCGCCATAAGTTGGAGACAACTTGAATACAGGGCCGGCTCTAGATATTTGGCCTTCCTAGGCAAGAAATATTTTGGCACCCCAAGGGCACGATGTAAAACAAAATGTAGGACATTCAAGAAACATAGAGGACATGACCAACTAAAAGCCAACAACGTTAATAAAAAAACCATATAAATTCATGTTTCTCAGTCATGCTCAAAATGGAGGACATTTTGACATGCCTATCACCACAACTCCAAGACCCAAATTAAAACTATTAATTCACTTGGATGAGGAGGAGCAGAGAGGCACCTGAGCATGTGCAGAGGCCAGTCAGGGGGAGAAGCCACTGGGAGAAAAAGCTCCTTATTAGTACTATTGTAAGTTATAAGTATTATTAAATTTTATTTATTTATAAAGACATATAAAGGCAGATTTATACAGAGTGTTTCAGGGAGTTTCTATATTATAGCATCAGGAAAACTTGTAGGTGTTATTAAGGTTGGGAAATCCTGTTTGGGGTCTCTTCTAACTTTGGGGCCCTTTCATCCTCCATTTTGGGTTCCCTGAAGTCCTCAAACTGCCATCTGCCAAACACTGAGGCAGAAGCAACCATTTTAGCACTGAACCAGGGCAGTTAAAGGGGTCTCAGACTGGATTATTGCTGCAGTGTGTTTTGGACTTAGGTGACCCTTGGCAAGTCACACTCTCTCAGCCTCAGAGGATGGCAATGGCAACCCCTCTCTGAAGAAACCTGCCAAGGAAACCCCATGATAAGGTTGCCTTAGGGCTGCCATAAGTTGGAAACTATTTGAAGACACACATGAAGAACAGAAAAAAGTCTGCAATTATTTCCCAGGTTGTACATGGGAATGGGAGGCAGTGTGGTGCAGTGGTTTAAGTCTTGGGTTATAACTCTGGAGGCCAGGGTCCAGTGCTCCACTCCTCCATGAAACCAGCTGGGTCCCTTGGGCAAGAAGCCACACTCTCTCAGCCTCAGAGGGAGGCACTTGCAAAACCACTTCTGGACAAATCTTGCCAAGAAAAGCCTGAAAAGGGCTTCCCTTAGGGTTGCCATAAGTCAGAAACAACTTTGGAGGCACACAACGACAACAAGAGGAGTAACACCACTAACACAAGGCAGCTATGGAGAAAGAAAGAAAGAAAGAAAGAAAGAAAGAAAGAAGAAAGAAAGAAGACGTGGGAGTTGTAGTCCTCAGTTCAGAGGGATTGGAGTGGCCTTACTGCAGGGCAGGACTCAGTTTGCCCCAAATCCTTAATGAGGCCAGAAACCCCTTTGTTAGGAAGCAAACACCGAATATCTCAGGAAGGCCCTATATCTCCCAAAGACCCTCCCTCCAGGACCTCCTTCCACTCTTCCCCTCAGTCTCTCTCTCTCTCTCCCTGAGGGCCTCAAATATCAACTGCCAAGCACTCAGGCAGAGGCAGCCATTTTGTGTTCTGGCAGCCATTTTGTGCTGCTTGTGACTGTGGGAATAATGTTCCGGAACCTTCTCTGAGGCCTCAGTTGAACAGAGGCTTCTCTTTCTCTCCTGAGGCTCCAGAGTCAGAAGGAGGCCAGGCTCCTTGGGCCAAAAGGAAGGAAGTGGGTCTCTTTGTGTGTCTTTTGTGTCTCTTTTCTGAGGGGTTTTTCGTATTACACAGCTCTGCTCCTTCTGGGGAACATGGGTTTTAGAAGGGATCAGAAATGGGGAGGATAGTTTTAATACAAGCCTTATTATTATTCTTCACAAACATCCAATAATTTAATGGCATTTTCTTTTGGATGGGAGTGTTAGGAAGGGTTTGGGATATAATGAAAGATGTTGTTATTGTATTCTATAGATATATTTATTGTAAGCTGCTTAAAGGTGGCCATTCTTGTGTAGTAACTGTCTTGTGATTAACTCCCTTGTAAGGTAGGCTTCATAGGCTCCTAGGGCTGGAAGGGAGCCCCAAGGGCCATCCATTCAGCCCCGTTCTGCCCTCCAAGTCCTCTGAAGAGATAGCCATCCAGCCAGAGACTCCTCCAATGCTCTTGGAGGCAGTGTATCCCATAGATTTGCTCAGAGGTCATGGGGCCCACTGTCCCATGGGAACCGGTCCTTACCCCCCACTTTGAGAAAGGAGACCCCCTCAGCCCCTGGACTATTTACTACCAGGAGTTACTATGGCTGGGACTCAGAGGACTAGTTTCCTAGGCGTCATGTTCTGCCCTCCATTGCCATTTGTCATGTGGTCTATTCCACCTCTATGCTCCTTTAATGCTTTTTAATGGATGCTCTTAGTGAAGGGTCCTGAGGAGAGGAGCAGGGGGTCTGCATGATTTAGTTCCCCCCTACCCCGGAAGGACTCCAGTCCTCCGCTCCGTCCTCCGAAGGGAAAGAGGGAGGCAGGGAAAGGCTTGGGCCTGGAGTTTGGAGGGAGAGAAGAAGAGCCCCCAGTTCCCATTTCCAGGAGAGGAATGGCGGTTGTGGGGGGCAGGCCTAGTGGGGGGTCAGGAAGGAGAGAGAGGAGGAGGGAAAGGGGGCCATGGGAGGAAGGAAGAAGGGCCTCAAAGGATGCTTTCTTCCCAGGAGGGGTCTTGGTCCGTAGCATGAAGGTACCCCCCCAAGTAATGGCGGCCACGGTCTTCCCTTCATCCCCCTCCTCTGATCAAGAAGGAGGTCGTGGAGGAGATGGGCTCTGCTACCTGGAAGAACAACATTTCTAAATTTTAATCTTAATTGCAGTGGGTCCTCGTCATACGCTGCCTTTTTATAGGCAGCTTTGAGCATAGGCGCTCAAAGCCGCCGGCGCACGCGGGGCGGAAGGGGTGGCGCGTCCCATTCAATTGAATGGGAGCGCACGCCCGTTGTGCCCCATGTGCGTCTGCGCTGCTGCGCCGCCGCGCACGAGCCCCATTGTTTCCAATGGGGCTCGAGCATAGGCGGAATTCGCCTTACGCGGAGGGATCCGGAATGGATCCCACGCGTAAGGCGAGGACCCACTGTATTTTAAGTGAACTTTAAAAAAATTAACCTTTTTAATTTTTCTTTTGAAACATCTGATTTTCACCAAATCTTCACTAGGTATATGTAAATACATTTAGGTTGCGCCTGTGATATTGTAATTTGAAGGTATCATTTTAATTTTGCTGTTTGTTGATGTCACAACTCTTAGCATTACATTCAGTGGAATATGGGAATTAGGATTTGCAAATAACATTAGTGGGGGGAAAAGCAATACTAAGGATTCTGTTTGGTGTGAAATGGGAGGAGGAGGGGGTCAATGGGGGTGACACCAGGAGTGACCAAACCGGGTGACACCAACCCTAGGGATCCCACTGATTTGGCCCCATCCCCTGCCAAGGTGGGAAAGGCTTGACATTTGGTGTTTTGTCAGAAAACCAAAGCAGAGAAAAAGCTTTCTTTAACATTTTGACAAAAGGTGTGAACAGTCACACTCATCTCCCCCTTGAACTGGGCCCTCTCCGTAAGACTGTGGTGGGGCAGGAGTGGGGCTGTGCCACAGGAGAGGACACAATTCAGGAGGGATTCAGAAGACAAAATGCCAGCAGCCACTTTGTACTCCTGCACCCATTGGGAAGGGAGTATAGCTCAGTGGTTGGAGCAGCTGCTTTGCAGGTTTTGTCTTCACAGCCTCTCCCTCCCTTCTCCTGACCCTAAACTAGCCCTGGAGACTCACGGCTGGCCGTCCCTCAGGACCCATGGCTCTATCGGGGGGAGAGACCCTCAAGGAGGTGACCAGATGTCCTCCCCACAAAGGAGGACAAGGCACTGCAAAGTGGAAGACATTCAAGGAAAATGGAAGGCATGACCAAGTAAAAGCTAAAAACACAGAGAGAAATGTACATTCATGCTTCTTGGTCATGCTCAAAATGGATGACCTTTTGGAATACCTCCTGGACAGAAGGCTGAAATGTAGGACATGTCCTGGGAAAGGAGGACCTCTGCTCAGCCTGCCCTCAAGGACCTCCCTGCATATAATCTGCCTTCTCTGCTCCCCCCTGAAAACACCTTTCCTGCTCCACAAAGTCCTCCAGCAAGATTTCCTCTTTCGGTTTGGTTCAGGAGGAGTAGGCAAAGCAAGGCCCTGCAGAGATTGTTGGACTGCAGTTCCCAGCATCCCCCACCAGATCATCCCTCAGACCCCTGTGGAGCCCTCTCTCCTGCTCCAGGGGAGCCTTGGCATCCTCCAGGACTCAGGACAAGGCAGTCTGCCTGGGACCAAAGAAAGAGCAACTTCATCCATAGGATCCCAACAGTTATAAGCTTGCAAGGCGACATAATAGATGACTAGATATTTGCATGTACGTTATTAATATTCCCATGACTTCATTTAGTGTATATTTTAACAGTCAACACTAGAGCCTTCAATTTATTTCCCTTCAATCAGCTCTTGTACATAAATTGTACCAAAAGAGATGCATCTCATTCTGGGAACTGCAGTCTCCAACAGTCCTGCAGCTGGAACCGTATCTCTCACAGTTCCGCAGTTGCTCAAGGTTGTTCCTCAACGGTTAGGACTCTGTAGTAGGGCTGTAGTAGGGACCCAATCTACTCTTGTCAGTCCCATAGATATTGATCTGCTCATTTTATTTTGATTCTGTGCTGCCAAGGTGTTGAAGGGAGTGGTTTGAATGGGAGAAAATATCAATATTTTTCACTATTGATTGTAATGAGGGAGGGGGGTCAGGTGTCTACTTTCAATAGAAGCATCAGGAAAACCTTTCTGTGTTGTTAAGGTTTGGAAATCCTCTTTGGGATCCCATCTGACTTTGGAGCCCTTTCATCCTCCATTTTGGGTTCCCTGAAGGCCTCCAACTGCCAAACGCTGAGGCAGAGGCAGCAATTTTGTATTCTAGCGGCCATTTTGTGCTGCTTGTGACTGTGGGAATAATGTTCCAGAACCTTCTCTGAGGCCTCTTCAGTTGAACTGTGAGGCTCCTCTTTCTCTCCCTGAGGAGACCAGGCTCCTTGGGCCAAAAGGAAGGAAGTGTGTCCCTTTGTGTGTCTTTTGTGTGTCTTTTGTGAGAGGGTTTTCTTACACAGCTCTGCTTCTACTGGGGAACATGGGTTTTAAAAGGGATCAGAAATGGAAAGGATAGTTTTAATAGAAGCCTTGTTATTATTCACAAACATTGGGCTTTGGCTTCTAAGGGGAGGCTAGTCCCCCAAACAAAGCCAAAAGTAGCTCCTTTGGGAGGTTTTAAAAGTCTCCTCAGTTTCCTTATTAAGAGATTTTCAGGCAAGAAGGAAGCTGACCGACCAGACCATTTCATATGACCAAATAAACATAGAAACAAACAAGAACAACAAAAATAAGGATTAGACAGATAAGCAGATTGCTTTTTTTAAAAAAAGGAAAACCGTTATTTGGTGTTTCTGCCCTTTTACAACCAACTCAGGCTGTATCTGCACTGCAGAAATAATCCAGTTCTAAAGTGTGTTAACTCTTCTGTTTCAATCCTATGGAATCCTGGGATTTGTAGTTCGTTGTGGCACCAGATCTCTCTGGCAGAGAAGGCTAAGTGTCCGAAAAGTAAAAGCCCAGGATTCCATAGCACTGAGTGTTTAAAGCGGTGTCAAAGTGTCTTATTTCTGCAGTGTGGATGCAGCCTTCTTGGGAAAGGGGCTGATGATGGAGAAAAGCACTGGAGAACTCTGGAGGTTTCAGCAGATGTTTTATTTATTTATTTATGATGCACTCATTTCACATCTAACTACGGGGACATAAACAGGGCCCTCTCCAATTCCCCATCCCCTAATCTCCAACCACCCTAAGAAGGCATGGAGTATCTGTTGTGTAGGGGAGCTGCAGTGAATCTATGCTAGGTCCAGGGGGCTTTGTTTGAAGCACAGGGAGGAAGGGGATACCCACCTCTGCATCAGCCCAAAGGAGGCATAGGTCACTTGCGTATCTCACAAGCAGGATGCTGTTCTCTTTAGTCAACATTATTTCCTGTTCTAGATCAGTGTCTGATTTGCCAATAAAGTATTGTTTTTTATCGGTTAGGAAGAGCTTTCTTAATTGTCTGTCAAAGAACCATGAAAGATCATAACCCTGATCATTCGGATCTTCTCGTGTCTTTACTCTATAAACAGTTCTATCTATTTGGATTATTTCTTTATAGGAATCCAATTTGCGTCCTTTTTTGAATCTCTGGTCTCTTTTCGCAGGAACTTCATCTCGGCCCCCTTGGACACGGCTTTGGGACACCAAGTGCAAGACCACCAGGACCCCTGCCCACCTAATGGCCAACACAGAGGCCAAGCGGAGGGAGTTGGGCTCCAACAGAAAGAGGATGCAGAGATACAAGAACACTTTGGTGAGTTGAGGTTCTTGACTATTAGTTTCATCTGTGTCACTGCTGGGCCAGCTCTTGAAAGCAGGAGGAGAACATACTCTTCCAATTTAGCAGAGACAGTCCTGGTTAATCCTCTGTCACCCCACTTTTTCAGGGGCTTTTAAAAATGTCCCGGTTTTGTTCTCCTCCTCCCACTTTCCCCCTTCTCAGCTCACTTCAGTTCCTGAGTGCCATTCAGTTTGCCCCCCATCAACTCAAAAGTGGGGAGAGGAGAGGAAAGAAGGAGGCAGGATATTGCCCTTCCCAGGAGGCTGAAGCAAAAGAAAACTGCTGTGCCCTTCCTAGCTTGTGTGATCTTCCTCATAAATAACTTTGGCCATCTCCACCGCCTTCTGGATTGCTTGTCCACATATGTATTGCTTTTCCAATCTGTGAAAAGTTGGGGGATGTGGGAGAACATCTCTGGATCTAAATATGGGGTGGGCCCAGTGGACCTCAAGTCCAGATTGCTTCCCAGAAATGTTTTTTAATAATGACATTTGGTTCTAAAATTTGGCAAGAAATGGCTAAATACACCATAATTCTTTGGTGGCTAAATGTACTGTAACTGTTGGGATAGTCAGTATCCTAATCCATCCTCAGTATCCCAGCCATGGCCTAAATTATATTGTATATTATATTGAAAGGATTCAAGACAAACTGGATCTCAAAGGCAGTAGCTTTTTTCTTGAGGACAGCATTTAAAGTTTATTTCCTGGACTGAATTCTGAAGTGATGAAATAAATATTTGGATGCACCATGTGCTTTCCTCGCCTTTTGCTTAGTCACTCTCTGGATGAGGGCTATTTTCTGTTGCAGGTGACCTTTGCAGATGTGGCTGTATATTTCACCGACGACGAATGGAAACTGTTGACAAAGAAGCAGAGGCTTATGTATAATTATATAATGATGGAGAATTATGAGAACGTGGCCTCTGTGGGTAAGGAACCGGAATCCACTAGCATTATAGAATCATAGAGTGGTATAGACCACAAGGGCCATCCAGTTCAACCCACTTCTGCCATGCAGGAATATACATTCCAAGCACCATCCACCTCTGTTTAAAGACCTCCAAAGAAGAGGACTCCACCAAACTCTAAGGGAGTATATTCCACTGTGGAAGAGATCTTACTGTCCCAAGTTTCCTCCTAATGTTTAGGTGGAACCTCTTTCTATGTGGCTTGCATCCACTGTGGTGTCTCCTTTTTCTGTAGTAGCAGTTAGCAAGGTTGCTCCATCCTCAATATGATGACCGTTTCCAATATTTAAACATGGATATCATATCCACTCTTAACTTTCTTTTCTCCAGGGTAAACATACCCAGCTCTCTAAGGTGCTTCTCATAGGGCTTGATGGTTTCCAGATCCTTCACCATTTTGGTTGCCCTCCTCTGGGCATGTTCCAACTGAATTGTGGAGCCCAGAACCAGACACAGGATTATTCCAAGTGAGGCCTGACCAAAGCAGAATAGAGTGGCACTATTACTTCCCTTGATCTAGAAACTATACTCATATTGATGCAGTCTAGAATCACATTGGCCTTTTTAGCTGCTGCATCACACTGTTGGCCCATGTTCAACTTGTGATCTACTTGGAGTCCTAGATCCCTTTCAAGTGTAGTTTAATTGTGATAGCAACATCCTGTAGAATATCTGAATTTGTAGTTTAGTGAGGCGCTATTGGAGAGACACCAAAGGAGAGGGGCCTTGGGGATTGTGAGGCAGCCACGAACCTGACAAATTTTAAGAAGTGGTTTGAGAGAACTTCTGAGAATCGACTCAAATCCTTGTTTGTAGACATATTTAGGGGTTCCATTAAGCAATTATGAGTAATATCTATGAAGGGAGGAAAGGGGGACACAAACCTGCTTTTCCTCTAATCTTTCTTTTCCAACTTGAGCTTAGCTCCATGGTTGATTCCAGAGGCCCTTTGTTACCCAAAGTGCTATGCTTTTAGGGGAATGTGGTACTTAGCTAAAAGCAGACATAGTTTTGTTGGGGCAAAAGTAACCTTGGGATTCAGCTCAACTATACCAGGCCCGGAAGCACACAGAACTCCAAAGGCATTTGAAATAGGTTTTTATGTTTTATTTAGGGGGAAAGCAATATACACACATATACAGATATAGGTGTTCACACACACACAAGAACTAGTAACAAAGGTGGGTGAAAAGTGTGAGGCTTTGCTAATGGAAAAACTTTACCTAGATGGATCTTGATTGCAATAGCTGAGGGTCCAGAAAGGGGAGAGAAGTCAGTAACATCCATGGCAAGTGGGGCTGGTGAGTGTAGTGAGGTGTTTAGCAATGTAAACCGACAGACTGTCTGTCTTTAATTGGACTGATGTCAAAGAACAGCCAGTCAGGGCAGATATTTATTCTGTGATTGTTTCTTGGGGTCAGAAACCAAGTGTTCAGAAAGGTTTATATCATTTTAGAAAGATTCCTGGGGGAAGAATGGTTTGAAACCAAATTGAATACAATGAGTGCTTGGTGGAAATATCTCAGACAAAAAGGATTAGCACACCATCTCTTGTTCCTTCTTGGCTCTGAATTCCTATTGCGTTCAAAAGCCAATATACAGCGTAATCTGAGGGTGATACTCCCAGATGCAGCTCAAGAATAACATAGCAAAATATGGAAACAAATATCCAGAGATAGATATTGGCAATGCACTGACCACTTTTCACTTAAAAATAAATCAGAAACACAATTAATTTGAATTAAATCCTTGGAGGTTCTCTATCTCGAGTTGCAAAATAATACAAATATTTGCAAGCTTTACTCTGACTTTCATCAACTTCACCATCTCTTGCTCACACAACTCCAATCCAATCCACACCAATCTGCATGTGAGCTGTATACTGTATTGGTTGTGAGTTATCGCCTGGAGCCAAACAGCATGAAGTGACTTCTGCAGTTAGCTTCCATCGTGCCTTGGGCTCTGACTCAGGACTCTATGGCAGTCTCACAGGATATGATTCCACCTGTCAATCAAAGTATTTTTTCACATGTTTAATGGAATATTTTTTCAACAGTCCTTTGACTATCTGCTTCCACTGATTCCCTCATCAAAGTTCCCTCAAACTCTTCTTTGGTAGCTCCTATGAGTAAAGATACAATCATTATATGGATTTGGGGGCATCCAGAACAGGGTCATGCTCAGGTCACTCACACCAACTTTATTAATCTAATCTAAAATAGAGGAGGGGTGAACGTGGGGCTAAATCTTGGGGTAACATCTTCTCTTAACACTGAGATTGTCTTGTCTGTCATTTTCCTTGTTTACAGAATCACTTGTCAGTCATGAGAGAATCCACACAAGAAAGAAGTCACATAAATGTCAGCATTGTGGGAAAAATTTTGCTTACAAGTCAGTCCTAGTGGCACATCAGAGAGTCCACACAGGAGAGAAGCCATACAAATGCCAGCACTGTGGGAAATGTTTTTCATTGAAATCTAGCCTAGTGAAACATCAGAGAGTCCACACCGGAGAAAAGCCACATAAATGCCAAGGTTGTGGGAAATGTTTTTCTTGGAGGTCAAACCTAATAACACATCAGAGAGTCCACACTGAAGAGAAGCCACACAAATGCCAGCATTGTGGGAAATGTTTTTCTTGGAAATCATACCTAGTGAAACATCAGAAAGTCCACACAGGAGAGAAGACATACAAATGCCAGCATTGTGGGAAATGTTTTACTTGGAAGTCAGACCTAGTGAGACATCAGAGAGTCCACACAGGAGAGAAGCCATATAAATGCCAGCATTGTGAGAAAGGTTTTTCTCAGTGGTCACACCTAGTAACACACAAGAGAATCCACACAGGAGAGAAGCCATTCAAATGCCAGCATTGTGGGAAATGTTTTCCTCAGAAGTCAGACCTAGTGAGACATCAGAGAATCCACACAGGAGATAAGCCACACAAATCCCAATAGTGAACTAATATTATTTTTGTCAATAATGAATACAAAAAAATATATTTTCAATCCAGTGGTGTTAAGAAAAGGCCGTTGTGATTTTGTTTGTAAGCTTTGTCTGTCGATATGTCTGTTTGTGTTTGTGTTTTAAAGTTGTATTTTGTTATTTTTAGGTTTTAATTGCTAATAATATAGTTACTTTGGTTTGTAAATTTGGGTGGGGATTGTGGGTCGTGGTATAGGTTAGGTAGATGGGGGGCTGGGATTTGTTAGAGCTGTCTAGAATAGTTTTGGCAGTGATAGCTTTTGCAATGTGGGGGATGTTGGCTGAAGAAAGTTGGGGGCAGGTATTGACAGAAAGGGCTAGTTTGTGGGAATGGCAAAGGGGGCCTTGTTACCTGTGGGGCATGGACTGTGGGAATTGGAGGTGGGGGCTAGGTTTGGAAGAGGGAGGAGTTTTAGGTGTTGGGGTTTCAATATATTCTTTTAATTCGGGAGGGCAGTTCTGGCTTGAACACTGAATTTCTATGTGTTCTCATTAAAATTATTTGTTGTTTCAACACACTGGACTCTTTGATGCACAGAAGTTCTGAATTTGCCCAAAACTGACCCTTTATTCTCTCCTCAGTGCTCAGCTCCATTCCCAGCCATAAAAACAGCAGAGGCAAACACACACACTCACAAACAAACATACAGGATACACAGGGGCAGCTATATTTCCAAATTAGATCCTTCCTTTCCTGCCTTTCCTTCCTGAGTCCAGCTCTGCACCTTGGGCTCCATTGCGGTCTCCTCAAAGGAAGAAATGAGGGAAGGAAGGGGAGTCCGTTGAACCCCCAGAGCATACCTTCCTATCCCGCAAAGGGCACCAGCAGAATAAGCAGCAGCATCTAGGCCCTGGCAATCCCTGCGCATGCTGAGGAGGGGCATCGAGGGAGATGTTGCAGTCGCCCAGGACCAAAAGCCTAGGCGATTCCAGCAACAGCTCTGCTAGGGGGAGTCTGTTAAGCAATTGTGACTAGTCTTTAAGCTGAGGCAAACACATTCGATGTGGTCCATCTTACGGATAGGTATCCTGCTCAAGGCAAGATTGTCTTTAGGGACCAAAGCGACATCCCCTTACCTGCTCACTGAGGGAGAACCCGGCTGGTAAGGCCTGAGCCCAGGAGGCTGAGCTATCATCACCCAGCCAGGTCTCCGTGAAACAAGCCAGGTCAGCCTCTTGGTCCAGAAGGAGATCATGGACTATCTGCATTGTATTTTTGACTGACCTGGCATTACACAAGAGCAGGGAAAAGGTCTGTGGCTGGTTTGGTATGCTCTCCAGCCCTTTTGGGATAGCAGGGGGAATGGAAGGGGAGAGAGATATTTGCCAGGCTCCTAATTGCAGCCCTTCTTGCAACAGAAAAGGCAGTACTTTGAAAAAGGAACAGCTTTCATTGAAGAAGATACATGTACAGCGCGCCCGCACCATAAGTGGGCGCGCCATACGCGGCTTGAGCATACGCGCTCAAGCCAAGGGGTGCACGCGGGGCGGAAGGGGAGGCGGGACCCATTCAATTGAATGGGTGCGTGCACCCGTTGTGCCCCGCGCGCTGCCGTGCACGAGCCCCATTGGAAACAATGGGGCTTGAGCATAGGTGGAATTTGGCTTACACGGCGGGATCCGGAACGGATCCCCGCGTAAGGCGAGGACCCACTAATAAAAGTTACTTTTTTGTCAGGAATGAAAGAAAGTATAAACATATCACTTTTATAACCATATCAATTAACCCCACCCCATTAGGCTATAAAGATAATTAATTAGATAGCCCTTTCCCACGCAGTGTCCTTCCATCCGGGATTCTGGCAGCGTTTCTAAAAACAAGCTCTCATGTGCCTTCTCTCAACCACTGCACCTCTGGCCTTGGACCACAGAACTCAGCCACACAACAAGCCTCTGCCTGCCAAGTTGAAGAGCCCTCCCCCCGACCTCCATCTTGAGGGGAGAGAAGCGGGCAAGAAACAACAGGCCTCCGCCTGCCAAGTTGAAGAGCCCTCCCCCTGACCTCCATCTTGAGGGGAGAGAAGCGGGCAAGAAACAACAGGCCTCCGCCTGCCAAGTTGAAGAGCCCTCCCCCCGACCTCCATCTGGACGGGAGAGAAGCGGGCAAGAAACAACAGGCCTCCGCCTGCAAAGTTGAAGAGCCCTCCCCCCGACCTCCATCTTGAGGGGAGAGAAGCGGGCAAGAAACAACAGGCCTCCGCCTGCCAAGTTGAAGAGCCCTCCCCCCGACCACCATCTTGAGGGGAGAGAAGCGGGCAAGAAACAACAGGCCTCCGCCTGCCAAGTTGAAGAGCCCTCCCCCCGACCTCCATCTGGAGGGGAGAGAAGCGGGCAAGAAACAACAGGCCTCCGCCTGCCAAGTTGAAGAGCCCTCCCCCCGACCTCCATCTGGAGGGGAGAGAAGCGGGCAAGAAACAACAGGCCTCTGCCTGCCAAGTTGAAGAGCCCTCCCCCCGACCTCCATCTGGAGGGGAGAGAAGCGGGCAAGAAACAACAGGCCTCCGCCTGCCAAGTTGAAGAGCCCTCCCCCTGACCTCCATCTGGAGGGGAGAGAAGCGGGCAAGAAACAACAGGCCTCCGCCTGCCAAGTTGAAGAGCCCTCCCCCCGACCTCCATCTGGAGGGGAGAGAAGCGGGCAAGAAACAACAGGCCTCCGCCTGCCAAGTTGAAGAGCCCTCCCCCCGACCTCCATCTGGAGGGGAGAGACGCGGGCAAGAAACAACAGGCCTCCGCCTGCCAAGTTGAAGAGCCCTCCCCCCGACCTCCATCTGGAGGGGAGAGAAGCGGGCAAGAAACAACAGGCCTCCGCCTGCCAAGTTGAAGAGCCCTCCCCCCGACCTCCATCTGGAGGGGAGAGAAGCGGGCAAGAAACAACAGGCCTCCGCCTGCCAAGTTGAAGAGCCCTCCCCCCGACCTCCATCTTGAGGGGAGAGAAGCGGGCAAGAAACAACAGGCCTCCGCCTGCCAAGTTGAAGAGCCCTCCCCCCGACCTCCATCTGGAGGGGAGAGAAGCGGGCAAGAAACAACAGGCCTCCGCCTGCCAAGTTGAAGAGCCCTCCCCCCGACCTCCATCTGGAGGGGAGAGTAGCGGGCAAGAAACAACAGGCCTCCGCCTGCCAAGTTGAAGAGCCCTCCTCCCGACCTACATCTGGAGGGGAGAGAAGCGGGCAAGAAACAACAGGCCTCCGCCTGCCAAGTTGAAGAGCCCTCCCCCCGACCTCCATCTTGAGGGGAGAGAAGCGGGCAAGAAACAACAGGCCTCCGCCTGCCAAGTTGAAGAGCCCTCCCCCCGACCTCCATCTTGAGGGGAGAGAAGCGGGCAAGAAACAACAGGCCTCCGCCTGCCAAGTTGAAGAGCCCTCCCCCCGACCTCCATCTTGAGGGGAGAGAAGCGGGCAAGAAACAACAGGCCTCCGCCTGCCAAGTTGAAGAGCCCTCCCCCCGACCTCCATCTGGAGGGGAGAGAAGCGGGCAAGAAACAACAGGCCTCCGCCTGCCAAGTTGAAGAGCCCTCCCCCCGACCTCCATCTGGAGGGGAGAGAAGCGGGCAAGAAACAACAGGCCTCCGCCTGCCAAGTTGAAGAGCCCTCCCCCCGACCTCCATCTGGAGGGGAGAGAAGCGGGCAAGAAACAACAGGCCTCCGCCTGCCAAGTTGAAGAGCCCTCCCCCCGACCTCCATCTGGAGGGGAGAGAAGCGGGCAAGAAACAACAGGCCTCCGCCTGCCAAGTTGAAGAGCCCTCCCCCCGACCTCCATCTTGAGGGGAGAGAAGCGGGCAAGAAACAACAGGCCTCCGCCTGCCAAGTTGAAGAGCCCTCCCCCTGACCTCCATCTTGAGGGGAGAGAAGCGGGCAAGAAACAACAGGCCTCCGCCTGCGAAGTTGAAGAGCCCTCCCCCCGACCTCCATCTTGAGGGGAGAGAAGCGGGCAAGAAACAACAGGCCTCCGCCTGCCAAATTGAAGAGCCCTCCCCCCGACCTCCATCTTGAGGGGAGAGAAGCGGGCAAGAAACAACAGGCCTCCGCCTGCCAAGTTGAAGAGCCCTCCCCCCGACCTCCATCTTGAGGGGAGAGAAGTGGGCAAGAAACAACAGGCCTCCGCCTGCCAAGTTGAAGAGCCCTCCCCCCGACCTCCATCTTGAGGGGAGAGAAGCGGGCAAGAAACAAAAGGCCTCCGCCTGCCAAGTTGAAGAGCCCTCCCCTGACCTCCATCTTGAGGGGAGAGAAGCGGGCAAGAAACAACAGGCCTCCGCCTGCCAAGTTGAAGAGCCCTCCCCCCGACCTCCATCTGGAGGGGAGAGAAGCGGGCAAGAAACAACAGGCCTCCGCCTGCCAAGTTGAAGAGCCCTCCCCCTGACCTCCATCTTGAGGGGAGAGAAGCAGAGGTTTTTTTTGGTGTTTTTTTTTGTTACTTTCTTTGTTGTTGTATATGCATATGTATGCTGTAAACCGCTTTGATCGTAGGAAAAGCGGTATAAAATAAATCATATTATTATTATTATTATTATTATATATATAATACACACACACACACACACACACACACCATCAATCCCAATCTAATATGATACCGTATAAAAATATAATAAGCATAAACACATAACAACATAATACAATATAACAATACCAATAACTCTCTATGTTCCCCCTCCTTTTACAGAGACCAGTTTTTTAAACCCAAGCCTCTGTTAGAAGGATGATTCCTGCATATTCCAATCCTAGCAAACAATCACATTCTTTGGCCATGATCTCCCTACCTCTTTCTAGCATCTTCTATTATTATTATTATTATTATTATTATTATTATTATTATTATTATTATCTTTTATTTATAAAGCGCTGTAAATTTACACAGCGCTGTACATAAATTTTTTAGTCAGACGGTTCCCTGCCCTCAGGCTTACAATCTAAAAGACACGACACAAAAGGAGAAGGGAATGGTGGTGGGGAATAGGATCATGTCCAGCAGATCTTCTCCACCTCCGAGGCCTGGACCAAGGCAGATGGACTGGAGGAAGGGCTTGGCTTCTTAATGGATGGTTAAAAGGAGGCTTCCTGGGTCAGAGAGGGGCTCACCTCTGGGAATGCTTCTCTAAACAATATAGTCTTTAATTCAGATTTGAAACTGGGTAGAGAAGTGATGAGGTATGTATGTGGGGGAAGAAGGTTCCAGGAGTAAGGGGCAGCAAGCGAGAAAGGACGAATTCGGGAGGGGGCAGTGGTAGTCCTACACTGTGACAGGAGACCCTGACTACCAGAGCGGAGGGTGCGAGTAGGAATGTAAGGAGAAAGAAGGTCAGATAAGTAAGGAGGGGCCAACCCATGGAGGGCTTTGAAAGTCAATAATAAAAGCTTGTACTATTAAAGCACATATTAAAACATATTATTTTAACCCACTATAAATCCCATCTATCTTAACTCTAATCTAAACCTAAACCTATAACCTTTAAGGCATGAATCCCTAAATGAATAAATGCATGAATAAAGGTATTCATGACATATTGTGACTTCAGGCTGGTGCTACTTACCTGAATGAAACTGGCCCATTGCAACCTCAGGTTGGTGCTCCTTGGATGAAGGACTGAGACAGTACTATTGTGACTTCAGGGTGGTGCTCTTTACTTCAAGGATTGAGACTGGCCCATTGCAACTCAGGCTGATGCTCCTTGCCTGAAAGATTGAGACGGGAGAATTGTCACTTCAGACTAGTGCTATGTACCTGAAGGATAGGGACTGGCCCATTGCGTGTCAGAAACAGTATATAAGGGTTCTGTCATAAAGAGTAAAAATATTAGGGTTTGGTTATTAAAGTAGGAGTTAAAGTTGTAGTTCATAGTAGGCAGTGTAGAGTGATGGGTTATAGAAAGCACGTCATGGAAAATGATAGAGTGGCTTTTAGATGAAGGAGGGCGTTTGGAGAGAGGGATGGGGTTGCAGCTGAAGACTGGTTCTCAAGGAGGAGTGAAGCTGGCTTGGGAACACCGCTCTTCAAGGTGAGGCTGTCTGAGAGAAGGGAAGTGAAGTATAGACAACCTTGGTATCTATACAACCTCTGCTTGTTTTGCTTAACTTGGGAATTGGGGGCTGGCTTAGGGAGGGGTTGAGTGGGTTAAGAAGGGAGCAAGTTCTTTGGACTTCAGACTTTGCAAAAAGGTGAATCTGCCTGGATTCATCAATAAAGCTTCTTTTGTTTCAAATGAGTTTTATTTTTTGAGCACAGGACTGACTACAGATCTCACTGTTTGCAAAGTCTCACAGTTTTACCTCCAATGGAGACCCAGGAACAAGAAGAGTCCTTGGGGAACCCAGTGGTTCTGGAGATCCTGGTGGTGGAGGAGCAGGTGCCTTCTTCAGAGAACTAGGGCCAAGCCCAAGACTGGGAAACCTCCTGAAGCTCACACCATCCAGGCCACCACTGGAGGAATTGGGTTTCTGGCCCCAGAATGGGGAAAGGAAGGCTGTGGGGGGGGGGGGCACAGTGACAGCCTGGGACCTGGCAGTGGGGGAGTCGCTTGATAGCCGCCCCAGCAAAGACGAACCCCAGGTAGAAGTTTATTGAATGGAGGAAGACAGAAAGGAAATAAAGGACCGTATGAAGTGGATGGTGTCCAAGTTAAAGATGTAAGACAAATGTGTGAGTTCTGACTTAAACCCAGAGCTAAAGAACCAAGGAATGGTGTTTTAAAACAAGCTAAAGAACTAAACAAGATGGTTCTGCGCAGAGCATTGATGTGAAGGAGGGATTTGGCAACTGAGACGAGGAAAGGCTGAGGAATTTGGAAGCTGAAGCCAGGTGCTGTTCAGGTGTGTCGAACTATGACCTGGAAGGTGCTTTTTTTCCTGAGTGGCAATAAAGAGGAACTGACAGGACAATGGACTAATTTGAACAGAAAGACCTGCCTTTGAACAGCGTGGAAGAAGTTGAGTAATGGGCTGCAATATTGCAAGACTTCAGCAGCCAAAAGCCAGAGAGAAGAAAAGTATAAGGATCCTTGGCTTTCACCCTAATTTTGTTGGCACCAACCGCGCAGCAATGATGTCATCCCCAGCCTTTGAGGACAAATGATCTATGTCCGGTGGAAGGAAAGTGTGTGTGAGTATTGTATGGATGTGTGAGTGAATGAAAGAGCTCTTGATAATCAATGCTTGTATTATGTTTGTGATTTAATAAATGTTACATGTATAGTGTTTAAACCCAAATTTGGTGTCTCACTATCTGTGTTAGCCCTGCTCTGAATAAGTCCACAGAAAGAGAAATTTTCATTACACGCTCTCAGGTTAAACAGGTTGCCCTTACAAACTTGGGCATAACAAAGATGTGGAGGAGGAAGATGTCAGAGGCAAACTGAGGGCAGCTGATGCTCCTTGAATGAAGCATTGAGACTGTCCCATTGTGACTTCAGTCTGATGCTCCTTGCCTGAAGCATTGAGACTGTCCCATTGTGACTTCAGTCTGATGCTCCTTGCCTGAAGCATTGAGACTGTCTCGTTGTGACTTCAGTCTGATTCTCCTTGCCTGAAGCATTGGGACTGTCCCATTGTGACTTCAGTCTGATGCTCCTTGCCTGAAGCATTGAGACTGTCCCATTGTGACTTCAGTCTGATGCTCCTTGCCTGAAGCATTGAGACTGTCCCATTGTGACTTCAGTCTGATGCTCCTTGCCTGAAGCATTGAGACTGTCCCATTGTGACTTCAGTCTGATGCTCCTTACCTGAAGCATTGAGACTGTCCCATTGTGACTTCAGTCTGATGCTCCTTGCCTGAAGCATTGAGACTGTCCCATTGTGACTTCAGTCTGATGCTCTTTGCCTGAAGCATTGAGACTGTCCCATTGTGACTTCAGTCTGATGCTCCTTACCTGAAGCATTGAGACTGTCCCATTGTGACTTCAGTCTGATGCGCTTTGCCTGAAGCATTGAGACTGTCCCATTATGACTTCAGTCTGATGCTCTTTGCCTGAAGCATTGAGACTGTCCCATTTTGACTTCAGTCTGATGCTCCTTGCCTGAAGCATTGAGACTGTCCCATTGTGACTTCAGTATGATGCTCTTTGCCTGAAGCATTGAGACTGTGCCATTATGACTTCAGTCTGATGTTCTTTGCCTGAAGCATTGAGACTGTCCCATTGTGACTTCAGTCTGATGCTCTTTGCCTGAAGTATTGAGACTGTCCCATTATGACTTCAGTCTGATGTTCTTTGCCTGAAGCATTGAGACTGTGCCATTATGACTTCAGTCTGATGCTCCTTGCCTGAAGCATTGAGACTGTGCCATTATGACTTCAGTCTGATGCTCCTTGCCTGAAGCATTGAGACTGTGCCATTATGACTTCAGTCTGATGCTCCTTGCCTGAAGCATTGAGACTGTCCCATTGTGACTTCAGTCTGATGCTCTTTGCCTGAAGTTTTGAGACTGTCCCATTGCGGTTTCCAAATCCTTCACCATTTTAGTCGCCCTCCTTTGGACGTGCTCCAGTTTCTCAACATCCTTTTTGAATTGGGACACCCAAACTGGACACAATATTTCAGGTGCGGCCTGACCAGAGCAGAATAGAGTGGCACTATTACTTCCCTTGATCTAGACACTATACTTCTATTGATGCAGCCTACAATCGAATTTGCCTTTTTAGCTGCTGCATTGCACTGTGGACTCATGTTCCACTTGTGGTCTACTTGGACTCCTAGATTCCTTTCACACGTACTTTCATTCATCCAGGTGACCCCCATCCTATATCTGTGCATTTCATGTTTCCACCCTAAATGCAGTATCTTACATTTCTCCATGTTGAATTTCATTTTGTTAGCTTTGACCCAGCTTTCTAGTCTATTCAGGTCATTTTGAATTTTGATCCTGTCCTCTGGGGTATTAGCTACTCCTAATAATTTGGTGTCATCTGCAAATTTGATACGTATGCTACCAATTCTGTCGTCCAAGTCATTGATAAAGATGTTGAATAACACTGGGCCCTGGAGAAAACCCCGTTGAACACCCCATTTGGTCACTTCTCTCCAGGATGAAAAGGAGTAATTGTTGAGCACCCTTTCGGTTTGGCCAGTCAACCAATTACAGATCCATGTAACAGCTTCCTTGTCTAGATTGTTTCATGTTTTTGTTTTATATACTGTTTAATTTGGTTAACTGCTATTAGTGAATTGCCCAGAGTGGCCACCAGATGGCGGTCCAGGATAGAAGTTGGTGAGAAGCCCAAGGAGGCTGCAGTGCCCTGAGTATCCACAAGAGGGCGGCACTGTATTAGGAATGTTCTTTATTGATAAAACCGAAGTGTATAGGGACTAATGTGATTTTCCCATTGGCTCCCCATTCCTGAGGGGGCGTGGCCTCCTTCCCTTTCCCTAGACCTTGCTCCGCTCCCATTGGCTGCCTATTCCCCCCCCCCCTCGGTTACCCTGAAAGCGAAAAGACCACTGGAAGGAAATTGGGGGGGGGGGGGGAATTGCAGCCCTGCATCATGGGAAATTTGCAACTGAGGGGTTTGCGGTGTTGCAACAGAGCAGAAGCAAAGCTGCATTCCACACCAGACCAATTCGGAGTGGAACCGGGGTGAGCTTGGAAGCGGTTTCTGTGCATTCGCTTGTTACAGATTTCACCAAAATGAGGGGTCACTTTGGAATCACTGCGGAAGCCCCACGGAAGGAGCCCCAATAGAAAGCAATTGCGTTTGATAACACAAAACGTTGCCGCCTGAATTCGCATCGTTGGACCCGCAGTGGCTTTGGATCTGAGCTGCAAAGAGCTGCAAAACCCTCCATGTGATAAACACAGTCTTTGAGATTTCACAAGGCTCTGTGGTTTTGGGAACAAGAAGCTAATTACCATAATTGTTGATGATAATAATAATAATAATAATAATAATAAAATCCCATTCTCCCTCATAAAGGGACACAACTGGAATTACAAGTTTAAGACAATAAACTCTCTTTCCCTGGAGTTTGCACCCATTGCTCCGTCTCCCAGTCTCTTCCGCTGGGAGGAGGGAGACCATGGAATTCTGGGAAAGGCTGGCGGTTGGCTTGGAGCCTGAATAGGGTTCTAGAAGGCTGGTGGCTTTGACCGTTGGCTGCTTAGGAAGAAGAAGGGCTCCTTCTGGGTTTCCTTGGCAGGAAGGGGAAGGTGGGGGCCTCAAGATGGCAATGGGGGATCCCCAAATTTGGTTCCTCTGTGAGAAGGATGGCTGAGGGGGAAAGCCCCCATTTTGGAGCCAAGGATGGGAGTCTGGAGGGTCTTCTGTAGGGAGGCAGCCTTTGGGGGCTGGAAGGAAGGAAGCCCCCCTCCTCCTCCCCTCTTCTCCGGCTGCCAGGCCTCCTCTCCTCTCTTGGGAGTCTCTGTGGGGCCATGAGATTTTGGAGAGGGATCCAAGAGAATCAAAGGGACCAAGGAACCTCAGAATATGATTAAGACTGCAAGGTTCTTTCTGAGGAAGGAGAAGCAAACAAAGGCCTGTGACAGACTGCCAAAATAAAGCTGCTTCGGGTCTCTTTGGAAGTATGCTATTTAAATGATGCATGGGTCCTAAGAGTCCGGAGGTCGCGCCAAAGCCACACTCCATTCCTAAGCACTGGAGTGCTACTTTGGTGCGGCTTCCGGATTCTTAGGATGCATGCATCATTTAAATAGCATACCTCCAAAGAGACCCGAAGCAGCTTTATTTTGGCAGTCTGTAACAGGCCTAAGAGAGGCTGCAGCTGTTTGCTTTTGCCTGAGCCTCTGGGAAGGGCCCCTCTTCTCCTTTCTCCTTGGCTGTCTTCATGGAGGGCAGACTCCTTTTGCCCTTTGGACTCAGTTTGCAGCAATAGCAGTGAGCTGAAGAGAAGGGGAGAAATGGCAGGATGAGGAGGAAACTGTGGCCTGTGAAGAGCAGCTGAGAAGGTGGGAGGGCAGAGGATGAACCGGGGAGGGTCCCTGCCAAACTGGGAGAGTTGGAGGGTATGCAGAAGGAGTTGGGCCTGGAAATGGAGGAGGAGAAGGGGGCTTCTAAAATGACCTCCATGGATGAGGAAGCTGGGCCAAATCCATGGCATACAATGGCCCAGTGAAACGATGTCCATGTTGTAGGAGCCAGTGTGGCATAGTGGTTTGAGCATAGTGGAACTAGGACTCTGGAGATCAGGGTTTGAATCCCAGCTCACACTGTCTCAGCCTTAGGGGAAGGCAATGGGTAACATTAAATATAGACATTTAATTATTGCAATTGCTATGGTTGTTGTTATTGGGTTGTTGTTGTTATTGCTGTCCATCTATACATTATGATTTTATGTAGATTATCGGAAGAAAAAAATAGACCCATTAATATCAGTCAGACACATGAGTCCCACCCAGCCCTCCTCCTATTGACCTCTTTGGGAGTGAGGAAGGCTGGGGCCAACCCTAGGACTCCAATCATAGCCCCATTTTCTGGAAATTAAAGGGATGTACAGGCCGCCCCTTTTAGCACCAGATCAGGACCATGGCAAACATGCTGCTTTTTGCAGCTCCTTTTTGCACTATGATAAGGCTACGCTGTGGCCCTGATCTGGCCTTTCCGTGGTGCAAAAAGGAGCTCGTTTCTGCGCCGGGGAAAAAGTGCCATATCTGCCAATGGTGTGGCTTTTCCGCACTCCTTTGGCACTGTGTCATCTGGATGTAGTGCTAGAGGAAAGCCGTGCCGTCACCTGCGATGTGGTGAAGTGTGCAGGGTCACACTGGCATGTGGGAAGAATCAGGGAGTGCGCTGTGCAGACGCCATCTTCACCCTCATGCCGGCTAATGATGCTGGTCTCTACGCCTCGAAAGGCCCAGTGAATTGTCTTAGTCTTCCAGCATTGGCAAGATTCTCTCTCTGAGGGTTTGGAGGTGAGACTAATAATAGTAATAATAATAATAATAATATCATCAATAATTTATATCCTGCTTTCCAAAGGATTTATTTTGAATTTAGGGAAGATTCAGGTTTGATTTCCCTTAGCGCTGTTGAATTGTACTTTCCGTGGTCTGTGAAATGTGCATAAATGTGTGCACATAAAAACACTTTGTATTTTCTGCAGGTGTGGAAAGAACCAAGATGCTTCCAAAGGAAGGGAGAGAAGAGAAAGGACCCTCAATTCCTCCTTTGTGCAAGAAACTGGAGGAAAGAAGACCTCCGGACAGGTTAGTGTCCAGACCTCCTTTTTTGTAGTGGAGCCATTGGGAATTTGACTGACTAGGATGCAATGGGGCTGTTATTTACAATCCTCTGTCTTTCAGCAAAGGCTATTTTCTATTGCAGATTACCTTTTGAGATGTGGCAGAGTTCTTCTCAGAGGAGGAATGGCCACTCTTGAGTCCCAAGCAGAAATTTCTGTACAACGAGGTGATGATGGAAACCTATGAAAATGTGTCCTCTGTTTGTAAGGACCCATTGCCCTTCCTATAGAACGGAGGCAAGTGCTCTAGAAAGCTACATTGCATGGAACACTGGTTCCAATTTAATTATTATAGCAACATCTTGTGAAATCATGGAATTTGTAGTTTCTAGAACTGCCCACATTACACCGGTTCTTAAATCCCTCCACTGGCTGCCCATTAGTGTCTGGGCAAGATACAAGGTGTTGGTTGTAATCTTAAAGCCTTACATGGCTTGGGTCCAGACTACTTTCAGGAGAGCCTTCTTCCACACAATACTCCCTGCACTAGAAAAAGTCTCCTAAAGCCTAAGAAGACTAGATTGGCTACAGCAACCCAGAGGACCTTTTCTTCTTCCACTCCTAGGCTTTGGAATGACCTTCCGGAAGAGATCCATCACATCACCACCTTAGAAGCCTTTAAAAAGGCTGTTAAGATGGATCTCTTTCGGCAGGCCTTTCCAGATTAGGGCTTTTCACTGTCACTGACACTGTTATTGATACCGATACCCCGGCTACCTTGCAGAGATAGACATTCTCCTCTCAGCCTCTCCACCCTAATTTTAGCCCATTTTTCCTTTTGTAATCTATCTTACTTAGAGCCAATAGAGACAGGTCAAAATAAAGCTCCTTCGGGTCACTTTGGAAATATGCCATTTAAATGGTGCATGTGTCCGAAGAGGCCAGAAGCCATGCCAAAGCCATGCTGTAGTCTAAGGACTGGAGTGCAGCTTTGGTGCAGCTTCTGGCTTCTTAAGATGTATGTGTCTCTGAACAGCATACCTCCAAAGTGACACGAAGCAGCTTTATTTTGGCCTGTCTGTTCAAGACCATAATTTACTTTATAATTGGGACTGGGGTGCGGAACGCAGGGTTAGGGTTTGGCTATTATTTTAAATGTATATTTTACCCATATTGTATTTTATTACTTTTTCTTGTAACCTGCCTTGATTCTTTCAGGAAAAGGCAGGATCCAAATAATAATAATAATTATTATTATTATTATTATTATTATTATTATTATATTCAGCCAGAGTTAGAGGGCATAAGAGTGGAGTCTTCACTGTTGTATATAATGATGCAGAAATGCATCAGTCAGACTTCAAAGGAGATAGAAGGAGATGACATTGTAGATTCTTTTCTGTGTATTAAATGAACTTTGGATAGAGTAGAAGAATCTCACCTGAAAGCATCCTTCTTATTCATTCATTCCTATTGTACATTCCTTGAACTGTATGGTTGTGTTACCTATTACATTTCATCCCACCTTTCTCCCATGGATTGGACTCAAGGTGGCTTAGATTACAAAATAAAGAATGAACAAAAGTGTTGTTTAAAAAAGAACACATACTAGTAAAATAAGGATATTGCTCTTCCTTCGATTGGAAGTTCGTTCTCCAAGGTCTGCAAGGGATAATCTACAAATGTTAACTGGGAGGGAAAGAGGACATTGGAGGGCAATGGCTTGGAGTTATATCACATAGACAGTAGTGAATGGAGACTTCCGTGTTAGTGGGTTGGTGAATCTGCTCTGTCTTTCAGTCTGAGTTCTCTCTGCTGCTGACTCTATTTTGGAAATGGGCTCCAGCCCCATCGATGAAAACCTGGAGGAAATTCAATGCCCCAATAATATGGAAGTCACAGTCTGTCAAAGTTTACATGAACTGTGTGAAATGTGGTTTTCGTTTTGCTGTTGTCTGTCCTGAATTTCCCATCTCCACTAAATGACCCCAAGATCAAGCAAGAAGAGAGAAGGAGAAAACTGTGTCTCCTTCCACTTTCTCAAACCCATTTAGAAATGTATGGACCTCTTTCATGGCCATGCTTAGACACAGCTTTGCTCTTTAAAAAACACAAGGCTTGTAATCTTTCACAGAAGACATATTATTTGGGAGGCAGTTCAAGAGAAATCCTACCAGGAAGGTGCCCTCAATTTCTTTTCTAGGCATAGAGGCTGGTGGGCTTTTTCATCCACAGTTTTATGGTGGAGGTGGCCTATGACAAACGTCCTTTGAACACAGACCAATGAAGAACTGCCTTCAACTTGACCACTAGCGAACCTGTTAAAGGTTTACATGATGAAGAGAGTTCTGCCTGATATATCCTATGATGCTTCTTCTGAGTTTCACTTAATTTGCTGAGGTTAAATTGTATTTATTTGTTAAGACTGTTCTTATACTTTAAAAATATTCTTCTCCAGACAAAGGACTTGGAAAGAAGAAAAGTCCCTCCACAAAATTGTCTGGCCTTAAGATGAATGACAAAGGCATCATGCGAAATGAAGAAGAGACGGCGATCGTGAACCAGACAATTCTTTCTGACCCAGAGGAAGGGAGCCAAGTGAGTCTGGGACACTTTTATGCAATAGGTTCTTGGCCTTAGGAGAAAAGCCGCAATATGGAAAAGGGGCACCAGCTCATCTTTCTACTCTTTGTTCAAATGAACAGGTTTTCTCTGACCTACGGAGTCAAAGCAGCCCATTTGGATGTTGAATGCGGATTGGAGGATGACTCACATTTGCCGCTGGGATCTTACTGGCATGGCTACAGGAACATGGATCTCATAGAATCAGAGGACGACCAGGAGCTAACTGACAAGATACAGAAGAAGCCTATGCACTTTCCATGGTGTTTTAGAGTTGGGCAGCGTGTTCGCATCTGGCTGTCTTGAGAAGATAGTTATTCCTCCCCACTGAGAATTTATCCTTAAAGGAATGGAGGTCAGGGCAGGGGAACATCAAATCCACCCTAAACTTTTACTGAACTCTCTTCCCCCCAATAAATTCAATGCCTTGGACAGTCACAATTAAAACCAACGTTATGTCATTAGGTATATTTTCATGTTTCAAATACCATTGAAAAAATATTTTGTAGTAGTTTTCCCTTAGGGCTTGGGAAGCTATGTATTTTATCCTCCTTTTCCAAGTTAACTCCCATTCTTCCATCTCAATATTGTGTCCTGTTTTCTTGGCCATTGAACCATGTTTTCTTTAACCACTTCAGATTCCATCTCATGTTTTAACAGGATTTTATACACTCTCCCCACAAGTGAACCTTTCCAGATAGAAAGCACATTTCCTAGTATTTCTGTATGTTTTCATATCCAACAAAAATATCTCTCTTATTTGCCTGAAAATAAACCAATTGCATTGTTTACCTTCTTCTCTTATTTCTTCTAACTTTTTAATTTAATCATATTGCCTTGCTTATTTATCAAATCATTCCTGCTGCTGCTCTTTATTCCACTGTTGGCTTTTGAGGGAAGGAAAGGAATTCGCCAGGGGTTCAGCAGCCCCCCTTCCTTCCTTCCTTCCTTCCTTCCTTCCTTCCTTCCTTCTTTCTTTTGAGGAGATTTTGAAGAGGCCGCAATGGAGCCCAGGAAAGGCAGGAAAGAAAGGTTCTGCTTTGGAAATAGTCTGTAATTAAATAGTCTGGGGTCTGTAATTAAAAGGAAAAGGATTGAATCATTAATGAAAAAACAGAAAGCGGATATTTTTTTTATTCAGGAAACGCACCAAGCGAAATCAGGATTGTCGGAATTGAAGATGAACTGGGTTGCCACATATGAAAAAGCATATGGTACTTCTAAAGCAAGAGGAGTAGCAACCTTAATATCTAAGAAATGTGGGTTTGATATACTAAAAGTTAAGTCAGATGAAAAAGGAAGATTTGTATTGGTGCAAGGAACGATGGGGGGAGAAAAATACTTGTTGGTAAATGTGTATGCTCCAAATGAAAATCAAATGGCATTTTATGAAAAAGTATTTAAGGAAATGGAGGATATGCAGGGAGATTACACAATTATGGCAGGAGATTTCAATAGGGTCATGGATAAGGTTAAAGATAAATCAGACCCAACAATAAGGGACAGACTTAATAAGATTACACCTTTGAACAAAATAATGAATAGGAAAGAATTAAAAGATGTATGGAGATTGATTAAAGGAGATGAAAAGAACTATACTTACTATTCAGCGGTTCATAAAAATTATTCTAGAATAGATTTCATTTTTGTATCCAAAAATATGATGTCAAGGGTATTAAATACTGAAATAGAAGGAATAAAAGTTACAGATCATGGAATAGTAAACATGGATTTCATAATTAAAAAAGATTATAGAGAAGCAAAAAGATGGAGGTTAGACACTAGTATACTTAATAATAAAGAAATAGTGAATAAAATAGAGGAAGAATGGCAGGTTATATGGGATATTAATAACAAAGAGATTTCTCAAGCTTTATTATGGGATACTATGAAAGCAGTGGCAAGAGGGATTTGTATTAGGGAAACATGCAAGGTAAGGAGACAAAAGGAAGAGAGAAAAATCAAATTGGAAACGGAAATTGAAAAATTAAATAAGGATTATATAAAGAATAGAAGTAAAAAATATATATATAAAGCTGCAAGCGAAAAGAAAGGAATTAGAGAAGATAGAAATAGATCAGATCCAGAAAAATTTGATATATTTACGGAGGGAGTTTTTTGAATATAGTAACAAAAATTCAAAAATGTTAGCAAGATTAATACAAAAAAAGAAAGAGAAAAATCTGATAGGGGTTATAAAGGACAAAACAGGGAAAAAATGTATGCTGATGAAAGAAAAGATAAAGATATTTGAAGAATACTACAAAGATTTATATACAGCAGGGGATAGTTCAATTGACAAAATTGAGGAATATATAGAGAAAAATTGGAGAACAAAGATAGAAGAAGAGGATAAAGAAATAATGGAACAACCAGTTTCGAAAAAAGAAATTGAAGAAGTGATAGATAAATTAAAAGGAGGGAAATCACCAGGAATGGATGGATTAGGGCCAGAATATTATAAAACTTTTAAAAAGGTTTTAATACCTAAATTAGAAGTGTTATACAATAAAATTTTAAATGGAGAAAGGATCCCACCATCATGGGACCACTCAATGATAATATTGATTCCAAAACCGGATAAAGATTTGTCAGATCCAGGCTCATACAGACCTATATCCCTTATTAATCAGGATGCTAAAATATTAACAGCCATAATGGCAAAAAGAATGAATAAGTTTATATATAAATATATTCAAAATGATCAATGTGGATTTGTGCAAGGAAAACAAATGTCAAATTTAATAGGAAGAGTACTGAATAAAATAAATATAATAGAGAAAAGAAAACAGAAAGCAGGAATAATGGCATTAGATATTTATAAAGCTTTTGATTGTGTGGAATGGCCAGCATTAAAAATAACGTTAAAGAAATTAGGTATGGGAGAAAAGTTTAGAGGATTGATAGATCAGTTATATTTAAATAATACAGCAGTAGTAACAATAAATGATGGAATAACAGAACAAATTTCAATTTCTAGAGGAACAAGGCAAGGATGCCCTCTTTCCCCGGTTTTATTTGCAATAATTATTGAAATATTAGCAAATATTATTAGGGAGGATAAAAATCTGGAAGGAATTGGGATGAGAAAATTGAATAAGATAAGTTTATTTGCAGATGATACTCTGTTAACAATTAGAGACCCCTTGGAAAAAATGAATAATGTGAAAAACCATTTAAAGGAGTTTGGACAAATGACAGGACTAAGAGTCAATTGGAATAAATCAGAGCTAATGTTGTTCAATTATCCAAAAACGGAAGAACAGGAATTTGTAAAGGATGGAAAGATAGATATAAAGGTAAAAGATACAATTAAATATCTAGGAATAAAAATTACAAAAAATCTACACAAATTAGAGGATCAGAACTATAAAAAAATTAAGAATAGAAATTAAAAGGAAATTAGAAGAATATAAAAATATAAAATTATCATGGTTCGGTAGAATCGCATTAATAAAAATGAAAATTCTGCCTAAGATTAATTTCTTGTTTAGGATGTTGCCAATACAAATATCAGAGGTTGAAATTAAAAATTGGCAAGTATTAGTGAATAACTATTGTAATGGGAATAAAAAAGCAAGGATTAATAAAAGATATTGGTATAAACCCCAAAAAGAAGGAGGTTTGGGTCTCCCAAATTTAAAATTGTACTATAATGCAAACCAAATAAGATATATTATAGATGGAATCATAGAGAAAGGGGAATTAGATTGGTTAGAGATGGAAACAACAGGAATAGAGGAAAAATTGGAAAATATATTTTTTAAAGAATTTACTATGAAAGAAATGAAGGAAATAGAAAACCCCTTTTTAAAGAATATATTAGAAATTTGGAAAAAAAATAAAGAAAAACTAATGCCAGCTATTTCACCTTTAACACCAGTTATAATGCTAAAAAATTTTCCAGTAAATTTAAAGGAAGAAGTAGGGAAATTAGTAAAAGGTCAAGAAATATATAGGATAAAAGAATGGATGAAGACTATGAGGGAGAAAGGGAAAATAAAGGAGAAATTGCACGGATCAAAATTAACTTGGTATAATTGTATTCAGTTGGAACAATGGACAAAGAAGTATGAGAAAAATATAGGAGAGATTAGAGAATACACAAAATTTGAACAGTTGATTAGGCAAAGAGAAAGTATAGAGGCAAATGAAACTTTGAAAGGGGTCACAAGTGAAATATATAAATTATCATTAAAATATAATGAGAAAGAAGATTATTTAAAGACAACATGGGAGGATGATTTAGTACAAAAAATAAATGACCACGAATGGGGGAAAATTTGGAATCAACGCCATTTAAAATTTTATTCTATACGAATAAAAGAGAACTACTACAAAATAATTTGGAAATGGTATTTAACGCCTGTAAGGTTAAGTCATATAAATAAGAATTATTCAAGGTTATGTTGGAGAGGGAGTCAAGAGATAGGCACTTATATGCATATGTGGTGGGGTTGCAGAACCGTAAGGAAATGTTGGCAAATGGTATTTGAGGAGATAAAAGAAATAACAAAAATTGATTTAGAATTTAGTCCAAAGATAGCGTTATTATCTTTATATGATAAAATTAACTGCACCCAAGTTATAAAGGATCTAATTACAAATTTATTAACAGCGGCGAGATTAATGATAGCAAAAAAGTGGAAAGACCAGGGAGATTTACAAATGCAAGATTGGTATAGAGAGATTTGGCAAATAGCAATTAATGATAAGTTAACTAGTGAAATTAAGTTTAGAAGAATAATCAAGAGAAAGGATTTCGAAGCAATATGGGAAACATTTGTACAAAAAGTTTTAGGAAAAGAAGGAGGTGTTTTACCACCAGAGGAAGAGTTACAATTCTGGAGATAGAGTAATAAGAAGATATTAGGCTCAGGGGATGGGGAGCACTTGGGGGAAGGGGGGAATTATGAAACATATATGATGAAAGGAAATATGAATTAAAGTTAGATAAAGTAGTAAAGAATGGAATATAAAGGGATATATTATATGTATGGGGAATATAAGGTAAAAGTCTTTTTTATATATTATTGTAAGGTGAATTTAATCAATATTTTATCAATTTATTATAATAACATGTATTAATTTCATTCTACCAATAAAATAATTAAAAAAAAAACAAATATAATGTTAGTTCAATTCTGGGATTTGTGTGGCTTCTCTCCTGTGTGGACTCTCTGATGTTTCACTAGGTTTGACGTTGAAGAAAAATATTTCCCACAACGCTGGCATTTGTATGGCTTCTCTCCTGTGTGGACTCTCTGATGTCTCACTAGGTCTGACTTCTGAAAGAAACATTTCTCACAATGCTGGCATTTGTATGGCTTCTCTCCTGTGTGGACTCTCTGATGTTTCACTAGGTCTGACATTGAAGAAAAACATTTCCCACAATGCTGACATTTGTATGGCTTCTCTCCTGTGTGGACTCTTTTATGTATCACTAGGTCTGACTTCCAAGAAAAATCTTTCCCACAATGCTGGCATTTGTATGGCTTCTCTCCTGTGTGGATTCTCTGATGTCTCACTAGGTGTGACCTCCGAGGAAAACATTTCCCACAACGCTGGCATTTGTATGGCTTCTCTCCGGTGTGGACTCTCTGATGTGTCACTAGGTGTGACTTCAAAGAAAAACATTTCCCACAACGCTGGCATTTGTATGGCTTCTCTCCTGTGTGGAATCTTTGATGCTTTACAAGGACTGACTTGTAAGCAAAATATTTCCCACAATGCTGGCATTTATGTGACTTCTTTCTTGTGTGGATTCTCTCGTGACTGACAAATTCTTCTGTAAAGGAGGACAATGACAGACAAGACTGAATCTCAGTGTTAAGAGAGGAAAGTCTTGTCCCAAGATTTAGCCCCACGTTCACCCCTCCCTATTTGAGATTAACTTAATAAAGTTGGTGAGAGTGACCTGAGCATGACGCTGTTGTGGATGCGCCAAATCCATATAATGATTGTATCCTTACACATAGGAACTACCAAAGAAGAGATTGAAGGGGAACTGCCATGAGGAAATCAGTAGAAGCAGATAGTCAGGCAGTTGAAATATATACCATTAAATATATGTAAAACTATTTAATTGAAAAGTGGCATCATTTCCTGTGAGACTGCCATAGAGTGTTGAGTCAGAGCACATGGCATGATGCAAGCTAACTGCAGAGGATGCTTCATGCTGTGTGGCACCAGGAGATGACTCACAACCAATACAAGATACAGCTCACATGCGGATTGATGTGGGTTGGAGTTGTGTGCACAAGAGATTGTGAAGTTGATGGAAGTCAGAGAGGAAAACTGGTAAATATTTGTTTTCTATTGCAACTCAAGATAAAGAACCTCCAAGGACTTGGAGGAAATCAACTGTGTCTCTGAGTAATTTTTAAGTGTGGAAAGTGGTTAGTGCATTGCCAATACCTATATCTGGAGATTTGCTTCTGTACTCTGTTATTGTTGAGCTCTGGGAGTGTTGCCTTCAGACTGTGCTATACATTGGCTTGTGAATGGGACCAGAATTCAGAGCCATGAAGGACCTAAGAGCGGGTGTGACAATCTTTTTTGGTTGAAGTATTTCTACCAAGCACCCATTACATTCATTTCAGTTTCAGACAGTACTTTCCCTACCCAGGAATCATTCTAAAACATTTTAAACCTCTTCAAATGCTCTGTTTCTGCCCCCAAGCAACAATTTCAGTATAAATATCAGCCCTAACTGGCTGTTCTTCAGCGTAAGTCCAGTTGCAGACAGACAGTCCATTGGTGTACATTGCTAAACACCTCACTACACTCGCCAGCCCCAGTTGCCATTGGAGTTACTGACTTCTCTCCCCTTCCTGGACCCTCAGCAATTGGGATCAAAATCCATCTAGGTAATGTATTACCATTAGCAAAGCTTTACACTATTTACCACTCCCACCTTTGTTACCCAGTTCTTATGTGTGTGCGTGAACACTTATATGTGTATATGTGTGTGTATGCATATATTTTGCTTTTCCCGTAAATAAAACACAAAAACCTATTTGAAATGCCTCTGGACTTCTGTGTTCTTTCAGGCCTGGTATAGTTGGGATGAATCCTGAGGTCACTGTTGCCTCAATCTCTCCTTTGAGCTAAGTATGAAATTCCCCTAAAAGCATAACATTTGGGTTTGTCCTCCCCAGACTCCAGCATTTCGAGTGACAAAGGGCCTCTGGAATCAACCATGGAGCTAAGCAAATTCAGGTTGGAAAAGAGACATTAGAGAAAAAGGAACTTTTGTGTCACCCTTTCCTCTCTTCATAGACATTGCTCATAATTGCTAAATGGAACCCTTAACATGTATGAAAACAAGGGCCTGATTTCGAGTTCAGTTCTTAGGTTCAGTGCTCTACATGGGGCTACCTTTGTTCCAAGTTCGGAAGCTTCAGTTAGTTCAAAACGCGGCAGCCAGATTGGTCACCGGAACATCTAGGTCAGACCATATAACACCAGTATCCCTACACTGGCTGCCAATTAGCTTCCGGGCACAATACTAAGTTTTGGTTATTACCTTTAACAACTTCTCACAGAGCGTACACAGCCATGGCCCCCAAGTTATGGAACCACTTGCCGGAGGAGATCCGTCTTATCACCACCTTGGATGCTTTCAAGAAAGCACTTAAGACGGATCTCTTCTGGCAGGCTTACCCACTTGTAAAGAACTTAAGGAAAACCAGTCAGTTAAGAGCCTCCACAACTGCTTCCTTTCCCCAAGCCGTTCTAGGCCCCATTATACTTACCAACTACTTAAAACTACTAGCATTTAAACTACTAACAATCCCCCCTAAACACCAATACCATTCTGGATGAACCACAGAAGTTGGTTCTGACAATTGGCAGTTTACAATGCGGTATTAAGAATCCTTATAAAGTGGAGAGCAATAGTGCCTCACTGACCTACAACTTAAAATATTCTACAGGATGTTTCTATCACAATTAAACTACGCTTGAAAGGGATCTAGGACTCCTAGTAGACCACCAGTTGAACATGGACCAACAATGTGATGTGGCGGCTAAAAAGGCCAATGTGATTCTAGGCTACATCAATATGAGTATAGTTTCTAGATCAAGGGAAGTAATAGTGCCACTCTATTCAGCTTTGGTCAGGCCTCACTTGGAATAATCCTGTGTCCAGTTCTGGCCTCCACAATTCAAAAAGGATGTTGACAAGTTGGAACATGCCCAGAGGAGGGCAAGGAAAATGGTGAATCTGGAAACCATCAAGCCCTATGAGGAGCGGCTTAGAGAGCTGGGTATGTTTACCATGGAGAAAAGAAAGTTAAGAGTGGATATGATATCCATGTTTAAATACTGGAAAGGGTCGTATTGAGGATGGAGCAAGCTTGCTTTCTGCTGCTACAGAGAAAAAGAGACACCATAATGGATGCAAGTCACAGAAAAAGAGATTTCACCTAAACATTAGGAGGAACTTTGGGACAGTAAGAGCTCTTTGACAGTGGAATTGGAACGTGGGTTCTTACCTGATTACGTCCCTTTCCAGCAGAGAAGGTCCGAGCATCCTTGATATTGGGGTAACTCCACCTCTATGGCACCTGGTAGGCAGGGAGATAAAAAACAAAGGCCAGGGGCCGCCCCCCGCCTCTATGGGTGGAGTGACCCCTTGCATCCCCAGTCAATGACCAGCATGGTAGAGAAGAACAGTCAATAGGGACCTCATAACTTAACATGAGCCCAACTTGAACCTCTAAACAGAGACAAATATGAAGGCCCGATGATATTGTCCGCGAACATCAGCAGAGCAAGGGTGGGGAAGGATGCTCGGACCTTCTCTGCTGGAAAGGGACGTAATCAGGTAAGAACCCACGTTCCATTTCCCAGCAGAGAAGGAGCCGAGCCTCCTTGATATTGGGATTTACAAAAGCCAACTCCAATCAGGGAGGGCCTGCTGATCCCGCGGACAAATCAGGGACGATCTGTTGGAGCACCCTGCGGCCAAAGGCTGCTTCGGCTGACTGGAAACGGTCAAGCTTGTAGTGTCTTATGAATGAGGAAGGGGTCTTCCACGTGGCCGCTCTGCAGATCTCGGCCAGGGGGGCATTTGTAGTTAAGGCAGCTGATGTGGCCGCGCTTCTAGTGGAGTGGGCGGTGATGCCCTGTGGCGGCACCAGATCAAGGGCTTTGTAGCAGGCACTGATGCATTTCCTGATCCACCTTGACAGAGTCGATAGCGACACCTTTTTACCCTGGGACCTTGGATGGAAAGAGACGAACAGTGTTTCCGACTTTCTAAAACTCGCAGTCCTTTTTAGGTAGATTCTGATTGCCCTACGCACATCCAGGGTGTGCCAAATCTTTTCTAATTCCTCGGACGGTCGAGGGCAGAAGGAGGGAAGAATGATGTCTTGTGATGAGTGGAAGACCGAATTAACCTTGGGAATGAAAGTCGATCGATTTCTTCCAGTAGGAGGCGATGTCTTGAGGGGTCGTTTGATCTTGGCGACGGAACGAACCTGTCGTGAGGTCTTGTGTAGAATTCTAGTTTGTAGCCGTGGCGCACCGTGTCGAGGACCCACTTGTCTGACGTGGATGTCTCCCAAATGTGTGCGAACCCCTGTAGTCTGCCCCCTACTGGAGGGACCCCGTCATTGTTGTTGGTTTTTTTGAGCAGACTTTGAACCTCCTCCCTCCTTGGTGGGGAAGGAGGGTTTGTTGTGTTTGGGGAACTTGGAGTCTCCCCACCGTGGCTTGGAAGACCTGGGCTCCCTGGCTCGAAAGGAGTTAGAGTTGGAGCTAGCAGGAAAAAAGGGCCAAGAGAAATGATAGGCAGAGCGATTCCTAAACTGTCTCCTATCTTCTTTTTTCTTGGCTGAAGGCAATGCCTTTTTCTTGTCCTTTCCCTCGATCAACACAGGGTCTAGAGATTCCCCAAAAAGCTTAGAGCCCAGGAAGGGAGTAAAGGCTAGGTTTTGTTTGGACTTAGTGTCCACGTTCCAATTTTTTAGCCAGAGTTGGCGTCTGACCGCCACGGTCGCCGCCTGAGCTCTAGCGGTCTGCTGTATGGCATCGAGTGTGCCATCTGCTGCAAAGGCTGATGCCTTAATGATCTTATTGATTGTCTGCCTAACCCTGGTATCTGCATTGGGGAGAAGATCAAGTAGGTCCCGTGACCACTGGAGATTGGCACGCATGACCATGGAGACGGTGGTATCGGCCCTAATGGCTATAGACATGGCCTCATGGGCGCTTTTGAGGGCACCCTCAGCCCTTCTATCTTCCTGGTTTCTGAGGGTATCTTCGCCATCTCTGCTGAAGACAGCCGAAGAGACAAGGGCGGACACCGGGGCATCAACTACGGGGATCCTGAGCCTGTCCATGACAGAAGGCTGAAGGATATAGTGTTTTCTGGTAACGCTGTGAGAGGGTCTGCTAGCTGCGGGGCTATTCCATTCGTCCTTAATAATTTGCATGATATTAGAGGAACATGGGATCTCTTGGACCGAGGGCGCTGTGACTGGGAAAAGGTCCTCACTGACCCTGGGCAGATCTGACTCGAGGGGGGTTGGCTGACTAGAAGGCAGGCTGATGCCCAGCGTTTTAGTGGTCTTTTTGATGAGTGGGGCATAATCCTCTGGCCTCAACAACCGCGAGGACATGGTAGTGGACTTGGCGCTGTCGCCCTCGTCAAGGGACAGCTCACCCTCTTCAGGCTCAGAGTTTGATGAATCAAGAGGAATCCTCGAGGACTCCTCCTCGGAGGAATGGGTGGAGCGGGGGTGTAAGGGTTTAGAGGTGGCTCTAGCATGTCTGGCCCTCTTGGCAGGGGGGCGATAGGACTGCTCTGACTCAGAACCCGAGCAGGAGTCGCTGCCTTCATCTGGTCTGGATCCAGACGAGGCCGGATCCCAACGACCCCCGGAACCCTCACTGGAAGTCCTGGCCCTCCTATCAGGGACAATGGAGGCAGCCCCCCTTTTTCCCCCCCGTGGGGCCTTTTGGGAAGGCTCGCTGGCGGAATGGGAGGGGCTTTGGTGGGCGGAGGGCCTGTCGCCCCCTTCTTGGAGGGGCTGGGAGCCGACTGAGTCTGGTTGGCCAAGATGGCGGGCTTCCGGGTCCGCCCCAACATGGCGGCCCCCATGGCGCATCACGCGGTTGGACTGGCGGACTTCCGGGCCGTCTCCAATGTGGTGACCCCCAAGGCGGGCCGCGTGGCCGTCTCGGCGGACTTCCGGGTCTGCCCCAAGATGGCGGCCCCCAGGGTGGGCCACGCGGCTGTCCTGGTGGACTTCCGGGTCCGCCCCAAGATGGCGGCCCCCCATGGGATAGCCCGCGGTCGTCCTGGCGGACTTCTGGGTCCGCCCCAAGATGGCAGCCCCCATGCTGGGCCATGCGCCCTGCAGGTGGACGTCACCAAGATGGCGGCCCCCAGGAGACGGCTCAGCGGAGCGGAGGTCGCCGGGGAGGAAGGGGAAAACGCTGCCCGACGGGGGGCCAAATGGGGGAAGGGGGCCCGGCCACATCCAGAGGGGCCCTCCCCCTGGGAAAATTCCCCCACCCCAGCCTGGTGTGCCGGGTCCGAAGGGGCGCAACCCTGTGGGGTCGGTCTCCGTCCGGTGGGCCCTGGCTAAGGATGGGGCCTCCCGGCGGATGAATGACCTGAGCCACCGCACCGTCCCAGGGGAAGGGGGGTTACTCACGTTGTCCTTTGGGTCCTCAGAGTCGATGGGAATGGGCTCTCCCTGCACGGACCCTAGCCGGGTCATTTGGGAGGCCGCGGCCTCTGCAGCCGAAGGGAGGGGAGTCCCCTCTGTCGGCTGCTGCCGCGCTTCCACCGGTCCATCCGAGGATGAAGACCCAGGGCCCGCAGCCGGCAGAGCCGGGGCTGGCCCGGGTAGGGTGGAAACCGGCTCTCCCTGAGGGCTGTCCTCCCTGACTAGATCCATCTTCGAAGAAGGGTTGGGAAAAAAGGAAGGGAAGGAAATCTTTTTTTTTTTTTTTTAAGGTAGGAAAAAGGTAGGGAAGAAGAGTCAGATGAGCCAGGAGAGCCAAGGAGCAACAATCCAAAAGTAGAAGCTTAGAGCTGTAGAAGATGCGTCCTAGCAGGAGCGAGGCAGGAAGAAGACTGGGGATGCAAGGGGTAACTCCGCCCATAGAGGCGGGGGTGGCGGCCCCTGGCCTTTGTTTTTTATCTCCCTGCCTACCAGGTGCCATAGAGGCGGAGTTACCCCAATATCAAGGAGGCTCGGCTCCTTCTCTGCTGGGAAAATACTCCCTTACAGTTTGGTGGAGTCCTCTTCTTTGGAGGTCTTTAAACAGAGGCTGGATGGTGCTTGGAATGTGTATTCCTGCATGGCAGAAGGGGGTTGAACTGGATGGCCCTTGTGGTCTATTCCAACTCTATGATTCTATAATGCTAGTGGATTCCGGTTCCTTACCCACAGAGGCCACGTTCTCATAATTCTCCATCATTACATGATTGTACTTAAGTCTCTGTTTCTTTGACAACAGTTTCCATTCGTCCTCAGTGAAATATACTGCCACATCCACAAAGGTCACCTGCAACAGAAAATAGCCCTCATCCACAGAGTGACTAAGCAAAAGGGGAGGAAAGCACATGGTTCATCCCAAATATTATTTGATCACTTTAGAATTCTGTCCAGGAAATAAACTTTAAATTCTGCCAGCAAGAAAAAAGTTACTGCCTTTGAAATCCAGTTTGTCTTGAAGCTTTTCAATATAATATATAATATACACTATAATACACAATATAATTGAGAACATGTTTGGGATATTAATGATGGATTAGGATACTGACTATCCCAACACATACAGTATATTTAGCCACCAAAGAATTATGGTGCATTTAGATATTTTTTGCCACATTTGAGAGGCAAACATCATTTTTAATAACTGTTCTGGGGAGCACTGTGAGCTTGAGGGCCAATGGGCCCACCCCATATTTAGATCCAGAGATGTTCTCCCATAGCCCCCAACGTTTCACAGATTGCAAAAGCAAGACAAATGTGGACAAGCAACCCAGAAGGCAGCAAAGATGGCCAAAGTTGTTTATGAGGAAGATCACACAAGCTAGGAAGTGCACAGCAGTTTGCTTTTGCTTCAGCCTCCTGGGAAGGGCCATACCCTCCTTCTTTCCTCTTCTCTCCCCACTTTTGAGTTGATGTGGTGCAAACTCCTTTGCACTCCTTATGCAGAAATTGAAGTGAGCTGAAGAAGGCAGAAAGTGGGAGGAGGAAAAAGAACCCAGGACATTCTAAAAGCCCCCAAAATAATGGGGTGACAGAGGATTAACCAGGACTGTCTCTGCCAAACTCGGGCAGTATTTTATTTGCTTCCTTTCATAAACTGGGACAGTAGAGACACAGATGAAACTATTAGGCTAGTGACTCACCAAAGAGCTGTTGTACCTCGGCAGCCTCTTTCTCTTGGAGCCCAACTCCCTCCACTTGGCCTCTGTGTCGGCCATCAGGTGGGCAGGGGGTCCTGGTGGCCCTGCACTTGGTCACTTCCGGCAAGAGAGGCCTCAAAGACGTGTACAAGGAGTCCGAGATGACGTTCCTGAGAAAAGGGACCAGGGTTAGGATTGGCTTGGCAAGAAACCCTGCAGCACTCAAAGACACAGAGAACAGCACCCTGCTGGTGACATACACAGGTGACATGTGCCTCCTTTGGGCCAATGCAGAGGTGGGCATCCCCTTCCTCCTTCTGCCCTAAACAAAGCCCCCTGGACCTAGCATAGATTCACTGCAGCTCCCCTTCACAACAGATACTCCATGCCTTCTTAGAGTGGGGGGGGGGGGATTAGGGGGTGGGGAATTGGAGAGGGCCCTGGTTATGTCCCCATAGCTAGATGTGAAATGAGTGCATCATAAATAAATAAATCATGTGCTGAAACCTCCAGAGTTCCTCAGCGCTTTCTCCATCATCAGCCCCTTTTCCAAGAAGGCTACATCCACACTATAAAATATGACACTTTGACACCGCTTTAACCACTCAGTGCTATGGAATCCTGGGATTTTACCTTTGGACACTTAGCTTTCTCTGCCAGAGAGCTGTCACTCCACAACAAACTTCAAATCCCAGGATTCCATAGGATGGAAACAGAAGAGTTAACTCACTTCAGAACTGGATTATTTCTGCAGTGCAGATACAGCCTGAGTTGGTTGTAAAAGGGTAGAAGCACCCAATTCTTGTTTTTACCCTCCTAATAATGGTTTTCCTTTAAAAAAAAATAAGTAATTTCTTTTAGTCGCCAAACCTTATTTTTGTTGTTCTTGTTTGTTTGTATGATTGTATACATCATTCTTGGTAATATGAGTTATTCTGGTATGTCAGCTTCCTTCTTGCCTGAAAATCTATTATTAAGGAAACTGGGGAGACTTTTAAAACCTCCCAAAGGAGCCACTTTTGGCCTTTTTTGGGGGACTAGCCTCCTCTTAGGAGCCAAAGCCCAATGTTTGTGAATAATAATAATAAGGCTTGTATTAAAACTCTCCTCCCCATTTCTGATCCCTTTTAAAACCCATGTTCCCCAGAAGGAGCAGAGCTGTGTAATAAGAAAACCCTCTCAGAAAATACACACAAAGAGACACACTTCCTTCCTTTTGGCCCAAGGAGCCTGGCCTCCTTCTGACTCTGGAGCCTCAGGAGAGAAAGAGAAGCCTCTGTTCAACTGAGGCCTCAGAGAAGGTTCCGGAACATTATTCCCCACAGTCACAAGCAAAACAAAATGGCCACCAGAACACAAAATGGCCTCCAGAACACAAAATGGCCCCCAGGACAAAAAATGGCCCCCAGGACACAAAATGGCCACCTCTGCCTGATCACTTGGCAGTTTGAGGCCTTCAGGGAACCGAAAATGGAGGCTGAAAGGGCTGGAAAGTTGGAAGGGACCCCAAACAGCATTTCCAGGCCTTAACAACATCTAAATGTTTTCCTAATGTGATGCTATAGAAACTCCCTGATTATCCTTATAAATAAGTCTTTATAAACAAATAAATTAAATTTAATAATAATAATAAGCAACAACCTAAAAGTACTCTGCCCAGGAGTTGTTTCTTCTCCTTATTCCTTTCAACCTTCCTCCTCCTCCTTCTCTTCCTGAGGCCCTTCCTCTAAGACTTCTTCCTCCTCCTCCTCCTCAGGCCCTTCCTCTAAGACTTCCTCCTCCTCCTCCTCCTCTTCCTCAGGCCCTTCCTCTAAGACTTCCTCCTCCTCCTCCTCCTCCTCAGGCCCTTCCTCTAAGCCTTCTTCCTCCTCCTCCTCTTCCTGCTCAGGCCCTTCCTCTAAGACTTCCTCCTCCTCCTCCTCCTCCTCCTTAGGCCCTTCCTCTAAGACTTCTTCCTCCTCCTCCTCTTCCTCCCCAGGCCCTTCCTCTAAGACTTCCTCCTCCTCCTCCTCCTCCTCCTCCTCCTCCTTAGGCCCTTCCTCTAAGACTTCTTCCTCCTCCTCCTCTTCAAGCCCTTCCTCCAAGACTTCTTCTTCCTCCTCCTCCTCCTCCTCCTCCTCCTCCTCTCCCTCAGGCCCTTCCTCTAAGACTTCCTCCTCCTCCTCCTCCTCAGGCCCTTCCTCTAAGACTTCTTCCTCTTCCTCCTCCTCCTCAGGCCCTTCCTCTAAGCCTTCTTCCTCCTCCTCCTCTTCCTGCTCAGGCCCTTCCTCTAAGACTTCCTCCTCCTCCTCCTCCTCCTTAGGCCCTTCCTCTAAGACTTCTTCCTCCTCCTCCTCAGGCCCTTCCTCTAAGACTTCCTCCTCCTCCTCCTCCTCCTCCTTAGGCCCTGCCTCTAAGACTTCTTCCTCCTCCTCCTCCTCTTCAAGCCCTTCCTCCAAGACTTCTTCCTCCTCCTCCTCCTCCTCCTCCTCCTCCTCCTCTCCCTCAGGCCCTTCCTCTAAGACTTCCTCCTCCTCCTCCTCCTCAGGCCCTTCCTCTAAGACTTCTTCCTCTTCCTCCTCTTCCTCGGGCCCTTCCTCTAAGCCTTCTTCCTCCTCCTCATCTTCCTCCTCAGGCCCTTCCTCTAAGACTTCCTCCTCCTCCTCCTCCTCCTCCTTAGGCCCTTCCTCTAAGACTTCTTCCTCCTCCTCCTCTTCAAGCCCTTCCTCTAAGACTTCTTCCTCCTCCTCCTCCTCAGGCCCTTCTTCTAAGACTTCCTCCTCCTCCTCCTCCTCAGGCCCTTCCTCTAAGACTTCTTCCTCTTCCTCCTCCTCCTCCTCAGGCCCTTCCTCTAAGCCTTCTTCCTCCTCCTCCTCCTTAGGCCCTTCCTCTAAGACTTCTTCCTCCTCCTCCTCTTCAAGCCCTTCCTCTAACACTTCTTCTTCCTCCTCCTCCTCCTCCTCCTCTCCCTCAGGCCCTTCCTCTAAGCCTTCCTCCTCCTCCTCCTCCTCAGGCCCTTCCTCTAAGACTTCTTCCTCTTCCTCCTCCTCCTCAGGCCCTTCCTCTAAGCCTTCTTCCTCCTCCTCCTCCTCTTCCTCCTCAGGCCCTTCCTCTAAGACTTCCTCCTCCTCCTCCTCCTCCTCCTCCTCCTCCTTAGGCCCTTCCTCTAAGACTTCTTCCTCCTCCTCCTCTTCAAGCCCTTCCTCTAACACTTCTTCTTCCTCCTCCTCCTCCTCCTCAGGCCCTTCCTCTAAGCCTTCCTCCTCCTCCTCCTCCTCAGGCCCTTCCTCTAAGACTTCTTCCTCTTCCTCCTCCTCCTCAGGCCCTTCCTCTAAGCCTTCTTCCTCCTCCTCCTCCTCTTCCTCCTCAGGCCCTTCCTCTAAGACTTCCTCCTCCTCCTCCTCCTCCTCCTCCTCCTCCTTAGGCCCTTCCTCTAAGACTTCTTCCTCCTCCTCCTCTTCAAGCCCTTCCTCTAAGCCTTCTTCCTCCTCCTCCTCTTCCTCCTCAGGCCCTTCCTCTAAGACTTCCTCCTCCTCCTCCTCCTTAGGCCCTTCCTCTAAGACTTCTTCCTCTTCCTCCTCTTCAAGCCCTTCCTCTAAGACTTCTTCTTCTTCCTCCCCCTCCTCCTCCTCAAGCCCTTCCTCTAAGACTTCTTCCTCCTCCTCCTCCTCCTCCTCAGGCCCTTCCTCTAAGCCTTCTTCTCCTCCCTCCTCTTCCTCAGGCCCTACCTTGCCCTCTTTCTTGTCGGACTTTCTTGGCTATTCTTCAGACTTCAAGGTATATCTATATCTATATCTATATCTATATATATATCTATATCTCTATATATGCGCACACACATATACACACACATAATATATACATATATTACACACACACACACACACATATATATATATACAGTCAAACACACACACACACACACATATATATATATATATACATACATGTCACAACAAACTACAATTCCCAGGATTCCCTGGTTTGAGGTTCCAGATCACAGCCCCAGAGAAAGAGTCTACAGTATATCAGTGTTGCCAATTTAAATCCACTTCTTCAGCTGCATTTGGATTTAATAATGATAATAATAATGATTGTGATGATAATAGAGAGATAGATCTTGTAGCACCTTTGAGACTCACTGAAAGAAAAGTTGGCAGTGTGAGCTTTCCTAGACTTAAGCATACTTCCTCAGATGCATGGGAATTGTAGTTTATTGTGGCTCCAGAGCTCTTTCTCACAAAACAACATTTCCCAGAATGCCCTAGAACTGAGCCAGGGCAGCTAAAGTGGTCTCAAAGCCTTGTGGAAGCTCAAAGACTAACAGAGGTCCCAGTCACACGGCGGAAATAACCCACTTTGAGATTGCTTTAACTGCCTTTGTTCAATGCTAGAGAATCCTGGGAATTGTTGTTTATTGTGGCCCCAGAGCTCTTTGACAGAGAAGGCTAAATGTCTCACAAAACTACAGATCCCAGAACTCCCTAGCATTGAGCCAGAGGAGTTAAACAGTCCCAAACTGGATAGTGTGTTTTGGATCTCTGTTAGTCTTTCAGTTTTCACAAGGCTCTGTGGTTTTGTGGACAAGAGACATTATTATTATTGTCATGCCTCCAGAGCATCTTTGATGCTCTTGAGACATATATTTAGTTGAGATTATATTAGGCTTTCTATGTATCAGTTTAGGAGGGGAAATAGAAATCTACAGCTTTAAGAATGACAAGGATTTTGGGAAATCCCAGGGTCTTATGCTGTCTAGTTAGTTTCAGTGTGTAGTAAGATTTCAGCCAAGTCATACCTGGAGAGAGTATTTTCCTTTGACAAAAAGATAAGTCCACAAAAGAAGAAAGATAGTCCTCAGAAGAAGAAAGATAAGAGTCCACCAAGAAGAGGGCAAGGTATTAAGGAAGGACTATTGAGAAAAAAGAGATCAGTTTCATGTTTTTGTGTTATAACCAGTAAAGCCTTTGAAAACTTAAGAAATTTGTGGACAAGTCTTTTGTTCTGGTTGTGTTTCTGAGAGCCAGAGGCCTTACTACACCCAAAGTACATAGCATTGCTCTTGGGACAAAACACTGCCCCCTCCTTATGGGATTCCTTGGGGCCCAGGTACTTGGGGGGGTTATTATGAGAAAAGAGGGCAGGGGATCTTTGGAGAAAGGCATGGCCTTGGGACCCAGGTACTTCAATAGCATTGGAAACAACATTATTTGGGGGTGGGGGCGGGGGGTGGAGTTGTCTCTGGGGGGATGGGGCTCTGTCTGGGGGGAGAGAAGACCCAAATCTAGGCCAAAGCCAAGAGAAGGGAGATGGAGGGACCCCAAAGCCCCTTCTGGGGACACTGACACCCCCCGGCAACCTGGGAACTAGGCTTAAAGGCCCACAGGATCCAGATTAGGCACTCCCCAACATACATACCTTTCCCTTCAAAACAAGTCTGTGGAGGAGGATCAGAGGAGAGACCCTCAGCCCCAGAAAGTATGCCCCCCCCCCCGGTTCTGGAAACATGCTGAAAGGGCCTTGGACTCCCTTGAAGGGATGTATGTTAAAGGAGAAGAAGGAAGGAATGGAGTGAAAGTGCCAATGAAAGAAAAGCATAAAGGGAGTGCTGAAGTTGGGGGGGGGGGGCATCTGGGACCTGACTCAGGCACCTTCCCCCGAGAACTCATTATTAGAGCCTTCCACAGCTCACTTTGACCATTTAAATTACTATCTCACAGAGAACATAGATAAGAGCAGAATTGGACACTGGCATTATTGCAGAGGCTATAGGTGAGGTGTCCAGTGACTCTGTGAATAAGATCATACTGGGTCTGTTTGAATCTGTAAGTACCAAAGACATGGACAAGCTCCTTGGAAGTGTGAAGAAGACAACTTGCCCTCTGGACCCTTGCCCTTCATGGCTGGTCATCCAAGGAGGAGATGCACTTAGGACTCACCTGAGATATGCTTCTCTTAGGGAGGGCTATTTTGCATCTTGCTTAAAAGAAGCGGTGTTATGGCTGTTTATGGAAAAGCCCTCCCTAGATCCCTTGGACATGAACAATTACAGACCAGTCTCCCATCTTCCATTTCTAAACAAGGTGCTTGAGAGGGCAGTTGCTCTTCAAGTCCAAGTGGTCTTGGATGAAGCAGAGTATCTAGACCATTTCAAATTGGCTTCAGGATGGGATACAGAGTCGAAACTGTTATGGTCGCCTTAGTAGATGATCTCCACTTGAATATCAACAGGGAAAGTGTGACCCTGCTGGTGCTTTTAGATCTCTCAGCGACTTTTGATACCGTTGACCATGGCATCCAGAATGGTTTGAGGAAATTGAGGATGGGGACAATACGTTGTGGTGGTTCTAGTCCTATCTCTCAAGCAGATTCCAGATGGAGACGCTTGGGGACAGTTGTTCCCAGGGCCGGCTCTAGGTATTTTGCCACCCTAGGCGAGAAATATTTTGGCACCCGTCGCCCCTCATAATTATTTTCACTCCTTGATTTCCACTGTTTCATTTATTAAAGCTAAACATGACATAAAACTTAGGTTCCAATCTCTCATCACAATATTGAGAATTAGTCAAAAAGCCAATTAGGTTTTTACAGGTTAATTGACTGTTGTAATATTTGGAATGGCGACTAATGCACACATCTTCCTTTTGCAATCTGGAAGCATTATTCATTCTAATGATGTGGGAAAATCTGGGTCCCATCCCATGAATTTATGGGGTAGTAGTGGTCCATGTATGACCCCTAAAAACTAAAAATCTTCACCCAAGGGGCAGAAAAGGGTGTCACAAGAAAGAAAACCAGAAGGGTCACCAGGTGAGAGGACCGGGGCTGCAGTTTGACACCACTTTAGCCGCCTTTGGCTCCCATGGTGACCAGTTGTACTAACCGCAAAGGAGGACAAGGCACCGCAAAATGTAGGGCTTTCAAGTAAAATGGAGGACATGGCCAGTAAAAGCTGAAACCCCTCATATAAATATAAATTCATGCTTCTTAGTGATGCTCAAAAGGGAGGACATTTTTGGAATTCCTCTTGGACAGAAGACTGAAATGTAAGGTATACCTCAGAAAAAGAGGACATCTGGTCATCCTGCGGGTTCCATGCTATGGAGCCCTGGGATTTGTAGTTTGTTGTGGCTCCACTGCTCTCTGACTGAGAAGGCGAATTCTCCTCCAAACATTTAAATCCCAGGATTCCATAGCTTGGTGCCAGAGCAGTTAAAGTGGTGTCAAATGGCATTACTTCTGCAGTGTAGATGCAGCCTATGAAAAAAGGATGGGAATGGCTCCAGGTTGAGAAAGAAAAGACACATAGTAGGCACAGCCACCAAGAGTGGCAAGCCACACTCTCTCAGCCTCAAAGGAAGGCCATGGCAAAGCTTCTCTGAACTCATATTGCCAAGAAAACCCCATGGTAGGTTCACCTCAGGGCAGGACAGACCTCCTCCTCTTCCAGGACATGTCCTCCATTCCAATCTTCTGTCCAGGAGGTATTCTAAAGCATCCTCCATTTTGAGCATGACTAAGAAGCATACATTAACATTTCTAGGAGTGTTTGGAGCTTTTCTTGAGTCCTGTCCTCCCTTTTTCTTGAATGTCTTCCATTTTGTGGTGCCTTCCTTTGCGGTGAAGACATCTGGGAAAAAGACCAAGCTTTTAAAGTGGATTGTTGGAGGCAGTGTGGACTAGTTGTTTGAGCATTGATTGGACTATGACTCTGGGTTCAAATCCCAGCTCGGCCATGGAAATCCACTGGGTGGGGCATCACACTCTCTCAGCCTCAGAGGAAGGCCATGGTGAGCCTCCTCTGAACAAACCTTGCCAAGGAAACCCCATGAGAGGATGGCCAGGAGGCAGAAAGGACTTGAAGGCACACAACAAACAACAACAACAAACAACAACAAGTGATGGGAAGAGAGGCCAAGGTGGGTGAATAGGGAAGAATAGGGCCAAAGTCTGGGAAGGAGGAAGGAGTTTATTGGGGGGGGGGGGTGGAGAAATGAGACCATGGAAATCCAGTGGGTGACTTTGGGTGAGTCACACTCTCTCAGCCTCAGGGGAAGGCTATGGCAAGCCTTCCCTGAACAAGTCTCTCTTTGCAAGAAAGAGAGAGAGGAAGGAAGGAAGGAAGGAAGGAAGGAAGGAAGGAAGGAGGGAGGGAGGGAGGGAGGGAGGGAGGGAAGGAAGGAAGAGGAAGGGAAGGAAGGGGGAAGTTAGAAAAGAAGGAAGGAAGGAAAGAAGGAAGGGGGAGGGAGGGGGGAGGGACAGGAGGAAAGAAAGAAAGAGAGAGGGAGGGAGGGAGGAAGGAAGGAAGGAAGGAAGGAAGGAAGGAAGGAAGGAAGGAAGGGGGAGGGAGGTGCTCTGGATTCCACAACAAACTCCAGCTCCCAGAATTCCATAGCCTTGAGCCAGAAAGAGTTAAAGCAGTGCCAAACTGGGTTAATTCTCCAGTGTGGATGCAGCCCAGGAGTTGCAGAGGGCAGCAAACTTCTTCCCCCCTTTCAGCCTCAGCAAGCAGCTCTCTCTTCCTGCCACTCGGAGGCTGGCAGTGCTGCTGATTGCTCTGCTTGGCTGATTCTATGATCCTCTGGCTCCAGCCTCTCTCTCTCTCTTCCTCTCTCTCTGGCGCCCCCTAGAGGTTGGCGCCCCTAGGCAGCTGCCTAGCTCACCTATATGGACCCAGGAGCTGTGTAAGAAACCCTCTCAGAAGAGAGACACAAAGGGACACCCTTCCTTTTGGCCCAAGGAACCTGGCCTCCTTCTCTCTCTGGAGCCTCAGAGAGAAAGAGAAGCCTCTGTTCAACTGAGAATCAGAGAAGGTTCCGGAACATTATTCCCCACAGTCACACGCAGCACAAAATGGCCTCCAGAACACAAAGAGGCAGGGACTGGAATTCCAGCCAATCAGGGCCAGGGATGGTGGGAGAGACTGGAATTCCAGCCAATCAGGGCCAGGGATGGTGGGAGGGACTGAGATTCCAGCCAATCAGGGCCAGGGATGGTGGGAGGGACTGAGATTCCAGCCAATCAGGGCCAGGGATGGTGGGAGGGACTGAGATTCCAGCCAATCAGGGCCAGGGATGGTGGGAGGGACTGAGATTCCAGCCAATCAGGGCCAGGGATGGTGGGAGGGACTGAGATTCCAGCCAATCAGGGCCAGGGATGGTGGGAGGGACTGGAATTCCAGCCAATGGCAGCCCTCAGAGTGTCCTCAGGAGGACTTCTTCTGTTCTTAGAAGAGCATTGAACCCATGGCTTTGATACAGGGCTGGTCCTCCATTTTGATGCAGTGATGCTCCTGGTGAAGGCAGTTGGTTTGGAGCTATCATGAGAGAAAGCCATTCCTAATGGACTGAATAGTGGTCTTCCTATTTCTATTCCCAGGGAAGAGAAGAGGGCCCTGGAGTGTTCTCTGCCTTGGATCCAAGGAGAACTTGGCCTCCAGACAGACTAGAAATCAAACACAGACATAAATCAATGGATAATAAAGGCTGCCTTAGACTTCTGTCAGTTCAGTGAAGCAGATTGGGAAGAGCTCCAGGGAAGAGCCTTCATTGCTAAACAGAGTCTCCATCAAGGAGAAATCTAGAGGATCAGGGACCAAGATTGCAGCCTTGTCTTTCCCTCTCTCCCCATTCTTGAAAATCCAGGGAGCCAAGGAAAAGGGAAGGGAGGATATCCCAATGTATCCCACTCTGTTGATATTCTGGAGGGATCCAATCATATTGGGATGCTCTGTGTCCTTCCTCCCCTTTTGCTCAGTCAGTCTCTGGATGAGGGCTACTTTCTGTTGCAGATCTCCTTTCCAGACGTGGAAGTCTTCTCTGAGGAGGAAGGGCCTCTCTTGGGTCCGCAGCAAAAATCTTTGTAGAATGAGGTGATGATGGAAATCTATGGAAGTGTGTCCTCTCTGGGAAAGGAAACTGGACCCATTGCCCTTCTTACAGAACAGGGGGCCTTGCATGCTACATACATGGCTCTATGGTTCCACTTTAATGGTCAAAGCAACATCCTGGGAATCTTGGGATTTCTACTAACTTTACGGAGCCACTAGAGCTCTCTAGTTATGATTGTAAATGCCCTTTGCTAAACTGCAGATCTTAGGATATCCTAGGAAAGAACAATGACACTTGATATCTTTTGGCCCCAAATGCTCTTCATTACATCCCTTAGCAAGGTTTCAGGTCTTTTTTATCTATGTTTTGTTGTTTCTATGTTCTGGAGAGGCCTCCAGTATCCTCTTGGGAAGAAGGCCAAAGTCTAGCTCTGTTTGGACAGGAAAGTAACTCAGGGAAAGCCCTCAATAGAGCCAGAAGAGGTGTCCATAAAACAACTAGAAGAGTATGTCAGGCAGCCATGCATCTGAAAAACAATAACAACTAAACAAGTAAACTGGAGGTAACCAGCTCAAGTCCTTGTTTTCAGACATTTTAAGGTATTCCATGTAGCAATTATGACTAATATCTATTAAGGGAGGGAAAGGGAACACTAAAACTCCTTTATCTCTCTTCTTGCTTAGCTCCATTGTAGAATCCAGAGGCCTCTCCTCTCTTAATGCTGAGATGAGTCTTTTCTGTGTTTCTCCTTCTTTATAGAAGAACTTGCGGCTCATGAGAGAACCGACACTCGGGAGAAAGCACACAAATGCCAGCAGTGTGGAAAATGCTTTGCTCAGAAGTCACAGCTTGAAGTGCATCAGAGGGTCCACACAGGAGAAAAACCTTGGAGATGCCATCAATGCAATGGAGATGCAGATATTTTACTTCAGGTGCTGTCTTTACATACTTCAAGAGCATTCATACAAGACAGAAGCCATACAAATGCCTGAACTGCAGAAAATGTTTTTCTCAGAATTTACACCTTTAGAGAAATGGTATAAATGTCAGCCATTGAATATAGTTTTTTGGAGAGGCATATTTTATACATTTTGTCCTATTCTATTTGTAATGTTCTATTATAATCTTCATTTATGGCACATCTTCTACAAAGTTTTTGGTCTGAAAGTATCTTATCCTTATAAGAACATTGAATAAACCTTTGCATTATTTGGAGCATTCTGTATTCTTCATTGCATTTCTAGAATCTGTGAAAGACAGCATCAATTATGGAAGCATCAGTCTAAGGATTAATGAGGGGCTGCTAGAGTTCAACTGGCTTGTGACCATGAGAAAGGATGCTGAAGATGCATTTCTGACCTCTCTCTAGCCTTTCATTGACGCACACAACATTTGATGACCCCTGAATCAAACCCTTATTTTCCTCCTTTTTCCCAGGACTTAAACCTTTGCTAGAAAGTATTATATTTTTTTTTGGGGGGGGGGGAGGGTTGCTTCTTCTGTAACATGTGTTTCCCTTACTCTTTTTACATGGAGCAGGAAGGGTGCCATAAATACATCAGTCAGTGGCATTCCTGCACTGGGACTCATTGGGTGCCAGTGCGCGACTTTCAGGGGCGGGACGTCCCCCATCTGGGGGTGGGACTTCTGGGGTCAGGACTTCAATCTTCCAGGGGCATGACTTCTGGGGGTGGGCAACCCAAGGCACTCTATTGCAGGCAATAGCAACCCCCCCCCCCCCGACGAAACCTAAAAAGGCGAGTGTGATTGTAGGCTATTTTAATAGAAATATACTGTCAAGATCAGTGGTCCCAAAACTTTTTTGGGCGACTGCCCCCTTTCCTCTTGAGGAACAACCCTAGCACCCTCCATACCTATTTCATGGCATTAGGTCCACTGTTTTACTGAGGGGAGGGAGAGAAGAGAGAAAGTACTGGTATATTGAGCAAGGCAAGTGGCTGCTTTGGGTCAATTTTGGAAATGAAGGCCCCTTACAGACTGCCTAAAAGCAGCGGTCTGCCGGCGCTGCTGGTTGCTCCGTGAGGGAGCCGCAGCAGCCAAACCGTGCGGCTCCTGCATGGAGCAAAAAAGAAGCCCCAAAATGGGACTTCATCCCGCGGTGCGGTTATGGCACATAATAATGGCGGTGCCTGTGTGTATAGGGCGCTGCCATTATTACGCGCCTGTCACGTGCTAGGAGTGAGGCCGGTGTGGACCCTAGGTCCCCAGTCAATCCCTAGCACATGATGGGGGCGCCTCAAGAGCCCATCTGTAACAGGCTGAAGTCAGTGAAACACTGCTTGCCATGCAACCCCAATGGTTGACATTTGGCAAGTCCCACTCTCCCAGCTCCAGAAGAAGGCAATGGCAAACCCCTCTGATGAAAATCTTTCAAGAAAACCCTATAATAGATTCTCCTTAGGGTCACCATGAGTCCAAACAACTTCAAGGCACACAACAACAATTGCTGCTAGCGAGAAGAAAAGAGAACCTGGAATCCCATAAGTTTGTATTTGGTGTGAAGGAAGGTGAGGCTGGTGAGTGGCTTAGGAAAGTGAAAGTCAATGGAGGTCTTTAGGCAGTAAAGGAAGGTTTATGCAAATGCACAGTGACATCACTGCTACGGAAGGCTCTCTTGACCAATGAGAGAGCAAGATGAAGGTTCTTCTGGAAGCTTCCGTGAGAAGGAGATATAAGGCCTGAGAGAGCAAGAGACAGTTGGGGGAATTGTGTCGGTTGGAGATCGAGAGAGAGTTAAAGAGCGGATCTTGGAAGTTAGTCTCAGAATTGGATGCTTAGTTTTATTTAGCTTGTATGAATTGAATATTATATACTTACAAATATTGTACCTGCAAGATTCTTAATACCTTGTGTGACTTATATTTTAGTTATATTTTGTTATCTATAATACATACCTCCTTGGAGTATCTACTACTCGACCCTCCTTTTACACGTGTTTTGGATCGGTTGATGTTTGGAAGATCAGTAAAGAAGTAGAAATAAGGTTCCTTAATTGGTCCCAGTGTAGGTTAAGGGAAGCCCTTTTATAATTCACAGGATAATGGCAGCGGGATTTAAGGAAGTTAAGGGTCTTCTGGGCTAAGAGCCGTAATGTCTAAATGTCTAATTAACAATTTGTAATCCACTCTGATAGCCTTTTGGCTGAAGAGCGGGGTATAAAACTATTATTATTATTATTATTATTATTATTATTATTATTCCAGGGCCGCAGTTTGGCTGCTTGGACCACTGGAGATCATCACAGTGAGTCATTTGGAAAAGCCCATCTCACTCCAGAAAATAAAGGTACTTGAGGAGTTTGCACTCTACATCTTTCTGTAATAATAGCTACAAAACTAATAATAGCATTTGGGACATTTAGTCTTTTAAAAACAAATATGGCAGATTTAAATGCTGCTTTAAAACCTCTTTCCATCTGCCAGCTTTGCTCTGGTTTTGGGGGGAAATGAGAAAGTGTTGGGAGGAAGGGACTGCCAACAGAATTAGGAGATGCATTGCAGGCTATGGACAGTTTGCGGCCAAGTAAGGTCCAAAACACACGGCAGCAATAGTCCATTTTGAGAGCGCTTTCACTGCCCAGGCCCAGTGCTAGGGAATCCTGGGAAATGGAGTTTATTATGGCACCAGAGGTCTCTGAAAGAGAAGGCTCAATGTCTCACAGAACTACATTTCCCAGAATTCTCTAGCAGTTAAAGCAGTCTCAGATTGGATTATTGCTGCAGTTTGTTTTGGACTTAGATGACCCTTGGCAAGTCACACTCTCTCAGCCTCAGAGGATGGCAATGGCAACCCCTCTCTGAAGAAACCTGCCAAGAAAACCCCATGGTAAGGTTGCCTTAGGGTTGCCATAAGTTGTAATTGAATTGAAGACACACATGAAGAACAGATAAAAGTCTGCAATTATTTCTCAGGTTGTACATGGGAACGGGAGTAGGATTGCCATAAGTCAGGAGCTCCAAACCGGGACAAATGTAGGACAAATGTAGGGCAACAATTACAAATGTAGGACACATTTTTAAAAATGGAGGACGTGCAAAAAATTGAGGATTTTTTTAAATGTTAATATTAATGCATGTTTTTTAGGCATGATCAAAATGGAGGACATTTTGGCATTATTCCTAGACAGATGGCAGATATATATTTGCCCTCGGGTTTAACTGTACTTCTCCAAAGTGTGTACTTGGTCAAGGGACTGTGGTTTTTCTTCACTGCGCATGAGTTTGTAAAAATCACAGCAAGTTACATTGGCCGTGCCTCAGAGGCTTCGTGATATCAATATCACCATCATCATCATCATCATCATCATCATCATCATCACTATAATTGTCCAAGAAAGGCAGACTTGTTAGCATTCAAAGCGCCACAAATACACAGAAAATGCACTTGCATATATTTAATAATAAAAAATAATGGGGGAAAAATAAAAAACAAGGCAGGGGTGTATATATTTCATAATAAAAATTAATGTAATAAAATAAAACAAGCAATAATAAAATAAAATAAAACACGCAATAATAAAATTAATAAAATAAAACAGGCAAGAATAAAAATTAATGAAATAAAATAAAAACAAGCCATAATAAAATTAATGAAATAAAATAAAAACAAGCAATAATAAAAATTAATGAAATAAAATAAAACAAGCAATAATAAAAATTAATGAAATAAAATAAAACAATCAATAATAAAAATTAAAGAAATAAAAAAGCAATAATAAAAATTAATAAAATAAAATAAAATAAAATAAGTATTTTATATTTTTAAAAATAATTTAAAAACCCCAAAAAACCAAGGCAGACCTAATGGCCACTGACTCAGCTTTCCTCCTCCTCCTGCTCTTCCTCCAGCCCAATTCTGCCCTGGCCTTCAGGCACCCTTCCTCCGGCTCCTTCCTCCTCCTCCTCCTCCTCCTCCTGCTCCCCCCTCCTCCTCCATAGGCTGGCTGGCGTGCCTGCTGAGGCATGGGCGGCGCGCGGTAAGGAGCCCGTCCTCTTTGGCCAGCTGGCCAATGGCACGTGCGCGGGTGGGCAAGCCTTGATGCGGTGGCGGCGGTGGCTCTTCTGCCGCCGAGGAGGAGGAGGAAGGTGGAGCCGGAGGAGGAGGTGGGTTTGCACTGCCCAACCCACCACGAAGAGGAGGAGGAGGTGGGTTTGCGCCGCAGCCAGCTGCATTAGCGGCAACGGCTATGGTCGCAGGAGGAGCGGACCCTGAACCGTGAACAAGGCATGGGGGGCCCCAAACTGGGCCGGGACCGGGAGGGCCCCTCGAAAAGCATGATTGTCACGGGGGCCACCGGATTATGGCATCCCTAAACGGGAGGCAGTGTGGTGCATTGGTTGGAATGTTGGGCTACAACTCTGGAATCCATGGTCCAGTGCCCCAATCCTCCATGAAACCAGCTGAGTCCCTTGGACAAGAAGTCACACTCTCTCAGCCTCAGGGAAGGCAATGGCAAACCTCCTCTGAACAATTTTTGCCAAGGAAACCCCAGGAGAGGCTCCCCAGAAGTCAACAATGACTTGGAGCCACTCCACAAGAAACGACAAAGACTCAAAAAAGAGACAGTGTGGTTCAGTAGCTGGAGCATTGGACTATGACCCTGGAGCCCAGGGTTCGAATGCCCTCTTTCCCACGGAAACACACTGACTGACCTTAGGCAAGTCACACTCTCTCAGCCTCAGAGGGAGGCACTTGGAAAACCACTTCTGGACAAATCTTGCCAAGAAAAGCCTGCAAGGGCTTTCTTTAGGGTTGCCATAAGTCAGAAACAACTTGAAAGCACAAAATGACAAATGTGAAGTAACACCACTAACACAAGGCAGCTAGGGAGAAAGAAAGAAAGAGAGAAAGAAAGAAAGAAAGAAAGAAAGAAAGAAAGAAAGAAAGAAGACGTGGGAGTTGTAGTCCTTGTTTCAGAGGGACTGGAGGGGCTTTACTGCAGGGCAGGACCCCTCCTCTTTCTGGCCATGTGGATGCTGGGAGATCAAGTCCAGGAAATACACTGTAAATCCCATTGGCAAGAGAAAACACTACTACTGCCTTTCAGATCCAGTTTGCCCCAAATCCTTTATGAGGCCAGAAACTCCTTTGTTACGAAGCGAACCCCGAATATCTCAAGAAGGCTCTGTATCTCCCAAGACCCCATCCCTCCAGGGCCTCCTTCCACTCTTCCCTCAGCCTGTCTCTCTCTCCCCTGAAGGCCTCAAACTGCCAACTGCCAAGCGTTGAGGCAGAGGCAGCCATTTTGTGTTCTGGTAGGGTTGCCATATCCCGCCTGAGGGCGGGACTTTCCCGGTTTGGGGCGGGTCCGCACGGTCCCGCCCCGGTTTGCCCCCGCCCCCGGGCAGGATGTGGCAAGCTGAGGGAGACTTTCAGTCGCCGCTTGGGCCTCTGCTCCCCGCCGCGATCGCGGCGAGGCCGGGGGCCCAGGCGGCGACTGAAAGCCTCCTTAAGGCGGAGGCTTTCCTGCGCCACTTGGGCCTCCGCTCCCCGCCGCGATTGCGGCGAGGCCGGGGGCCCAGGCCCTGAGGGAATGCTTCACTCAGGGAGGCTTTGCCTCCCCGCCTGGGCCCTGGGCCTCGCTGCGATCGCGGCGAGGGCAGAGCCCAAGCGGCGAGGGAAAATGTAGGACAAAAATTTCAAATGTAGGACACATGTTTGTGTGTCCTACATTTGAAATTTTTGTCCTACATTTTTCCCGGTTTCGAGGTCCGGAGGTATGGCAACCCTATGTTCTGGCAGCCATTTTGTGTTCCAGCGACCATTTTGTGTTCTGGCAGCGCTTTTGTGTTCTGGCAGCCATTTTGTGTTCTGGCAATGCTTTTGTGTTCCGGTGGCCGTTTTGTGCTTCTCGTGACTGTGGGGAATAATGTTTTGGAACCTTCTCTGAGGCCTCAGTTGAACAGAGGTCTCTCTCTCTCCTGAGGCTCTAGAGTCAGAAGGAGGCCAGGCTACTTGGGCCAAAAGGAAGGAAGTGTGTCCCTTTCTGCCTCTGACTCTCCATTTTGGGGGGGAGGAAGGAAAGAAGGAAGGGGCCTGTGGTGTCTGAGGAAGGGGAGGCAGGGATTCAGGGCCAGTGGGGATGCTGTGCTTTGGGGGCTGGGAGAGAGGTGGGAAGAGACCCTCCCTTTGGGCCCTAGCTGGGGAGGGTCTCACCAGTCCTTGCCTCCCCCTTTGGGAAAGGAGACCCCCTCAGCCCCCTGGACTCACTCCTGCCACTCATTCCTAGAATGGCTGGGACTCAGAGGAGTTTCCTAGGTATTGTCACCTTCTGCCCTCCATGGCCATTGGCACTGACCTTTTCCCATTGCCTTCCCCCCTCAGCCCTGTGGACCTCCTCCTCCTTCGCACTCAGAGCAGCCCTTCTCTACGGCTGAGGAGACGGCCTCTGACCCAGGGAAGCTCCGGCCATAAAGGACTGCAGAAGAGCCCTTTCTGGGGCTCCAGGAATCAGTGTTTTTGTACTGAAGGTAGGCCTTTATTCCTGGAGCTGGAAGAGGACCTTTGTTTAAATGTTTCAGTCCAGGATTGTATGGAAGGGTTGCAGCTGAGAGACTGAGCCTATGCTTTGCAGGAATAAAGTCCCAAATGCAGTCTCTAGCAGAACTGTCTTCCCAGAATGTGGAAGTGAGATTTCCAGACCCCAGACACAAAGTGCGCCAGTGAGTCCTTTGTGTGGGGACTGTGTGTGTATGTGGTGTTTGCTAGAGTTTTATGAGGTATTCGTTTCACTGGGTTTATAAAATGAGTTTACATACATCTTCACTTCCCCCAAATGAGCATAATTCACGGTTCAATGTTCAGTCATAAGCCTATACATTTGATGTTTGTTGTATAAGTGCAACATATTCAGCAGTGTGCATCTTTTTAAAAAATATACAAGGAAAAGTGAAGAAATCGTCATTTTGACAATAGATCCATTCAGAAACAATGCACACAAATGTACATGCCTCAATTTCTATGTGGCTTTAGCAAGCAGAGGGAGGAGGTGCATACTTCATGCTCCTGCTATGACTGACATAACAAAAACAGCAGTTACGCTTAGAGAAATAGTATCATCTACAAAAATGAAATAATTATTTTGACCAGTGTCTAAATGGGGAGGGGGCCATGATGAGGGGAGACCATGGATCAGATCTCTAAGGTAATGTAGCTCTTATGCAGCCCAGGAGCTACAGCTTCTCCACCTGGGACATAAAGCAGGTCCTCCCGCTCCTCCTCTGTGTGAAAGAGAAGTCATGATGATACAGTGACTTTGAGTGCTGCAGGGTTTCTAGCCAAACCAAGCCTAACCCTTGTCTCTTTTCTCAGGAACTTCATCTTGGACACCTTGGACACGGCTTTGGAGTGTCTTTTGTTGGAAGTGACCGAAGTGCAGGGCCACCAGGATCCCCCTTTCCACACGATGGCCAACACAAAGGCCAAGCAGAGGGAACTGGGCTCCAACAGAAAGAGGCTTCAGAGGTACAACAACTCTTTGGTAAGTTGCCATCCTGACTGTTAATTTCATCTGTGTCTGGGCCGGCTCATGAATGTAAGTAGAGAACATACTGTCCCAGTTTGACAGAGAGAGTCCTGGTTAATCCTCTATTTCACTCCTCCTCCTCCCACTTTCCCCCTTCTCCTCAGGTCAGTTCAGTTGCTGCAAAATGTGTTCCAAGTTCAAAAGAGTGTGTGTCCCATCAACTCAAAAGAGGAGAAAGGGGAGGAGGGAAGGGGGCAGGATCTTTTTCTTGCCAGGAGTCGGAGCAAAAACAAACTTCTGTACCCTTCCTCACTTGTGTGATCATTATAATTAACAACTTTGGCCATCTGGACCACCTTCTGATGTTGCTTGTCCACATGAGTCTTTCTTTCCCAATCTGTGAAATGCTGGGGGATATGGAAGAATATCTCTGGACTTAAATTGAGGGTGGTCCCAGTGGCCCTCAAGCCCAGAGTACTCCCCAGAACTGTTTTTTAAAAAGGAAATTTGCCTCTGAAATTAGGTGAGATATGGCTAAATGGTTCATTGGTGACTAAATGTACTATACATGTTGGGATAGTCAGTATCTTAATCAATCAATAATATTCCAGAAATGGCCTAATTTATATTGTTTATCATATTTTATATTATATTGAAAGAATTTAAGACAAACTGGATCTCAAAGGCTGTAGCTTTTTCTTGCTTGCAGAATTTAAAGTTTATTTCTTGGACTGATTTCTGCAGTGTTGAAATAATATTTTCAATGCACCATGTGCTTTCCTCCCCTTTTGTTTAGTCATTTTCTGGATGAGGGCTATTTTCTGTTGCAGGTGACCTTTGCGGATGTGGCAATATATTTCACCGAGGAGGAATGGAAACTGTTGACAAAAAAGCAGAAACTGATGTACAGTTCCGTTATGATAGAAAATTATGAGAATGTGGCCTTTGTGGGTAAGGAACCTGAATCCATTGCCCTTCCTGTGAAGACTGAGGGCCCTTTCATAATCTACTGTCAGAGCGCTATGATTCCCCTTTAGAATGATAGAATCAAAGAGTTGAAATAGACCACAAGGACCATCCGGTTCAATCTTCTGCCATGCAGGAATCGACATTCAAAGCACCCCTGAGAGATGGCTATCCAGCCTCTGTTTAAAGACCTCCAAAGAAAGAGACTCCACCAAACTCTGAGGGAGTATATTCCACTGTTGAAAAGCTCTTACTGTCAGGAAGTTCCTCCTAAAGTTTAAGTGGAATCTCTTGTCCCTGTGACTTGCATCCATTGTTCCATGTCTTTTTCTCTAGAGTAGCAGAAAGCAAGCTTGCTCCATCCTGAATATGACATCTCTTCAAATATTTGAACAGGGCTGTCATATCCACTCTTAACCTTCTCTTCTCCAAGCTAAACATATCCAGCTCCCTAAGTTATTCCTCAGAGAGCATGGTTTCCAGATTGTTCAACATTTTGGTTTCTTTCTTCTGGACATGCTCCAGCTTCTCAACATCTGTTTGAATTGTGGCGCCCAGAACTGGACACAGGATTATTGCAAGTGAGCCCTGACCAAAACAGAATAGAGTGACACTATTACTTTCCTTGATCTTGACACTATACTCCTATTGATACAGCCTAGGATCACATTGGCCTTTTTAGCTGCTGCGTCACACTGTTGACAGATGTTCAACTTGTGCTCTACTACCATTCCTAGTTCCCTTTCATATGTAATTTAACTGTCATAACAACTTCCTGTGGAATCTTGGAATTTCTAGTTTTAGTGAGGCACTATTGTTCTCCACTTTGTAAGGATTCTAAATATCAAATCCTAAACTGCCAATTCTGGAATTTTGTGGGAAGGAGCCATGGAGATTAATGCTTTTTGCCTCCAAATGGTCCTTATGCCATTCCTGATCAGGTTTCCTGGCTTTTGTAGCCCCTCTTCCAGCCTTTTTTGGCTCTGAAGAGGCTGTTTTAATGCTCATCCCTGGCACGTGACCCTCACTAATATCAAAAACCAGGTCCCAGACTCCTTCTTCTGCCTTTCCTAATGCATTAGTTGTATATTGATTGCCCTGCCTTTCTCAAGAAATGAACCTCAAAGTGTCCCTTTTATGCATCACACTCTGTGGATGTGTGTCTGTGATAGAGCGATGGAGGCAATGTGAAAAACAGAAAGGCAGGAAAGAGATGCTGAGGGTTAAATGGTAAAGCAGTGCAGATGGGCAAGAGGGAAGGTTGGAGATCGGAGGGAGAAAGGGAAGGGGATCAAGCCCCTGGGAGCCAGGAGGGGAAGGCAGGAGCAAAGCCAGGATCGCCTGGCTCTGTGCGGAGAGGAAGGGACCTCTGGGAAGGGCCAGAAGAGGGGCCTTGGGGATTGGGAGGCAGCCACCAACCATTCAGATAATAATAATAGGTTTTATTTGTATTTACCTGTAAAATAGCCACAAAACAACAATAGCATCTTTTTACACACAGTAAAAAAACAAGTTGCTTAAAACTCAATTCGGGACAAATAAAAACATTGTATAAAATGCACAATTGCGATCAGAAGTGGGATTTTTCCTTAAGTTCTTTACAAGAGGTCGGGTGGGTAAGCCTGCCGGAAGGGATCTGTCTTAAGTGCTTTCTTGAAAGCATCCAAGGTGGTGATAAGACAGATCTCCTCCGGCATGTTGTTCCATAACTTGGGGGCCATGGCTATGTACGCTCTTTGGGAAGTTGTTCTTAGCCTGACCTTTGGGTAATCTAATAAAGTCTTCCCAGATGTTCTGAGAGTATGGGGCATATTGTGTAGGGAGAGGCCTTCCCTCAAGAAGCTCGGGCCCAAGCCATGTAGGGCTTTAAAAGTAATAATCATCACTGTGTATTGCACCTGGAATCTAATTGGCAGCCAATATAGAGATTTTAGAACTGGTGTTATATGGTCTGACCTAGATGTTCCGGTGACCAATTTGGTGCAGCATTTTGAACTAATTGAAGCTTCCGAACTTGGGACAAAGGTAGCCCCTTGTAGAGCACTGAACTTAAGAACTGAACTTGAAATCAGGCCCTTGTTTTCATACATATTAAGGGTTCCATTTAGCAATTATAAGCAATGTCTATGAAGAGAGGAAAGAGTAACACAAAAACTCCTTTTTCTCTAATGTTTCTTTTCCATCCTAAGCTTGCTTAGCTCCGTGGTTGATTCCAGAGGCCCTTTGTCACTCGAAATGCTGGAGTCTGGGGAGGACACTCCCAAGAGCTATGCTTTTAGGGGAATTTCATACTTAGCCCAAAGGAGAGATTGGGGCAACAGTGACCTCGGGATTCATCCCAACTATACCAGCCCCAGAAGCACACAGAACTCCAGAGGCATTTCAAATAGTTTTTTGTGTTTTATTTAGGGGAAAAGCAAAATACACGCATACACAGACATATACACATATAGGTGTTTACACACACACACACAAGAACTGAGTAACAAAGGTGGGAGTGGCGAATACTTTGAGGCTTTGCAAATGGTAATACATTACCTAGATGGATCTTGATTTCAATTGCTGAGGGTCCAGAAAGGGGAGAGAAGTCAGTAAGTCCTGTGGCAAGTGGGGCTGGCGAGTGTAGTGAGATGTACACCAATGGACTGTCTGTCTGCAACTGGACTGAAACTAAAGAACAGCCAGTTGGGGCTGATATTTATACTGAAGTCGTTGCTTGGGGGCAGAAACCGAGCATTCAAAAAGGTTTAAAATGTTTTAGGATGTTTCCTGGGTGGGGAAAGAATTGTCTGAAACTGAAATAAGTGCAATGGGTGCTTGGTGAAATACTTCAGCCAAACAGGATTGTCACACTGGCTCTTAGGTCCTTCTTGGCTCTGAATTCTGATCCCATTCACAAGCCAATGTATAGCACAGTCTGAAGGCGACACTCCCAGAGCTCAACAATAACATAGCAGAGCACAGAAGCAAATCTCCAGATATAGGCATTGGCAATGCACAAACCACTTTCCACACTTAAAAATAACTCACAGACACAGTTGATTTCCTCCAAGTCCTTACAGGTTCTTTATCTTGAGTTGCAATATAAAACAAATATTTACCAACTCTCCTCTCTGACTTCTATCCATTTCACAATCTCTTACACACCCAACTCCAACCCACACCAATCCGCATGTGAGCTATATACTGTATTGGCTGTGAGTCATATCCTGGTGCCAAACAGCATGAAGCATCCTCTGCAGTTAGCTTCCATCATGCCTTGGATTCTGACTCAGCACTCTATGGCAGTCTCACAGGAAATGATGCCACTTTTCAATTGAAATAGTTTTATATACATTTAATGGAATATTTTTTAACTGCCTGACTATCTCCTTCCCTGATTTCTTCATGGCAGTTCCCCTTCAATCACTTCTTTGGTAGCACCTATGAGTAAGAATACAGTCATTATATGGATTTGGGGGCATCTAGAACAGGGTCATGCTCAGGTCATTCACACCAATTCTATTAATTTAATCTCAAATAGAGAGGGGTGAATGTGGGGCTGAATCTTGGGGTAACCCTTTCCTCTCTTAACACTGATATTCAGTTTTGCCTGTCATTGTCCTCCTTTACAGAAGAATTTGTCAGTCATGAGAAAGTCCACACAAGAAAGAAGCCACATAAATGCCAGCACTGTGGGAAATATTTTGCTTACATGTCAGTCCTAGTCATGCATCGGAGAGTCCACACAGGAGAGAAGCCATACAAATGCCAGTGTTGTGAGAAATGTTTTTCTTCGAAGTCGCACCTAGTGACACATCAGAGAGTCCACACAGGAGAGAAGTCATACAAATGCCAGCGTTGTGGGAAATGTTTTTCTTCAAAGTCATACCTATTGGCACATCAGAGAGTCCACACAGGAGAGAAGCCTTACAAATGCCAGCGTTGTGGGAAATGTTTTACTTGGAAGTCAGTCCTAGTGACACATCAGAGAGTCCACACAGGAGAGAAGCGAAACAAATGCCAGCATTGTGGGAAATGTTTTTCTTCAAAGCCATACCTATTGGCACATCAGAGAGTCCACACAGGAGAGAATCCATACAAATGCCAGCATTGTGGGAAATGTTTTTCTTCAAAGTCATACCTATTGGCACATCAGAGAGTCCACACAGGAGAGAAGCCATACAAATGCCAGCGTTGTGGGAAAGGTTTTTCTTCAAAGTCAAACCTATTGGCACATCAGAGAGTCCACACAGGAGAGAAGCCTTACAAATGCCAGCGTTGTGGGAAATGTTTTTCTTCAAAGTCATACCTATTGGCACATCAGAGAGTCCACACAGGAGAGAACCCAAACAAATGCCAGCATTGTGGGAAATGTTTTTCTTCCAAGTCATATCTATTGGCACATCAGAGAGTCCACACAGGAGAGAACCCAAACAAATGCCAGCATTGTGGGAAATGTTTTTCTTCCAAGTCATATCTATTGGCACATCAGAGAGTCCACACAGGAGAGAATCCATACAAATGCCAGCATTGTGGGAGATGTTTTTCATCGAAATCAAGCCTAGTGAGACATCAGAGAGTCCACACAGGAGAGAAGCCACACAAATCCCAGAAATGAACTAACATTATATTTGTCAATAAGCAATACTAAAGAATATATGTTAAATCCTGTGGTGATAAGAAAAGGCCCTTGTGATTTCGTGTGTTAGGTTTGTACAGTGGTCCCTCGGGTTACGAATTTAATTCGTTCCGCGGCGCCGTTCGTAACCCGATACATTTCGCAACCCGAAAAGCCGCTGGAAAGCCGCTAGCGGCTAGCGGCGGCTTTTGAATTTCGCGCCGAAACGCGCCGAAAAAATCTTCGTAAGCCGAAAAATCCTTCGGAACCCGGAACAGTTTTTTTAAATCTAGGTTTTTCGTACCCCGGAAATTTCGTAACGCGGTGCATTCGTATCCCGGGGTACCACTGTATGTCCATATGTCTCTTTATGTTTTTCAGTTATATTTTGTTGAGTTGAGGTTTTAATTGCTATTATTATAGATTATTGCTTTAGTTTATAAATTTGAGTGGGGATTATGGGTGGTGGAATAGGTTAGTTAAACAGAGGTGTGGGATTGGCTCCAGCTGGTTAGAATAGTTATGGGAATGATAGCATTTGGAATTTGTGGGATGTTGGCTGAAGAAAGTTTGGGACAGGCATTAACAGAAAGGGCTATTTTCTGGGAAGGGCAAAGGGGGCCTTGTTATCTGTGGGGCATAGACTGTGGGAATTGGAGGGGGGGCTAGGTGTGGACGAGTGTGATGTTTTAGGTTTTGGGGTTTTAATGTTTGGTTTGGGAAGGGCAGCTCTGACTTAAACACTGAATTTCTGATTATGTGTTTGCAATAAAGTTTTTGTTGTTTCCACACACTGGACTCATTGGTGTACAGAAATTCTGCATTTGCACAAAATGTACCCTTTCTTCTCTCCTCAGCCCTCAGCTCCTTTCCCAGCCATAAAAACTGAAGCAAACACACATATATACTCAGAGAGACAGAGCGATATGTACAATCAGAGCCTTCCCAGCCTTTCCCTCCTGAGTCCAGCTCTGCAGCTTGGGCTCCATTCTGGAAGGAAGGAAAAAAGGCCGTAGTCCTTCCCTTCTTCCAAAGGCCGCCAGCGGAATATGCAGCAGCAGCAGCAAAGGCCTTACGATCCCTGCGCATGCTGAGAAGGGGTCTTTGGGGCATCTGCGCATGGAGACTCTCAGCCCCTGAAGCTGCTCTGAGGGCGGGAAGTGGGGAGAGCCCTCATTCATTTGGGGGAATCTCATGGTTCTGGGATCACGCTGAAAGGGCCTTGGACCCCCTTGAAGCGATGTATGTTAAAAGAGGAGAAGGAAGGAATAAAGGAATGAAAGTGCCAAGGGAAGAGAAGCATAAAAGGACTGCTGAAGTCGGGGGGGGGGGGGTTTGGATCTGGGACCTGTTTCAGGCACCTTCCTCCAAGAACCCATTATTAGAGCCTTTAAATGACTATTTCACAGATAATATCTCTCAGATAAGAGCCAAATTGGACATCAGCATTATTGCGGAGGCTATAAGTGAGGTATCCATGAGTAAGATCATACTGGATCAATTTGAATCTGAGTACTGATGATGTGGACAAGCTCCTTGGAAATGTGAAGAGGAGAACTTGCCCTCCCGACCCTTGCCCTTTTTATATCACCTGAGATATATCATAGATGCATCTCTTAGGGCTATTTTCCATCATGCTTAAAAGAAGCGGTGCTATGGCCGTTTATGGAAAAGCCCTCCCTAGATCCCTTGGAGATGAACAATTACAGACCGGTCTCCCATCTTCCATTTCTAACCAACATAATTTTGAGGGCAGTTGCTCTTCATCTCCAGGCGGTCTTGGATGAAACAGATTATCTGGACCTATTTCAAACTGGCCTCAGGATGGGATACGGAGTCGAAACTGTTATGGTTGCCTTAGTAAATGATCTTTGCTTCAAGGTGGGATGTAACTTACCAAACTTTAAGCTGTATTATTATGCAGCTTGTCTCAAATGGTTAGAAGAATGGTTCAAATAAGATAATAAGAATGTATTGAATATAGAAAAGGCTAACCTGAATCTTAGTATACATGCATATATGTGGTATACAAAATCAAAAGATAATGATACTTTTAACCATCATGTTATAAGAAGATCATTGCTTAAAGCATGGTATAAAATGAGACATCAATTTTGGGGGTCATTGCAAGAAGCCTATTACAATAGAACAAAGGACAAAGATACTCCATGGCTAAGATACGGAGATTTAATAAACCAAACACCAGAAGGAAAATACAATATGAAATCTATGGAAGAACTTAATGAAAAAGGAAACATGAAGGATTGGTTTTTATAGAACCAATTAAACAATCGTTTTAAGGCAGACAATAAATCTCCTGGGTTAACGATGGATAACAATGAAATAGATAAAATTATGATGACAAAAAAGGTAAACACATTTCCAAATATTATAAACTATTCAAAGAAAGAGATCTAGAAGATGAAATTATTAAACACAGCATGGTAAGATGGGCACGTGATATAAATAGAACTATAACTATAGAGGAATGGGAAAAATCATGGAAAGGAACAAATAAATTCACTCTGTGCCAAAACTATAAAGAAAATTACATCAAAATGTTATACAGGTGGTATCTGACCCCCCAAAATCCACCAGATATACAAAACTGGAAATGCTAAGTGCTGGAAATGCGGGGAACCTGAGGGAAGCTCCTTTCATATTGGTGGACATGCATTAAAGCTAAAGGATTCTGGCAAAGGATTCATGGAACCATCCAAAACATTTTTGATATAAATATTCCCTTTGAACCAAAGTGATCTTTACTAAACATGACACACAAAATAAAGTCAGTAAAATACAATATAATTGTTTTATATATGGTCTCATGTGCAAGGATCTTATTTGCTCAAGTTTGGAAATCTACAATGAATCCTTCTATCGAAGATTGGTTGATTAAGATACATGACGCTAGAAATATGGACATAGTATCTGCCTTACTAAGAGGGAAACAAAAGGATATTTAGAAATGGAATGGAGTTGTCTTAAAACATTTGAAGAAAAGGGCGATAACATTCCGTTAAATTAATAGTTGATATTTGGTCGATATTTGGTACTTTAAACACTATTATGGGAATATCTCAGTGTAATAAAACATTTTGAAAATAAGAAAAGGAAGACCCACATCATTGTTGTGGGGAGCGCCACACACGGAGTTGTATAGCCACATTCTGCCTGCTCCTGGCCTTGCTGCAGGTGAGCGATTGACAGTTTGAGGGTGGCGACATGCTCCAATGCTGCAATGGTAAAAGGAAGTGTTTAGACTTTGCTTGTTGTTTCTTGCTCCCTTCACCCTTAAATGTAGGGGCCATTCAGACTACGTTTTACCCCGGTTCCCAAACCGGTTTAAAAGTCAGAAGTTCATACTCACGCTGATTTTAACACAACTCGATCAGGGGCTTGCGCAAGAGATCTAGGGCAAATCCCCCTTAGCGCGGTTTTTCTGAAAGCGGACTATTGACCCTTTCTTTTTGGAAACAACCGGCTCTTCCCTGCTGCCGGCAAATATGAACTCAGCCCCGGTCATGATTGGGTCAAGTTCAGGGGGTAGATTGCCCCGCTTGAGGTCAAGGGTAGTAGGAACTTGTTTCCGGGGAGATTCCATATGGGGGCACGCGGATCTGCCCAGTTCTGTCCAGGGCAAATGAGGGAGTGGGAATGGGGCCTTTGTGAAGGTGGGGGGACTTACCTTCCTGGTGCTGGCCCTCCAGGTGAGCCATGCATTGGGCAAGGAGTCCCTCTCCTCATCGCCTGCAGCCTCTGGTTCCGCTGGAGGCAGGGCCTCTTCTCCAGCATCACCTGGAACACGGAACCAGAACAATGGACAACAACAGATGAAGAAATATGGGGGTACATATGAATGCACATGGATGCACCTGTGTGTGTGTGTGTGTGTGTGTGTGTTTGTGTATATATATATATAAAACTTCAAGTGAATTCTTAAACAGGATAGCACTTTCATGCACAACCCACCCTCTTCCATGCTCTAAAGAGTTGTATTACACACTGGGACAGTGTGGTGTAGTGGTTTGAGAGTTCAAATCCTCTGGGCGACCTTGGGCAAGTGGCTCTCTCTGCCTCAGAGGATGGCAATGGCAGAAACTTGCCAAGGTTCACCTTAGGGTAGCCCAAAGTTAAAACAACTTGAAGGCCAGGGTGACCAGGCCTCCTCCTTTCGCAGGACAGGTCCTACATTCCAACCTTCTTCTGTCCAGGAGGAATTTCAAAACATCCTCCATTTATAGCATGACTAAGAAGCACGAATTGACACATATATGAACGTTTTGAGCTTCTATTTGGTAATGCCCTTACATTTTTCTTGAATGTCTTGCATTTTGCAGCACCTTGTCCTGTGAGGACATCTGGTCACCCTGCCTTTGGGTTGCCATAAGTAGCAGTATCTTGAAGACAAACAACAAGAAGAACAAGAAAAAGTGAATCTGCATAGCCATAAATGAAACCAGGGAGGGTCAGTCCGGAACAAGGGGGAAATACCAGGTCCTTGGAAGTGATAACATGCACTTTATCTCAACTGCTGAAAGTAAGTGGTGAATGAGCACATGAAGGGCAGGGTGACCAGATGTCATAAAAGGAGGACAGGGCACCTCAGTATGGAGGGCAGGACCAAATAAAAGCTCCTATAAATATAATTCAAAGACATAGCCATATTAGTCTGGATGTATACACCTCCCACGTTCTGGTCAACATCCGCATGTATATGGAATTACAATTGTGTATATGTTTACTTCCGGTCATAAGAGCATAACTGCCCTGAGATTACTGGAATTGGAATATTTATACTTTGTGATGTTTTTATGATATGTATTTTACACTTGATCGCCTCCTGAGGACACTCTGAGGGCTGCCATTGGCTGGAATCCCAGTCCCTCCCACCATCCCTGGCCCTGATTGGCTGGAATCTCAGTCCCCCCTACCATCCCTGGCCCTGATTGGCTGGAATCCCAGTCCCTCTCACCATCCCTGGCCCTGATTGGCTGGAATCCCAGTCCCTGCCTCCTGTTCTGGCAGCCATTTTGTGTTCGGGCGGCCATTTTGTGCTGCTTGTGACTGTGGGGAATAATGTTCCGGAACCTTCTCTGAGGCCTCAGTTGAACAGAGGCTTCTCTTTCTCTCCTGAGGCTCCAGAGTCAGAAGGAGGCCAGGCTCCTTGGGCCAAAAGGAAGGAAGTGTGTCTCTTTGTGTGTCTTTTGTGTGTATGTTTTCTGAGAGGGTTTTCTTATTACACAGCTCTGCTCCTTCTGGGGAACATGGGTTTTAAAAGGGGTCAGAAATGGGAAGATAGTTTTAATACAAGCCTTATTCTTCTTATTCTTCACAAACATTGGGCTTTGAGTACTATCCCTGTTTTAATAACTGTTTCAATAACTGTCCAGTAATTTAATGGTGTTTTATTTAGGATGGGAGTGTTAGGAAGGGTTTGGGATATAATGAAACATGTTGTTATTGTATTGTATGGATATTTTTTTATTGTCAGCTGCTAAAAGGTGGCCATTCTTGTGTAGTAATTGTCTTGTGATTTACTCCCACAACAGCCTTGTAAGGTAGGCTTCATAGGCTCCTAGGGCTGTAAGGGAGCCCCAAGGGCCAAACAGTCAGCCCCATTCTGCCCTCCAAGTCCTCCAAAGAGATGGCCATCCAGACAGAGACTCCTCCAATGCTCTTTGAGGCATCATCTCCCATAGATTTGCTCAGAGGTCATGGGGCCCCATGGGTCCTTTCAACCCACTTTGGGAAAGGAGACCCCTCAGCCCCTGGACTCACTCCTGCCACTCATTCCTAGAATGGCTGGGACTCAGAGGAGTTTCCTAGGCATTGCCACCTTCTGCCCTCCATGGCCATTGGCACTGACCTTTCCCCATTGCCTTCCCTCCCTCAGCCCTTGGACCTCCGCCTCCTTCGCACTCAGAGCAACCCTTCTCTACGGCTGAGGAGACGGCCTCTGACCCAGGGAAGCTCCGGCCATAAAGGACTGCAGAAGAGGCCTTTCTGGGGCTGTCTTTGTACTGAAGGTAGGTCTTTATTCCTGGAGCTGGAAGAGGACCTTTGTTTAAATGTTTCAGTCCAGAATTGTATGGAAAGGTTGCAGCTGAGAGAGTGAGCCCATGCTTTGCAGGAATAAAGCCCCAAATTCAGTCTCTGGCAGCACTGTCTTCCCAGAAGGTGGAAGTGAGATTTCCAGACCCAGACACACAGTACGCCAGTGTGTCCTTTGTGTGGGGACTGTGTGTGTACATGTTGTTTAATTGAGCTTTGTGAGGTATTTGTTTCACTGGGTTTATAAAATGAATTTACATAGGTCTCCACTTCCCAAAAATGAGCATAATCCAGGGTGCAACCTATACATTTATAGATTTTTGTTGTATAAGTGCAACATATTCATCAGTGTGCATCTTTTTAAAAAATATACAAGGAAAAGTGAAGAAATTGTGATATTGACAATAGATCCGTTCAGAAACAATGTACACAAATGTACATGCCTCAATTTCTGTGTGGCTTTAGCAAGCAGAGGAAGGAGGTACATACTTCATGCTCCTGCTATGACTGACACACACAAACACACAAATCTTGTAATTGTCAATTTGTAAACTGCTTTGATCTTTTTGGAAAAGTGGTATATACATATTATTATTATTATTATTATTATTATTATACAACATTATATTATAAACACAGCAGTTAAGCTCAGAGATTTGTCTCATTTGGAAAAATGAAATGATTGTTTTCACCAGTGTCTAAATGAAAAAGGGGGCATAATGAGGGGAGGTTGTGGATCAGATCCATAAAGTAATACAGGTCTTATTCAGCCCAGGGGCCGCAATTTCTCCACCTGGGATATAAATCATATAATCATAGAGGGCGACTAAAATGGTGAAGGGTCTGGAAACCATGCCTTATGAGGAATGACTTAGAGAGGTGGAGATGTTCAGCCTAGAGAAGAGAAGGTTAAGAGGTGATATGATAGATCTGTTTAAATTTTTGAAGGGATGTCATATTGAGGAGGGAGCAAGCTTGTTTTCTGCTGCTCCAGAGACTAGAGCCCAGAACAATGGATGCAAGCTCCAGGTAAAGAGATTCTACCTCAACCTTAGGAGAAACTTCCTGACAGTAAGGGCTGTTCAACAGTGGAACAGACTCCTTCCTCGGAGTGCCGTCAAGTCTCCTTCCTTGGTCTTCAAGCAGAGGCTTAAATAAATAATAAAAGGAGAGGGAGGCGTGGTGAAGGAGGAGTCCAGCGGGCTGGCTTTTGGCGTGTTGCTGCCCCAACACGCCCCTCGCTCCACCTTCCTCCCAGATGTCCCTGATCAGGTCCTCCGGAGCCGCCTTGGTGCCGTAGGCAAAACAAAGAGGAGTCCTCCAAACAGTCCGTGGGCGGCCTCTCTGGGACGGTGCGCAGATGCACACCTCCGACACCCCAGAGAGAGCCGCCCGGCAGCAGCGCAGCCCCTGGCCCAAAGTCCGGAAGGAGAGGGAGGCGTGATGACCATCTGTCGGGGATGCTTTGATTGAGAGTTCCTGCATGGCAGAATGGGGTTGGACTGGATAGCCCTTGAGGTCTCTTCCAACTCTATGATTCTATGATTCTATGTGGTTATTAGAGGACATTCCCAAGCCAACATGGCCAGGGAATAGTGTGGAAAATAGGCAATCTCTATGTGGGCAAAGGCACTCTCAGGATTGTGACTTCTCTGCATGCAGAAGGCTGCCATGGCAATTGGGGAGGAGGGCTGGATCCCATGGGACAACTAGAGAAGAGAGAGCTCCTTTCCTGCCCTGTCTGACCGGGGGCCTCCCTGGGGGATGGACGGCAACTGGTTTGGCCACTGGGAGAATGAGGGGCCACCAGGCCAGACAGCCTGACCCAGCAGAACCCTCTATGCTCCAGTGTTGCTCCAGGTGGAATAGGCTACAACTGGCCATTCACTGACCCAGGTATTACCATGGAGTTGTGGAAGCCATCCCGCATGACCATTTCTTGCCTGGTGAGAGTGTTTGGTGCGAGGTATTGGAGATGAATCCAGCTGTGTTTCTGTAGCCAGAAGCAAAACGAAGACATTTTCCTCTGAGGGCCACTGGGGAACTCTGCAGGTTTCAGCAGATGATGCCCTCATTTCACATCTAGCTATGGGGACATAACCAGGGCCTTTTCCAATTTCCCATCCCCTGATCCCCAGCTAATCTAACAAGGTATGGAGTAACTGTTGTGTAAGGGAGCTGCTGTGAGTCTATGCTAGGTCTAAGGGGCTTTGTTTGGTGCAGAGGGAGGAAGGGATGCCCACCTCTCAATTGGGCCAAAGGAGGCATATGTCACCTGCATATGTCACCAGCAGGATGCCGATCTTTGTGACTTTGAGTGCTGTAGGGTTTCTTTCCAAACCAAGCCTAACCCTGTTCTCTTTTCTTAGGAACTTCATCTTGGCCCCATTGTACACTGCTTTGCGGTATCTTTTGCTGGAAGTGACCAAAGTGCAGGCCCAACAGGAACCCCCTGCCTACCTGATGGCTGACACAGAGGCCAAACGGAGGGAGTTAAGCTCGAAGAAGAAGAGGCTGCTGAGGTGCAACAACTCTTTGGTAAATTGCCATCCCAACAATTTGTTTCATCTGGGTCACTGCTGGGCCGGCTCATGAAAGCAAGCGGAGAACAACTGTCCCTGTTTTGCAGAGGGAGTCCTGCTTAATCCTCTGTCACCTCATTTTTTCAGGGGCTTTGAAAATGACCCATTTCTCTCTCCTGCTCCCACTTTCCCTCTTCTCCTCAGTTCACTTCAGTTACTGCAAAATCTGTTCCAAGTTCAAAAGACGTGTGCAGCCCATCAACTCAAAAGAGGGAGAGGGGAGGAGAGAAAGGGGCAGGGTCTTGCCCTTGCCAGGAGTCGGAAGCAAAAGCAAACTGCTGTGCCCTTCCTCGCTTGTGCGATCTTCATCATTAACAACTCTGGCCATCTTGAACCCCTTCTGGTGTTCCTTGTCCACATGTGTCTTGCTTTCCCCATCTGTGAAATGCTGAGGGATATGGAAGACTCTCTCTGAACCTAAATTGGGGATGGTCCCAGTGGCCCTCAAGCCCAGAGTACTCCCCAGAACTGTTTTTGAAATTAGGAGAGATATGGCTAAATTCACTATAATTCCTTGGTGACTAAATGTACTTTACATGTTGGGCTAATCAGTATCCCAAACAATCAATAATATCTCAGAAATGGTCTAAATTGTATTGTTTATTATATTGTATATTATATTGAAAGGATTCAAGACAAACTGGATCTCAAAAGCTGTAGCTTTTTGCTTTCTTGCAGAATTTAAAGGTTATTTCCTAGACTGATTTCTGAAGTGTTGAAATAATATTTGCGATGCACCATGTGCTTTCCTCCCCTTTTGCTTAGTTACTCTCTAGATAAGGCTATTTTCTATTGCAGGTGACCTTTGCAGATGTAGCAGTATATTTCACCGAGGAGGAATGGAAACTGTTGACAAAGAAGCAGAAACTTATATACAGTTCTGTGATGATGGAGAATTATGAAAATGTGGCCTTTGTGGGTAAGGAACCTGAATCCATTGCCCTTCCTGTGAAGACTGAGGGCCCTTTCATCATTCACTGTCAGAGTGCTTTGTTTCCACTTTAGAATTATAGAATCAAAGCAACTTCTTGACAGTAAGGGCTGTTTGATACTGGAACACATTCTTTCCTCAGAGTTTAGTGGAGTCTCCCTCCTTAGAGGTCTTTTAACAGAGACTGGATAGCCATCTTTCGGGGATGCTTTGATTGAGAGTTCCTGCATGGCATGGGGTTGGACTGGATGGCCGTTGTGGTCTCTTCCAACTCTACGATTCTATGATCAGTTATGGGCAATATCTATGAAGGGAAGAAAGGGGGACACAAAACCTGCTTTTTCTCTAATGTATCTTTTCCATCCTGAGCTTGCTTAGCTCCATGATTGATTCAAGAGGCCCTTTGTTTCCCAAAATGCTGGAGTCTGGGGAGGACACCCGCAAATGCTATGCTTTTAGGGGAATTTGGTACTTAGCTCAATAGAACAAGATAGTTTTACTGGGGCAACAATGACCTCTGGATCCAGCCCAGCTATAACAGGTCCTGAATCAAACAGTACCTCAGAGGCATTTGAAATAGGTTTTTGTGTTTTATTTAGGGGAAAACAAAATACACAGACACACATACTATATATATAAGTGTTCATGCGCACACACAAGATCTAGGTAACAAAGGTGGGAGTGGTCAATAGATGTAAGGCTTTGTTAAAGGTATTTATTACCTATCCAGAGCTTTATTCCAATTCTTGAGGATTTGGAATGGGGAGAGGTCAGTAGTTCCTGCGACAATTGGGGTTGGTGAGTGCATTGAGGTGCTTAGCCAAGAAAACAAACAGAGTATCTGTCTGTAACTGGACTGACACTGAAGAACAGCAAGTTGGGGCTAATATTTATACTGAAATTGGTGCTTGGGGCAGAAACTGAGGGTTCGGGAAGGTTTATATCTCTTTAGAATATTTCCTGTGAGGGGAAAGCATGGCATGAACATGAATTGAATGCAGCGGGTGTTTGATGCAAATACCTCAGACAAAAGGGATTAGCACACCGCCTCTCAGGTCCTTGTTGGCTCTGAATTTCGATCACGTTCACAATCCAATGTACACTACAATCTGAGGGTGACGCTCCCAGATGCAGCTCAACAATAACATGGCAGAGTATGGAAGCAAATATCTAGATATAGGTATTGGCAATACACGGACCACTTTCCACACTTAAAAATAAGTCACAGACACAGTAGATTTCATTCAAGTCCTTGGAGGTGATTTATCTTGAGTTAAAAAATAATACAAACGAATAAATGAATAATTTATCACGGCACATGGCCAGTTTAAATCAAACAAAGTAAAAACAAGTATTACAAAGCATCACAATAAGTAAACTGCATCCTAGCAATAAGGATAAACATCAATTCATAAAATGAAATCCTAAACCTTGCAGGTAAAAATTGTCCCAAATAACTTTGAGAAATATAGACTTAAAACAGTAGACTGATTCTATGTCATAATTATTTCAAGAGACCGCAAGAGCCATCCAGTCCAATCCCCTGCCATGCAGGAAATCCAAATCAAAGTATCCCCGACAGATGGCCATCCAGCCTCCGCTTAAAGACCTCCAAGGAGGGAGATTCCACTACACTCCGAGGAAAGAGTGTGTTCCACTGTCGGACAGCCCTTACTGTCAGGAAGTTCTTCCTAATGGTGATGTGGAATCTCTTTTGCTGTAGCTTGCATCCATCGTTCCGGGTCCTAAGCTCTGGAGCAGCAGAAAACAAGCTTGCTCCCTCCTCAACATGACATCCCTTCAAATATTTAAACAGGGCCATCATATCACAACCTTCTCTTCTCTAGGCTAAACATCCCCAGCTTCCTAAGTCATTCCTCGTAGGGCATGGCTTCCTTCACCATTTTAGTTGCTCTCCTTTGGACATGCTCCAGTTTCTCCACATCCTTTTTAAACTGTGGTGCCCAGAACTGGACACAATATTCTAAGTGGGTCCTGACCAAAGCAGAATAGAGTGGCACTGTTACTTCCCTTGATCTAGACACTATACTTTTCTTGATGCAGCCTAAAATTGCATTGGCCTTTTCAGCTGCTGCATTGCACTGTTGACTCATTTTCAAGTTGTGGTCTACTTGGACTCCTAGATCTCTTTAACTCATAGTTTCATTCAGCCAGGTGTCGCCCGTCCTATATCTGTGCATTTCATTTTTCCGCCCTAAGTGCAGTATCTTACATTTCTCCGTGTTGAATTTCATTTTATTAGCTTTGGCCCAGCTTTCTAGTCCATTCAGGTCATCTTGAATTTTGATCCTGCCCTCTGGAGTATTAGCTACTCCTCCTAATTTGATGCCATCTGCAAATTTGATAAGTATGCTCCCAATTCTGTCATCCAGGTCATTGATAAAGATGTTGAATAGCACTGGGCCCAGGACAGAGCCCTGTAGGACCCCACTGGTCACTTCTCTCCAGGATGAAAAGGCGCCATTTTTGAGCACCCTTTGGGTTCGGCCGGTCAACCAATTACAAATCCATGTGACAGTTGCCTTGTCAAGCCCACATTTCACAAGCTTGTTTGCAAGAATGTCATGGGGAACTTTGTCAAAGGCCTTACTGAAATCAAGATATACTATATCCACAGCATTCCCTTCATCTAACAAGCTGTTAATTTTATAAAAAAAAGAGATCAGGTTTGTCTGGCATGACTTCTTTCTCTGAAACCCATGTTGACTTTTTGTGGTTATGGCATTGCTTTCTAGATGTTCAGACTCTCTGTTTAATGATCTGCTCTAGAATCTTTCCTAGTATTGATGTCAGACTAACTGGATGATATTTCATGGTTGTTTCTGCATCAGTTTCAAAAAATTTCTGCGACAAATAATCACAGTTACACAATATCTGGCAACTTCAACAGTTACCTGCTCCTAATAATGCAAATATTTGCAAGCTCTCCTCTCCAACTTCCATCAACTTCACCATCTCTTGTTCACACACCAATCCAATCCACACCGATTCGCATGTGAGCTGTATACTGTATTGGCTGTGAGTCATCTGGAGCCAAACAGCATGAAGTGACCTCTGCAGTTGGTTTGCATCATGCCTTGGGCTCTGACTCTATGGCAGTCTCACAGGAAATGATGCCAACTGTCAATCAAAGTATTTTGCACATTTTTAATGGAATATTTTTTCAACAGTCCTTTGACTATTTGCTTCCACTGATTCCCTCAACGCACTCCTCATCCAGTCTCTTTGCTAGCTGCTATAATTAAGGATACAATCGTTCCATGGATTTAGGGTATCTGGATCATGCTCGGGTCACTCACACCAACTTTATTAATTTACTGTCAAATAGGGAAGGGTAAATGGGGGCTAAATCTGGGGGTAACACCCTCCTCTCTTAACTCTGATTTTCACTTATCTGTCATTGTCCTTCTTTACAGAAGAACTTGTGAGTCAAGAGAGTGTCCAAAGAGGAGAGAAGTCACATAAATGCCAGCATTGTGGAAAACGTTTTTCTGCGAAGGCACACTTAGTGAGACATCAGAGAGTCCACACAGGAGAGAAGCCATACAAATGCCAGCATTGTGGGAAAGGTTTTTCTCAGAAGTCAGACCTAGTGAAACATCAGAGAGTCCACACAGGAGAGAAGCCATACAAATGCCAGCATTGTGGGAAATGTTTTTCTTGGAAGTCAGACCTAGTGAAACATCAGAGAGTCCACACAGGAGAGAAGCCATATAAATGCCAGCATTGTGGGAAATGTTTTTCTCAGATGTCACACCTTTTGGAACATCACAGAATCCACACAGGAGAGAAGCCATATAAATGCCAGCATTGTGGGAAATGTTTTTCTCAGATGTCACACCTTTTGGAACATCACAGAATCCACACAGGAGAGAAGCCATACAAATGCCAGCATTGTGGGAAATGTTTTTCTTGGAAGTCAGACCAAGTGAGACATCAGAGAGTCCACACAGGAGAGAAGCCATACAAATGCCAGCATTGTGGGAAATGCTTTTTTTCAAAGTCATGCCTAGTGTTACATCAGAGAGTCCACACAGGAGAGAAGACATACAAATGCCAGCATTGTGGCAAATGTTTTTCTCAGAAGTCAGACCTAGTGATACATCAGAGAGTCCACACAGGAGAGAAGACATACAAATGCCAGCATTGTGGGAAATGTTTTTCTCGGCAGTCAAGCCTAGTGATACATCAGAGAGTCCACACAGGAAAGAAGCCATAGAAATGCCAGCAGTGTGGAAAATGCTTTTCTCGGAGGTCAGGCCTATTCAATCACCAGAGAAGCAACATAGGAGAGAAGCAACACAAATCTAAGCAGTGAACAAACATTTTTTTTTTAAAGAAGGAATACAAAAATATTTTTTTCAATCCAGCGGTGCTAAGAAAAAGCCCTTATGATTTTATTTGTAAGGTTTTTCTGTCAATATGTCTGTTTATGTTTGAAATATATGTTTTAAGTTTAGGTTTTAATTTCTATAATATAGATAATTGCTTTGGGTTATAAATTTGGCTGGGGATTATGGGTCGTGGTTTAGGTTAGTTTAGATGGGGGGGCTAGGATTTGTTGCAGCTAGCTAGAATAGCAATGATCGCATTCGGAATTTGTGGGATGTTGGCTGAAGAAAGTTGGGGACCTGTAGTAACAGAAAGGGATCTAGCTTCTTGGAATTTCTTTGGCAGGGAGAGATTGTGCGTGTGAGAAGGATGGCAAAGTGGGGCTGGGTAATAGTGGGGATAGATGGTGGGGATTGTAGGTGGGGGGTAGGTTTGGTAGAAGGTGGAGTTTTAGGTTTTGGGGTTTCAATATATTCTTTGGCTTGGGGAGGGCAGTTCTGGCTTAAATACTGATTTTCTGACTATGTGTTTTCAATAAAGTTCTTTGCTATTTCAACACACTGGACTCGTTGATGCGTAGAAGTTGTGAATTTGCACAAAACTGACCCTTTCTTCGCTCCTCAGTCCTCAGCTCCATTCCCAGCCATAAGAACAGCAGAGACAAACACACATCTATCTATCTCTATCTATCATCTATCTATCTATCTATCTATCTATCTATCTATCTATGTATATACAGTATACACAGAGAGACAATTTCCAAAGCAGAGCTTTCCTTTCCTGCCTTTCCTGGGCTCCATTGTGGCCTCTTCAAAATCTCCTCAAAAGAAGGAAGGAAGGAAGGAGGGAGGGAGGGAAGGAAGGGGAGGCTGCTGAAATCCCGGTGCACTCCTTTCCTTCCCTCAAAGGCCGCCAGTGGGATAAACAACAGCAGCAGTAAAGCCCTGGTGATCTGTATGCATGATTAGAAGGGGCCTTTGGATGTATGTGCGCATGCGCAATCTCCTACCTGAAGCATTGCTGCCCTCACAGTCTGTTCTGAGGGATGGAAATGGGGGACAACCCTCGTTCGTTTAGAGCAGTGATGGCGAACCTATGGCACGTGTGCCAGAGGTGGCACTCTGAGCCCTCTCTGTGGGCACACATGCTATCGACCTAGCACAGAGTTTGACAGAGTTTCTTACTAGAAAGCCAGAGGGACGTGGCACTTTGCAATAAATAAGTGGGGTCCGGGTTGCAGTTTGGGCACTCGGTCTGTAAAAGGTTCTCCATCACTGGTTTAGAGGAATGGCTGGAAGGTCTTCTGGGGACCCTGGGGGTTATAAGAAGGAAGGAAGCCCCTCTTCTTCCTCAAAGGAAGTGGGCCTGCCAGGCCTCCTCTCCCTCTTTCCTTTCCTGCCTCCTCCTCGGGGGATTCCTTGGGCCCAGGTACTTGGGGGGTTATTATGAGAAAAGTCGTCAGGAAGGACCCTTGGAGAAAGACATGGCCATGGAGGGGATCAGGATCCAAATGTAAAAAGGGCTTTGGGGAGCCTTCTCCCTCCTGGAAAGTGGGGCAGAGGAAAGACCCCCCCCCCCATTCTGATGCCTCATTTGGAGAATATTTTGTGCCAAATAAAGAGCATCATACAGGATAGCATTGGAAACAACATTTTTCGGGTGGGAGGAGTTTTCCCTGGGGTCTCGGGGAGGGGGCTCTGTCTGGGAGGGAGAGAAGAGCCCCAATTTAGGACACAGCCAAGAGAAGGCAGACGGAGGAACCCAAAGACCCTTCTGGGGAGAGGGACACCCTCCTGGCAACCTGAGAACTAGGCTTATTGGCCCACAGGATCTGGATTTTCCTTCACAACAACCCTGCAAAGGAGGACCAGCAGAAAGACCCTGAGCCCCAGAAAGATTACCCCCCTCCTGGTTCTGGGAAAATGCTGCAAGGGCCTTGGACCCCCTTGAAGGGGATGTAGGTTAAAGGATGAGAAGGAAGGAAGGAGGGAAGGAGGGAAAGTGCCAAGGGAAGAGAAGCATAAAGGGACTGCTGAAGTGGGGAGGGGAGCATCTGGGATCTGATCCAGAAACCCACCTCCCAGAACGCATTGTTAGAGCCTACCACAGCTCAGTGTGATGCTTTGAATGATCATTTGGCAGATAAAATCTCTCACAGAAGAACCAACTTCGACGATGCCAGCATAAGATGATGATGATGATGATGATGATGATGATGATGATGATGATGATGATGATGATGATAGATTTATTTCTAGGCCGCCCGATCATGGAGAAACAGGACAGGTTACAACAATAAAATACATCGATGTTACAATAAAATCCAAGAGAAATCAATCCCTATGCCCCGATCCCAATACAAAAACTGGATTAAACAATGATAGTATAAAAACAGGAAAACAGTAAAAACATTTGATTCAAATTGTAGAGGCTATAGGTCAGGTGTCCAGTGACTTTGTGAGTAAGATCATACTGGATCAATTTGAATCTGTGAGCACTGAGGATGGGGACAAGCTCCTTGGAAGTGTGAAGAAGACAACTTGCCCCCTCGACCCTTGCCCTTCATGGCTGGTCCTCCAAGGAGGAGATGCACTTAGGACTCACCTGAGATGTATCATAGATGAATCTCTTAGGGAGGGCTATTTTCCATCTTACTTAAAAGAAGCGGTGGTACGGCCGCTTCTGAAAAAGCCCTCCCTAGATCCCTTGGACATGAACAATTACAGACTGGTCCCCCATCTTCCATTTCTAAACAAGGTGATTGAGAGGGCAGTTGCTCTTCAAGTCCAAGTGGTCTTGGATGAAACAGATTATCTAGACCCTTTTCAAATTGGCTTCAGGATGGGATATGAAGTCAAGATTGCTATGCTCACTTTAGATGATCTCCGCTTGAGTATCGACAGGAGAAGTGTGACCCTATTGATGCTTTTGGACCTCTCAGTGGCTTTTGATACTATTGACCATGGCATCCTTCTGGAACGTCTGAGGGAATTGGGGATTGGAGCAATGCATTGCAATGGTTCCGGTCCTATTTCTCAAGCAGATTCCAGATGGAGATGCTTGGGGACAGTTGCTACTCTAAAAGGGAGCTTAAATCCGGCGTTCCTCAGGGCGCCATCCTATCCCCAATGCTATTCAACATCTACATGAAACCGCCAAGAGAGTTCATCTGGAGGCATGGGGTGGGTGCTATCTGTATGCTCATGACATCCAGAGATATCTCTGTGTCAACTAAAGAAGGCATCTCCCCTCTGAATGAATGTCTTGAGGCAGCAATGGGCTGGATAAGGAAAAAGAGATTGAAACTGAATCCAGACAAGACGGAGGTGCGTGTTGTTGGAGATCCTAATCTGGGTATGGAGGTCTGTCAACTGGTCCTGGATGGAGTCACACTTCCCCTAAAGGACTGTGTTTGCAGTTTGGGGGTGCTCCTGGATCTATCTATCCAGTTGTCAGATCAGATAGATGTGATGGCCAAGAGTGCCTGTTATCAGCTTCAGTCCCTTCCTGGAACCCGAAGACCTACAAACTATGGTGCATGCACCGGTAACCTCATGTCTTGACTTCTGTAATGTGCTCTACATAGGGCTACCCTTGTATCAAGTCCGGAAACTTCAACTAATCCAAAATATGGCAGCAGAGAGGTCACTGGAAAATCTAGAGGTGACCACATCACACTTATTCTAACATCTCTTCACTGGCTGCCCATTAATTTCTGGGGACAGTACAAGATCTTGGTTATAACCTTCATGGCTTGTGTCCAGCTTATTTACAGGATTGCCTTCTCCCATATAATCTGCCCCACACACTGAGGTCCTCTTGTAAAAGCTTACTGCAGCCAGCAATAACAAGGCTCCATGCAGTTACCCAGAGGACTTTCTCTTCTGTTGCTCCCAGTTTATGGAATAGCCTCCGGAAGAGATCTGATATATCACCAGTCATGAAGGTTTTAAAAAGGCGATCAAGATGTATATCTTCCAGCAGAGCTTTCCAGATTAACATTACAGCAATCTCCTACTAATTTAATAAATTGTTCAACAACTGCTCTAAATGCCTGCTCTATTTTTAATAATTGTTTTAATAATTGCTTAAGATTTAACTGTATTTTATTCTGGATGGAAGGAATTGGGAGGGTTTTGGAAGCAACAATGGTAAGTTGCTACAGTATTTTACTGATGTGTTTACTGTTAGCTGCTTTGATCTGTTTGGAGAAGCACAGCAACAACAACAATAATAATAACAATAATACAATGATTTGATAAATAAGCAAGGCAATATGATTAAATTTAAAACATTAGAGGAAATAAGAGAAGAAGGTAAACAATGTAATTGGCTTATTTTCCGGCAAATAAGGGAGAGGTTTTTGTTAGATATGAAAACATATGGAATAGAAATAATTAGTACAGAAATACTAGGAAATGTGCTTTCTATCAGGAAAGGTCCACTTGTGGGGAGATTGTATAAAATCCTGTTAAAACATGAGATGGAATCTGAGGTGGTTAAAGAAAACATGATTCAATGGCCAAGAAATCTAGGACACAATATTGAGATGGAAGAATGGGAGTTAAGTTGGAAAAGGAGGATAAAATACACAGCTTCCCAAGCCCTAAGGGAAAACTACTACAAAATATTTTAAACATGAAAATATACCTAAATGACATAACGTTGGTTTTAATCATGACTGTCTGAAGCATTGAATTTATTGGAGGGAAGAGAGTTCAGTAAAAAGTTTGGGGTGGATTTAATGTTCCCCTGCCCTGACCTCCATTCCTTTAAGGATAAATTCTCAGTGGGGAGGAAAAACTAACTCTCTTTGCAAGACAGCCGGATGCAAACACACTGCCCAACTCTAAAACACCATGGAAAGAGCATGAGGCTTCTTCTGTACCTTGTCAGCTAGTTCCAGGTCGTCCTCTGATTCTATGAGATCCATGTTCCTGTAGCCATGCCAGTAAGATCCCAACGGCAAATGTGAGTCATCCTCCAATCCGCATTCAACATCCAAATGGGCTGCTTTGACTCCGTAGGTCAGAGAAAACCTGTCCATTTGAACAAAGAGTAGAAAGAGGAGCTGGTGCCCCTTTTCCATATTGCGGCTTTTCTCCTAAGGCCAAGAACCTCTTGCATAAAAGTGTCCCAGACTCACTTGGCTCCCTTCCTCTGGGTCAGAAAGAATTGTCTGGTTCAGGATCGCCGTCTCTTCTTCATTTCGCATGAGGCCTTTGTCATTCATCTTAAGGCCAGACAATTTTGTGGAGGGACCTTTCTTCTTTCCAAGACCATTGTCTGGAGAAGATTTTTTTTTAAAAAGATAATAACAGTCTAATAAATAAATACAATTTTACCTCAGCAAATTAAGTGAAACTCAGAAGAAGCATCATAGGATATATCACGCAGAACTCTCTTCATCATGTAAACCTTTAACAGGTTCGCTAGTGGTCAAGTTGAAGGCAGTTCTTCATTTGTCTGTGTTCAAAGGACGTTTGTCATAGGCCATCTCCACCATAAAACTGTGGATGAAAAAGCCCACCAGCCTCTATGCCTAGAAAAGAAATTGAGGGCACCTTCCTGGCAGGATTTTTCTTGAACTGCCTCCCAAATAATATGTCTTCTGTGAAAGATTACAAGCCTTGTGGTTTTTAAGGAGCAAAGCTGTGTCTAAGCATTGCCAAGGAAGAGGTTCATACATTTCTAAATGGGGTTGAGAAAGTGGAAGGAGACACAGTTTTCTCCTTCTCTCTTCTTGCTTGATCTTGGGGTCATTTAGTGGAGATGGGAAATTCAGGACAGACAACAGCAAAACAAAAACCACATTTCACACAGTTCATGTAAACTTTGCCAGACTGGGTCTTCCATATTATTGGGGCACTGAATTTCCTCCAGGTTTTCATCCATGGGGCTGGAGCCCATTTCCAAAATAGAGTCAGCACCAGAGAGAGCTCAGACTAAAAGACAGAGCAGATTCACCAACCCACTAACATGGAAGTCTCCATTCACTACTGTCTATGTGATACAACTCCAAGCCATTGTCCTCCACTGTCCTCTTTTCCTCCCAGTTAACATTTGTAGATTATCCCTTGCAGATCTTGGAGAACGAACTTCCAACCGAAGGAATAGCAATATCCTTATTTTACTAGTATGTGTTCTTTTTTAAACAACGCTTTTGTTCATTCTATATTTTGTATCCTAATCCACCTGGAGAATCATCCATGGGAGAAAGGTGGGATGAACTGTAATAAATAACACAACCATACAGTTCAAAGAATGTACAATAGGAATAAATGAATAAGAAGGATGCTTTCAGGTGAGATCAACCAGTCCAACCTGTGATGCCTTCACAAAGCAGGAGTAGGTTCCACTGTAAGAAAGACAGTACTCAAAACACTAACATAAAATAGGAAACAGGCAAACTAACCCAGAGAAATGCTCTTGTCCTGAGGTCTCTCCTCCTTCTCTCAGCCTCAACTGACTCAACTCCCACCTTGGCCAAGATTCCCAGTTCTTTCCAGGGAAACCAACCAAAGAAACACATTCTCCTTGGTTCCATCTGACCACTTCTCCATGAGTCCAATTACATGGGTTGCATTTCTCTTAATAGGATGATTTCAACTGCTTTTTAACATTTCACAGTCAGCTCTCAGTATCCACAGATTCTGCATCTCAATATATCCCCAAAAAGCCAACCTTGATTTTGCCATTTTGTGAAAGGCACATCATACTACAACCCCATTGTTTGTAATAGGACTTGAACATCCACAGATTTTGGTTACTACGTGGGGTCTTGAAACCAAACCTCAGCAGATACTGAGGTCAAACTGTAAATAATGTTCAAATTCTTTTTATTTTCAGAATAAACAACCATACAATCAATAAAATTACAATTCAAACATACATCACACTTATTCTTTTTTTGTTCTTATTATTAGCATCTACTTCTTCCATCTACATCTTTCTCCTTCCTACCTCCTCTATTCTTTAAACCGCATGTCATCCTACCTTCCTACTACCTTCTTTCTCATTCTTTCCACCTTTCTCCTCCTTTCTCTCTCTCTCCTTCACACTTGTACCACTCTCTTTCTCATCATTCCACTCTACCCAACTGTAACCTCTACCTTATACACTTACACATACCTTCAACTACATACATAACTCTCTTTTTACCACATCTATCTTCTTTCTCACTTTCTTTCTCACTTCTAGAAGAATAGGAAAGAAGATCTTATTTCAGCTTCCTCACTTCTAATTTAGTCTATACTTTACCATGTATCATAACTTTCCTTTCTTTCTCTATTTCATATTTACTTTACTACTACACTTCTATCTTGTTACTCAATTTACATTCTTCTACTCTATCCAAAGTTCACTTAATACACAGAAAAGAATCTACAATGTCATCTCCTTCTATCTCCTTTGAAGGCTGACTGATGCATTTCTGCATCATTATATAAAACAGTGATGACTCCACTCCACTCTTATGCCCTCTAACTCTGGGTGAATATGATGATGATGATGATGATGATGATGATGATGATGATGATGATGATATATTTAGATCCCGCCTTTTCCCGAAGGAATGAAGGTGGTTTACAAGAAAAAGTAATAAAATACAATATACATTTAAAATAATAGCCAAACCCTAACCCTCCCTCCTGCACCCCAGTCCCAATTATAGAAGTAAATTATGGGCCTGAACAGACAGGCCAAAATAAAGCTGCTTTGGGTCACTTTGGAGGTATGCTGTTCAGAGACACATGCATCTTAAGAGGCCAGAAGCTGCACCAAAGCTGTACCCCAGTCCTTAGGACTGTAGCATGGCTTTGTCATGGCTTCTGGCCTCTTAGGACACATGCATCATTTAAATAGCATACCTCCAAAGTGATCCAAAGGAGCTTTGTTTTGGCCTGTCTCTCTGGGCTCTAAGTAAGATAAATTACAATACAGATAAGAGAAAGATAAAATGGTCTAACATTAGGGTGGAGAGGCTGAGGGGAGAACTTCTATCTATGCAGGGTAGCCGGGGTATCGTTAACAATAACAGTGTCAGTGACAGTGAAAAGTCTAATCTGGAAAGGCCTGCTGAAAGAGATCCGCCTTAACAGCCTTTTAAAAGGCTTCTAAGGTGGTGATGTGATGGATCTCTTCCAGAAGGTCATTCCAAAGCCTAGGAATGGCAGAAGAAAAGTTCCTCTGGGTTGTTGGAGCCAATCTAGTCTTCTTAGGCTTTAGGAGACTTTTTCCAGTGCAGGGAGGATTGTGTGGAAGATGGCAATCCTGCAAGTAGTCTGGACCCAAGCCATGTAGGGCTTTAAAGGTTACAACCAACACCTTGTATCTTGCAAGTGGAGGGATTTAAGAGCCTCCCTTTGATTCTCTTGGATCCCTCTCCAAAATCTCATGGCCCCACAGAGACTCCCAAGAGAGGAGATGAGAGGAGGCCTGGCAGCCGGAGAAGAGGGGAGGGGGGGCTTCCTTGCTTCCAGCCCCCAAAGCTGCCTCCCTACAGAAGACCCTCCAGACCCCCATCCTTGGCTCCAAAATGGGGGCTCTTCCCCCTCAGCCATCCTTCTCACAGAGGAACCAAATTTGGGGGTCTCCCATCGCCATCTCAAGGCCCCCACCTTCCCTTTCCTGCCAAGGAAACCCAGAAGGAGCCCTTCTTCTTCCTAAGCAGCCAACGGTCAAAGCCACCAGCCTTCTAGAACCCTATTCAGGCTCCAAACCAACCACCAGCCTTTCCCAGAATTCCACGCTCTCCCTCCTCCCAGCGGAGGAGACCGGGAGACGGAGCAATGGGTGCAGACTCCAGGAAAAGGGAGTTTATTTTCTTAAACTTGTAATTTCAGTTGTGTCCCTTTATGAGGGAGAATGGGATATTATTATTATTATTATTATTATTATTATTATTATCATCAACAACAATTATGATAATTAGTGTCTTGTTCCCAAAACCACAGAGCCTTGTGAAATCTCAAAGACTGTGTTTCTCACACGGAGGTTTTTGCAGCTCTTTGCAGCTCAGATCCGAAGCCACTGCGGGTCCAACGATGCGAATTCAGGCGACAACGTTTTGTGTTATCACAGGCGATTCCTTTCTTCTTCTTTTTAAATAAAGTTTATTGAGTTTAAAGTAAAACATACATACATACATCTTTCTAAAAAGAACCAACAGTTACATTGACAAGGTATATGAGGTATCAATATTTGTATGCAGCCTTTTATACTCAGAGGATGAACAGTCAGTTCTTTGGCTTCTCCCATCTCATTCCTTCTTCAGATCAGCTCCTCGCTCCTTTTATCTTTCTTATCTCACTCATCCAACTAATCACACTTTCCGTGTCTCTTCCTCCTCGTTCATACATACTCTAACCTTCTTTGCCCAATTTTATCCTTGATTGCTTGATTATTTCTTGCTCTGAGTCCCAGTTTAGCAACACCTTTTATATTTTACCCATCAGACCTTTTTGATAGCCTTTGATTAATAAAAGCTTTTCTAGCTCTGAACTATCATCTTTTTCTCCCGTGATTTTAGGTCTTGCTGCGTTTTGGAGTAAATTTGTTGATATTCAAACCAATTCAGATTAAAACCTTGTAAATTTAAATCTTTTTGTGTTTTAATTTCTATTTCTTCACCCTTAAACTTTAAGAGATCATCATAAATAATCCAATTCCCTTCTCTCTCCATTTTCGTTCTGTAAATGGCTTCTAAAGGCGAGGCCCATTTTGGGAATCCCATAACTATCCGACCTTTATACTTGTTCCAAATCCTAAACAACGCATGTCTAATACAAGGATTGTTAATCGAGGGATCTGCTTTTTCTTTGTCATATAAGAGAAAAGCATGCCTTCCAAATTTAAGGCCTTCTCCTTCCAATTCTCATGATTCTTTATCCTGCAAATTAATCCAGTTTTTAATTAGCCTCATCATATAATTTAATATTTGGAACCATTAACCCTCCTCTTTCCTTTGCGTCTTGTAAGACCTTTAGTTTTACTCCAGGGTTTTTTCCTCCCAAATGAAGTCTGTTAAATCCCTTAAGCATTTCCTCTGGGATTATAATAGGGAGAGTTTGAAATAAAAATAGGATTTTAGGTAATATGTTCATTATAAAGGCAGCTATCTTACCTAAGAAGATAAGTGCAGTTTATTCCAATTATTAATTTCATTTCAAATCCTTTTCCACAGAGAGCCATAGTTATTCCCGAAGAGTTCATTTCTTTCATTTGAAATAATTAATCCTAAATATCTAATTTTCCCTTTAACTTCAATTCCAGTGAATCCGGTTACTTTGGACATTTGTTCTTTATTCATATTTTTCGTTAAAATCACGGATTTTAGTAAATTCACTCTGAAACCACTAAAGTCTCCAATGTTTTTAGAGCCTTGATAAGCTTATCTGCATTATCTAAGGGCTCCTCTAGATCTATAAACAAATCATCCGCATAGGCTTTTATTTCATATGTATGTGTTTTAATTGTTACTCCCTTCAAATCAATATCCAATTTTACCTTCCTAATTAAAATCTCAATCACAACTAAGAAGAGAAGGGGAGATAAGGGGCATCCTTGACGCGTTCCCTTTTTAATTGGAAAGGAGGGGGTTTTCTCTCCGTTTCTTAAAATATTAGCCTTTTGATCCGAATACAATCTCTTTCCGTCTACGAAAATTATCTCCTATATTCATCGCCTCTAAGATTTTAAACATTGTGTTCCAATTTACAGAATCGGATGCTTTTTGTAGGTCTAAACGAAATAAACCTGGCTGCTTGCCATTATGTCTATGATAGTCCTCCAAAATATTCAAGGCATGCCATGTTTTCTCTTTTAGTTGTCTTCCAGGGAGAAAACCTTTCTGATCCACATCAGTAATTTTAATTAAGATCTATTTAAATGTTTTAGCCAAAATTGCTGTGTATATTTTGTAGTCGGACTTTAATAACGAGAGAGGCCTATAATTAGCGGGGTCATCGTCTGCTTTGCTTTCTTTCACAATTAAGGTCACATTCGCTTCTTTCCATGTATCTGGTATTTTACCAGTCAGAGCTTCTTTGGAAACTTGGTCTAAGGGGTGGCATAACTCTTCCTTAAATGTTTTATAGACATATAAGGGAAAGCTATCTGGGGTTTTATGGGCTTTCCCTTCCTCTATTGCTTCTAAAATTTCATCCATAGTTATATCTGGCTCTAAGAAATTTCTTTGCCCTTCGTCTAGTTTCACTCTTTCTTCTATGTTATGCCAATCGAGTAAGTTTTCCACCTTGAGATTTTCACTTCCATATAAGTTTTTGAAGTATTCAAAGAAGGTCTGTTTAATATCCTCTTGTCTTGATAATATTTTCCCGTCTTTCTTGATTTTTAAGATCTGGTTTCCATTTCTCTTCTCTTTTAATTTAAGGGCTAACCATCTCCCTTCCTTCTTGGCATGATCAAAACAGTCTAATTGGGGGCTCCTTCCGTGGGGCTTCCGCAGTGATTCCAAAGTGACCCTCATTTTGGGGAAATCGGTAACAAGCGAATTCACAGAAACCGCTTCCAAGCTCACTCCGATTCCACTCCGAATTGGTCTGGTGTGGAATGCAACTTTGCTTGTACTCTGTTTCACCACCGCAAACCCCCCGGTTGCAAATTTCCCATGATGCAGCGCTGCAATTCCCCCCATTTCCTTCCGGTGGTCCTTTCACTTTCAGGGCAACTGAGGGGGGGAATAGGCAGCCAATGGGAGCGGAGCAAGGTCCAGGTAAAGGGAAGGAGGCCATGCCCCCTCAGGAATGGGGAGCCAATGGAAAATCACATTAGTCCCCATAGATTTCGTTTTTAATCAATCAAAAACATTCCTAATAAAATTGCGCCCTCTTGTGGATACTCAGGGCACTGCAGCCTCCTTGGGCTTCTCCCCAACTTCTATCCTGGAGCGCCATCTGGTGGCCACTCTTGGCAATTCACTAATAGCAGTTAACCAAATTAAACAGTATATAAAACAAAAACATGAAACAAGCTAGACAAGGAAACTGTTACATGGATTTGTAATTAGCTGACCTGCAAAAACCTAAAGGGCACTCAACAATGACTCCTTTTCATCCTGGAGAGAAGTGACCAGTGGGGTGTCCACTGGGGTTCTGTCCTGAGCCCAGTGCGGTTCAACATCTTTATCAATGACTTGGATGACAGAATTGGAGGCATAATTATCAGATGTGCAGATGAGACCAAACTAGGAGTAGCAGCTAATACCCCAGAGGACAGGATCAAAATTCAAAATGACCTGAATAGACTAGAAAGCTGGGCCAAAGCTAACAAAATGAAATTCAATATGGAGAAATGTAAGGTACTGCATTAAGGGAGGAAAAATGAAATGCACAGATATAGGATGGGGACACCTGGATGAATGAAACTTTGTGTGAAAGGGATCCGGGAGTTCCAGGTAGACCACAAGTTGAACATGAGTTAACAGTGCCATGTGGCAGCTAACAAGGACAATGCGATTTTAGGCTGCATCAACAGAAGTACAGTGTCTAGATCAAGGGAAGGAATAGTGCCACTCTATTCTGCTTTGGTCATCTGGAATATTGTGGGCACCACAATTCAAAAAGGACGTTGAGAAACTGGAGCACGTCCAAAAGAGGGCGACTAAAATGATGAAGAGTTTGGAAACCAATGATCACAATGGGACAGTCTCAATGCTTCAGGCAAGGAGCCTCAGCTGCCCTCGGTTCGTCTCTGACATCTTCCTCCACCGCATTTTTAACTTCGACGCCATCCACTTCATAAGGTCCTTTAATTCCTTTATGTCTTCCTCCATTCGATAAACGTCTACCTGAGGTTCTTCTATCCTGGGGCGGCTATCAAGCGACTCCCCCACTGCCAGGTCCCAGGCTGTCACTCTGCCCCCCGACGGCCTTCCTTTCCCCAGTCTGGGGCCGGAAACCCAAATCCTCCAGTGGTGGCCTGGATGGTGTGAGCTTCAGGAGGTTTCCCAGTCTTGGGCTTGGCTCCTAGTTCCTCTGAAGAAGGCACCTGCTCCTCCACCACCGGACTCTCCAGAACCACCGGGTTCCCCAAGAACTCTTCTTCTTCCTGGGTCTCCATTGGAGTTAAAACTGTGAGACTTTGCAAACAGTGAGATCTGGAGTTAGTCCTGTGCTCAAAAAATAAAACTCATTTGAAACAAAAGAAGCTTTATTGATGAATCCAGGCAGAAACATCCATTCACACCTTTTTGCAAAGTCTCAAGTCCAAAGGAACTTGGTCCCTTCTTAACCCACTCAACCTCTCCCTAAGCCAGCCCCCAATTCCCAAGCTAAAGCAACACAAGCGGAGGGTGCATAGATACCAAGGTTGTGTATACTTCCCCTTCCCTTCTGCCAGACAGCCTCACCTTGAAGAGCGGTGTTCCCAAACCAGCTTCACTCCTCCTTGATAACCAGTCTCCAGCTGCAACCCCAGCCCCTCTCCAAACGCCCTCCTTCATCTAAAAGCCACTCGATCTGTCCTTCTAATTTCCCACTACATGCTTTCTATAACCCATCACTCTACACTACCTACTATGAACTACAACTGTAACTCCTCTTTAATAACCAAATCCTAATATTTTTACTCTTTATGACAGAACCCTTATATACTGTTTCTGACACACAATGGACCAGTCCCAATCCTTCAGGTATACATCACCAGTCTGAAGTGACAATTCTCCCATCTCAGTCTTTCAGGCAAGGAGCATCAGCGTGAAGTCATAATGAGCCTGAGTTCAAATTGGGCCAGTCTGAATCCTTCAGGTGAAGTCACAATAGTACCATCTCAATTCTTCAGGCAAGGAACCTCAGGCTGAGATCACAATGGTTCAGTTTCAATCCTTCAGGAAAGAAGCATCAGCATGAGGTTGCAATGGGCCAGTCTCAATCCTTTGGGTAAAGAGGACCACCCTGAAGTCACAATTGTACTATCTCAATCCTTCATCCAAGGAGCATCAGACTGAAGTCACCATGGGACAGTCTCAATGTTTCAGGCAAGAAGCATCAGCCTGAGGTCGCAATGGGCCAGTCTCATTCAGGGAAGGAGCACCAGCCTGAAATCACAATATGTCATGAATACTTTTATTCATGCATTTATTCATTTGGGATTCTAGGTTTATGTTTAGATTAGAGTTAAGAGAGATGGGATTTATGGTGGGTTAAAATAATATGTTTTAATATGTGCATTAATAGAAGATACAGCACGCCCGCGCCATACGCGGGTGCGCTTTACGCGGCTTGAGCATACGCTATCAAGCCGCGGGTCGCGCGCAGGGCAAAAGGGGTGGCACGTCCCATTCAATTGCATGGGCGCACGCGCCTGTTGCACCCCGCGCGCCACCGCGCCACCATGCACGAGCCCCATTCTTTACAATGGGGCTTGAGCATAGGCAGAATTTGCCTCACGCGGAGGGATCCGGAACGGATCCCCGCGCAAGGCGAGGGCCCACTGTACTAGAAAAAGGTAGAGAGATCATGGCTAAAGAATGTGATTGTTTGCTAGGATTGGAATGTGTGGGAATCATCCTTCTAACAGAGGCTTGAGTTTAAAAGACTGGTCTCTGTAAAAGGAGGGAGAACATAGAGAGTTATTGGTATTGTTATATTGTATTGTGTTGTTATGTGTTTATGCTTACTATATTTTTATACGGTATCATATTAGATTAGGATTGATGGGGTTTCATTATATATATATATATATATATATATATATATATAGTTAAGCCATAATGTTAATTAAAACTGTTGTGTGGCTGAGTTCTGTGGTCCAAGGAGATAGGTGCAGTGGTTGGGATAAGGCACATGAGAGCTTAATAGTTTTTAGAAACGCTGCCACAATCCCAGATGGGAGGACACTGCGCAGGGAAGTGCTATCCAATTAATTAGCTTTATTGGTTAATGGGGTGGCGTTAATTTATGGTTATAAAAGTGATATAACTATACTTTCTTTCATTCCTGACAAAAAGTCACTTCTATTGCATGTATCTTCTTCTTCAATAAAAGCTGTTCCTTTTTCAAAGTAGTGCCTTTTGTGTTGCAAGAGGGGCTGCAATTAGGACCCTGACAGATATCTCTCTCCCCTTCCATTCACCCTGCTATCCCAAAAGGACTGGAGAGCATACCAAACCAACCACAGAACCTTCCCCTGCTCTTGTTTAATGCCAGGTCAGTCAAAAATAAAAGGCACATAGTCCATGATCTCCTACTGGATGAAGAGGCTGACCTGGCTTGTTTCACAGAGACCTGGATGGGTGAAGATAGCTCAGCCACCTGGGATCAGGCCTTACCAGCCGGGTTCTCCGTCAGTGAGCAGGTAAAGGGAGTGACTTTGGTCCATGAAGACAATCTTGCTTTGGCCAGGATACCTATCCGTAAAATGGACCACATTGAATTTATTTACCTCAGCTTAAAGACTAGGGAAAGTCTAGGGATTGTGTTGGTTTACCATCCATCCCATTCCTTAACAGACTCTCTAGCGGAGCTGACACAACTGGTCTTTGAGCTGCTGCTGGAATCACCTAGGCTTTTAGTCCTGGGCGACCTCAACATCCCCCTCGATGCCCCTCCTCAGCATGCGCAGGGATTGCCAGGGCCTAGATGCTGCTGCTTATTCCACTGGGGGCCTTTGCGGGAAAGGAAGGTATGCTCTGGGGGTTCAGTAGCCTCCCCTTCCTTCCTTCCTTCCTTTGAGGAGACTGCAATGGAGCCCAAGGTGCAGAGCTGGACTCAGGAGAGAAAGGCAGGAAAGGAAGGCTCTAGTTTGGAAATATAGCTCTCTGTATCCTGTATGTTTGTGTGTTTCTGTGCGTGTTTGCCTCTGTTGTTCTTATGGCTAGGAATGGAGCTGAGGACTGAGGAGAGAAGAAAGGGTCAGTTTTGTGCAAATGCAGAACTTCTGCACATCAAAGAGTCCAGTGTGTTGAAATAGCAAAGAACATTATTGAGAACACATAGAAATTCAGTGTTTAAGCAAGAACTGCCCACTCCAATCCAAACAATACATTAAAACCCCAAAACCTAAAACTCCACCCTCTTCCAAACCTAGCCCCCACCTCCAATTCCCACAGTCTATGCCCCAAAGGTAACAAGCCCCCCTTTGCCATTCCCAGAAACTAGCCCTTTCTGTTAATACCTGCCCCCAACTTTCTTCAGCCAACACCCCACACATTGCAAAAGCTATCATTCCCATAACTATTCTAGACATCTATAACAAATCCCAGCCCCCGAACTACCGAACCTATACTACGACCCACATATCTCCAGCCAAATTTACAACCCAAAGTAATTATGTATACTATTAGCTATTAAAACCTTAAAATAACAAAATACAACTTTAAAACACAAACAGACATATCGACAGACAAAGCTTACAAACAAAACCACAAGGGCCTTTTCTTAGCACCACTGGATTGAAAATATATTTTTTGTATTCATTATTGAGAAAAATAATGTTAATTCATTACTGGGATTTGTATGGCTTCTCTCCTGTGTGGACTCTCTGATGCTTGACAAGGACTGACTTGTAAGCAAATTTCCCCCCACAATGCTGACATTTATGTGACTTCTTTCCTGTGTGGACTCTCTCATGACTGACAAGTTCTTCTGTAAACAAGGAAAATGACAGACAAGACAATCTCAGCATTAAGAGAAGAAGATGTTACCCCACGATTTAGCCCCACGTTCACCCCTCCCTATTTCAGATTAGATTAATAAAGTTGGTGTGAGAGACCTGAGCATGACCCTGTTCTGGATGCCCCCAAATCTATATAATGATTGTATCCTTACTCATAGGAGCTAGCAAAGAAGAGACTGAGGGAACTTTGATGAGGGAATCAGTGGAAGCAGAGAGTCAAAGGACTGCTGAAAAACATATTCCATTAAACATGGTTTGCAGTAAACTCCTGCGGCTGTGAGAGGGTCTCTCTGGTCCTTTTTCCAGGCAAAGCATTTTCCGAGGCAAAGCATTCTCTGAAGATGCCAGCCACAGATGCTGGCGAAACGTCAGAAAGAAACTCTGCCAGAACATGGCCACATAGCCTGAAAAACCCACAAAAAACTGTGTATGCCGGCCATGAAAGCCTTCGACTTTACATATCATAAAAACATCACAAAGTATAAACATTCCGATTACAGTAATCACAAGACAGTTATGCTGTTATGACTGGAAGTAAACATATATACAGTTATAATTATATATACATGCTGATGTTGAACAGAACGTGGGCGGTGTATACATGTGCAGATGCGTCCATGTGCATGCTTATGTACCCGCATATTTCTCCATGCGTTTGCTTAAGATTAAATTGTACGCAAGTAGAAGAGTATATATAAATGTGTGTGTGTGTGTGTATATACGTGTGTGTGTGTGTGTGTGTATATATAATCCAACATATATGTGTACATGTGCTTGCATCTCTCTCTCTCTCTCTCTCTCTCTCTCTGTGCGTATATATATATATATATGTGTGTGTGTGTGTGTGTGTGTGTGTTTAAATACGTGCGCATACACATGCACATGTTCAGACAGGTATCTATGGATATGTATAGGTGTATCTATGGATGTTGTATGCAAGATCTATAGACTTGAAACATTATATGGGCATGGACAGGGGGAGCGTGTCCCTGTTAGTGCTCTTGGACATCTCAGCGGCCTTCGATACCATCGACCATGGTATCCTTCTGGGACGCCTGAGGGAGTTGGGAATTGGGGGCACTGCTTTGCAGTGGTTCCGTTCCTACCTCTCGGGTAGGTCCCAGATGGTGGAGCTGGGGGACTGTCGCTCCGACAGGAGGGCCCTGACATCTGGTGTCCCTCAGGGAGCGATTCTGTCCCCTATGCTATTCAACATTTACATGAAGCCACTGGGAGAGATCATCCGGAGACATGGGGCGCGGTGTTATCAGTACGCTGATGACACCCAGATAATTTTCTCTATGTCTCCGACTGATGCAGTAACTAAGGATGGCATCTCTCCTCTAGATGCCTGCTTGGCGTCGGTAATGGGCTGGATGAGGGAGAACAAACTCAGTGTGAATCCAGGGAAAACGGAAGTACTGGTGATAGGTTCCCTGGTTTCTGGTGGTGAGATCTGTCACCCGGCCCTGAACGGGGTCACGCTCCCCCTGAAGGACTCGGTGCGCAGCTTGGGAGTACTCCTTGATTCATCGCTCCAGCTGACTTCTCAGGTGGATGCGACGGTCAGGAGTGCCTGTTATCAGCTTCGGCTGATACGCCAGCTGCGTCCCTACCTGGATCGAAAGGACCTAGAATCTGTTGTACATGCTTTGGTAACCTCTCGATTGGATTTCTGCAATGCGCTCTACATGGGGCAACCCTTGTACCAAACTCGGAAGCTGCAATTGGTGCAGAACATGGCAGCCAGATTGGTCGCTGGTAGCTCCAGGTCGGACCATATAACACCTATTTTAAAAGACCTTCACTGGCTGCCTATTCGCTTCCGAGCTCAATACAAGGTGTTGGTTTTGACCTATAAAGCCCTAAATGGCTTGGGCCCAGGGTACTTGGAGGACCGCCTCTCCCCATATAATCCACCCCGCACACTCAGAACATCCGGGACTAAATTGTTGGAGGTCCCTAGGTCTAACCTTACCCGGACCTCACAGAGGGCTTTTACTACTGCTGCCCCTTTACTTTGGAATAAGCTCCCTGCAGAGCTTCGCTCCGCCGCCTCATTAGGTGTCTTTAAAAAACAGCTGAAAACATATCTATTCCGGCTGGCCTTCCCACCTTAATTTGTTTGTCTATTCTTCCTGCCCCTTCTTTCCCTTCTGACCCTGGATCGATGGAACTTTTTTGCATTTTTCTTCTGCCCCTGATATGTATATTTTCCTATTTTACTGTTTCCTGTTCCTGTTTTTTGTAGTAATGGTTTTAACTGTTATATTGAATTTTTAATCTTGTACTGTAATGTTTTTATAAATTTTGTAAGCCGCCCTGATCATTTCCATGGAAGGGCGGGGTAGAAATAAAATTTATTTTATATATATATATATATATATATATATATATATATATAGGTTCATAAAGGTATAAGTCTGAGTGGTCTTAGATAGAGATGCCTCCACATATATACATATATGAATATGCACAAACACACATGCACACATCCATCTGTTGTTGTCCATTGTTCTGGTCCGTTGTTCCAGGTGATGCTGGAGAAGACGCCCTGCCTCCAGCGGAACCAGAAGCTGCAGGCGATGAGGAGAGGGACTCCTTGCCCAATGCATCGCTCACCTGGAGGGCCAGCACCAGGAAGGTCACAAAGGCCCCATTCCCACTCCCTCATTTGCCCTGGATAGAACTGGGCAGATCCGGGTGCCCCATAACGAATCTCCCCAGAATCAAGTTCCTACTACCCTTTACCTCAATCAGGGTAATCTACCCCCTGAACTTGACCCAATCATGACCGGGGCTGAGTTCATATTTGTCGGCAACAGGGAAGAGCTGGTTGTTTTCAAAAGGAAAGGGTCCATAGTCTGCTTTCAGAAAAAAACGCACTAAGGGGGATTTGCCCTGGATCTCTTGTGCAAGCCCCTGACAGAGTTGTGTTAAAATTGGTGTGAGTGTGAACTTCCAACTTTTAAACCGGTTTGGGAACCAGGGTAAAATGTAGTCTGAATGGGCTTATATTTAAGGGTGAAGGGAGCAAGAAACAACAAGCAAAGTCTAAACACTTCCTTTTACCATTGCAGCGTTGGAGCGTGTCGCCACCCTTGAACTGTCAATCACTCAACTGCAGCAAGGCCAGGAGCAGCAAAGAATGTGGCTATACAACTCCGTGTGTGGCGTTTCCAACAACAATGATGTGGGCCTTCCTTTTCTTATTTTCAAATTTCTTATTACACTGGGATATTACCATGATAGTATTTAAATTACCAAATATCGACCAAATATTAACTATTAAGTTAACGGAATTTTATCGCCCTTTTCTTCAAATGTTTTAAGACAACTCCATTCCATTTCTAAATCTTCTTTTGATTTCCCTCTGAGTAAAGCAGATACTACATCCATATTTCTAGCTTCATATATCTTAATCAACCAATCTTCGATAGAAGGATTCATTGTAGATTCCCAAACTTGAGCAAATAAGATCCTTGCACATGAGACCATATATAAAACAATTCTATTGTATTTTACTGACTTTATGTTGTGTGTCATGTTTAGTAAAAATCAATTTGGTTCAAAGGGAATATTCATATCCAGAATGTTTTGGATGGTTCCATGAATCCTTTGCCAGAATCCTTTAGCTTTAATGCATGTCCACCAATATGAAAGAAGCTTCCCTCGGGTTCCCCGCATTTCCAGCACTTAGTATTGCCAGTTTTGTATATCTAGTGGGTTTTTTGGGATGTTAGATACCACCTGTATAACATTTTGATATCATTTCCTTTATAGTTTTGGCACAGAGTGAATTTATTTGTTCCTTTCCAAGATTTTCCCCATTCCTCTATACTTATAGTTTTATCTATATCACGTGCCCATCTTACCATGCTGTGTTTAATAATTTCATCTTCTAGATCTCTTTCTTTGAATAGTTTATAATATTTGGATATGTGTTTACCTTTTTTGTCCATCATAATTTTATCTATTTCATTGTTATACATCGTTAACCCAGGAGCTTTATTGTCTGCCTTAAAACAATTGTTTAGTTGGTTGTATAAAAACCAATCCTTCATGTTTCCTCTTTCATTAAGTTCTTCCATAGATTTCATGTTGTATTTTCCTTCTGGTGTTTTGTTTATTAAATCTCCATATCTTACCCATGGAGTATCTTTGTCCTTTGTTCTATTGTAATAGGCTTCTTGCAATTACACCCAAAATTGATGTCTCATTTTATACCATACTTTAAGCAATGATCTTCTTATAACATGATGGTTAAAAGTATTATCATCTTTTGGTTTTGTATACCACATATATGCATGTATACCAAGATTCAGGTTAGCTTTTTCTATATTCAATAAATTATTGTTTTCTAATTTGAATCATTCTTCTAGTCATTTGAGACAAGCTGCATAATAATACAGCTTAAAGTTTGGTAAGTTACATCCCCCCTTGAAGCAAAGATCATTTACTAAGGCAACCATAACAGTTTCGACTCCGTATCCCATCCTGAAGCCAGTTTGAAATGGGTCTAGATAATCTGTCTCATCCAAGACCGCTTGGAGATGAAGAGCAACTGTCCTCAAAATTATGTTGGTTAGAAATTGAAGACAGGAGACCGGTCTGTAATTGGTCATCTCCAAGGGATCTAGGGAGGGCTTTTCCATAAACGGCCGTAACACTGCTTCTTTTAAGCATGATGGAAAATAGCCCTAACTAAGAGATGTATCTATGATATATTTCAGGTGATATAAAAAGGGCAAGGGTTGGGAGGGCAAGTTCTCCTCTTCACACTTACAAGGAGCTTGTCCACTTCCTCAGTACTCAGATTCAAACTGATACAGTATGATCTTACTCATGGACACCTCACTTATAGCCTCCGCAATAATGCTGACGTCCAATTTGGCTCTTATCTGAGAGATATTATCTGTGAAATAGTCATTTAAAGCATCATAGTGAGCTGTGGAAGGCTCTAATAATGGGTTCCAGGAGGAAGGTGCCTGAAATAGGTCCCAAATCCCCCCCCCCCCAACTTCAGCAGTCCCTTTATGCTTCTCTTCCTTTGGCACTTTCATTCCTTTCAGATGCCCCAAAGACCCCTTCTCAGCATACGCAGGGATCGTAAGGCCTTTGCTGCTGCTGCTGTTTATTCCATTGTCGGCCTTTGGAAGAAGGGAAGGACTACGGCCTTTTTTCCTTCCTTCCGGAATGGAGCCCAAGCTACAGAGCTGGACTCAGGAGGGAAAGGCTGGGAAGGCTCTGGTTTGTACATATAGCTCTGTCTCTCTGAGTATATATGTGTGTTTGCCTCTGTTTTTATAGCTGGGAATGGAGCTGAGGGCTGAGGAGAGAAGAAAGGGTACATTTTGTGCAAATGCAGAATTTCTGTACACCAATGAGTCCAGTGTGTTCAAACAACAAAAACTTTATTTCAAACACATACTCAGAAATTCAGTGTTTAAGTCAGAGCTGCCCTCCCCAAACCAAACATTAAAACCCGAAAACCTAAAACATCACCCTCTTCCAAACCTAGCCCCCCTCCAATTCCCACAGTCTATGTCCCACAGATAACAAAGCCCCCTTTGCCATTCCCACAAACTAGCCCTTTCTGTTAATATCTGTCCCCAACTTTCTTCAGCCAACATCGAACAAATTCCAAATTCTATCATTCCCATAACCATTTTAACCAGCTGCAGCCAATCCCACCCCTCTGTTTAACTAACCTATTCCACCACCATGATCCCCACTCAAATTTATAAACGAAAGCAATAAGCTATAATAAAGGCAATTAAAACCTCAAAATAACAAAATATAATTGAAAAACATAAACAGGCATATGGACACACAAACCTAACACACGGAATCACAAGGGCTTTTTCTTATCACCACAAGATTTAAAATATATTCTTTGTTTTGCTTCTTGATAAATATAATGTTAGTTCATTTCTGGAATTTGTGTGGCTTCTCTCCTGTGAGGACTCTCTGATGTCTTTCTAGGTTTGACTTCAAAGAAAAACATTTCCCACAATGCTGGCATTTGTGTGGCTTCTCTCCTGTGTGGACTCTCTGATGTGCCAATAGGTATGACTTGGAAGAAAAACATTTCCCACAATGCTGGCATTTGTTTGTGTTCTCTCCTGTGTGGACTCTCTGATGTGCCAATAGGTATGACTTGGAAGAAAAACATTTCCCACAATGCTGGCATTTGTTTGGGTTCTCTCCTGTGTGGACTCTCTGATGTGCCAATAGATATGACTTGGAAGAAAGACATTTCCCACAATGCTGGCATTTGTTTGGGTTCTCTCCTGTGTGGACTCTCTGATGTGCCAATAGAGATGACTTGGAAGAAAAACATTTCTCACAATGATGGCATTTGTTTGGGTTCTCTCCTGTGTGGACTGTCTGATGTGCCAATAGGTATGACTTGGAAGAAAAACATTTCCCACAATGCTGGCATTTGTATGGCTTCTCTCCTGTGTGGACTCTCTGATGTGCCAATAGGTATGACTTGGAAGAAAAACATTTCCCACAATGCTGGCATTTGTGTGGCTTCTCTCCTGTGTGGACTCTCTGATGTGCCAATAGGTTTGACTTCAAAGAAAAACATTTCCCACAATGCTGGCATTTGTGTGGCTTCTCTCCTGTGTGGACTCTCTGATGTGCCAATAGGTATGACTTGGAAGAAAAACATTTCCCACAATGCTGGCATTTGTTTGTGTTCTCTCCTGTGTGGACTCTCTGATGTGCCAATAGGTATGACTTGGAAGAAAAACATTTCCCACAATGCTGGCATTTGTTTGGGTTCTCTCCTGTGTGGACTCTCTGATGTGCCAATAGGTATGACTTGGAAGAAAAACATTTCCCACAATGCTGGCATTTGTTTGGGTTCTCTCCTGTGTGGACTCTCTGATGTGCCAATAGGTATGACTTGGAAGAAAAACATTTCCCACAATGCTGGCATTTGTTTGGGTTCTCTCCTGTGTGGACTCTCTGATGTGCCAATAGGTATGACTTGGAAGAAAAACATTTCCCACAATGCTGGCATTTGTATGGCTTCTCTCCTGTGTGGACTCTCTGATGTGCCAATAGGTATGACTTGGAAGAAAAACATTTCCAACAACGCTGGCATTTGTATGGCTTCTCTCCTGTGTGGACTCTCCTATGTGCCAATAGGTTTGACTTTGAAGAAAAACATTTCCCACAATGCTGGCATATGTTTGGGTTCTCTCCTGTGTGGACTCTCTGATGTGCCAATAGATATGACTTGGAAGAAAAACATTTCCCACAATGCTGGCATTTGTATGGCTTCTCTCCTGTGTGGACTCTCTGATGTGCCAATAGATATGACTTGGAAGAAAAACATTTCCCACAATGCTGGCATTTGTATGGCTTCTCTCCTGTGTGGACTCTCTGGTGTGCCAATAGGTATGACTTGGAAGAAAAACATTTCCCACAATGCTGGCATTTGTTTGGGTTCTCTCCTGTGTGGACTCTCTGATGTGCCAATAGATATGACTTGGAAGAAAAACATTTCCCACAATGCTGGCATTTGTTTGGGTTCTCTCCTGTGTGGACTCTCTGATGTGCCAATAGGTTTGACTTTGAAGAAAAACCTTTCCCACAACGCTGGCATTTGTATGGATTCTCTCATGTGTGGACTCTCTGATGTGCCAATAGATATGACTTTGAAGAAAAACATTTCCCACAATGCTGGCATTTGTATGGCTTCTCTCCTGTGTGGACTCTCTGATGTTTCACTAGGTCTGACTTGGAATAAAAACATTTCCCACAATGCTGGCATTTGTATGGCTTCTCTCCTGTATGGACTCTCTGATGTTTCACTAGGTCTGACTTTGAATAAAAACATTTCCCACAATGCTGGCATTTGTGTGGCTTCTCTCCTGTGTGGACTCTCTGATGTGCCAATAGGTATGATTTTGAAGAAAAACATTTCCCACAACGCTGGCATTTGTAAGGCTTTTCTCCTGTGTGGACTCTCTGATGTATCAGGAGGCTTGACATCCGATAAAAACATTTCCCACAATGCTGGCATTTGTATGGCTTCTCTCCTGTGTGGACTCTCTGATGTGTCACTAGGTGCGACTTCGAAGAAAAACATTTCTCACAACGCTGGCATTTGTATGGCTTCTCTCCTGTGTGGACTCTCCGATGCATGACTAGGACTGACATGTAAGCAAAATATTTCCCACAGTGCTGGCATTTATGTGGCTTCTTTCTTGTGTGGACTTTCTCATGACTGACAAATTCTTCTGTAAAGGAGGACAATGACAGGCAAAACTGAATATCAGTGTTAAGAGAGGAAAGGGTTACCCCAAGATTCAGCCCCACGTTCACCCCTCTCTATTTGAGATTAAATTAATAGAATTGGTGTGAATGACCTGAGCATGACCCTGTTCTAGATGCCCCCAAATCCATATAATAACTGTATTCTTACTCATAGGTGCTACCAAAGAAGTGATTGAAGGGGAACTGCCATGAAGAAATCAGGGAAGGAGATAGTCAGGCAGTTAAAAAATATTCCATTAAATGTATATAAAACTATTTCAATTGAAAAGTGGCATCATTTCCTGTGAGACTGCCATAGAGTGCTGAGTCAGAATCCAAGGCATGATGGAAGCTAACTGCAGAGGATGCTTCATGCTGTTTGGCACCAGGATGTGACTCACAGCCAATACAGTATATAGCTCACATGCGGATTGGTGTGGGTTGGAGTTGGGTGTGTAAGAGATTGTGAAATGGATAGAAGTCAGAGAGGAGAGTTGGTAAATATTTGTTTTATATTGCAACTCAAGATAAAGAACCTCTAAGGACTTGGAGGAAATCAACTGTGTCTGTGAGTTATTTTTAAGTGTGGAAAGTGGTTTGTGCATTGCCAATGCCTATATCTGGAGATTTGCTTCTGTGCTCTGCTGTGTTATTGTTGAGCTCTGGGAGTGTCGCCTTCAGACTGTGCTATACACTGGCTTGTGAATGGGATCAGAATTCAGATCCAAGAAGGACCTAAGAGCCAGTGAGATAATCCTGTTTGGCTGAAGTATTTCACCAAGCACCCATTGCACTTATTTCAGTTTCAGACAATTCTTTCCCCACCCAGGAAACATCCTAAAACATTTTAAACCTTTTTGAATGCTCGGTTTCTGCCCCCAAGCAACGACTTCAGTATAAATATCAGCCCCAACTGGCTGTTCTTTAGTTTCAGTCCAGTTGCAGACAGACAGTCCATTGGTGTACATCTCACTACACTCGCCAGCCCCACTTGCCACAGGACTTACTAACTTCTCTCCCCTTTCTGGACCTTCAGCAATTGGAATCAAGATCCATCTAGGTAATATATTACCATTTGCAAAGCCTCAAAGTATTCGCCACTCCCACCTTTGTTTCTCAGTTCTTGTGTGTATGCGTGAACACCTATATGTGTATATGTCTATGTATGCGTGTATTTTGCTTTTCCCCTAAATAAAACTCAAAAACCTATCTGAAATGCCTCTGGAGTTCTGTGTGCTTCTGGACCTGGTATAGTTGGGATGAATCCTGAGGTCACTGTTGCTTCAATCTCTCCTTTGAGCTAAGGATGAAATTCCCCTATAAGCATAACACTTGTTGGTCTCCTCCCCAGACTCCAGCATTTCGAGTGACAAAGGGCCTCTGGAATCAACCACGGAGCTAAGCAAACTTAGGTTGGAAAAGAAACATTAGAGAAAAAGGAGTTTTTGTGTTACCCTTTCCACTCTTCATAGACATTGCTTATAATTGCTAAATGGAACCCTTAATATGTAAGAAACCAAGGGCCTGATTTCAAATTCAGTTCTTTAGTTCAGTGCTCTACATGGGGCTACCTTTGTCCCAAGTTCGGAAGCTTCAATTAGTTCAAAATGCTGCACCAAATTGGTCATCGGAACATCTAGGTCAGACCACTTAACACCAGTTCTAAAATCTCTTTATTGGCTGCCAATTAGCTTCCAGGTGCAATACACAGTGATGGTTATTACTTTTAAAGCCCTACATGGCTTGGGCCTGAGCTTCTTGAGGGAAGGCCTCTCCCTACACAATATGCCCCACACTCTCAGAACATCTAGGAAGAATCTATTAATTACCCAAAGGTCAGGCTAAGAACAACTTCCCACAGAGCGTACACAGCCATTGCCCCCAAGTTATGGAACAACTTGCCAGAGGAGATCTGTCTTATCACCACCTTGAATGCTTTCAAGAAAGCACTTAAGACGGATCCTTTCTGGCAGGCTTACCCACCCGACCTCTTCTAAAGAACTTAAGGGAAAAACCACTTCTGATCGCAATTGTGCATTTTATACGATGTTTTTATTTGTCCCTAACTGAGTTTTAAGCAACTTGTTTTTTTACTGTGTGCAAATTGGATGCTATTGTTGTTTTGTGGCTATTTTACAGGTAAATACAAATAAAACCTATTATTATTATCTGTCCGGTTGGTGGCTGCCTCCCAATCCCTAAGGCCTCTCTCCTGGCCCTTCCCAGAGGTCCCTTCCTGTCCACACAGAGCTAGGCGATCCTGGCTTTGCTCCTGCCTTCCCCTCTTGGCTCCCAGAGGCTTGATCCCCTTCCCTTTCTCCCTCCGCTCTCCAACCTTCCCTCATGCCCATCTGCACTGCTTTACCATTTCACGCTCAGCATCTCTTTTCTGCCTTTCTGTTTTTCACATTCCTTCCATCTCTCTATCACAGACAGAGTGTGTGTGATGCATAAACGGGACACTTTGAGTCCCATTTGTTGAGAAAGGCAGGATAATCAATATACAAATAACTCATTGGGAAAGGCAAAGCAAGGGGTCTGGGACCTGGTTTCTGATATTAGTGAGGGTCAAGTGCCAGGGAGGAGCCTTAAAACAGCTTTAAGACATCTCCAAGACTGGGATGGATTACTGTTGGGGTTTGGGGGGGGGGTATATTGGACCCCAGGAGATCTCAGAGCGGAGGTGGGGGCTGTTTTGCCACTGTTGGGCCCTCTCTGATCCACTGCAGGGCCAAGGGAGCCTTTTTCACATGAAGCCTCTCCAGAGCCTCAAAAGGCTGGAAGAGGGGCCACAAAAGCCAGGAAACTTACTCAGGAATGTGCTGAGGACTATTTAGGGGCAAAAAGAATTAATCTCCATCGGTCCTTCCCACAAAATTCCAGAACTGGCAGTTTAGGATTTGATATTTAGAATCCTTACAAAGTGGAGAACAATATTGCCTCACTAAAACTAGACATTCCAAGATTCCACAGGAAGTTGTTATGACAATTATATTACGTGTGAAAGGGAACTAGGAATGGTAGTAGAGCACAAGTTGAACATGTGTCAACAGTGTGATGCAGCAGCTAAAAAGGCCAAAGTGATCCTAGGCTGTATCAATAGGAGTATAATGTCAAGATCAAGGGAAGTAATAGTGCCACTCTATTCTGTTTTGGTCAGGGCTCACTTGCAATAATCCTGTGTCCTGTTCTGGGCACTACAATTGAAACAGATGTTGAGAAGCTGGAGCATGTCCAGAGGAGGGAAACCAAAATGGAGAACGGTCTTGAAACCATGCTCTCTGAGGAACGACTTAGGGAATTGGGTATGTTTAGCTTGGAGAAGAGAAGGTTAAGAGGTAATATTATAGCCCTGTTCAAATATTTGAAGAGATGTCATATTCAGGATGGAGCAGGCTTGCTTTCTGCTACTCCAGAGAAAAGGACATGGAACAATGGATGCAAGCCACAGGGACAAGAGATTCCTCTTAAACTTTAGGAGGAACTTCCTGAGAGTAAGAGCTCTTCAACAGTGGAATATACTCCCTCAGAGTTTGGTGGAGTCTTTCTTTGGAGGTCTTTAAACAGAGGCTGGATAGCCATCTCTTGGGGTGCTTTGAATGTCTATTCCTGCATGGCAGAAGATTGAACCAGATGATCCTTGTGGTCTATTTCAACTCTTTGATTATATCATTCTAAAGTAGAATCATAGCGCTCTGACAGTAAATTATGAAACGGCCCTCAGTCTTCATAGAAAGAACAATGGATTCAGGTTCCTTACCCACAGAAGCCACATTCCCATAATTCTCCATCATCACATAACTGTACATAAGTCTCTGTTTCTTCGTCAACAGTTTCCATTCCTCCTCGGTGAAATATACAGTCACATCTGCAAAGGTCACCTGCAACAGAAAATAGCCCTCATCCAGAGAGTGACTAAACAAAAGGAGAGGAAAGCACATGGTGCATTGCAAATATTGTTTCAACAATTCAGAATTCAGTCCAGGAAATAAACTTTAAATTCTGCAAACAAGCAAAAAGTGTCTCAATCCTTTCAAAATAATATACAATTTGATAAACAGTATAATTTAGGCCATGTCTGATATATTATTGATTGATTAGGATACTGACTATCACAACATTGTATAGTACATTTAGTCACCAATGAATTATAGTGCATTTAGCCATATCTCACCTAATTTCAGAAGCATATTTCCTTTTTAAAAAACAGTTCTGGGGAGTACTCTGGGCTTGGGGCCACTAGGCTCACCCTCAATTTAGGTCCAGAGATATTCCTCCATATCCCCCAGCATTTTACAGATGGGGAAAGCAAGACACATGTGGCTAAGCAACACCAGAAGGGGGTCAAGATGGCCAAAGTTGTTAATGATAAAGATCACACAAGCAAGGAAGGGTACCGCAGTTTGCTTTTGCCTCCAACTCCTGACAAGGACAAGACCCTGACTCCATCCCTCCTCCCATCTTCCCTCTTTTAAGTTGATGGGATGCAGACTCTTTTGAACTTGGAACACATTTTGCAGCAACTGAACTGACCTGAGGAGAAGAGGGAAAGTGGGAGGAGAAGAGAGAAATAGGACATTTTCTAAGCCCCTGAAAAAATGAGGTGACAGAGGATTACCCAGGACTCTTTCTGCCAAACTGGGACAGTATGTTCTCCGCTTGCTTTCATGAGCCACTCCAGACATAGGAGATTATCGCACTGCGTTCTGAGAACGTTCCTATCATCACGTGATGAGAACGTTCCTGGAACAGATATTACTGCATTAGTAAAGTAGAACGTGATCAGAACGTGATCAGAACTGCATTTTACCGCACAGCGATTCCTGAAACCGTTCCGAGAACATATTCCACCAAGGCCGCCTCCGTCTCCTGATTGGCTGAAAGAATGACAGGCAGGGAGGCAGGGAAGCAGGCAGGCGAGCGACTGCAGTGAGGGAAGGGGTGTGTGTGTGAGAGAGAGGGGGGAAAGGAGGAGGGAGGGAAGGGAGGGAAGAAGGAGGGATCGGGAGGAAGGCAGGGAGAAAGAGAAATGGGGAGAGATGAGCCTTGCAAGTTACATCCCAAACCTCCTTTGCAAGGCTGGGAAGAAGGAGGAGCTCCATGCAGGTCTCTTCAAGCCGAAGGAAAGCAAGTTGCCAGGGAGGGACTGGGCCAATGGCAGAGCCTCGGCAGCCATAGCAGCTCTTTAAACCGGTTAGAAAAGAAGAGTCCTCTGCTGTCATCCCAATTCCCCATTTTGGCTGCTTGTCAGCCTTTTGCCTCCTGTGTGTGTGCGCATGTAATGTGTGCCTTCATAGAATCATAGAATCATAGAGTTGGAAGAGACCACAAGGGCCATCCAGTCCAACCCCATTCTGCCATGCAGGAAATCCAAATCAAAACATCCCCGACAGATGGCCATCCAGCCTCTGCTTGAAGACCTCCAAGGAAGGAGACTCCACTGCACTCCGAGGAAGGAGTGTGTTCCACTGTCGAACAGCCCTTACTCTCAGGAAGTTCCTCCTAATATTGAGGTGGGATCTCTTTTCCTGGAGCTTGCATCCATTGCTCCGGGTCCTAGTCTCTGGAGCAGCAGAAAACAAGCTTGCTCCCTCATCAATGTGACATCCCTTCAAATATTTAAACAGGGCTATCATATCACCTCTTAATCTTCTCTTCTCCAGGCTAAACATCCCCAGCTCCCTAAGTCGTTCCTTGTAGGGCATGGTTTCCAGACCTTTCACCATTTTAGTCGCCCTCCTTTGGACACGCTCCTTTTTGAATTGTGGTGCCCAGAACTGGACACAATATTCCAGGTGGGGCCTGTGAGCTTCCCTCCCCGCTTTAATTCTTGTCTGGCTCTTTGCTATGGAATTCTGGGAGTTGTTTGCTTGCTTTTGTGTGTTGCTCCAAACAGAGGAGCTTTTGTGGGTTCCTTCCTGGAGGGAAGGAGGAGAAGGTCCTGGGCATCCCTGCCATCCTTGCCTCCTGCAGGCTGCCAGCACAGGAGCCCCGCTGTACATGACACTAGAGGCCCCTGCAGAAGCAGCCAGACCCTCTCCCTCTTGCTCTCTGCTCTGGCCCCCCTGTTTCCCTCTCTCTTTCTCTCTCTTTCCCTTCTTTCCTCTTCTCTCACTTGTCCCAACTTTCCTCCCTTCCCTCCCTCACACACACACACCTTCCCTCACTGCAGTCGCTCGCCTGCCTGCCTCCCTCCCTGCCTGTCATTCTTTCAGCCAATCAGGAGACGGAGGAATGAGAGAACGGATTTGAGAACAGATAAGAATACCGCACACACCTCTGTTGGAACGTTCTCATCACGTTTCAGCTCTCTGGGAACACATTCATATCTGTACCCTCCTGGAACACATTTGGAACACATTTAAACGTTCTGAGAACCCGATTGGAACACATACGTGCGGTATACTCAAATGCGTTCCGTTCTCATCACGTGATGAGAACGGTCTCAGAACTCAGTGCGATAATCTCCATAGATTAAACTAATAGTAAGGATGGCAACTTACCAAAGAGCTGTTGTACCTCAGGAGCCTCTTTCTTTTGGAGCGCAACTCCCTCCGCTTGGCCTCTGTTTCAGCCATCAGGTGGGCAGGGGGTCCTGGTGGCCCTGCACTTCCAGAAAGAGAGGCCCCAAAGCTGTGTACAAGGAGTCCGAGATAGAGTTCCTGAGAAAAGGGACCAGGGTTAGGATTGGCTTGGCAAGAAACCCTGCAGCACTCAAAGACACAGAGAACAGGATCCTGCTGGTGACATACGCAGGTGACATATGTCTCCTTTGGGCCGATGCAGAGGTGGGCATCCCCTTCCTCCCTCCCTCTGCACCAAACAAAGCCCCCTGGACCTAGCATAGATTCACTGCAGCTCCCCTACACAACAGATACTCCATGCCTTATTAGAGTGGTGGGGTGGGTGGGAATTAGGGGATGGGGAATTGGAGAGGGCCCTGGTTATGTCCCTGTAGATAGATGTGAAATTAGTGCATCATAAACAAACAAACAAACAATCTGCCAAAATATCCAGAGGTTTCCAGTACTTTTCCCCAGCATCAGCCCCTTTCTCAAGAAGGCTGCATCCGCACTATAGAAATAAGGCACTTTGACTCCGCTTTAACCACTCAGTGCTATGGAATCCTGGGATTTTACCTTTGGACACTTAGCCTTCTCTGCCAGAGAGCTCTCATGCCACAACAAACTACAAATCCCAGGATTCCACAGGATGGAGCCAGGAGAGTTAAAGCGGTTTCGAACCGGATTATTTCTTCAGTGCAAATAATTTCTGTAGTGCAGATACAGCCTAGCTCTGTTGTAAAAGTCAAATTATTATTATCTGGTTAAAAATGGTTTTCCTTTTAAAAAATAAGGTTTTTTAGTCTCTAATCCTTATTCTTTTTGTTCTTGTTTGTTTCACTCTTGGTAATATGAGTTATTCTGGCATGTCTGTCTCCTTCCTTCTTCCATGAAAATCTATTAATAAGGAAACTGGGGAGACTTTTAAAACCTCCCAAAGGAGCCACTTTTGGCCTTGTTTGGGGGACTAGCCTCCTCTTAGAAGCCAAAGCGCAATGTTTGTGAAGAAGAAGAATAAGGCTTGTATTAAAACTATCCTCCCCGTTTCTGATCCCTTTTAAAACCCATGTTCCCCAGAAGGAGCAAAGCTGTGTAATAAGAAAACCCTCTCAGAAAATACACACAAAGAGACACACTTCCTTCCTTTTGGCTGAAGGAGCCTCTGTTTAACTGAGGCCTCAGAGAAGGTTCTGGAACAATATTCCCTCAGACACAAGCAGAAGAAAATGGCCACCAAAACACAAAATGGCCGCCTGAACAAATGTCTACTAGAACACAAGGAACAGGGACTGGGATTCCAGCCAATCAAGGCCAGGGATGGTGGGAGGGACTGGGATTGCAGCCAATCAGGGCCAGGGATGGTGGGAGGGACTGGGATTGCAGCCAATCAGGGCCAGGGATGGTGGGAGGGACTGGGATTGCAGCCAATCAGGGCCAGGGATGGTAGGCGGGACTGGGGTTACAGCCAATCAGAGCCAAGGATGGTAGGTGGGACCTTGATTCCAGCCAATCAGGGCCAGGGATGTGGGAGGGACATAGCAACATCATCTGAAATCTTGGGATTTGTAGTCCATTGAACAACTAGATCTCTCTAGTTAAGGATCGTAAATACTCCTTCCTTGACTGCCAATCCAAGTATTTCCTAGGGAGGAGCCATGTCAGTTAATGTTTTTGGCCCCAAATGCTCCTCAGTATATCCTTCAGCAAGTTTACAGGGATTTTTTGGTCCCTGTTTTTCTATGCTCTGGACAAGCTTCCAATGTCCTCTTGGGGAAAAGGCCTCCCTTGGCCCTACTACAGAGTTGGGGCTTAGAGTGGCCCCAACAGTGACAAAACTGCCTCTACTTCACCTAAGGAAAGTGGGGGAGTATTCAATAGTACAATGGGAGGTACCTCTGAGATCCCTGTGGGCCCAGTGTGGCTGCCCACCCCTGTCTTGGAGATGTCTCCAGGCTGTTTTAAGGCTCCTCCCTTGAGCCTTACCCTGACCAAAACAGGAGTCCAAGCCCCCTTCTCCAGCCTTTCCTATGGATTCATTTATCTATGCATTATCCCACCTTTCTCACCAAATGGGACTGAAAGTGTCTCTTTCCTGCCCCATACTTTCTCAGTGTGTCTAAGAGAGAGAGTGGCAGAGAAGAGAAGCTGAAGGTGAAATGCTTTAGCAGTGCAGATGGAGAAGAGAGCAGGTGGGGAAGTTGGAGAGAGGAGGGAGAAATGGAAGGGGATCAGGGATCTGGAAGCCAGGGAAGGAGGGAAGGAGCAGAGCAAAGATGTCTGGCTCTGTTTGGACAGAACTCAGTTTGGGACTCTGGGAAAGTGCATAATAGAGGCGCCTCAAGTATTGTGAGGAAGCTGCGAACCTAAAAAATGTTAACAACCGCTGCAACTAAACTTGTGTGACCCAGGTCAAGTTGTTGTTTTCAGACATTTTAAGGGGTTCCATTGCAGCCATTATGACTGATATCTATGAAGGGACACCAAAACCCCTTTATCTCTCATATCTGTTTTCCTAGTTGAGCTTGCTTAGCTCCATTGTAGATTGTGAGGCCTCTCCTCTCTTAATGCTGAGTTGAGCCTTGTCTGTCTTTGGCCTTCTTTCTAGATGAATTTGAGACTCATGAAAGAATGGAGACTGGGGAGAAACCATACAAATGCCAGCAGTGTAGAAAAGGCTCTGCTTGGAAATCTGCTCTTATAGTGCATCAGAGAGTCCACACAGGAGAGAAACCACAGTGTGGAAAATGCTTTGCTCAGAAGACGCAACTTGTAGTTTATTAGAGAGTCCACACAGGAGAGAAACCATAGATATGCCAGCAGAGTGGAAAATACCTTGCAGACAAATCAAACCTTATGGTTCATCACAGAGTCCACACAAGAGAGAAAACATACAAATGCCAGAAGTGTGGCAAGTGTTTTAATTCAGGTACCAACCTTACACATCACCAAAGCATTCATATAGGAAAGAAGCCATAGAAATGTAAGACTGTGTTAAACAATTTTCTCAGAATTCACACTTTTAGAGGCCTCAAAATCAACACTAGAGAGAAAGTGTAGAAATGTTAATGGTTGAAAATACATTTTTGGAAAACAAAACTTCATACATTTTGCTGTATTTTGTAAAGTTCTATTATGATCTTTATTTATGCTACTTCTGCTTCAAGGTTTTTGGTTTGAAAGCACCTTGCCTTTACAGTAACATTCAATAAAGCTTTGCATTATTTGGACCATCCTCATTCTTCATTGCATATCTAGACTCTGTGAAGGACAGCATTAATTATGGAAGCATCAGCATTAGTGTTAATGAAGTGCTGCTAGAATTCAACTGTTTGCAACCATAAAAAGGGATGCTGAAGATGCATTTCTGTCTCCTTTCTAGCCCTTCACTGAAACACAAAACATTCGCTGACTCCCGAGTCAAATCCTGATTTCCCTCCTTTTCCCCAGGACCTTTTATCTCCCTGTTGCTGTTTTTTAAACTGAGTAGTTTTGTTATATGTATTATTTTATTTTTGCTGGTCTTTGATTGCAATAAAGTTATTGATTGATTGATTGCAGTTCTTGTCCTGTAACGTATGTGTTTTCTTGCTCTTTTTCCATGGGACAGTAGGGATGCATATATCAGGGCCTGGCACTGAGCTTCCAGTTTTCAGGGATCATCTTCAGGAAGAAGATGAGGGTGCCTCTTCTCCATTTTGAAGGAAGCCCAACTCCAGGCAAGAGGGAAGGCTCCTGTGCAAATATCCATTCAGCTGCTAGAGCAGTAGCTTATTATAATTTGCAAGGCTTGATTCATTGGTTGCTTCAACTAACAACGATTGTAGGGTCTATGGATTTGCTCAGTTCCTGCTTTCTCCTAGTTGTGGTGGTACAAGGGCTCACCTCTCTACTCTGCAACCACCATCTGGCTAGAAACAAGGAGGGTAAATTGAATGTGCTTTATCATGTCTCCCGAAGTAAGTGAGGAAGAATAGTTCTCTCATTTCCCCTTGATCTGGGAACAGACCTTTAAAATGTCTCTCTTCATTTCCACACAGGAAAGTATATTGAGTAGATTTGAATGACAAGCTGTGAGCTTCTGTGGTTAGTAATTTATGCATTAGGATGAATGAGATCACTAGAGGCCCTGCCCCAGGTCCTAGGTTTTAGATCACAAACCTCAGAACCAGGGACACTCCTGAATTCAGAATCCTACAAGAGAGATGGAGGGACACCAGAAAGTAGGCAACCAAAGTCCTATTCATATTATCCAATTGTAGCAGTTTGCTGCCATGTTATCAGCTGTGGATCCACCCTTAGAAACACGGGAATGGGGTGCTTAGAACTGGATGCTTGGTAGAGAGCCCCAATGCAGTCATTCGTGAGAGTTGCTATATACTTTTAAGTACCTGAAAGAGGAAATCCCAGGATTCTGTTGGACAGAGTCCTGGAAGTTTCATGGTATCTAAGTGCTAGGTTTGGGCAATGGAGATACAACCCAGGTGCCAAAAATGACCCATAGCAATTCTGGACAGACTCATTCAGTCTCTGTCTCTATTGGTGGAGGGCTATTTACACCAAGAAACCCATGGATCTTCAAAATATCTCCAGTTTATTTAGTTTATTTATATATATCCATCCTTTCTCCCAATATAGGGACTCAGGGTGGCTAACAGCAAATTTAATACAGTACAAATTCAAAACAATGCAAAGGCATTAAAATTATAACTATTTTTAAATAATTAAATCATTTATACAATTACACCTTGAAAATAGTAAATTGTATAAAAAAATATACAACTGCACTTGACCTCTGAATTGCAGTTCAAACCTTATCTCTTGTTTTGCTTAGGATCCAGCCCTTGAGGCATCAGCATTTCCAGAAAGGAGAGAAAGTGGAAGTGCGCAATACTTTTTCTTTGGAGGAAGTGTCTATCCAGATTCTGTCCTGTAAAACTATTAGAGCCCCTTTGATGCTGTTTTTGATTCAGAACATTAATTAATTAAATTAAATTAATTAATTAAATTTCCAAAAGCCAGCAGTGGATGGAAAAGGAGGCCTTGGGGAAGCAGAGGAGAGCTTGGCTTGACCTCCAAGGACTCTCCCTTGAAGGTTTCCATCTCTCTAGGAAACAGAGGAGCCTGGGAGGGAGACTGAGGACTAGGGCATGCTGGGGAAAGCTTCAGGGGGAGCTTAAGGGAGCAAATGTGGGACTTTGCTTTCTCCCCCACAACTATTTTCCTGCTCTCTTTTGACAAGGTAAGCTCAATGGTGGAAAAGACTGCAAAAGCCACCTTCCCAGTATGTTCCATGCTCACTTCCATGGCACCTTAGGAGTAAGCAATCTCCACTGAGGGCAGCAGAGTGAAAAAACAAAATCCAAAATGGGGATTGGTCTTTGAGATCCTGATGGTCCTCTGAGAGGAAAATGCCAGCCCCTGAAACCAATCCTGGTCAGCTTTTGGGAAAGTGCCCTCAAGGTTTAGTCCAAGCAGCTCTCAGCCCCTGGCAGACTGTCCCTTCCCTGAGTCTTGCTCTCCTGGAGGCTCAGAGGAGATTCTTCTTAGGGACCCTCAGCCCCAGGTTCAGCTGACAAACGGCCATTCGCCCGTGAAGAGCCCCCCGTTCCCCACTCCGTCCTGGCACATGCCTTAGGAAACCTCTTCCATGGGAATTTGGGAACTCCTAATCTTAGTGGAAATGGGAACCTCTGGAATCCTCCTATTCTTTCCAGCTGGCAAGCAAGGTCTAGTTGTGAATCTCTTCCAAGGAAAAGAGGGGCTGTTGTTGTTGTTGTTGTTGTTGTTGTAATAAGAGGGTTCCAGTCAATGGAGGTCTTCTTCAGGCAGAAAAGGGAGGTTTATGCAAATGCAGAATGACATCACTGCTACGGAAGGCTCTCTTGACCAATCAGAGAGCAAGATGAAGGTTCTTCTGGAAGCTTCTGTGAGAAGGAGATATAAGGCCTGAGAGACCGAGAGACAGTTGGGGGAATTGTGTCTGTTGGAGATCGAGAGAGAGAGAGAGTTAAAGAGCGGATCTTGGAAGTTAGTCTCAGAATTGGACGCTTAGGTCTATTTATTATTTTAATAGCTTATATGAATTGAATATTATATACTTACAAATATTGTACCTGCAAGATTCTTAATATCTTGTAGGACTTATATTTTAGTTATATTTTTCTATTTATAATAAATATCTCCTTAGAGTATCTACTACTTGACACTTCTTTTACACATGTCTTGGCTCAGTTGATGCTTGGAAAATCAGTAAAGGAGGAGAAATAAGGTTCCTTAACTGGTCCCAGTGTAGGTTAAGGAAAATCCTTTAATAATTCACTGGATGATGGCAGCGAGATTTAAGGAATTTAAGAGTCTGCTGAGCTAAGAGCCATAAGAGGGCCGCACTTTGGCTTCTTGGACCACAGGAGATCATCACAAGGGCAGAGGCAGTTAGAGCAGTTGTTGAACAATTTATTAAATTAACAGCAGATTGCTGGAATGTTAATCTGGAAAGAGATACATCTTGGTTGCCTTTTTAAAGCCTTAAAGACTGGTGATATATCAGATCTCTTCCAGAGGCTATTTCTTAACTTGGAAGTGGCAGAAGAGGAGGTCCTCTGGGTAAATGCAGCCAGCCTACTTTTTAATAGTAAGACTTTACCAGAAGCCCTCAATGTGTGGGGCGGATTGTATGGGAGAAGGGGATCCCATAAGTAAGCTGGACCCAAGCCATGAAGGGCTTTAAAGGTTATAACCAAGATTTTGTATTGTTCCCGGAAATTAACAGGCAACTAGTGAAGAGACTTTATTATAGGTTTAATATGGTCACCTCTAGATCTTCCAGTGACCACTCTGGCTGCCATATTTTGAATTAGATGAAGTTTCTGGACTTGGTTGAAGAGTAGCCCTTTGTAGACCGCATTGCAGAAGTCAAGACGTGAGGTTACCAGTGCATGCATCATAGTTTTTAGGTCTTCAGGTTCCAGGAAGGGACGCAGTTGGTGTATCAACTGAAACTGATATCAGGCACTCTTGGCCATAGCATCTATCTGAGTTGACATCTGGAGCGACGGTTCCAGGAGCACCCCCAAAGTGCAAATACTGTCCTTTAGGGGAAGTGTGACCCTGTCCAGGACCGGTTGACAAACCTCCATACCTGGATTAGGATATCCAGCAGCAAGTAATTCTGTTTTATCTGGATTCAGTTTTAATCTGTTTTTCCTCATACAGCCCATTACTTTCTCAAGACATTCATTCAGAGGGGAGATGCCTTCCTTTGTTGATGCTGAGGTCTGCAGCATGGAGAGATATATCCGGGAGTCACCAGCAACTGATAGCACCCCAGAGGATCTCTCCCAGAGGTTTCATGTAGATGTTAAAGAGCATTGGGGACAGGATGGCACTCTGCAGGATGCCAAATTTAAGCTCCCTTTAGGAGAAGCAACTTTCCCCAAACATCACCATCTGGAATCTGCCCAATGCAGTGCCCCCGAACCCCAGTTCCCTCAGGCTTTCCAGAAGGATGCCATGATCGATGGTATTGAAAGCCACTGAGAGATCCAAAAGGATCAACAGGGTCACACTTCATCTGTCAATACTCAAGTGGAGATCATCTAAGGCGACCATAGCAGTCCCGACTCCGTATCCCATCCTGAAGCCAGTTTGATATGGGTCCAGATAATCTGTTTCATCCAAGACCGCTTAGACTTGAAGAGCAACTGCAATCTCATCACCTTGCTTAGAAATTTTAAGAAGGGAGACCAGTCTGTAATTTTTCATGTCCAAGAGATATAGAGAGGGCTTCTTCAGAAGCTGCCGTTCCACCGCTTCTTTTAAGCAAGATGGAAAATAGCCCTCCCTAAGAGATGCATCTATAATATATCTCAGGTGAGTCCAAAGTGCATCTCCTCCTTGGAGGACCAGCCATGAAGAGCAAGGGTCGAGGGGGCAAGTTGTCTTCTTCACATTTCCAAGGAGCTTGTCAACATCCTTGGTACTCATAGATTCAATTTGATCCAGTATGATCTTATTCACAGAGTCACTGGACACCTCACCTATAGTTTCTGCAATAACATCGGAGTCCAAGTTGGCTCTTATCTGAGAGATTTTATCTACGAAATGGCCATTTAAAGTGTCACAGTGAGCTGTGGAAGGTTCTCAGAATGGACTCTGGGGGACAGGCGACTGGGTCGGTTCCCAGATGCTTCTCCTCCACCTCAGCACTCCCTTTATGTTTCTCTTCCCTTGGCAGTTTCCCTCTTTCCTTTCTTACTTCTCCTCCTTTAATCTAAATCCCATCAAGGGGACCAAGGCCCTTTCAGCATGTTCCCAGAAGTGGGGGGAGACAATTTTTCCGGTACTGAGGGTCTCACTGTTGACCCTCCTCTGCAGGGTTGTTGTGAAGGGAAAGGTATATATTTGGAATGTGTGTGTCTGTCTAATACAGATCCTGTGGGCTTCTATGCCTAGTTTGCAGGTTGCCAGGGGGATGTCCCTCTCCCCAGAAGGGGCTTTGAGGTCCCTCTGTCTGCTTCCTCTTGGCTTTGGCCTAGATTTGGGCTCTTCTCTCTCCCCCCAGACAGAGCCCCCTTCCCCTAGGACCCCAGGAAAACTCCTCCCCCCCAAAAAAATGCTGTTTCCAATGCTATTGAACCCTCTCCTGTGTGATGCTTTTTATTTGTCACAAAAATCTTTTGACTGGGGGCTTCCCTTCTTCTGAACCCCATCTCAGCCCCTCCCAGAGATGAAAAGGTTGCCCCCTTCCTGGAAAGCAAAAAGGAGGGCCTAGCCAAGCCAAATTTCTCCCCAAATGAGTAATCTGAAAGGAGGGTCTGTCTCTGCCCCACTTTCCAGGAGGGAGGGCAGTCCTCAAAGCTCTTTCTATTTTTGGATCACCCTGCCCCTTCCCCCCATTGCCATGCCTCTCCCCAAGGGTCCCACTAACTCCTTTACTCGTAATAAGCCCCCTATGTACCTGAGCACAAAGGAATCCCCAAGGAAGGGGAAGGGAAGGAAGGAGGGAGGGAGAGGAGGTCTGGCAGGGCCCCTGCCTTTTGGGGGGGGGGAGCAGAGGGGTTTTCTTTCTTCTTATAACCCCCCCAAAGAATACGCCAGAAGACCCTCCAGACATACCTCTGAACAAATGAAGGCTCCCCCCACTTCCCTCCCTCCCTCAGAATAGAGGACTATTACAGAAGCAATGGCTTCAGGGGCTGAGGCTGCACATGTACACATGCCCCCAAAGCCCCCTCCATAGCATATGGAGGAATCGCCAAGGCTTTGCTGCTGGTGCTGCTTATTCTTCTGGTGGCCTTTGCAGGAAGGGAAAGAGTGCGCCAGGGGTTCAGCAGCCTCTCCTCCCTCCCTCCGTCTGAGGAGAGTTGGAGGAGGTTGGAATGGAGCCCAAGGTAAGAAGCTAGACTCAGGAGGGAAAGGCAAGAAAGGAAGGCTTTGCTTTGTACATACAGCTCTGTCTGTCTATGTTGTTATATGTGTGTGTGTTTGCTTCTTGTGGCTGGGAATGGAGCTGAGGACTGAAGAGAGAACAAAGTGTCAGATTTGTGCAAATTCTGAACTTATGTGCATCAAAGAGTCCAGTGTACTGAAATAGCAAAGAACTTTATTGAGAACACATAGTCAGAAATTCAGATTTTAAGTCAGAACTGCCCTCCCCAAGCCAAAGAATACATTAAAACCCCAAAACCTACACCTACACCCTCTTCCACACATAGCCCCCACCTCCAATTCCCACAGTCTATGCCCCACAGGTAACAAGGCCCCCTTTGCCATTCCCAGAAACTAGCCCCCTTTTTTCTGTTAATACCAACCCACAACATTCTTCAGCCAACATCCCACAAATCCCAAATGCTATCATTCCCATTACTATTCTAGCCGGCTGCAACAAATCCCACCCCTCTATCTAGCTAACCTATACCACAACCCATAATCCCCAGCCAAGTTTATAATTAAAAGCAATGATCTATACTAATAACAATAAAAACCTAAACTTAACACAATATAAATTTAAAACAGACATATGGACAGACAAACCTAACACACAAAATCACAAGGGTCTTTTCTTATCACAACTGGATAGTACATATATTTTTTGTATTCCTTCTTGAATTCTTGTTAGTTCACTGCTGGGATTTGTGTGGCTTTTATTCTGTGTGGATTCTTTGATGTCTCACTTGGTGTGATTTCGAAGTAAAACATTTCTCACATTGCAGGCATTTGTATGGCTTCTCTCCTGTGTGGACTCTCTGATGTCTCACTGGGTCTGACTTCGAAGTAAAACATTTCTCACAATGCTGGCATTTGTATGGCTTCTCTCCTGTGTGGACTCTCTGATGTGTCACTAGGACTGACTTCTGAGAAAAACATTTCCCACAATGCTGGCATTTGTATGGCTTCTCTCCTGTGTGGACTCTCTGATGTCTCACTAGGTGTGACCTCCAAGAAAAACATTTCCCACAATGCTGGCATTTGTATGGCTTTTGTCCTGTGTGGACTCTCTGATGAGTCACTAGGTGTGACCTCAGAGAAAAACATTTCCCACAATGCTGGCATTTGTATGGGTTCTCTCCTGTGTGGACCCTCTTATGCATGACAAGGATTGACTTGTAAGCAAAATGTTTCCCACAATGCTGGCATTTGTATGGCTTCTCTCCAGTGTGGACTCTCTGGTGCCTGGCAAGGATTGACTCGTAAGCGAAATGTTTCCTACAATGCTGGCATTTATGTGACTTCTTCCCTGTGTGGACTCTCTCATGAATCAAATGTTCATCTGTAAAGAAGGACAATGACAGATGAGTCTGAAAATGTGAGTTAATAGAGGAGAGTGTTACCCCATGATTTAGCCCTCATTAACCCCTCCTTATTAGAGATTAAATTAAGAAAATTTCTGTGAGTAACCCAAGCATGACCCTGCTTCTTATGCCCCTAAATCCATGGACCAATCGTATCCTTACTTATAGGAGCTAGCAAAGAATGGGGACAGCAGATAATCAAAGCAGATAGTCAAAGGACTGTTGAAAAAATATTCCATTGAACATGTGCAAAAATACTTTGATTGACAGCTGGCATCATATCCTGTGAGACTGCCATAGAGTCCTGAGTCAGAGCCCAAGGTATGATGGAAGCTAACTGCAGAGATCTCTTCATGCTGTTTGGCACCAGGAGATGACTCACAATCAATACAGTATGCAACTCACATGCAGATTGGCATGGGTTGGACTGGAGTTGTGTGTACAAGAAAAGGTGAAGTTGATGGAATTCCGAGAGGAGAGCTTGCAAATATTTGTATCATTTTGCAACTCAAGAGAGAGAATCTCCAAGGATTTTGATGAAATCAACTGTGTTTGTGACTTATTTTTAAGTGTGGAAAGTGGTCAGTGCATTGCCAATATCTATATATCTGGATATTTCCTTCCATACTCTGCTGTTATTGCTGAGCTGCATCTGGGAGCGTCACCCTCAGATTGTGCTGTGTGTTTACTTTTCAACGCAATTGAAATTCAGAGCCAAGAAGGACCCAGAGCCAGTGTGCTAATCCTTTTTGTCAGAGATATTTGCAGCAAGCCCCCATTGCACTCAATTTGGTTTTAGACCATTCTTCCCCCCCCCCCCCCCCCAGGAAACATTCTAAAGTGATTTAAACCTTTTTGAACACTCCGCTTCCCTTTCTCCCTCCGCTCTCCAACCTTCCCTCTTGCTCATCTGCACTGTTTTACCATTTCACCTTCAGCATCTCTCCCCTCCCTTTATATTTTTCACATTCCCTCCATCTCTCTCTCACAGACAGAAACACAACCACAGAGAGTTTGTGATGCATAAAAAGGACACTTCGAGGCCCATTTGTTGAGAAAGGCCAGATAATCAATCTACAAATAACTCATTGGGAAAGGCAGAGCAAGGGGGATTGGGACCTGGACTCCAATTTTGGTGAGGGTCAAGTGCTAGAGAGCAGCCTTTAAACAGCTTTAAGACATCTCTAAGACAGGGATGGACTACTGTCGGGGATGCTTTGATTTAGATTTCCTGCATGGCAGGGGGTTGGACTGGATGGCCTTTGTGTGTTTCTTCCAGCTCCAAGATTATATGATTTCCAGCTCTATGATTCTATGATTCTAAAGTGGAATCATAGTGCCTTGATAATGTAGCATGAAAGGGCCCTCAGTCTTCACAGGAAGTGCAATGAATTCAGCTTCCTTACCCACAGAGGCCACATTCTCGTAATTCTCCATCATCACATAATTGTACATAAGTCTCTGCTTCTTTGTCAACAGTTTCCATTCATCCTTAGTGAAATATACCGCCACATCAGCAAAGGTCACCTGCAACAGAAAATAGCAGGGGGGCACATGATGCATCCCAAAAATTATTTGATCACCTCAGAAATAAACTTTAAATTCTGTCAGCAAGAAAAAAGCTACTGCCTTTGAGATCCAGTTTGTCTCAAATTCTTTCAATATAATATACAATATATTAATCAATATAAATTGGCCCAGCAGTGATCCAGATGAAGCTGATAGGATAGTGACTCACCAAAGAGTTGTTGTACCTCCACAGCCACTTTCTGTGGGAGCCCAACTCCATCCGCTTGGCCTCTGTGTCGGCCATCAGGTCTGCGGGGGGCCCTGGTGGTCTTGCACTTGGGTCACTTCCAGCAAGAGAGACCCTAAAGCTGTGTAGAAGGAAGCAAAGATGAAGTTCCTGAGAAAAGGGACCAGGGTTAGGACTGACTTGGCAAAAAACCCTGAAGCACTCAAAGACACAGAGAACAGCAGGATGCTGGTGACATACACAGGTGACATATGTCTCCTTTAGGCAGATGCAGAGGTGGGCATCCCTTTCCTCCCACTGCACCAAACAGAGCCCCCTGGACCTAGCATAGATTCACTGCAGCTCCCCTACTCAACAGATACTCCATGCCTTCTTAGAGTAGTGGGAAATTAGGGGATGAGGAATTGGAGAGGGCCCTGGTTATGTCTCCATACCTAGATGTGAAATGAGTGCATCATTTGTTGAAACCTCCTGACCTCCCCAGTGACCCTCAGAGGAAGATATCTTCATTTTGCTTCTGGCTACATAAACACAGCTGGATGCTTCTCTAATACCTCGCACCCAACACTCTCAGCAGGCATGGAATGGCCATGTAGAATGGCTTCCACAACTCTATGGCAGGACCTGTGTCAGTGAATGGTCAGTTGTAGCCTGATTCCACCCGGAGCAACACTGGCGCATAGACAATTCAGTTGGGTCAGGCTTTCTGGCCTGGTGGCCTCTCATTCTGCCAGTGGCCAAATCAGTTGCCTCCATCCCCCAGGAAGGCCCCCAGTCAAGCAGAGCAGGAAAGGATCGTTCTCTTCTCTGGTTGCCCCCTTTCGTGGTATCCAGCCCTCCCCCCAGGATTGGGGAGGCACCAGAGGATTGAGTTGATGGGAAGGGAACACCCAATTCTCATGGCAGCCTTCTGCATGCAGAGAAACTACAATTCTTAGATGGTCTCTGCCCATGTGGAGAGTGCCTATTTTCCCCACTGTTGCCTGGCCATCTTGGCTTGGGAATGTCCTGTTCTAGCCACATGCAGGATTAAATCGTAGCCTGTATCCTATCCTATACTCAAAGCATCCTTTGAGGCACTTCGTCCTTCCTCCCATGGCCCCCTTTCCCTCCTCCGACTCTCTCCTTCCTGACCCCCCCACTAGGCCTGACCCCCACAACCGCCATTCCTCTCCTGGAAATGGGAACTGGGGGCTCTTCTTCTCTCCCCCCAAACTCCAGGCCCAAGCCTTTCCCTACCCCCATCTTGCCCTTCGGAGGACGAAGCGGAGGACTAGAGTCCTTCTGGGGGGAACCTAAACCATGCAGACCCCCTGCTCCTCCCCTCAGGCTCCTTCACTAAGAGCATCCATTAAAGAGCATTAAAGGAGCAATGAGTTGGAATAGACCACATGGCAAAAGGGAATGGAGGGCAGAAGGTGACAATGCCTAGGAAACTAGTCCTCTGAGTCCCAGACACAGTAACTCCTGGTAGTAAATAGTCCAGGGCCTGAGGGGGTCTCCTTCCCCAAAGTGGGGGGTAAGGACCGGTTCCCATGGGACTTTGGCTCCATGACCTCTTGGCAAATCTATGGGAGACGCTGCCTTCAAGAGCATTGGAGGAGTCTCTGGCTGGATGGCCATCTCTTCGGAGGACTTGGAGGGCAGAATGGGGCTGAATGGATGGCCCTTGGGGCTCCCTTCCAGCCCTAGGAGCCTATGAAGCCTACCTTACAAGGCTGTTGTGGGAGTTAATCACAAGACAATTACTACACAAGAATGGCCACCTTTTAGCAGCTTACAATAAAAATATCCATACAATAAAATAACAACATCTTTCATTATGTCCCAAACCCTTCCTAACGCTCCCATCCTAAAAATATCCATACAATACAATAAAACCCATTTTCCCCAGAAGAAGCGGAGCTTTGTAATAAGAAAACCCTCTCAGAAAAGAGACACACTTCCTTCCTTTTGGCCCAAGGAGCCTGGCCTCCTTCTCTCTCTGGAGCCTCAGGAGAGAAAGAGACGCCTCTGTTCAACTGAGGAATCAGAGAAGGTTCTGGAACATTATTCCCCACAGTCACAAGCAGAACACAAAATGGCTGCCGGAACACAAAATGGTCAGGGATGGTGGGACGGACGGGGATTCCAGCCAATCAGAGCCCAGGATGGAGGGAGGAATGGGGATTCCAGCCAATGGCAGCCTTCAGAGTGTCCTCAGGAGGAAATCATGTGTAAAATACATATCATAAAAACATCACAAAGTATAAACATTTAAATTACAGTCATCGCAGGGCAGTTATGCTGTTATGACCGGAAGTAAACATATATGCAGTTATCATTATATATACATGCTGATGTTGAGCAGAACGTGGGGGGTGTATACATGCGCATATTTCTCCATGCATTTGATTATGTTTAAATTGTACGTAAGTAGAAGAGTATATATATAAAAATGTGATATATATATATATATATATATATATATATATGATCCAACATATATGTGTACATGTGCTTCTCTCTCTCTCTCTCTCTTCCTCTCTCTCTCTCTCTCTCTCTCTATATATATATATATATGTTTAAATAAGTGTGCGTACACATGCACACATTCAGACAGATATCTATGCGTATGTATAGATGTATCTATGGGTGTTGTATGCAAGATCTATAGTCTTGAAACATTCCATATATTTGTGTGTGTGTGTGTGTGTGTGTGTGACCTCTTATCACCTCTTTTATTTATAGTTGCCTTAGAAGTTTTGTTAAACAATATTAGAAGCAATGTGGACATTAAGGGATGAAGATTAAGAATTATGTTTATAAAGCTAGAGCATTTGCCAACGATTTCATTTGCTTCTTAGATAACCCACTAAATAGCATTTCGGCTCTCAATTATACTCTGGAGGCATTTGCTGAAATATCGGGTTTAAAGGTGAATCAAAACAAAACTGTGTTTATTACGAAGAATTTAAACCAAGAAGAACAACTGGAGTTAAGTAATGTATCGGGGTATAGAGTCGTTAATAAAGCTAAATATCTGGGAATATACTTAACGACCAAAAACATTGACTTGTTCCACAACAACTATGGAAGACTATGGAATGAAGTAAAAAAGGATATGTCTTCATGGTCCAAATTGCATTTCTCATTTTATGGGAGAATAGCAACGTTAGAAATGAATATCCTTCCCCGTTTTCTGTATTTATTTCAGAACATACCAATTATAGCCAAAGAGAAACACTTTGCAATCTGGCAAAAAGAGTTCTCTAAATTTCTTTGGGAAGGTAATGAGCCAAATTTAGATTGTAATCCTGAGGGCAGGGAACCGTCTATTATCCCTTCTGTTGTAAACCCCTCGGATTCCCAGTGATTGGGCGGCATATAAATAAATCCTATTATTATTATTATTATTATTATTATTATTATTATTAGGGTGAGATGGAAAATTTAGACAGACGAATATGACAGGGGATTGTGCTTTACCAAACTTTAAGCTATATTATTATGCATCTTGTCTGTGTTGGCTAGAGAACTGGATTAATCTAAGCAATGATAGACTGTTATCTTTAGGATGCTGTGACTTGAGGTTTGGGATTCATGCCTATTTGTGGTATGAAAAGGTCAAAGAACATAAAGACTTTAAACATCGTTTTCTTAGAAATGCTCTACTTTATGTCTGGAAGAAGGTTAAAGACCTTTTCTATAGTAATCTTCCACAATGGGTATCGCCCCAAGAAGCCTTTTATAAAAGAACTAAAGACTTCAAGAATAGATGGATAATATATAAAGATTTGATTCAGTGGAAACCCAGTAATATTGTGTCACTGAAATCGAGAGAAATACTTGTTTCTGAAGGTGAGGATATTGATTGATATTTGTATTTTCAGCTAGCTGAAAGGTTTAGGTCTGACCAAAAATTGATGGGTATTTCTTACGAAGAGAACATCTTGGACAAAAATTTTGTGGATAAAGAGAGTAAACATCTTTCAAAATATGATAAGATCTTGAAAGAGAGCGATTTGGAGGATGAAATTGTTAAACTTTCCATGGCAAAATGGTCACAGGATTTGCAGAAAGCCATCGACAAGATCACTGGGAAACACCTTGGAAAGAGACAAGGAAATTTACCTTGTGTCAAAATTACAAGGAGAACTATGCCAAAATGTTACATAGATGGTCTATGACCCCTCTCAAAATTAACAAAATGTATAACACTGCTAACATTAAATGGTGGAAATGTGGGAAACAGGATGGCACTTTCTTCCACCTTTGTGGAAATGTGACAAAGCCAAGGGATTTTGGAGTAACATTCATAACTTAATGACAAATATACTCCAGACAGATATTCCTTTAGATCCTCGTATTTTTCTGTTAAACATGACATGTATATTAGAGGATGTCTAGGCTAAGAAACTGTCACGTCTAATTCTCTACATGCAAACGCTGGCTAGGATTCTCTATGCTCAATATTGGAAAAACAGTGTGGTACCAACTGAAGAGGAATAGTTAATTAAGTTGTTGGAAGCTAAGAGATTGGATATTTTGACAGAAAGACTGAGGAATAAAGACATAAATGTTGTAATTAAGGACTGGAAATACTTAGATAGATACTGTGGACTTAAGGTATTATAGCCTCTGCTGCTTAACTTTGTTTATTTGCCTAACTCTCCTTGTTTTAACTTTTTTGCATAACATAAATATATTTGTGATATTCATATATTTTCATAGAAGCTGATGATTTAATACCAATTTGGAGGGATATAAATGGCGTTATAAAAGCGGGGTACCATGTGTTATGTTGGAAGTGTATGAAACTAATGTGGATTATCATATAATCATTTATGTATTGTGTTTTGTTGTTGTTGTTGTTTTGTATTGTATGTTTTGTATTATGTCTTCTTTATATGTTTTCTTAATAAAATAAATTAAAAAAAACCAACCCTGGGACAGAGTGGGAGAGAGTATCCACAGTCCAAAATTTTGAATTGTGGCATTTAATTTAAAAACAAACAAACATGCAAATCTCTCCCCATCTCCTTCCTGAGATCCCAAAATGAGATTTTTAATAGGTTTACTATCCAGACTAGTTTAGAACACTTCAGTCAAGTCTAAAGATGGAGAAGCTGATGATGGCCCAAAGATCTCTGCTCCAAATCTTTTCTCCATCACTTGTTTTTAGCCAAAGGAAATGGTGACCACTGGACATGACTTCGGGGCACATTTTGTATAGTTAGTTCATAGCTGCCCTTCCAGTTCCTAGGAGTTTATCACACGAGAGGGAACCGGCCAAATCCTGTGCAGAAATGGGATTTAAAACCACAAAAGTGGCATCGTTTTCAGACACATTGAGCATTAATCTAAAATCAACATACACAAAAAGTGGACAAACCCTGCAATTGCATGCAGCTGAGTATGTTGTGTGTGTGTGTGTGTGTGTGTGAGTGTGTGCCAAAAAAGCAACTAAACCTAGGATAATTGATCTTGTTTTTCCCCTTGAGTTTTCCTAAAAGATTTGCTTTCTGGGAATACTTAGACCTGGGATAAACCATGAATGAAACTACGTGTGAAAGGGATCTAGGAGTCCAAGTAGACAACAAGTTGAACAAGAGTCAACAGTGTGATGCAGCAGCTAAAAAGGCCAATGCAATGTTAGGCTGCATCAATAGAAGTATAGTATATAGATCAAAGGAAGTAATAGTGCCACTCTATTCTGCTCTGGTCAGGCCTTACCTGGAATATTGTGTCCAGTTCTGGGCACCACAATTAAAAAAGGACGTTGAGAAACTGGAGTGTGTCCAAAGGAGGACAACTAAAATGGTGAAGGATCTGGAAACCATGTCCTATTAGGAATGACTTAGGGAGCTGGGGATGTTTAGCCTGGAGAAGAAAAGGTTAAGGGGTGATATGATAGCCCTGTTTAAATATTTGAAGGGATGTCATACTGAGAAGGCAGCTAGCTTTTCTGATGCTCCAGAGAACAGGACTCGGAGCAATGGATGCAAGCTCCAGGAAAAGAGATTCCAGCTCAACATTAGGAGGAACTTCCTGACAAAAAGGGCTGTTTGACAGTGGAACGCACTCCCTCAATGGAGAATGATGGAGTCTCTTTGTTTGGAGGCCTTTAAACAGAGTCTGGATGGTCATCTGTCAGGTATGCTTTGATTGAGAGTTCCTGCATGGCAGAAGGGGGTTGGACTGGATGGCTTTGAGATCACAATGTGACAATCTCAATGCTTCAGGTAAGGATCACAGTGGACCAGTCTCAATCCTTCAGGCAAGAAGCATCAGTCTGAACTCATAATAGTCCCGTCACAATCTTTCAGGAAAGGCGCCTCAGGCTGAGATCACAATGAGACAGTCTCAATGCTTCAGGTAAGGAACATCTGCCTTGAGGGAGACTCAATCCTTCAGGCAAGGATCATAACCTTGAGGTCACTATGGGCCAGGCTCAATCCTTCAGGTAAGGAACACCTGTCTGAAGTCAATAAGCCCATCTTAATCCTTCAGGGAAGGAACATCAGCCCGAAGTCACAATGGGTTAGTCTCTATCCTTCGGATAAGGAGCATCAGTCTGAGATCACAATGGGCCAGTCTCATTCATTCAGGTAAGGAGGACCAGTCTTAAGTCACAATGGGCCCATCTCAATCTCTCAGGCAACAAGAATCAGCCTGAGGTCACAATGAGCCATTCCCAATCTTTCAGGAAAAAGCATCAGCCTGAAGTCACAGTGGGCCAGTCTCAATCCTTCAGGTAAAGAGCATGAGCTTGAAGTCATAAAAGTGCCATCTCAGTCTTTCAGGCAAAGAACCTCAGGGTGAGATCACAATAGTCCAGTCTCAATCCTTCAGGTAAGGAGCAGCAGACTGAGGTCACAATGGGACAGTCTCAGGTAAGGGGCATCAGCCTGAAGTTGCAATGTGAGATCTAGAGTCAGTCCTGTGCTCAACAAATCAAACTCATTTGAAACAAAAGAAGCTTTATTGATGAATCCAGGCAGAAACATCCATTAACACCTTTTTGCAAAGTCTGAAGTCCAAAGGAACTTGCTCAACCCCTCCCTAAGCCAGCCCCCAATTCCCAAGCTAAAGCAACACAAGCGGAGGTTGCATAGATACCAAGGTTGTCTATACTTCCCTTCCCTTCTCCCAGACAGCCTCACCCTGAAGAGCGGTCTTCCCAAGCCAGCTTCACTCCTCCTTGATAACCAGTCTCCAGCTGCAACCCCATCCGTCTTTCCAAACGCCCTCCTTAATCATCTGTCGTTCTAACATTTCCCACTACATGCTTTCTATAACCCATCACTCTACACTACCTACTATGAACTACAACTATAACTCTAATAACCAAACAATAATATTTTTACTCTTTATGACAGAACCCTTATACACTGTTTCTGACACGCAATGGGCCAGTCCCATCCTTCAGGTATACAGCACCTGTCTGAAGTGACAATTCTCCCGTCTCAATCTTTGAGGCAAGGAGCATCAGCCTGAGGTTGCAATGGGCCAGTCTCAATCCTTCAGGTAAAGAGCACCACCCCGAAGTCACAATAGTACCGTCTCAATCCTTCATCCAAGGAGCATCAGACTGAAGTCACAATGGGCCAGTCTCATTGTTTCAGGCAACGAGAATCAGCCTCAGGTTGCAATGGTCACATCTCAAACCTTCAGGTAAGCAGCATTAGCCTAAATTCACAATGGTCCCATCTCATTGCTGCAGGCAAGGAGCTTCAGCCTGAGGTCGCAATATGTCATGAATCCCTTTATTCATGCATTTATTTATTTGAAATGAAATACCATTACAATTATGCAACCTGTCTGTCTCCGACTGATTCAGTGACTAAGGATGGTGTCTCTCCTCTGAATGCCTGTCTTAATGCAGTAATGGAATGGATGAGGGAAAACAAACCCAAATTGAATCCAGGTAAAACAGAGGAACTTGTAATGGGGACCCCAAATTCCGGAATGGAGTTATGTCAGCCAGTTCTGGATGGGTTCACACTTCCCCTGAAAGACTCTGTGCTCAGTTTGGGAGTGCTCCTGGATTCATCACTTCATCTGACGGCTCAGGTGGATGCAAAAGTCAGGAGCACTTGTTGTCAGCTTCGGCTGATACGCCAACTGCGCGGCTCCCTTGAGCAACAAGACCTTGAAACAGTAGTACATGCCCTGGTCACCTCTCGGCTTGATTTCTGTAACACTCTACATTGTTTAGCTTGTAACCTGGCTACTCATTATATAAAAGGTCTGTACCCTTGCCTGTTTTGTGCATGTAGTGGAGTCTGTAGCTGGCATTAAATAAACTTGGCATTAAGCTGGTCACCTCTTGGCTCGAGTTCTGTAACACGCTTTACATGGGGCTCCCCTTCTGCCACGTTCAGAGACTTCATTTGGTACAGAATATGACAGCCAGGTTGGTTACGGGCACTTCTTAGAACTGCCCACATTCCACCAGTTCTTAAATCCCTCCACTGGCTGCCCATTAGTTTCTGGGCAAGATACAAGGTGCTGATTCGATCTGGACTGACCTGCCAGATGAGATCCATCCTATTAACACCTTGGAAGCCTTTAAGAAGGCTATTAAGATGGATCTCTTTCCAGACTAGATGAGATCTATTGACTTGCTTACCCTTGCCATCAGTGTAATGGAAATTGTTATTGATGTATCGTTCCTGCCCTCCCCTCACCTTCAGAAAACCACCCATTTCTTGCCCCCAAAAACCTTTTTACTGTATTGAGTTTGGAATGTTTTAAAATGTCTTGCTGTTTAATAGCTTTTTAAGGGTTGATTTTTTTTTATAATTGGGAGAAGGGTTGTTCTTTTATTGCTGTAATCTGCTTTGATTTCTTTGAGAAAAGGTGCAATAATAATAATAATAATAATAATATCTGTTCATGGGGGTCCAAAGCCCTTTCAGCATGGTCCCAGAACTGGGGGGGGGGGGGGATCTTTATGGGGCTGTGGGTCTCTTATGTTGGTCCTCCTCTGCAGGGTTGTTGTGAAGGAAAAGGTAAGTATTAGAGGGGGGTGCCCAATCCGGATCCTGTAGGTCTCAAAGCCTAGTTCCCAGGTTGTCAGGGGATTGCCAGAGCTTTAAGGTCCCTCTGTCTCCCTCCTCTTGGTTTTGGTCTTGATTTTGGCTCTTCTCTCCTACCAGAGCCCCCTCCCCCCAGGACTCCAGAGAACCCCCCCCCCCCGAAAAAAAAATGTTGTTTCCAATCCTATTAAACTCTATCCTGTGTGGTACTTTCTATTTGGCACAATACTCTTCCTCAAATGAGGCATCAGAAGGGAGGGTCTCTCCTCTGCCCAGGAGTGAAGGGGCTCCTCAAAGCCCTTTTTACCTTTGGATCCCCTTCCCCTCCATGGCCATGCTTCTCTCCAAGGCCCCCCCCCTGCCCTCTCTTCTCATAAAACCCCCCCAAGAACATGGGGCCCAAAGAATACCCGAGGAGGGAGCAGGGAAGGAAAGAGGGAGAGGAGGCCTTTCTTTGGGGGAAGAAGAGGGGCTTCCTTTCTTCCTATAACCCCCCAAAGGACCCCCAGAAGACCCTCCAACCATTCCTCTGAATGAACGAGGGCACTCCTCACTTCCCTCCCTTCCTCAGAACAGACTGTGAGGGCAGCAGTGGCTTCGTGTGCATGCGCATAAGGCCCCAAAGGCCCCTCCTCAGCATGCACAGGAATTGCCATGGCCTAGCTGGTGCTGCTTATTCCGCTAGTGGCCTTTGCGAGAAAGGAAGGTATGTGCCAGGGGTTCAGCAGCCTCCATTCCCTCCTTTGAGGAGACCGCAATGGAGCCCAAGGTGCAGAGCTGGACTCAGGAGGGAAATGCAGGAAAGAAAGGCTCTAGTTTGGAAATATAGCTGTCCCTGTGTATCCTGTATGTTTGTGTGTGTGTGTGTGTGTGTGTGTGTGTGTGTGTCTGTGTGTTTCCCTCTGCTGTTCTTATGGCTGGGAATGGAGCTAAGGGCTGAGGAGAGAAGAAAGGGTCAGTTTTGGGCAAATTCAGAACTTCTGTGCATCAAAGAGTCCAGTGTGCTGAAATAGCAAAGAACTTTATTAAGAAAACGTAGAAGTTCAGTGTTTAAGCCTAGAACTGCCCACTCCAAACCAAACAATACATTACAACCCAAAAACCTAAAACATCACCCTCTTCCAAATCTAGCCCCACCTCCAATTCCCACAGTCTATGCCCCACAGGTAACAAGACCCCTTTGTCATTCCCAAAAACTAGCCCTTTGTGTTAATACCTGCCCCCAACTTTCTTAAACCAACATCCCAAACATTGCAAAAGCTATCATTCCCATAACTATTCTAGACACCTGCAACAAATCCCAGCCCCCATCTACCTAACTTATACCATGACCCACAATCCCCAGCCAAATTTACAACCCAAAGCCATTATCTATATTATTAGAAATTAAAACCTAATCTTAACAAAATATAACTTGAAAAATTAAACAGACATATGGACAGACAAACAATACAAGCAAAACCACGACAGCCTTTTCTTAGCACTGCTGGACTGAAAATATATTTTTTCCATTCCTTACTGACAAAAAGAGTGTTAGTTCATATCTGGGATATGTGTGGCTTTTCTCCTGTGCGGCCTCTCTGATGTTTCACTAGGACTGACTTCATAGAAAAACATTTCCCACAATGCTGGCATTTGTATGGCTTCTCTCCTGTGTGGACTCTCTGATGTCTCACTAGGTTTGACTTCGAAGTAAAACATTTCTCACAATGCTGGCATTTGTATGGCTTCTCTCCTGTGTGGACTCTCTGATGCATCACTAGGTGTGCCTTTGAAGAGAAACATTTCCCACAATGCTGACATTTTTATGGCTTCTCTCCTGTGTGGACTCTCTGAAGTATCACTAGGTCTGACTTCCAAGAAAAACATTTCCCACAGTGCTGGCATTTATGTGGCCTCTCTCATGTATGGACTCTCAAGACTGACATGTTCTTCTGAAGAAAAAAAAAGAACAATGACACACAAGACTGACTCTCTGAATCAAGAGAGGAATGTGTTACCCCAAGATTTAGCCACCTGTTAACCCTTCTCTATTTGATATAAAATTAATAAAGTTGGAGTGGGTGCCCTGAATTTAGCATTTTTGCAGGTATGGATCCCTACTCATAGGAGGTAGCAAAGAAGAGATTGTAGGAGAACCTGCCTTGAGAAAATGAGTGGATTTAGCTGCATGATCCATTTATGTCTGTAGAGGTTGAAGGGATTATGGCTAAGGAATGGGACTGGAAGGAAATAGTCAGAAAAAGGCTCTGAGAATCAGTGTGCTAATCCCTTTTGTCTGAGGTACTTGCACCAATAATAATGATGATGCTGATGATTTATTTATAGCCTGCCCAATCACAAGGAATCCGGGTGGGTTATAACAATAAAAATAAAGAGAATAAAATAAAATACAAAAATAAATACAATACAGTAAAATAAAACAGAGCGACGTGAGTTACAGTAAAATTCACAGTTAGGCCTGATGGAAATTGGGCCTGTCTTTTTCACTCCCTCCTAGGTCTGGTGATGACAGTTGGGGCGGAGGGAGGGCTCTTCTTTCCCACAATGCTGGCATTTATGTGACTTCTTTCTTATGTGGACTCTCTCATGACTGACAAGTTCTTCTGTAAAGGGGGGCAATGACAGACAAGATTGAATCTCAGTGTTAAGAGAGGAAAGTGTTACCCCAACATTTAGCCCCACATTCACCCCTCCCTATTTGAGATTAAATTAATAACATTGGTGTGAGAGACCTGAGCATGACCCTCTTCTGGATGCCCCCAAATCCATATAATCATTGTATCCTTACTCGTAGGAACTACCAAAGAAGAAATTGAAGGGGAACTGTCATGAGGAAATCAGTAGAAGCAGATAGTCAGGCATTTGAAAAATATTCCAATATATATATGTAAAAATACTTGGATTGAAAAGTGGCATCATTTCCTGTGAGACTGCCATAGAGTCTTGAGTCAGAGCACATGGCATGATGCAAGCTAACTGCAGAGGATGCTTCATGCGGTGTTTGGCACCAGAGGATAACTCACAACCAATACAGTATGCAACTCACATGTGGATTGATGTGGGTTGGTGTTGTGTTTAGAAGAGGTTGTGAAGTTAATGGAAGTCAGAGAGGAGAGCTGGTAAACATTTGTTTTATATTGTAACTCAAGATAAAGAACCTCCAAGGACTTGGAGGAAATCAACTGTGTGTGAGTTACTTCTAAGTGCTGAAAGTGGTTAATACATATCTGGAGATTTGCTTCTGTACTCTGCTATGTTATTGTTGAGCTCTGGGAGTGTTGCCTTCAGACTGTGCTATACTTTGGCTTGTGAATGGGACCAGAATTCAGAGCCAAGAAGGACCTAAGAGCCAGTGGGACAATCCCTTTTGGGTGAAGTATTTCCACCAAGCACCCATTGCATTTATTTCAGTTTCAGACAATTCTTTCCCCACCCAGGAAACATCCTAAAGCAATTTAAACCTTTTCGGAGACTTCCGGTTGAGACGTCAAAGCAAACGGAGGCAAGTAGCTTTGCTCTGTCTCCGAAGGTCCACCGCGGACTTGTTTAAGGCTCCAATCTATATCTACATCTATTGGAGCCAGAAAAGTCCCCGAATTGAGGGAGATTTGGGGCGAGGGCCTGTCGGGGTCCTCAGAGTCCTCTTTGCCCCCCTGTGTCGGGAAGCCGTCGCGGGAGAGGAAGAGGTCTCGACAAGAGTCGCAAGGCAACCGACGCAGTGTGAGCCTAACCTTCAGGTACCAGCCTTGGCTACAACTTTTAATCATCAGAAGAAACCTTGTTTCGACCCACACAGGGTTTCATCAGTCTTGGACGGAGGTGGATTCGGATTGGAAATAACAAAAAAAGGACTTTGGAAACTTGTCTATCTCTGGCTAATAGAAAAAGAAAGAGAAGAAGAGAATGAAGAGACAGCTGCGTTTTGTCTCTTTCTCACTTTGAATTTGACTTGGTTGGATCTTTCTCTTTTGGCGCTCTTGGCAGAGCCTTAAAAATAATGTTTAAAACGAAATAGCTTGGAGTGAGAAGTTTGAGTCTCCATGTATCAGCTAAAAAGAAAAATTGGATTTAATAGATATACATTAATTGCGAGCTGTATATGTGTATTTCTTTAAGCGAAGGAAACTCGCTGGGAGCAGCTGTTGGAAAATAGCTAGCATTTATCTCAGCTGATAACGATCTGTTGAAAGACCTAAAGAGACTTTCTATTTCGCTGTGGGTATTTGGCTTATTACAGGCAGGTGTCGTTTTTCCTTTTGTTATTATAATTGATCACTGCCCTGAAATAACACCCCGAGGGAAGTCGCGGTTGGATCTGCTATTGATAGAATATAAATACAGACAAGAAGTTAAGAAAGAAAGCGGGGCGCCCTTGAATTTGACTTGATTTTGGACTATATTTCTGGCTCTGGCTTAAAAGTCTTTGTTATATCGAAAGTAAGATATAAATAACAACAAATGGAGACAAGGCAAACCAAAATCAGAAAGGATAATATGAGTTGGACACATTCAGGAAATAGAAGAGAGTCTACGGACCTGCCCAATAAACAACAGGATTTAAATGTAATAATACTAGAGGAACTACGGGAGTTCAACAAATCTTTTAAGGCGGAAATAAGAGATGAACAGAAAAGTTTAAGGGAAGAAATAAGATTGGACTTACAGACAGAAATACATGGCATAGGGAAGAAAATTGACAGCCTGAACAAGGAATTTAAGGAAATCAAGGAGGAAGTTTACTTGAATATAAGAAAGACAGAGGAATTGGAAAACAAGATCGAAGAGATAGTGAAAATACAAAATAAAGAAGAAAGAGCTCTATGGGCGCAGGAAAAGAAACAACGGGATAGAGCAATAAAAATAAGAGGCCTCCCTGAAACGGAAGGAGAAAATCTGGAGGAAAAAATAATTCCAGCCCTAGCCAATTTTCTGGACTCCCCGGAAGATCTGATCAATGTTCAAATTGATAAGTTGTTTAGAATATTTTCCAAAGTAGCCCAAGAAAAAGGACGGCCGCGTGACATAGCGGTAAGTTTTAATAACTCGAGGATCAGAGAGAGAATTATTCAAAAAAACTTTAAGGAAGGCCTGACTATTGACAATGTGGAAGTGGAAATTTACAGAGACTTGCCCTTATCTATACTGAAACAAAGACAACAATATAGGTTCCTTACCGCGCTACTACAAAGAAAGAATATTAGTTATAGATGGGGAAATATAGAAGGCCTGGTCTTTATGTTTAAAGAAAGAAGATTCAAAATCAACTCACTGGAGAAAGCAAAGGAATTTTATAAGAGATTGCTGCAGAGTGAAGAAAAGGAAAAAGGGGAAACTCGAAACTCGCCTTCGAGCGAGACAAGAGAAACTTCTACATTTGGAAAAGGGAGAGTTTCATTAGAAGGAAGAAGCGAAGTGGTTACAGAGACTCGGAGCGAAGATAATTTGTCAACGGATAAAGATCTATTGTTGGGGACGTTGGAAATTGAATAAGAAGATTTGGTCAAAGCTGAATCAACCTGTTATAGGTTTGATTTCCCTTTTCTCCTCTCTTATTTACTATAACAATAATAATGTTAACTGTAGCGTCTTGGAATGTGGGGGGGATAGATAAGGATAGGAAGAGGAAGCAGATCTTTCATCTTCTGGAAAAAAGGAAGTATGATGTGATATGCATACAGGAAACTAAGATTAGGAAGGGTGATATAAAGTACCTTAGGAACCCGAAGTTGGGAAAGTGTTTTGTAACTGCATCAGAAAAGAGAAAAAGGGGATGTGTAACGTTTGTTAACAAAAAATGGGGGGGCGAAAGAGGTGAAGTCAGACCCTGAAGGTAGATTTGTGATAGTGGAAATTAACACAGGAAATGAGTTATTTGTAATAGTCAGTGTGTACGGTCCTTTGGAACGGAAAGAAAGTTTCTTTATGCAACTCAATGAGGACTTAATGGAATATGATAAAGGGAAATTAATAATTGTGGGTGACTTTAACGGAGTACTGAAAGTGAAAAGGGATAGGAAATCCGAAAAAAAGCTAAAAGACTCCCAGGGGAAACTACCCAAAAGTTGTTTTGATTTAATGAGAGAACATGACCTAGATGATGTTTGGACATATAAATATGATAACAAACCGGGCTTTACTTTCTATTCTGAGGTTCACAAATCTTGGTCTAGAATAGACCTTTGCTTAGCCTCCAAACCACTATTAGTTAATATAAGAAACATGGAGATTGATGCGAAAGCTCTCTCAGATCACTGTTTGATTGAAGTAAAGATAAATCTAGACAGTAAAAAGGGAAATAGTTGGAGACTACAGGAAGAGATGTTGGAAGATGAGAACTTAGTTAAATTTATGAAAAAAGAAATTATGACCTACTTTAAAATAAATGAGGGCAAGGAAGTTAAGACTAGTATTGTGTGGGATGCTAGCAAGGTGGTCATTAGAGGCTTATTGATTAAAAAACAGTGGGAAATGAAAAAAAGCTCAAAAAGATAAGGAAGGAAAACTTGTTGAAGAATTGACTAAAAAGGAAAAATTGTTGAAACAATACCCAACAAATGAGAAACTGTTACATGAAGTTAAAATATTACAAAGACAATTTCAAAGCAGGATTAATGAAGAATTAGAAAAAGACCTTAAAAGGAATAGACTAAATTTTTTTGAAAATAGTAATAAGGTGGGGAGATGGCTAGCTAGGAGAATTGAAGGGTTTCAAGAAAAGAAAAGAATAGTGAAAATAGTAGCACATGGAAAAACTGTCACCACCCAATCTGAAATTTTGAAAAAATTCCGAAATTACTTTGAATCAGTATATAATCAGGGAGAAGTAGTGGCTAATTTAGAAGAGAGGATCAATAAATATTTGGATTGTGGAGCACTAAATAAAATAACGCAAGAACATCGATCAATTTTGGAATCTAAAATTTCCAAACAAGAGATTCTTAATGCCATCAAACGATTAAAGGAAGGAAAAACCCCGGGAAGTGACGGCTTTTCAACAAGATACTATAAGATTTTTAAAGGAGAATTGATAGATCCTCTATTTATTTTAATTCGATTGAAAATGAGGGCATTCCTCAAACGTGGGAACAAGCCATGATTACACTTATCCTAAAAACGGATAGGGACAGCACCTGTATGTTTAATTATAGACCTATTAGTCTCCTGAATGTAGATTACAAAATCTTTACTTTGATTTGGGCCTCAAGACTAAAAGATATTTTGAATGAAATAATTGGAAAGGAACAGAATGGGTTTCTACCCGGGAGACAAATAAGGAATAATATTAGAATGATTTTAAACAGCTTAGAGTACTATCATGTGAATAATGACAAACAATGTGCTTTGATTGGACTGGATATGGAAAAAGCGTTCGATAATTTAAGTTGGGAATTTTTATTTCAAGTATTAAAGAAAAGGGATATGGGAAATAAATTTATCAAATCAATGAGTCAAATTTATAAAAAACAAAAAGCTGCTGTAATAGTAAATAATGAAAAATCACAGGAGTTTGAGGTTAAAAAAGGAGTGAGACAAGGATGCCCGATTTCACCTTTACTTTTCATATTGGCAATTGATGTATTATTGGGAAAGATTAATGAAAATAGGAAGGTGAATGGTATTAGGATTAAAGACCAAGTAATTAAAGCAAAAGCGTTTGCAGATGATGTGGCGATAATCCTTGAAAACCCATTGCAGAGCTTAGAGCCACTAATAGGAGAATTGAAGCTGTTTGGGCAATTAGCAGGACTAAAGATAAATAAAGATAAAACAGTCATGATTACCAAAAATCTCTCTCCAGAAGAGGAAGAAAAGCTTGGCCAGAAATCGGGATTTAAGATAGTGAAACAAATGAAATATCTGGGCATTACTATTACTAAAGACAGTCTAAGACTGTTCGAAAATAACTACGGTGTAAAGTGGAAAGAGATTAAAGAAAACATAGTTAGATGGAATAACTTAAACCTTTCACTGCTAGGCAGAATTGCAGTAATTAAGATGGTTATTTTACCGAAATTAATGTTTTAATTTTTAAATCTCCCGATGTCTATAAAACAAAGCCAATTTAAAGAGTGGGACAAAGAATTGAGCAAATTTATTTGGAAAGGAGCTAAACCCAGGATTAAAAGCTCTACTCTGAAAGATGCCAAAGAGAATGGGGGATACGCACTCCCTGATTTACAGACATACTATTGGGCGTGCAGCCTGATGTGGATCCAAAGCTGGGTGAAATTGGAGGAGAAAGAGATTTTAAACCTAGAGAATATCCAGCTAAGGTATGGTTGGCATGCGTTCTTATGCTACGAGCAATTGGGGAAGAATAAGGATTTTAACAACCACCCGATTAGGAAGTCACTATTATTGACCTGGGGTAAAATAAAAAAGATGTTTTATTTTAGAATTCCATTATGGACATCCACACAGGAAGCCTTTTTTGGAAGGTGGTTTTGGATAGATAAGGACAACTGGGTAACATATAGAGATTGTATAGGAAAAAATCCACAAGGAAATTGGGCTGTTAAAACAAGAGAGGAGCTAAAAGATGGAGGGAAAAATTTGAGTTGGTTTAATTATTATCAGATTCAAAATAAGTTCAAAGAAGATATTAAAATGGGAGGAATTGAAGATAAGATGAACGAATTGGATGTATTATTTTGGCAATCAGATAAAGGGAAAGTATCAAAGTTTTATAAACTGCTACGAAGTCGTATTCTAGAACAAGAAACGGTTAAGGAATATATGCCAAAATGGGCCCAAGATCTGGATAATACGATTAATATGAATGAATGGCAAAATGCATGGCAGAAGACGAATAGCTTTACTATAGCACAGGAACCTAAGGAGAACCTATTAAAAATTATGAATAGGTGGTACTATACACCATGGAGGATAAAAAAAATGTTTAATTTAAAATATGGGAATTGCTGGAGGTGTAATAGCGAAGTGGGCAATCTGGTTCATATTTGGTGGAAATGTAAAGCTATTCAAGGTTTCTGGAGAGAAATCCACAAATTGATTCAGGAAATACTAAAAATAAAATTTCCATTTGACCCAAAAATCTTTCTTTTAAATATGACATCAGTACTAGAATCTGAGGATGAAAGAGCTTGTTGGAGGATAGTACTTTATATGGTCACTGCAGCAAGGGTTGAAATTGCCAAGCTATGGAAATCAAATAAAATTCCAACCGAAGAGGCTTGGCTGATAAAGGTTAATGATTATAGAATTTTAGACATGCTCTCCTGCAATGTAAAGAATTTCAGTAGGAAAAGATCAAAAGAAGACTGGAAGAATGTAACAACTTTCTTGAAGAAAAAGTGGAACTTGGGGAAATGTAAAGGATAGAATAAAAGGCAGATAAATAATGTGCTGCATAATAACATGAATGTGATATAAGCTTAAAAGCTGTTATGATGATTTTTTTATTTGTTCCTTCAATTAAAATTTCCTTCTTTATATACCCACCTTGATATAGCTAACCATATCTCCAGGAAGAAACAAGCTTTGAAATGATGCAAAGTGAGAAGAATACAAGGCTAAAGGGAAAAACGAGAAAGCTAAGAGTAGCAACCAGAGGGACTAATTTGTATAATAAAGGGTTGTATACAATTTTGAGTTTGTACGATTTTAAAGTTAAAGTTGTTCCAGGAATATATGAATTTTTTTTATTCTTAAAAGCTGTTAAGATTATTATAAGGTATGAGACGGGAACAAACGTACAAAAGATGAGCGACTAGGACTATTGTGTTATATACCAAACGATTTGACAAAGTGGAAGCGGGATTGTTTTCTCTTTTAATATAGTTATTTTCCAATACCTGAAATAGAAGGAAGTAGATATCCAAAGAAGGGTCGCATGAAGATTTGAAGATACAGAAGAAATACAAGAAGAATTGGCTATTTTAATTTGTTATTTGTAATAGAGACTTTGTGACTGTGATTTGAATTTATGGCTATTTTAATTGAAAATTAATAAAGATTAAAATTAAATAGAAATAAATCTTTTCTTATTATATTATGCTGGCATCCAAGTCGGCTCATATCTCGTGAGTGTGTTTGCCTTTGCTGTTCTTATGGCTGGGAATGGAGCTGAGGACTGAGGACAGAAGAAAGTGTCAGTTTTGTGCAAATTCACAACTTCTGTCCATCAAAGAGTCCAGTGTGTTGAAATAGCGAAGAACTTTATTGAAAACACATAGTCAGAAAATCAGTATTTAAGCCAGAACTGCCCTCCCAAAGCCAAAGAATATATTGAAACCCCAAAACCTAAAACTCCACCTTCTACCAAACCTAGCCCTTACCTATTCCCACCATCCACCCCCCACTATTAACCAGCTCCACTTTGCCATCCTTTTCACACGCACAATCTTTCCCTGCCCCAGACATTCAAAGAAGCTAGCTCCCTTTCTCTTAAAGTCCCCAACTTTCCTCAGCCAACATCCCACAAATTCTGAATGTTATTATTGGTATTCTAGCTAGCTGCAACAAATCCCACCCCCCATCTAACTAACCTAAAGCACGGCCCACAATCCCCAGCCAAATTTATAACCCAAATCAATTATCTATACTAGTAGCAACCTAAACCTAACAAAACATAACTTTAAAAAATAAACAGACATATGGACAGAAAAACTGTACAAATAAATTCATAAGGGCTTTTTAGCACCGCTGGATTGAAAAAATATTTTTGTATTCCATCGTTACAAAAATAATGTTCATTCACTTCTTGGATTTGTGTGGCTTCTCTCCTGTGTGGACTCTCTGGTGACAGAATAGGCCTGACCTCCGAGAAAAGCATTTTCCACACTGCTGGCATTTGTATGGCTTCTCTCCTATGTGGACTCTCTGGTGACAGAATAGGCCTGACCTCTGAGAAAAACATTTCCCACAATGCTGGCATTTGTATGGCTTCTCTCCTGTGTGGACTCTCTGATGTATCACTATGTTTGACTTTGAAGAAAAACATTTCCCACAATGCTGGCATTTGAATGGCTTCTCTCCTGTGTGGATTCTCTGGTGTCTCAATAAGTCTCCCTTCAAAGAAAAACATTTTCCACAATGCTGGCATTTGTATGGCTTCTCTCCTGTGTGGATTCTCTGGTGTGTCAATAGGTTTGACTGCCGAGAAAAACATTTCCCACAATGCTGGCATTTGTATGGCTTCTCTCCTGTGTGGATTCTCTGGTGTGTCAATAGGTTTGACTGCTGAGAAAAACATTTCCCACAATGCTGGCATTTGTATGGCTTCTCTCCTGTGTGGATTCTCTGGTGTGTCAATAGGTTTGACTGCCGAGAAAAACATTTCCCACAATGCTGGCATTTGTATGGCTTCTCTCCTGTGTGGATTCTCTGGTGTGTCAATAGGTTTGACTGCTGAGAAAAACATTTCCCACAATGCTGGCATTTGTATGGCTTCTCTCCTATGTGGACTCTCTGATGTCTTATTAGGTGTGACTTCACACAAAAACATTTCCCACAATGCTGGCATTTGTATGGCTTCTCTCCTGTGTGGATTCTCTGATGTCTCACTAACTCTCCCTTCAAATAAAAACATTTCCCACAATGCGGGCATTTGTGTGGCTTCTCTGATGTGTGGACTCTCTCATGACTGACAAGTTCTTCTGTGAAGAAGGAAAATAATACTGAATATCAGAGTTAAGAGGGGAAAGTGTTAGCCCAAGATTTAGCCCTACGTTCACAACTCCCTATTTGATATTAAATTAATAAAGCCTTTAAGAAAGCACTCGAGATGGACCTCTTCCGGCAGGCCTTTCCAACCTAGTTACCCTCCCCAGATATAGAGATATTTGTTCCCTCATCTGTCTACTCTTCCCTGCCTATGTTTCTACCTTTTTTTAAAATGTCTTTAATGTTTTTACTGTTTTTATAGTATTACTGTTTAATCCTGTTTTAATACTGGGAATGGGGGGGGGGGGGGTAGGTCAAGGTATTTTTTTTAACTCTATTGTACTTTGATCTATTTTATTGTTGTAACCCACCGGGATTCTTCATGATTGGGCGGGCTAGAAATAAATCATTATTATTATTATTATTATTATTATTATTATTATTATTATTATTATATTGCTGTTGCCCCAATATTTCCTTTGAGCTAAGTATGAAATTCCCCTGAAAGCACAGCACTTGGGAGTGTCCTCCCCAGACTCCAGCATTTCGGGTAACAAAGGGCCTCTGGAATCAACCATGGAGCTAAGAAAGCTCAGGTTGGAAAAGAAACATTAGACAAAAAGGAATTTTTCTGTCGCCCTTTCCTCTCTTCATAGACATCGCTCATAATTTCTAAATGGAACCCCTTAATATGTTTGAAAACAAGGACCTGAGCTGGTTCTCACCAGTTCTTAAAATCTGTCAGGTTGGTGGCTGCCTCCCAATCCCCAAGGCCCCTCTCCTGGCCCTTCCCAGGGGTCCCTTCCTCTCTGCACAGAGCTAGGCAATCCTGGCTTTGCTCCTGCCTTCCCCTCCTGGCTCCCAGAGGCCTGATCCCCTTCCCTTTCTCCCTCTGCTCTCCAACCTTCCTTCTTGCCCATCTGCACCACTTCAGCATCTCATTTTCAGCCTCTCTTGCCTACCTTTCTATTTTTCACTTTCCCTTCATCTCTCTATTACAGACACAAACCCACAGAGTGTGATGCATAGAAGGGATCATAGAGTCATAGAGTTGGAAGAAACTGCAAGGGCCATCCAGTCCAACTGCCTGCCATGCAGCAACTCTCAATCAAAGCATCCCCAACAGACGGCCATCCAGCCGCTGCTTGAAGACCTCCAAGGAAGGAGACTCCACTACACTCCGAGGAAGGAGTGTTTTCCACTGTCGAACAGCCCTTACTGTCAGGAAGTTCTTTCGAATGTTGAGGTGGAATCTCTTTTCCTGTGGCTTGCATCCACTGCTCCGGGTCCTAGTCTCTGGAGCAGCTAAAAACAAGTCAGCTCCCTGCTCAGGATGACATCCCTTTTAGGCCCATTTGTTGAGAAAGGCAGGATAATCAATATACAAATAAATCATTGGCAAAGGCAGAGCAAGGGGGCTGGGACCTGGACTCCAATTTTGGTGAGGGTGAAGTGCCAGGGAGCAGCCTTAAAACAGCTTTAAAACATCTATAAGACAGGTATGGACTACTGATGGGGTTTGGAAGAGATCTCAGGGGCAACCCCAGATTGTATTGATGGAGGCGGGGGGGATGAAATAATATTTTGCCCCTCAACATCCCTCAGCATCCCTTTGGGGAAGTGGAGGCCATTTTGCCACTGTTGGGCCCTCTCTGAGCCATTAAAAGGATGGAAGAGGGGCCAAAAGAGGTAGGAAACCCGCTTAGGGATGTGCTGAGTACCATGTGGGTGTGAAAAGCATTAATCTCCATGGCTTCTTTCCACAAAATCCTAGAATTGGCAGTTTAGGATGGGGTATTTAGCCTCCTTAGAAACTTGAGAGCAATAGTGCTTCACTGAACTACAGATTCAAATATTCTACAGGATGTTGCTATCACAATTAAATTAGGCTTGAAAGGGATCTAGGACTCCTAGCAGACCGCAAGTTGAACATGGGCCAACAGTGTGATGAGGCAGCTACAAAGGCCAATGTGATTCTAGGCTGCATCAATGCAAGAATAGTTTCTAGATCAAGAGAAGTAATAGTGCCACTGTATTCTGCTTTGGTCAGGCTTCACTTGGAATAATCCTGTGTCCAGTTCTGGGCCCCACAATTCAAAAAGGATGTTGACAAATTGGAGCATGTCCAAAAGAGGGTAACCAAAGTGGTGAAGGGTTTGGAAACCATCAAGCTCTATGAGGAGAAGCTTAGAGAGCTGGTTATGTTTGGCCTGGAGAAAAGAAGATAAAGAGTGGATATGATATCCATGTTTAAATATTTGAAAGGTTGTCAGGTTGCGCAAGGAGCAGGCTTGCTTTTTGCTGATACAGAGAAAAGGAGACACCACAATGGATGCAAGCCACAGGGAAAGAGGGTCCACTTAAACATTAGGAGGAACTTTGTGACAGTAAGAGCACTTTCACAGTGGAATATATTCCCTTAGAGTTTGGAGGAGTCCTCTTCTTTGGAGGTCTTTAAAGAGAGGCTGGATGGCCATCTCTTGGGGATGATTTGAATGTGTATTCCTGCATGGCAGAAGGGGGTTCAACTGGATGGCCCTTGTGGTCTATTCCAACTCTATGACTCTATAATTCTAGTGGAACCATAGCAACATGATAATATAGTATGAAAGAGCCCTCAGTCTTTATAGAAAGAGCAATGGATTCAGGTTCCTTACCTACAGAAGCCACATTCTCATAATTGTTCATCATTACATAGTTGTAGAAAAGTTTCTGTTTCTTCGTCAACAGATTCCATTCATCTTGGGAGAAATATACTGCCACATCTGCAAATGTCACCTGAAATGGAAAATAGCCCTCATCCAGAGAGTGACTAAGCAAAAGGGGAGGAAAGCACATGGTTCATCCCAAATATTATTTCATCACTTCACAATTCAGTCCAGGAAGTAAACTTTAAATTCTGTTAGCAAGCAAAAACTACTGCCTTTGAGATCAGATTGTCTTGAATCCTTTCAATATAATATACAATATAATAAAAAATATATAATTTAGGCCATGGCTGGGATATTGAGGATGGATTAGGATATTGACTATCCAAACACATAGAGTACATTTAGCCACAAAAGAATATGGTGCATTTAGCCATTTCTTGCCAAATTTCAGAGGCAAATGTCATTCTTAAAAGCAGTTCTGGGGAGCACTCTGGACTTGAGGGCCACTGGGCCCACCCCCAATTTAGATCCAGAGATGGTCTCCCATATCCCCAACATTTCACAGACAGTAAAAGCAAGGCACATGTGGACAAGCAACACCAGAAGGTGGTGAGGATGGCCAAAGTTGTTTATGAGGAAGATCACACAACCTAGGAAGGGCACAGCAGTTTGCTTTTGCCTCAGCCTCCTGGCAAGGGAAGACCCTGGCAACCTATCTCCTCTCCTATCCCCCCTTTTGGGTTGATGGGTGCAAACTCCTTGGAAGTCATTTTTCAGCAACCCAAGAGAGCTCAGGAGAAGGGGGAAAGTGGGAGGAGAGAGAAACCTACACTTTTGAAACCCCCTGAAAAAGTGGGGAGACAGAGGATTAACCAGGACTTTCTCTGCCAAACTGGGACAATATGTTCTCCACTTGCTTTCATGAGTTGGCCCAGCAATGACACAAATGAAACTAATATCAGAATGGCCACTCACCAAAGAGTTGTACTTCGCCAGCCTCTTTCTCTTGGAGCCCAACTCCCTCCGCTTGGCCTCTGTGTTGGCCATTAGGTGCGAAGGGGTCCTGGTGGCCCTGCACTTGGGTCTCTTCCAGTAAAATATGCCCCAAAGCTGTATACAAGGGGACCGAGATGACGTTCCTGAGAAAAGAGACTAGGGTTAGGCTTGATTTGTCAAGAAATCCTGCATCACTCAAAGACACAGAGAACAGCATGCTGCTGGTGAGATACACAGGTGACATATGCCTCCTTTGGGCCAATGCAGAGGTGGGCATCCCCTTCCTCCCTCTTCAGCAAACAAAGTCCCATGGACCTAGCATAACTTCACTGCAGCTCCCCTACACAACAGATACTCCATGTTAAAACGCTTTTGACGTTGCTATGTTGCGCAGCACGTGAGGTAACATGTTAATGTATGGCACCAGATTCTCCACCTTGACTGTAGTCAGTAGCTTGTGAGCTGAAGAAACACCTGTCTCTTTCTCAATGAGCAGAGAGACACTGTAATCTTCTCTCAGATGAGGCTTTTATTCATATCAGAAGTTCCACTGTGTACAACACTATATACATTGACACCCTCCACCATCTACACCAGTAACAACCCACTCTGAGGCACACACTGTCTGACTCTTCCTCAGTGACAGTTGAGAATGACAGTTGACAGTTGCATCAACATTCCAATGATGCACTGTTTAAATGCTGACACATCTAACTGCCACTAGAGCTGTCAATGACTTCCACAACAGCTCCCCCTAGTGGCCACATGCCTGTCATTTCCTGAGACCTGTTCACCATGGTCCTGACACTCCATGCCTTGTGAGAGTGGAGGGGGGTCAGGGGATGGGGAATTGGAGAGGACCCTGGCTATGTCCCTGTAGCTAGATGTGAAATAAGCGCATCATCTGCTGAAACCTCCTGACCTCCCCAGTGGCCCTCAGAGGAGAAGGCCTTCCTTTGGCTTCTGGCTAGAGAAACACAGCTGGATGCTTCTCCAATGCCTCGCACCCAACACTCTCATCAGGCATGGAATGAACATGGAGCATGGCTTCCACAATTCCCATTTTGCATTTTGTATTCCTTCTAATTTCACATCTATTTTAAACCTCTCCCTCATTTGAGGATAAAGATACCAGTGACAATCTAGGCCAGATTCTTTAGGTTCTTCTTGTGATTTGATCTCTAGTTTTCCTTGCGATTCTTTCAGTACATCCTTGTATCTTAACCATATAGTTTTCTGGATACCTTTCCTCCCAAAAAGAGCCTCATGTGGCAAACACCATAAAGGTATTTTTGGACACATTCTACATTTGTTTTCCCCCCAGATCTTCAATAGAGCTTTTCTTATGAAATGATTTGTGCTTTCTTTATGGACTTTCTCTTTACCGTAAATTAGGTATCCATGCCACCCAAATCTTAAATGTTCACCCTCCATACATAACAGCTGTTCATTCTCTAATACAAACCATTCTCTAATCCAAACTAAACAACAAGCAGCATAATAAAGTTTTAAGTTCGGTAAACCCAGCCCTCCTCTACTTTTGTCATCACAAAGTATTTTCATCTTTATCCTGGTTCTATTTTTAATTCCAAATAAATTCTGAGATTTCCTTTTGCCATAGATTCAAGGGTTTTTCATTCTGGATGATGGGAATCGCTTGGAACAGAAACAGTATTTCAGGAAGGAAACTCCTTTGGATCAGTGATATTTTTCCTAATATCAATAAGTGTAATTTCCCCCATTTTTCTAGGTCTTTTCTGATTTCCTTCCATGTGTCTCATAGTTATTCTGAAATGGATATGAGTTTTTATGTGTTAAATTTATTCCTAGATATTTAACTTTCTTTCCCTCTTCAAATCCACTAATTTCTTCCTGCATTTGTTCTTCCTTTTCCCCATATTTTTTTATTAATGTTGTTTTGTCTCTGTTTCCTTTTAGTCCTGAAACATATTCCAATTCCTCTATTACATCCAGCAATTGTCTTGTGCTCTTTTCTGGGTTCTCCAGGGAATACAAATGTCGTCTGAGAAGACTCTCATTTTAAAATCAGTTTTATTTATTTTTATTCCATTGATTTTATTTTCTTATCTTATCCTATTATTCAGTGCTTCAAGGATCAGAATAAACAAAAAGGGATGATAGTGGGAAAGCTTGCCTTGTACCTTTAGAAATCTTAAATTCCTCTGTTTTTTATAGCTAACAGTTAGTTTGGCTCTTTGATCTTTATAAATTGCCTTTATCCATCTTAAATAAGAAGCTCCTATTTCCATTTTTCAAGTGTCGCAAATAACATATCCCATCCTATGTTATTGAAGGCCTTTTCTAAAAAGATAAGTGTTTTTTTGCTGTGCCTTTGAAAATATTCAATTATATTTCAGACGTTTTGTATATTACCACTGACTTGTCCTTATGAATCCAGTGTTTAAGAACTTTTTTGAGTCTATGGGCCAAAATCATAGAAAATAATTTATAATCCATATCTAATAAGGAAATAAGCCTATAGCTCTTTACCTCAGTTGCATCTCTATCTTCTTTTAACAGCAAAGTTATATTAGCTTGTTTCCATGTTTCAGGATAATGGTTTTCTTTGATGGCATTTTCTTTGATGGCATTTACAGGAAGAAATACCTTTAAACCCTTTGATCTTTTTGCTCAATATGACATGTAAACTGGGAAAGGAAGTAGCTAAAAGATTTTCCAGACTAATTTTGTAGATGGTCACTCACAGTATTGGAAAAGCATCCAAATTCATAAAACAGAGGAGTGGATAATTAAACTAAGAGAAGCAAAGGGATTGGACATTTTAACCGCAATCATGAGGGATAAATCAGTTGAGAAAACTAAAGAGGACTGGTCATGCTTTGATTTATTTTGTAATAGTAATTATTGATTTACAATCCCAGATATCATATGGAAAGTCTACAGGAACATTAGAGGTTTAACACATATCGATACCTTGAAGGAATTTAAGTAAATTAAATAAAAAGGTCATCTTAGCTTAACTGGGAAGTAACTTAATAGTACATTTCTGACAGTTTTGTATATCAGGATGTTATTTATTGCATGTTTTATGTCTATGTTATAGGTATTTGTACTTTTTTGTTGTTGTAGCTGTATTTGTTATGCAAATGTCTTGGTATGTTTTTTTTTTCATTTTTGTTTGTAAAGGATTGTTTATAAACAAATTACAAAAGAAAAAAAGTGGTTTCCAACCAGATTATTTCTGAAGTGCAGATACAGCCTCAGTCGGTTATAAAGGATAGAAGAACCCAATTCGTACTTTTCTCCTGTTAAGAATGGTTTTGCTTTTTTAAATAAAAGCAGTTTGCTTTTCTGTCTAATCCTTATTTTTCTTGTTCTTGTTTGCTTCTATGTTTGTTTGTTTCACTCTTGGTAATATGAGTTATTCTGGTCTGTCTCCTTCCTTCTTCCCTGAAAATCTATTAATAAGGAAACTGGGGAGGCTTTTAAAACCTCCCAAAGGAGCCACTTTTGGCCTTTTTTGGGGGACAAGCCTCCTCTTAGAAGCCAAAGCCCAATGTTTGTGAAGAAGAAGAATAAGGCTTGTATTAAAACTATCTTCCTATTTCTGATCCCTTTTAAAACCCATGTTCCCCCAAAGAAGCAGAGCTGTGTAATAAGAAAACCCTCTCAGAAAAGAGACACAAAAGACACACAAAGAGACACACTTCCTTCCTTTTGGCTCAAGGAGCCTGGCCTCCTTCTCTCTCTGGAGCCTCAGGAGAGAAAGAGAGGCCTCTGTTCAACTGAAGCCTCAGAGAAGGTTCTGGAACATTATTCCCAACAGTCACAAGCAGACAATAAAATGGCCTCCAGAACACAAAATGGCCGCTGGGACACAAAATGGCTGCCTCTGCCTCAATGCTTGGCAGTTTCAGGCCTTCAGGGAACCCAAAATGGAGGATGAAAGGGCCCCAAAGTCAGAAGGGACCCCAAACAGCATTTTCAAACCTTAACAACAGCTAAAATCTTTCCTGATGCTATAATACAGAGACTCACTGAGATACTCTTTATAAATACGTCTTTACATGTCTTTATAAATAAATAAAATTTAATAATACTAATGCTACTACTACTAATAATAGTAATAATAAGTTACAACCAGGAGCTTTCTCTTTGTGGCTTCTCCCCCAGAGGCCTCTGCGTATGCTCAGGAGCCCCTTCTTCTTCTCCTTATTCGTCCTCTGGAGAATCCTCCAGAGGACTCTCTGCTCCTCCTCCTCAGGACCTTCCTCTAAGCCTTCCTCCTCCTCCTCCTCCTCCTCAGGACCTTTCAGTCTTTATTTGCTTTCTTCTCCTGTAACAGGTGTTTTTCCTTGCCCTTTTTACACGTGGCAGTAAAGATACGATACATCAGGGCCTGGCATTCAGCTTCCAGATTTCATGCATGATCTTCAGACAGGAGATGAGGCTGCCTCTTCTCCATTTTGGAGGGAGCCTGATTCCAGGAAAGAGGAAAGGGCTCTGTGCAAACATCCAGATCAGATGTGAGAGCAGTAGCTTATTATAATTTGCAAGGCTTAGTTCATTGGTTTCTTCAACTAGAAAAATTGCAGGGGTCTATGGATTGGTTTAGTTTCTTGCTTTCCCTCAGTTGTGGTGGTACAAGGGCTCACTACTATACTCTGCATTCGCCATCTGGCTAGAAAGAAGGAGACTAAATTAAATGCTTTTTATCCTTAGTTTTTTGTGGATTTTTGGGACTATGTGGCCATGTTCTAGAAGAGTTTCTTCCTGACGTTTCGTCAGCATCTGTGGCTGGCATCTCTGAAGATGAACGTCAGAAGAAACTCTTCTAGAACATGGCCACATAGCCTGAAAAACCCACAAAAAGCTATGGAAGCCAGCCATGAAAGCCTTCGACTTCACGCTTTTTCTTCTGTCTCTCCAAGCAAGTGAGAAGGAATAATTCTCTCATTTCCCCTTGACCTGAGAACAGAAATTTCTCTTTTCATTTCTACACAGGAAAGTATATTGAGTAGATTTGAATGACAAACTGTGAGCGACTGTGGTTAGTAATTTATGCATTAGGCTGAATGAGATCGCTAGAGGCCCTTCCCCAGGTCCTAGGTTTTAGCTCACAAACCTCAGGACCTGAATTCACAGCCCTATAAGAGAGATGGAGGGACACCAGAAAGTAGGCAACCAAAGTCCTATACATATTATCCAATTGTACTAGTTTGGTGCCATGTTACCAGCTGTGGATCCACCCTAGAGAAACCTGGGAATGGGGTGCTTAGAACTGGATGCTTGGTAGAGAACCCCAGTGCAGTCCTTCATGAGTTGCTATATAGTTCTAAGTACCTGAAAGAGGAAATCCCAGGATTCTGGGTATCAAATTTCATGGTGTGAAAGTGCTAGGTTTGGGCAATGGAGATACAACCCAGGTTCCAAAAATGACCCCTAGCAATTCTGGACAGACTTCTTCAGTCTCTGTCTCTATTGGTGGAGGGCTATTTACACCAAGAAACCCATGGATCTTCAAGGGATCTCCAGTTTATATATTTTATTTATATACATCCATCCTTTCTCCCAATATAGGGACTCAGGGTGGCTGACAATACATTTAATACAGTACAAATTCAAAACAATGCAAAGGCATTTAAAAAAAATTAAATCATTTATACAGTTGGACCTTGAAAATAGTAAATTGCATCAAAAACCACATACAAACCTTGACCTCTGAATTACAGTTCAAACCGTATCTCTCTTTTGCTTAGGATCCAGCCCTTGAGGCATCAGCATTTCCAGAAAGGAGAGAAAGTGGAAGTGCGAAATACTTTTTGTTTGGAGGAAGTTTCTATCCTGTAAAACTATTAGAGCCCTTTTGATGCTGTCTTTGATTCAGAACATATGATTTTAAGGCATCTTGTACTTCTATCTCCATCTAATAAACCTTTGAATTCTCTGAAGCATTCTGTTTTCCTGGCTGCTCATCCCAAGAGTATGAAAAATAGCACCAGTCATAGAGATTCAGTCTTTTTCTTAATGGGGATACGGAGCGAGGGCCACAGGATTCCCACTCCTGGCATAAGACCTGGCCCAGTTCATTGCAGAGATTTGAAGTCCTTAAGGTTAGAGCCAGACTGGGAGGTTTTGGGAGTCCCTGTCCCTCCAAAAGTAACTTTCCCAAGAGCAGTCTAGGTCTTCCTTCCAAAGACCAGCAGTGGATGGAGAAGGAGGCCTTGGGGAAGCAGAGGAGAGCTTGCCTTGACTCCCAAAGACTCTCCCTTGAATGTTTCCATCTCTCTAGGAAACAGAGGAGCCTGGGAGGGAGACTGAGGACCAGGGCATGCTGGGAAAAGCTTCAGGGGAGCTTATGGGAGCAAATGTGGGGCTTTGCTTTCTCCCCCCGATTACTTTCCTGCTCTCTTTTGACAGGCTTGAAGACAACACAAGGTAAGCTTAATGGTGGAAAAGACTGCAAACGCTATCTTCCCTGTACGTCCTATGCTCACCTCCATGGCACCTTAGGAGCAAGCAAGTTTCCACTGAGGGCAGCAGAGTAAAAAAACAAAATCCAAAATGGGGAGTGGTCTCTGAGATCCTGATGGTCCTCTGAGAGGAAAATGCCAGCCCCTGAAACCAATCCTGGCCAGCTTTTGGGAAAGGGCCCTCAAGGTTTGGTCCAAGCGGCTCTTAGCCCCTCGCAGACTGTCCCTTCCCTGAGTCTTGCTCTCCTGGAGGCTCAGAGGGGATTCTGGGGGCCTGAGCACCTCCTCTTTTTAGGGACCCTGAGCTCCAGGTTCAGCTGACAAAGGGCCATTCGCCCATTAGGAGCCCCCCGTTCCCCGCTCTGTCCTGGCACATGCCTTAGGAAACCTCTTCCATGGAAATTTGGGAGCTCCTAATCTTAATAGAAATGGAAACCTCTGGAATCCTCCTGTTCTTCCCAACCAGGAAACAAGGTATAGTTGTGAATCTCTTCCAATGAAAAGAGAGGTTGTTGTTGTTGTTGTTGTTGTTGTTGTTGTAATAACAAGGCTCCAGTCAATTGAGATCTTCTTCAGGCAGTAAAGGGAGGTTTATGCAAATGCAGAATGACATCACTGCTACGGAAGGCTCACTTGACCAATCAGAGAGCAAGATAAAGGTTCTTCTGGAAGCTTCCATGAGAAGGAGATATAAGGCCTGAGAGACCAAGAGACAGTTGGGGGAATTGTGTCAGTTGGAGATCGAGAGAGAGAGAGTTAAAAAGTGGATCTTGGAAGTTAGTTTCAGAATTGGATGCTTGGGTTTATTTATTTGTTTTAATCCCTTGTATGAAATATCTTGCATGATTTATAATTTAGTCATATTTATTATTTATAATACATATCTCCTTGGAGTATCTACTACTCGACGCTCCTTTTACACGTGTTTTGGCTCAGTTGATGCGTGGGAAGATCAGTAAAGAAGGAGAAATAAGGTTCCTTAACTGGTCCCAGTGTAGGTTAAGGGAAACCCTTTTATAATTCACTGGGTGGAAGCAGTGTGATTTAAGGAATTTAAGGGTCTGCTGGGCTAAGCGCCATAACAGGGCTGTGGTTTGGCTGCTTGGACCCCAGGAGATCATCACAATCTCTGATCCCACGCATTGTGCAGGTCATACTCTCGATGTGGTCTTCTGTACGGAACAGGCACATCCGTAGGTGGAGGTAGTCCATATCTCCGCATTGCCCTGGGCCATGGATCGTTTCTTGGTCAAGGTTGGGCTGAAGGTCACTATTCCCTCCGTTGGGGGCAGAGGACCTATTAAAATGGTCCCACATAGAAGCTAGTAGAGCAATGGCTGTGAGATCTATTGGAGCAATCCTTAGATCCTACAACCAGGCAGGGGGTCATCTGGTTGCACCAGCTCTAAAGTTATAGCTCAGATCCTATATGGCGCTTGTGTGGGGATGGGATGATTCCCAGTTGGTGAAACTGGAGGCCATCCAGAATACATCTTTCAAGAAATTGCTTCTACTTTCACCTGAAACACCTGCAGCTTTGGTTTGGGCTGAGATCTTCCTCCCTTCCATCAGAGCTTGTATTCATTTTGCTTTATTTAACTACTGGAGATCTGTAATAGGTTATCTGGTTAAGGTTTTTCCTAAGTTGTGTTTCCAACATTTACCAAGCTGCAAAGTCTGGAGTTTAAGATACAATAGGTTGCTTGAATCATATCCTGCTCTAACTGAAAACCCTTCTACCCGGAATTCAAGAGAGAAGCTTTGTGAATACATTTTTAACCATGATGTGTATCTGGATAGACTGGCTATTAACAATTCAAAATTTTCCAAATGGTTTAGATTATATAAATTGGACCATCAGAGGGCTGTTTACCTAAGGAAGCTTACATTCCCAAAGCTTAGGCAGGCTTTTACAGCTCTTTGTTTCCAAACAATGCCTTCAGCCATGATTCATGGTAGATATTCACACAGACCTACGGATCCCCGTTTATGTATTTGTGGAGCCCCAGAAATCGAGGACTTGCCACATTATCTGCTTTTTTGCTCACTATATACTGATCCAAGAACTAAATTTATGGGATCTATTCTGTCCAATTTACAGTCTAATAGCACTTCTTAAAAGATTTTTTTTCTCCTGTCTGATAGTGATTCTCAGGTAACTTATAAGGTTTCACTGTTTGCCTCAGCAGCAATCAAAATTTGGGCAAGGATAATAGCGGACATAGCAGTTAATTGTCATGAAGATGATCTTATCTAAACATTGAAGTTCTTTTTAATGTTGTTTTATTTAAATGTCTGGAATTTTATTATATTTAATGTATAAAATTTGGATGTTAGCTATTTGATGGAGCATTTTATAATTCTGAATTTCTGTAACCAATTTTACATTTACATTTACATTTAATCATGCGAATGGCCTTTGGCTTAAGCATTAATTAAAAAAAATGATTGATTGATCTAATGCTATTGAAGCCTATGCTGTGTGATGTTCTTTATTTGGCACAAAAATCTCCCCCAAATGAGGCATCAGAAGGGAGGGTCTCTCCTCTGCCCCACTTTCCAGGAGGAAGGGGGCTCCTCAAACTCCTTTTTACCTTCAGATCCCCCTCCCCTCCATGGCCATGCCTCTCTCCAAGGGTCCCCCCCCCTGCTCTCTTTTCTCATAATAACCTCCCAAGTACCTGGGCCCCAAGGACCCTCCGTTGGAGGGGGTAGGGAAGGAAAGAGGGAGAGGCGGACTGGCAGGTTCCCTGCCTTTCTTTGGGGGGAAATCGGGGTTTCATTCCTTCTTACAACCCTCCACCCCCCCCCCAGAAGACCCTCCAGCCAATCCTTCAAACAAACAAGGGCTCTCCTCCACTTCCCTCCCTCAGAGCAGGCTGTGAAGGCAGCAATGGCTTCAGAGGCTGAAACTCTGCATGCACATTAGCAACCAAAGGCCCCTCCTGAGTATGCGCAGGGATCGCAAGGCCCTTGCTGCTGCTGCTTATTCCACTCTCGGCCTTTGGAAGAAGGGAAGGAGTACGCCCTTCTTTCCTTCCTTCCTTCCTTCCTTCCTTCCTTCCTTCTGTCCTTCTTTCCTTCCTTCCAGAATGGAGCCCAACCAGCGGAGCTGGACTCAGGAGAGAAAGGCTGGGAAGGCTCTGCTTTGTACATATAGCTCTGTTTCTCTGAGTGTGAGTGTGTGTTTGTGTGTGTGTTTGTCTGTTTGCCTCTGTTCTTATGGCTGGGAATGGAGCTGAGGACTGAGGAGAAAAGAAAGTGTCAATTTTGTGCAAATTCACAACTTCTGTCCATCAATGAGTCCAGTGTGTTGAAACAGCAAAGAACTTTATTAAGAACACATAGTGAGAAATTCAGCTTTTAAATCAGAGCTGCCCTCCCAAAGCCAAAGATCCCTAAAACCAAAAACTCCAACCTCTTCCAAACCTAGCCCCCACCTCCAATTCCCACAGTCTACGCCTCTTAAGTAAAAAAGCCCCCTTTGCCATGCCCAGAAACTAGCCCTCTTTATGTTAATACTGACTACCAACTTTCTTCATCCAACATCACACAAATCCCAAAAGCTATCATTCCCTTAACTATTCTATCCAGCTGCAACAAATCCCACCCCTCTATCTAGCTAACCTATTCCATAACCCATAATCCCCAGCCAAATTTATAAATTAAAGCAAAGAAATATACTAATAGCAATTAAAACCAAAACTTAACAAAATATATCTTTAAAACTTAAACAGACATATCGACAGACAAACCTAACACACAAAATCACAAGGGCCTTTTCTTATCACCAGTGGATTGAAAATATATTCTTTGTATTCCTTCTTGAGAAAAATAATGTCATTTCACTTCTGGGATTTGTGTGGCTTTTCTCCAGTGTGGACTCTCTGATGTCTCACTAGGCTTGACCTCTGAGAAAAACATTTCCCACAATGCTGGCATTTGTAGGGCTTTGCTCCTGTGTGGATTCTCTGATGCAACGTGGCAAACTTTACTTTATACATTGAAGAAGGAAGAAGATTTTGATAACTCTCTGTGTTATAATTGAATCTCTGAGCAGTAGCTCCTTACCAGGAAGAGTGTGGGAAAAGAAAACCTTGGACTGAGGAAAGCTGGACTCTGTTGTAAATTACTGATAAACATGTTGGTAAAAAAGAGGAGTAAGCTTCTGAACTTATTTTTCTGTGGTAGGTGCCTGCTACTCCTTTACAGACTATTTGTTGTATCTAAGCTGAAAGTCACTATTGAGTTGTATGAAATTGATGTAGAGAGTTAATAACGGATCCTAAAGCATTGGAATACCTGAATGTTTGTGTTTACAAAAGGGGTTTTCTTTGGTGCATTTGAATTAACAGAAGGATTTGAATAAGATTGGATACTGGACACTGGACTGGACATTTGATATCTTGATAAAACAAACTTTAAACATTAATTTGGAGAGTGTAATTGTTGGACAACGAAAGAAATTGGAAATATTGGGAGTTGAGTGCACCCAGCTGGGAAGACAGCAATTCAAAAGTGAGATAAAACAGCGAAAGGAACACATCTGGAGCTCATTATGGACAGCTGGGAGGACAGGCTGAGTAAATTAAGACAGAGAAATAACAGCGTAAAGATAACAACCAGACCTCACTGTAAACAGCTGGAAAGAAGGTGGAATTAAAAGACTAGACAGTGATGGAAGAGAGAATCAGACTCAAGGCACCCACATATTAAGGGGAAAAACATCTAAAGCAATAAGGACTATAATTATCTGATTCCCATATTGGTATTTGATATAGGGATACTTTAGTACGGATATTGCTTTTGCATGAATAGTAAATTAGGGATTGTAATCCTCTAAAGTGAGTAAGGAAAATAGGAGAAAAGGTAATAGGTAAAACATAAGTGAATGCAAACTAGAAGTATGACGGCGAGAAGAGGATCATTGGGGCAAGCGGACATCTCTGCTATAATATTAAAAGAACTAAGGGAATTTAAAAAAAATTAAGAAGGAGATATGGGATGAATTGAAGGATAACAGGAATGAGATAAGGGAGGATATGCAGAAAGAGATAGATGGATTAGGGGGAAAAATAGACAATTTAGCTAAAGAGATATCAGGAGTAAAAGTGGAGGTGGAGGAAGTATTGGAAAGAACGGAAAGTCTGGAAAAAAACAGAAGAATTGGAAAAGGCTCAATTAAGGGAACAACAGAGTAATCTTCTGCAGCAGGTCAGATATAGGGAAAGGGCAATTAAAATTAGGGAAAGTAAAGAACAAGACAAACAAATATATGACAAAATTATACCTATGCTGGCAAAATATGTGGATATTGAGGAGGATTTGATGGAGGCACAGATTGATAAGATATTTAGACTTAGCTCAAAGATAGCAAAGGAAAGGAAATTGGACAGAGACATTACGGTATGTTTTACAAGCTCAAGGATGAGAGAGCAAATATTGCAAAGAAATTATGAGAAAAAAATGATTGTGGAAGATAGAATAGTGGAAATTTATAAGGATTTACCATTGCAAATAATTAGAAAGAGACAGGAATATAAATTCCTAACAATATTCTTTTGCAATAAGAATGAGATACTGTACAGATGGGAAATGATAGAAGGAGTGATCTTTAATTACCATCAGAGGAGATATAGGATAAGTACAATAGAACAAGCAAAAGCCTTTTATGAGAGATTAAGCAGAGATAACAGAGAGCAAGAAGAAAGAAATAAAGAAAGGGACAAGAAGGAAGGAGAAAGTGTAAATAGACAAAGAGAAGAAAAGACCCAGAGAAAAGGGCAAGGAAGGAGAGATAATCTAGGGATTAAGGAGGTAAATACTGACAATTTGGGAAACAAAAGCTCAGAAGAGGGTTACTCAGGAGAGATAGGAAAGTCTACATAAAAGACATAAGAACCTCTCTAAAAGGAAAATGGGGCTTAAAATAGTTTCGTGGAATGTAAAAGGAATAAGCCAAGAGAGAAAGAGAAAGCATGTAATGCAGTATCTAGGGAAGACTAATTTGGATTTATTGTGTTTACAGGAAACAAAAATAAAAGGTGGATATATAAAGAAGAAAGATAAAGACAGTAGACTCTTGTGTGTGGACATTTTGATAGATAATGTTAAATATGTACTGATTAATGTTTATGGGCCATTAGAGAAGAAGGAAACCTATTATAGAAATTTGGCAGAGGTTATGAGAGAAGTTGATAATGACAAATTAATCTTGACAGGAGATTTCAATGGAGTTCTAAATCCAATTTGGGACAGGAAATCCCAGAAAAAAGTAATTAAGAAAAGACAAGGAAAATTACCAAGAGGTTTTTTGTTTTAAAAGAGGAATTTAATTTGTTAGATGTTTGGTCACATTGTAATGGGAACAAAGGAGGGTATACCTTCTATTCAGATGCACATAAATCCTTCTCAAGGTTGGATATGTTTTTCGTGACGAAGCAACTGGTTACTAAAGAGAAAAAAATGGAAATTTGGCCAAGGACGATGTCGGATCATAATATGATAGAGCTGGGATTAAATATAAATTGGGACAAAAATATAGGATGGAGAATGAAAGAGGATAGCCTGGATGATGAAGAATTTGTAAATAAGGTAAAGAGAGAGTTAAAGATGTTTTTTAAAGGAAACAGTGGAAAGGAGGTAAAAATGAAGGTTGTATGGGATACTAGTAAGGCATTTGTAAGGGGACTATTTATACAAAGAACAATGGAAATAAAAAATGAGAAAAGCAGAAAGAGGAAAAAATTAGGAATGAATTTAAAATTAGAGAACAAAAACTACAATAAACAAAAGGGGATAAAAAAATAATGAATGAAATAAAACTATTGAAAGAACAATTAGAGAAAAAAATGACAGAGGAAATAGCTATAAATTTAAGAAGATCAAAGCAAAATCAATTTGAGAATGCTAATAAAATAAGCCGACGGATGGCTAATAGATTAAAGAATGAGAGAGAAAAGAAAATGATAACTAAAATTAAACAAAATAACACAATCATAACGGAACAAGGGAAAATTAAAAATACTTTCACTACATATTTTGAAAAATTATTTGAGGAAAAAGGTGAGCAGATATATATTCAGAAAATCAGTTAATAGAAATAATTGATAAATATAATGAAATAAAATTAAGATCAGAACTATAGTGTTTAGGCCTTCAGCTTCCAGGACTGGGTGCAGTTAGCATATCAACTGAAGGAGATAATAGGCACTCCTCGCCGTCACATGTATCTGAGCTGACATCTGGAGTGATGGATCCAGGAGCATCCCCCAAACTACTAACATAGTCCTTTAGGGAAAGTGTGACCCCTTATACAGGTGGCTCACACGTGTCAAACCTCCATACCTGGATTAGGATCTCCAGCATTACGCAGCTCTGTCTTATCTGGATTCAGCTTCATTCTGTTTTTTTCTCACCCAGCCCATTAATTCTTCAAGACATTCATTCAGAGGGGAGATGCCTTTCTTAGTTGACGCTGAAGTCCGGGACATGGAGAGATATATCTGTAATTCCTCAGCATACTGATAACATCCAATGCCATGTCTCCAGATGATCTCTCCCAGCAGCTTCATGTTTATGTTAAACAGCATTGGGGAGAGGATGGTGTCCTAAGGAACATCAGATTTAAGCTCCCTCTTAGAGGACCAACTATCCCCAAGAATCTCCATCTAGAATCTGCCCAAGAGATAGGACCAGAACCACTGCAATGCATTGCCTCCTCGTCCCCAATTCCTTCAGACGTTCAAGAAAGATGCCATGGTTGATGGTATCGAAGGACCCTGAGAGATCCAAAAGCACCAGCAGGGTTGCACTTCCCCTGTCCATACTCAAGCGGAGATAATCTACTAAGGCGACCATAACAGTCTCGACTCCGTATCCCATCCTGAAGCCAATTTGAAATGGGTCTAGATAATCTGTTTCATCCAAGACCACGTGGAGTTGAAGAGCAACAGCTTTCTCAATCACCTTGTTTAGAAATGGAAGATGGGAGACCGGTCTGTATTTGTTCATGTAGAAGGGATTTAGGGAGGGCTTTTTCAGAAGCGTCTGTACCACCGCTTCATTTATGGAAGATGGAAAATAGCCCTCCCTCAGAGATGCATCTATGATATATCTCAGGTGAGTCCTAAGTGCATCTCCTTCTTGGATGACTAGCCATGAAGGGCAAGGGTTGAGAGGGCAAGTTGTCTTCTTCACACTTCCAAGGAGCTTGTCCATGTCTTCAGTACTCACAGATTTAAATTGATCCAGGATGCTCCCATTCACAGAGTCACTGGACACCTCACCTATAGCATCAGCAATAATGTCAGCATCCAAGTTGGCTCTTATCTGAGAGATTTTATTTGCAAAATGGTCATTTAAAGCATCACAGTGAGCTGTGGAAGGCTCTAATAATGGGTTCTGGGGGGAAGTGCCTGAGTCAGGTCCCAGATTCCCCCTTCCTCCCCCCAAGACCCCAGAGAAAACTCCCCCCCCCCAAATAATGTTGTTTCCAATGCTATTGAAGCCTATGCTGTGTGGTGCTATTTATTTGGCACAAAAATCTTCTCCAAATGAGGCATCAGAAGGGAGGGCCTCTCCTCTGCCCCACTTTCCAGGATGGAGGGGGCTCCTCAAAGCCCTTTTTATCTTTGGACCCCCCTCCATGGCCATGCCTCTCTGTAATGGTCCCCCCTGTCCTCTCTTCTCATGATAACCCCCCAAGTACCAGGGCCCCAAGGAATCCCCCGAGGAGGGGGCAGGGAAGGAAAGAGGGAGAGGAGACCTGGCAGGCCCCCTGCGTTTTGGTTGGGGGGAGAAGAGGGGATTCCTTCTTCTTATAATCCCCAAGCCCCCCTCCCCCCGAAGACATTCCAGCCATTCCTCTGAACAAACAACGGTTTCCCCCCATTTCCATCCTTCCTTCCCTCAGAACAGAGTGTGAGGGCAGCCATGGCTTTAGGGCTGAGACTGTGCATGCGCACATACATCCAAAGACCCCTTCTGATCATGTGCAGGGATCACCAGGGCTTTACTGCTCCTGCTGTTTATTCCATTGGCGGCCTTTGAGGGAAGGGAAGGGGTGTGCCGGGGGTTCAGCAACCTCCCCTTCCTTCCTTATTTTGAGGACACTTCGAAGAGGCCACAATAGAGCCCAGGAAAGGCAAGAAAGGAAGGCTCTGCATTGGAAATAAAGTCTATGTATACTGTATGTATGTAGATATAATACACACACATACACATATATACATATATATAAATGTATGTGTGTTTGCCTCTGCTGTTCTTATAGCTGGGAATGGAGATGATGGCTGAGGAGAGAAGAAAGGGTAAATTTTGTGCAAATGCAGAACTTCTGTACACCAATGAGTCCAGTCTGTTGAAACAACAAAGAATTTTATTGAGAACACATAGTCAGAAATTGAGCGTTTACGTCAGAACTGCCCACTCCAATCCAAACAATTAAAACCCCCAAACCTAAAACTCCACCCTCTTAAAACCTAGCCCCCACCTTCAATTCCCACAGTCTATGCGCCACAGGTAACAAGCCCCCCTTTGCCATTCCCAGAAACTAGCCACCTTTCTGTTAATATCAGCCTCCACTTTCTTCAGGCAACATCCCACAAATTCCAAACGCTATCATTCCCAAAACTATTCTAACCAACTGCAACAAATCCCAGCCCCCCATTTAGCTAACTTATACCACGAACCACAATCCCCAGCCAAAGTTACAACCCGAAACAATTATCTATCCTATTAGCAATTAAAACCTAAATCTAACAAAATACAATTTTAAAACATAAACAGACATATGGACAGAAAAACAAAATCACAAGGGCCTTTTCTTAGCACAGCAGGACTGCAAATATATTTTTTGTATTCCTTATTGACAAAAATAATGTTAGTTCACTGCTGGCATTTTTATGGCTTCTCTCCAGTGTGGACTCCCTGATGTCTCACTAGGTCTGACTTCTGAGAAAGACATTTCCCACAATGCTGGCATTTGTATGGCTTCTCTCCTGCGTGGACTCTTCGATGTGTCTCTAGGCTTGACTTGCGAGAAAAACATTTCCCACAATGCTGGCATTTTTATGGCTTCTCTCCAGTGTGGACTCCCTGATGTCCCACTAGCTCTGACTTCTGAGAAAAACCTTTCCCACAATGCTGGCATTTTTATGGCTTCTCTCCAGTGTGCACTCTCTGATGTGTCACTAGGTTTGACTTTGAAGTAAAACATTTCTCACAATGCTGGCATTTGTATGGCTTCTCTCCTGTGTGGACTCTCTGATGTGTCATAAGGTGTGACTTCTGAGAAAAACATTTCCCACAATGCTGGCATTTTTATGGCTTCTCTCCAGTGTGGATTCTTTGATGTCTCACTTGGTGTGACTTTGAAGTAAAACATTTCTCACAATGCTGGCATTTGTATGGCTTCTCTCCTGTGTGGACTCCCTGATGTCTCACTAGGTCTGACTTCTGAGAAAAACATTTCCCACAATGCTGGCATTTGTATGGCTTCTCTCCAGTGTGGACTCTCTGATGTGTCACTAGGTTTGACTTCGAAGTAAAACATTTCTCACAATGCTGGCATTTGTATGGCTTCTCTCCTGTGTGGACTCTCTGATGTGTCATAAGGTGTGACTTCTGAGAAAAACATTTCCCACAATGCTGGCATTTGTATGGCTTCTCTCCAGTGTGGACTCTCTGATGTGTCACTAGGTCTGACTTCTGAGAAAGACATTTCCTACAATGCTGGCATTTGTATGGCTTCTCTCCAGTGTGGACTCTTTGATGTATCACTAGGTGTGACTTCATAGAAAAACATTTCCCACAATGCTGGCATTTGTATGGCTTCTCTCTTGTGTGGACTCTCTGATGTGTCACTAGGTGTGACTGCCGAGAAAAACATTTCTCACAATGCTGGCATTTGTATGGCTTCTCTCCTGTGTGGACTCTTTGATGTATAACTAGGTGTGACTTCATAGAAAAACATTTCCCACAATGCTGGCATTTGTATGGCTTCTCTCCTGTGTGGACTCTCTGATGTGTCACTAGGACTGACTTCATAGAAAAACATTTCCCACAATGCTGGCATTTGTATGGCTTCTCTCCAGTGTGGACTCTTTGATGTACCACTAGGTGTGACTTCTGAGAAAAACATTTCCCACAATGCTGGCATTTGTATGGCTTCTCTCCTGTGTGGACTCTCTGATGTTTCACTAGGTCTGACGTCTGAGAAAAACATTTCCCACAATGCTGGCATTTGTATGGCTTCTCTCCTGTATGGACCCTTCGATGCATGACAAGGATTGACTTGTAAGCAAAATGTCTCCCACAATGCTGGCATTTATGTGACTTCTTTCCTGTGTGGATTCTCTCATGACTCAAATATTTTTCTGTAAAGAAGCACAGTGACAGATAAGACTGAAAATCAGCGTTAAGGGAGGAGGGTGTTACCCATGATTTAGCCCTCATTAACCCCTCCTTATTAGAGATTAAATTAAGAGAGTTTCTGTTAGTAACCCAAGGATGACCGTACTACTTATGCCCCTAAATCCATGGAACAATTGTATCCTTATTTATAGGAGTTAACAAAGAAGAGATTGGAGGGGGACTTAAGGGAATCACTGGAAGCAGATAGTCAGAAAAAGGAATGTTGCAAAAATATTCTATTAAACATATGGAGAAATAGTTTGATTGGCAAGTGGCATCATATCCTGTGAGACTGCCATAAAGTCCTGAGTCAGAGACCAAGGCATGATGGAAGCTAACTGCAGAGGTCCCTTCATGCTGTGTGGCACCAGGAGATGACTCACAACCAATACAGTATACAGCTCACATGTGGATTGGTGTGGATTAGAGTTGTGTGTACAAGGGATGGTGAAGTTGATGGAAGTCGGAGAGGAGAGCTTGCAAATAATTGTATTATTAGGAGCAGGTAACTGTTAAAGTTGCCAGATATTGTGCATCTGCGATTATTTGTAGCAGATTTTTTTTTTGGAACAGATGTAGAAACACCCATGAAATATCTTGAAATAATTATGACCCAGAGTCAGGCTATTACATTTTTATACAACTTCCATTTTGGAATTAATAGGATTGTATACGGTGTTTTCTGCACTATATCCATTTGACTGTTCTGTTCTATATGAATCATTTTAGAAGTTTGAAGTTAATGAGTGGGTTGCCACTATAAACACTATAAACACGCCATGTGCAGCTTGTATTCTGCTTGAAATGTTATATAACTCAGCTTGGGAGATACTCGATTAGGATACAACTTTCTAAGCAACCGTGCCAAAGCCACTATTTTAAGTCTATATTTCTCAAAGTTATTTGGGACAATTTTTACCTGGCAGGTTTAGGATTTCATTTTATGGATTGATGTTTACCCTTATTGCTACAATACAAATTACTTCTTGTGATGCTTTGTGTGTTTTTCAAGCTAGGCGATCCTGGCTTTGCTCCTGCCTTCCCCTCCTGGATCCCAGAGGCCTGATCCCCTTCCTTTTCTCCTTTCACTCTCCAACCTTCCCTCTTGCCCATCTGCACTGCTTTACCATTTCATCTTCAGCATCTCTTCCCTGCCTTTCTGTTTTTCACATTGCCTCCATCTCTCTATCACAGACACACATCCACAGAGTGTGATGCACAGAAGGGACACTTTGAGGCTCATTTCTTGAGAAAGGCAAGACAATCAATATACAACTAATGCATTAGGAAAGGCAGAACAAGGAGTCTGGGACCTGGTTTCTGATATTAGTGAGGGTCAAGTGTGAGAGATGAGCCTTAAAACAACCTTAAGGCATCTCTAAGACAGGGATGAACTACTGTTGGGAAGTGGGGTGGTCACATTGGACCCCAGGGGATCTCAGGGGAAACCCCAAATTGTGTTGCCTAAAAATATGGTATAATGTTTTGCCCCTCAATATCCCACAGCATCCCTTTGTGGAAATGGAGGCCATTTTGCCACTGTTGGGCCCTCTCTGATCCATTGCAGGGCCAAGGGAGGCCTTTTTCCCATGAAGCCTCTCCAGAGCCTCAAAAGGCTGGAAGAGGGGCCACAAAAGCCAGGAAACTTGCTCAGGAATGGGCTGAGGACCATTTAGGGGCAAAAAGCATTCATCTCCATGGCTCCTTCCCACAAAATTCCAGAATTGGCAGTTTAGGATTGGATACTGAGAATCCTTACAAAGTGGAGAACAATAGCGCCTCACTAAAACTAGAAATTCCAAGATTCCACAGGAAGTTGTTATGACAATTAAATTACATGTGAAAGGGAACTAGGAATGGTAGTAGAGCACAAGTTGAACATGTGTCAACAGTGTGATGCAGCAGCTAAAAAGGCCAATGTGATCCTAGGCTGTATCAATAGGAGTATAGTGTCAAGATCAAGGGAAGTAATAGTTCCACTCTATTCTGCTTTGGTCAGGGCTCACTTGCAATGATTCTGTGTCCAGTTCTGGGCACCACAATTCAAACAGATGTTGAGAAACTGGAGCATGTCCAGAGGAAGGAAACCAAAATGGTGCATGGTCTGGACACCATGCTCTCTGAGGAATGACTTAGGGAGCTGGGTATGTTTAGCTTAGAGAAGAGAAGGTTAAGAGTGGATATGACAGCCCTGTTCAAGTATTTGAAGAGATACTGAGTATGGAGCAAGCTTGCTTTCTGCTGCTCTAGAACAAAGGACACAGAACAATGGACGCAAGTGTTAGGAAGGATCGAATCAGGAGAATTTAATTAGCTCAAATTTACAAGAGGCGTGTCCTAACAATGCACGCAGCAGATTGGATCCCTATGTGTATACCAGAGGTCATATAGTCCAACCCCAAGAAACAGAGACTGCAATGTCAATGAGTTGCAAATAAAATATAAACATTTATTAAAGCCACACAACCAAAAAGGGATCACACACACACACACGCACATTCAATGCTAAAGCAAGGGAGGGGAAGAGTTGGGGGTAAAGGAGAAAGGATAGAGGCACCGTTGAAATATTTACCTTAGGAGTCTTCTCCAAGCGACAGATGTGAGGGATGTTGGTAAGTGAACACGGCAGCGGGGAACAGAAAGCAAGTGGCAACCGCGATGGCTAGGAGCTAAGTTCCAGCGGGCTAAGCTAACAAGAGGCCCGAAAGAGACAGTGGGCTTTGGCTTGCCCAAGTGATTTCAGCAGGGCACAGTGCCCAAGAGAGCTCCGGATCTGTAGCTCACAAAGCCCAAAGGAGGGCTGGAATCTGGATCTTATGTATACTGCGAAACGTATCCTCAGGCTATAACTACCTGCGGAACAAAGGTCTTCATGGCTATCTATTGACTAATACTAAAGTTAAACAATGGATACACAAAAGGGTCTGCCACTTCTTTGGGAGAAGACTACTATGTAGATGGCTGGGTACTTAATACCATCAATAGGTGAGGCAAACTTCCTTTGTCCTCATTCAGGTTGCCTGCGACAATGGCAACTCCCAGAACTGGTTTTAAAGGTTTAAATCTACCTTTCTGCTTTAGCTATGGCCTGCTAGGCTTGTCTGGCTACGTGGTCAGCTCGCTTTTGGGATAATGGCGGCTGTGATGGGGTCAGTCAGGGTCATGATTTTTGATCGCTTGGTACCCAAAATGTATATAAATCCAAACTCGATCACACAAGCCACAGGAAAAAAGGTTCCACCAAAATATTAGGAGGAACTTCCTGACAATAAGAGCTATTCAACAGTGGAATATACTCCATCAGAGCATGGTGGCATCGCATTATGGTTGTTATTATTATTATTATTATTATTAATTTCAAATTAATGGACATGGAACAATGGATGCAAGCCACAGGGACAAGAGATTCCACTTAAACCTTAGGAGGAACTTCCTGATAGTAAGAGCTCTTCAAAAGTGGAATATACTCCCTCAGAGTTTGGTGGAGTCTCTTTCTTTGGAGGTCTTTAAACAGAGGCTGGATAGCCATCTCTTGGGGGTGCTTTGAATGTCTATTCCTGCATGGCAGAAGATTGAACCAGATGGTCCTTGTGGTCTCTTTCATCTCTTTGATTTTATAATTCTAAAGTGGAATCATAGCACTCTGACAGTGAATTATGAAAGGGCCCTCAGTCGTCAAAGGAAGTGAAATGGATTCAGGTTCCTTACCCACAGAGGCTACATTTCCATAATTCTCCATCATCACATAACTGTACATCAGTCTCTGTTTCTTCGTTAACAGTTTCCATTCCTCCTCAGTGAAATATACAGCCACATCCGCAAAGGTCACCTGCAATAGAAAATAGCCTTATCCAGAGAGTAACTAAGCAAAAGGGGAGGAAAGCACATGGTGCATTGCAAATATTATTTCAACACTTCAGAATTCAGTCCAGGAAATAAACTTTAAATTCTGCAAGAAAGCAAAAAGCTACAGCCTTTGAGATCCAGTTTGTCTCCAATCCTTTCAATATAATATACAATATGATAAACAATATAATTTCGGCCATTTCTGGAATATTATTGATTGATTAACATACTGGCTATTCCAACATGTATATTAGTTTTCATATAGCCATATTTCACCTAATTTCAGAGGCAAATTTCATTTTTAATAAACAGTTCTGGGGAGTACTCTGGGCTTGAGGGCCACTGGGCCCACCCTCAATTTAAGTCCAGAGATATTCTTCCATATCATCCAGCATTTCACAGATGGGGAAAGCAACACACATGTGGACAAGCAACACCAGAAGTGGGTCAAGATGGCCAAAGTTGTTAATGATAAAGATCACACAAGTGAGAAAGGGTACAGCATTTTGCTTTTGGCTCAGACTCCTGGCAAGGGCAAGACCCTGCCCCCTTCTCTCCTCCCCTCTCCCCTCTTTTGCATTGATGGGCTGTAGACTCTTTTGAACCTGGAATGCACTTTTCAACAACTGAACTGACCTGAGGAGAAAGGAGGAAATGAGAGGAGGAGAGTGAAATAGGACATTTCCTAAGCCCCTGAAAAAATGAGGAGACAGAGGATTAACCAGGACTCTCTCTGCCAAACTGGGACAGTATCTTCTTCCCTTGCTTTCATGATCCAGCCCAGACACAGATGAAAATAACAGTCAGGATGGCAACTTACCAAAGAGCTGTTAACCCTCGGCAGCCTCTTTCTGTTGGAGCCCAGCTCCGTCTGCTTGGCCTTTGTGTTGGCCATCAGGTGGGCAGGGGGATCCTGGTGGCCCTGCACTTTGGTCACTTCCAGCAAACAATGTCCCAACGCTGTGTACAAGGGAATCGCGATGAAGTTCCTGAGAAAAAAGACCAGGGTAAGGCTTGGTTTAGCAAGAAACCCTGCAGCAGTCAAAGACACAGAGAAGAGCATCCTGCTGATGACATATGCAGGTAACATATGCCTCCTTTGGGCCGATGTAGAGGTGACCATCCCCTTCCTCCCTCTGCACCAAACAAAACCCCCTGGACCTAGCACAGACTCACTGCAGCTCCCCTACACAACAGTTACTCCATGCCTCGTGAGAGTAGCTGGGGATCAGGGGATGGGGAATTGGAAAGGGTCCTGACTATGCCCTCATAGCTGGATGTGAAATGAGTGCATTATCTGCTGAAACCTGCAGAGGTCCACAATGCCCTCAGAGGAAGATTTCTTCATTTTGCTTCTGACTACAGAAACACAGCTGGATGCTTCTCTAATACCTCACACCTAACACTCTCACCAGGCATGGAATGGCTATGCGGGATGGCTTCCACAATTGTATGGTAGTACCTGGGTCACTGAATGGCTAGTTGTAGTCTGATTCCACTCGGAGCAACACTGGAGCATAGAGGGTTTTGCTGGGTCAGGCTGTCTGGCCTGGTGGTTCCTCATTCTCCCAGTGGCCAAACCAGCAGAACTCTCTATGCTCCAGTGTTGCTCTGGTTGGAAAGGGTCTACAACTGGCCATTCACCAGGGAGGCGCCCGGTCAGGTAGGGCAGGAAAGAAGGTCTCTCTTCTCAGGTTTCTCCCCTTCCATGGGATCCAACCCTTCTCCCAGGATCAGGGGGCACCAGAGGATTGAGCTGATGGAAAGGGAGCACCCAATTCCCATGGCAGCCTTCTGCATGCAGAGAAGTCACAATTCTGAGAGTGTCTCTGCCAGTGTGGAGAGTGCCCATTTTCCACACTGTTGCCTGTCCATCTTGTCTTGGGAATATCCTGTTCCAGCCACATGCAGGCCTAAATCCTAGCCTGTATCCTATGCCTAGTCCTGATCAGAGTAGAATCACTGAATCAGTTGGATTTATCTATATATTGACTCACCAGTCACTTATGGATTCAGTGGGTCTACTCTCTAGAGTTAACCAACAGGATTCAGGACTCCTCAGATTTTTAAATGCAGGAATGCAAATTTTTCATGCTGTGTCATCATCACTGATGAGAATTTGACTTCTCTTTCACACAGAGGAGGAGGGGGAGGACCTGCTTTATGTCCCAGGTGAGGAAGCTCTAGCTTTTGGGCTGGATGAGACATGAATTACCTTACAGATCTAATCCATGTCCTCCCATCATGATGGCCCCCTCCCCATTTAAACACTGGTCAAAATAATTACTTTATTTTTGCAGATGAGACTATTTTTCTAAGCTTAACTGCTGTGTTTCCTATGTCAGTCATAGCAAGAGCATGAAGTATGACCCTCCTCCCTCTTCTTGCTAAAGCCACATAGAAATTGAGGCATATACATTTGTGTGCATTGTTTCTGAATGGATCTATTGTTAAAATCACAATTTCTTCATTTTTCCTTGAATATTTTTTTAAAAGATGCAAACTGCTGAATATGTTGCACTTGATATAACAAATATCTATAAATGTATAGGTTTATGACTTGAATATTGCACCCTGGATTATGCTCATTTGGGGTAAGTGAAGACGTATATAAATTCATTTTATAAACCCAGTGAAACTAATATCTCACAAAGTTCTAGTAAACAACACATACACACACAGTTCCCATAAAAAGGACTCACTTGCGCACTGTGTGTCTGAGGTCTGGAAATCTCCCTTCCACCTTCTGGGAAGACAATGCTGTTAGAGAGCGAATTTGGGGCTTTATGCCTGCAAAGCATGGGCTCACTCTCTCAGCTGCAACATTTCCATACAATTCTGGACTGAAACATTTAAACAAAGGTCATCTTTCAGCTCCAGGAATAAAAGCCTACCTTCAGTACAAAGACACTGACTTCTTCAGCCCCAGAAAGGCCTCTTCTGCAGTCCTTTATGGCCGGAGCTTCCCTGGGTCAGAGGCCGTCTCCTCAGCCGTAGAGAAGGGTTGCTCTGAGTGCGAAGGAGGAGGAGGTCCAAGGGCTGAGGGAGGGAAGGCAATGGGGAAAGGTCAGTGCCAATGGCCATGGAGGGCAGAAGGTGACCATGCCTAGGAAACTCCTCTGAGTCCCAGCCATTCTAGGAATGAGTGGCAGGAGTGAGTCCAGGGGGCTGAGGGGGTCTCCTTTCCCAAAGGGGGAGGCAAGGACCGGTGGACCCTCCCCAGCTAGGGCCCAAAGGGAGGGTCTCTTTCCCCACCTCTCTCTCTCTCTCAGCCCCCAAAGCCCAGCCTCTCCACTGGTCCTGCCTCCCTTCCTCAGACCCCCACAGGCCCCTTCCTTCCTTCCTTCCTTCCTTCCTTCCTTCCTTCCTTCCCCCCAAAATGGAGGGTCAGAGGCACAAAGGGACACACAACCCTCTTTTTGGCCCAAGGAACCTGGCCTCCTTCTCGCTCTGGAGCCTCAGAGAGAGAAAGAGGAACCTCTGTTCTGTTGGGGCGTGTGGAAAGACGCACTGTGTCCACCACAACCACCTGCAGAGTTGAACCACATTGACAGGACGCCAGGGAGAAGGAATCTGTGGAGATGTCTGCAAAGGTATTCTGGTCAAGAAGGAAATATTCCTTCACCATTGCAAATGGACATGAGCTCCAGGCTTGAGAAATAACCACAGAACAAGCCTTCACTCTTCATGAGGACTTTAATCTTCGTTTGCAATATTTACAATATATATATATACAGTGTATTGGACAACCGTCTCTAATACACACTATTTACACCAACCTACAATAATAACACAACTTGTGATGCAGCCACAGTAACACCATCCACAGAGAGGCAGTTGCTCTCACACACCAACTGTCTCAGTCTGTCTGTCAGTGACAGTTAGGAAGGAGAGTTGACAGTTGCATCAACATTCCAATGATGCACTGTTCGAATGCTGACACATATAACTGCCACTAGAGCTGTATATAACGTGCACAACAGCTCCACCTAGTGGCCACATCCATTTCATTCCCTGACATGTTCAACTGAGGCTTCAGTGAATGTTCCGGAACATTATTCCCCACATTCACAAGCAGCACAAAATGTCCACCAGAACACAAAATGGCTGACAGAAACGAAAAAGGCCACCGGGACACAAAATGGCTCCCTCTGCCTCAGTGCTTGGCAGTTGGCAGCCTTCAGGGAACCCAAAATGGAGGATGAAAGGGCCCTAAAGTCGGAAGGGACCCCAAACAGGATTTGCAAACTTAACAACACCTAAACATTTTCCTGATGCTATTGAAAGGAGGAATCTGATCCCCTCCTTAATTACAATCAATAGTGAAAGATATTAATATTGATATTAAGAGTGCCCATTGTCCACAACCCAGCTCAGGTCTTGACCGCTCAGGGAGGCCAGTCCAGCTGCAGGTGGCCCTCCATCCGTCCGTCCTCCTTTCCTTCTGCATTCCTCCTCTTTTCCCCAGCATCAGCCCCTTTCCCAAGAAGGCTGCATCCGCACTTAGAAATAAGACACTTTGACACCGCTTTAACTGCTCGGTGCTATGGAATCGTGGGATTTTACCTTTGGGACATTAGCCTTCTCTGCCAGAGAGCTCTCATGCCACAACAAACTACAAATCCCAGGATTCCATAGGATGGAACCAGGAAAGTTAAAGCAGTTTCGAAACAGATTATTTCTGCAGTGCAGATAGAGCCTAAGTTGGTTGTAAAAGAATAGAGGCACCCAAGTCAATTTTTTATCCTGTAAAAAATGGTTTTGCTTTTTTAAAATATAAGCAATTTGTTTTTCTGTCTAATCATTATTTTTGTTGTTCTTGTTTGTTTCTCTTTTTGTTTGTTTCATTCTTGGTAATATGAGTTATTCTGGTCTGTCTCTTTCCTTCTTGCCTCAAAATCTATTAATAAGGAAACTAGGGAGGCTTTTAAAACCTCCCAAAGGAGCCACTTTTGGCCTTGTTTGGGGGACTAGCCTCCTCTTAGAAGCCAAAGCCTAATGTTTGTGAAGCAGAAGAATAAGGCTTGTATTAAAACTATCCTCCCCATTTCTGATCCCTTTTAAAACTCATGTTCCCCAGAAGGATCAGAGCTGTGTATTACGAAAACCCTCTCAGAAAACATACACACAAAAGACACAGAAACAGACACACTTCCTTCCTTTTGGCCCAAGGAGCCTGGTCTCCTTCTGACTCTGGAGCCTCAGGAGAGAAAGAGAAGCCTCTGTTCAACTGAGGCTCAGAGAAGGTTCTGGAACATTATTCCCCACAGTCACAAGCAGCACAAAATGGCTGCTGGAACACAAAATGGCCACCTCTGTCTCAGTGCTTGGCACTTGGCAGTTTGAGACCTTCAGGGAAGCCATAATGGAGGATGAAAGGGCCCCAAAGTCGGAAGCATCTTCAAACAGTATTTCCAAACCTTAACAACACCTAAAATGCCAAACCAAAAGAACATTCCCAGAGTTCCATAGCACTGAGCCATGGCCATTACAGTGGTGCAAAGCAAGAAGGCACAGGAAGGTGACATTAATGATGATTAAGGTCTGGCAGCAGCTCTATCCTCCCCCCTAGGCCTGATAAAATCATCATCATCATCATCATCATCATCATCATCATCATCATCATCATCATCATCATCATCATCTTTGCTACAGCATGAGCGCCACCATTAAAAGCACTGGAATCCCCTTTGGGACTTCAGAGAGAGTGGGCCATGCCTAGAAGGACTGCTGGGCCTCCTTCCTCCCCTCCTTAATGGCAGTGGCCAAAGGAAAGCAGCAGCCGTAGGCCCAAGGCAGGCCCAGACAGATCTCAGGGCAGCAGTGAAGCCTAGTGGTTCCAGGCCGTGTCCCTCTGCTGTCGCTTCACTCCCCTCACTCCTTCCTCCCTTCCTGTCTGTCTCTTTATCTCTCTTACACTCTACTCCTCTCTCCTCCTTCCTTCCTGTCTCTCTATCTGTCTCTTTCTCCCTCTGACACTCTGCTTCTCTCCTCGGTCACTTTTCCGCACGCAGAGCTAAATAGAGAAGCAGAAGCTCCTCTTCTTCTTGAGGCTGGCCAATGGGGGCAGAGCAGCTGGAAGACCCCACCCCCTGCCCCAGACTCACATTTTCTGTTCCGGAGGCCATTTTGTTTTCTGGCAGCCATTTTGTGTCCCTGGCCCTGATTGGCTGGAATCCCAGTCCCTGCCTCCTTGTGTTCTGGCGGCCATTTTGTGCTGCTTGTGACTGTGGTGAATAATGTTCCAGAACCTTCTCTGAGGCCTCAGTTGAACAGAGGCATTTCTTTCTCTCCTGAGGCTCCAGAGTCAGAAGGAGGCCAGGTTCCTTGGGCCAAAAGGAAGGAAATGTGTCTCTTTGTGTGTCTTTTCTTATTACACAGCTCTGCTCCTTCTGGGGAACATGGGTTTTAAAAGGGAACATCCGGCCCTTCTGCGGAGGTGGCAGTGATTGCTGCGGTGGCAGCGAAGAGGAGGCAGAGGATCAGCGCCAGAGGCCTCCTCTCCACCTCGGCCTGCACGCCTCCACTGTCATGACTGCTGAAGGGCCGGGTGGTGACCCAGAAGCCTCTTGGCCTCCAATAGCCCCATATGGCCCTTGCGCCATGGCGGCAGTGGAGAGGGGGCCGAAGAGGCCTCTGGCAGTACTCCTCGGCCTTCGCTCCACTGCCAGCACACTTGGCCTCCAGGAGAAACACCTCGCCTTTCCCCTGGCCTTGGCAACGAGGAGCCCGAGGTGGCGGAGCAGCAACACCAGATGCCTCCTCAGCCTCCTCGCTGCCACCGCAAGCACAAAAGGGCCAGGTTTGGGTGTTGGAGGCCAAGAAGACTCCAGCCCAGCACCTGGCCCTCACGCAAAGGCGGCGGTGGAGAGGACGCCTCTGGCACTCTCCTTGGCCTCCTCTCCGCCGTCACCATCACCACCACAGGAGTTGCCGGCGGCGACGGTGGAGAGGTGTCTGAGGCTTGGCCTCCTCACAGCCGTACAAAGAGAAGCTTTGTTTTTCTCGGAAGTCAAACCTAGAGACACATCAGAGAGTCCACACAGGAGAGAAGCTACACAAATCCCAGTAGTGAACTAATTATTTTTGTCAATAAGAAATACAAAAAATATCTTTTCCATCCAGTGGTGCTAAGAAAAGGCTCTTGTGATTTTGCTTGTAAGGTTTGTCTGTCCATATGTCTGTTTATCTTTTAAAGTAGTATTTTGTTAGATTTAGATTTTAATTGCTGTTAGTATAGATAATTGCTTTAGTTTATAAATTTGGCTGGGGTGTGTGGGTCGTGGTATAGGTTAGGTAGATGGGGGCTGGGATTTGCTACAGCTGGATAGAATACTTAAGGGAATGATAGCTTTTGCAATGTGTAGGACGTTGACTGAAGAAAGTTGGAGGACGGTATTAACAGAAAGGGATAGTTTGTGGGAATGGGAAAGGGGGCCTTGTTACCTGTGGGGCATAAATTGAGGGAACTGGAGGTGGGGCTAGGTTTGGAAAAGGGTGATGCTTTTAGTTTTGGGGTTTTAATGTATTGTTTGCATTGAAGTGGGCATTTCTGATTTAAACACTGAATTTCTATGTGTTCTGAATAAAGTTCTTTGCTGTTTCAACACACTGGACTCTTTGATGCACAGAAGCTTTGAACTTGCCCAAACTCACCCTTTCTTCTCTTCTCAGTCCTGAGCTCCATTCCCAGCCATAAGAGCAGCAGGGGCAAACACCCGCCCACCCACCCACACAAATATACATTATACGCAGAGAGAGCTATATTTCAAAACTAGACCATTCCTTTCTTTCCTTTCCTTCCTGAGTCCAGCTCTGCACCTTGGGCTGCATTGCAGTTTCCTCAAAGGAAGAAAGGAGCGAAGGAAGGGGAGGCTGCTGAACCCCCAGCGCATACCTTCCTTTCTCGCAAAGGCCGCCAGCAGAATAAGAAGCAGCATCTAGGCCCTGGCAATCCCTGCGCATGCTGAGGAAGGGACTGTGAGGCCATATGCGCACGTGTAGTCTCAGCTCCTGAAGCCATTGCTGGCCTCACAGGAGGGAGGGAAGGGGGAGAGCCCTCATTCAGTCACAGGAATGGCTGGAGGGTCTTCTGGGGGGCCCTTTGGGGGTTATAAGAAGGAAGGAAGCCCTTCTTCTTCCCCCAAAGAAAGGCAAGGGACCTGCCAGGCCTCCTCTCCCTCTTTCCTTCCCTGCCCCCTCCTCAGGGGATTCCTTGGGGCCCAGGTACTTGGGGGGTTATTATGAGAAGAGAAGGCAAGGGGGACCCTTGGAGAGAGAAATGGCCATGGAGGGGAAAGGGCTCCAAAGGAAAAAGGGGCTTTGAGGAGCCCCTTCCCTCCTGGAAAGTGGGGCAGAGGAGAGACCATCCCTTCTGATGCCTCATTTGGGGAAGGGTTTTGTGCCAAATAGAAAGCATAACAGAGGATAGGGTTCAGTAGCATTGGAAACAACATTTTCTGGGTGAGGGGAGTTTTCTCTGGAGTCCTGGGGGGAGGGGGCTCTGGGGGGGGGAAGAGAAGAGCCAAACTTTAGGTCAAAGCCAAGAGGAGGGAGACAGGGGAACCTCAAAGCTCTGGCAATCCCCTGGAAACCTGGGAACTAGGTTTAGAGGTCCTCCCTTCATTCCAAATGCCACTGCCCTGGTCTTGAAGGGAGGGAAGAACCAGAAGTACCTGCTTGACTTGATCCTCTTCCCCACTGCCATTCCCTTCTCTTTTGTGTTGTGTCTTTTTAGATAGTTAGATGAGGGGCAGGGAATTGTCTAATTTACTATCTGTAAGCTGCCCTGGGATCCTTTGTGGCTGAAGAGAAAAGAATAAATACTTTAAATAAATAAGTATAGAAGCAACAATTCCCAAATTACTGTGTTATAGCATTAGCAATATAGAATGTACACTTCTGTACCACTTGTCAGTGCACTTAGCACTCCCTAATGGTTTACAACCTGTAAGCCAATTGCCCCCAACAAGCTGGCTACTCCTTTTACTGACCTATGAAAGGATGGAAGGCTGAGTGGACCTTGGAGCCTTGCCTGGGATCGAACTCACAACCCTGGCTGCAGCACTGACATTTAACCACTGCGCCACCAGTGCCCCAGGTTCTCCAACATCTTCTAGTCTAGACAATTCACCATCTCCCTTCCTTTCTTCTCTGCGTGGCTAATGTAGTATTTCATTGTTGTATGACCTTTAAGCAAAATAACCAGAGTGCAATATTGCTGCAAACTTCATTTAATTCCAAAATATAACACATTTGGAATATTCTGAATAAACTGAATAAGGAAATCAGATTATATTGTACTGTTTACAGACTCGAGTCTGTCATTTTCACATCCTATACACGTTGTTAACTGCCCTTGAACTGGTCCCGAGGCCCCCGACTCATGCTGACCCTGTGGATGAGACATCTCCAACACCCCTGTCCTCCATTTCTCTGCTTAGGTCCTGCAGATTCAGGTCCGATTATTGACTCTACCCATTGGGCATGCGGTTTCCTCTACCTTCTATATTTCCTAGCATCATTGTCCTTCCTAATGAGTCATGCCTTCTTGTGATGTGTCCAAATACGACAGGCTCAATTTAGTCATCTTGGCTTCCAGAGAGAGTTCTGTCTTGATCTGCTTTAGAACCCCTTTGTTTGGCTTTTGGGCTGTCCATGGGATCCTTAGCACTTTTCCCCACCATCGCATCTCGAATGAGTTGATTTTCTTCCTGTTGGCTTTCTTAACTGTCCAGTTCTCACATGTGTATAAAGTGATGAGGAATCCCATGACTTGGACGGTTCTAGTTTTAGTGCTCAGTTGTTTATCTTTAGGATCTCGTCTAGTTCTTTCATCGCTGCCCTCCCCATTCCTAGTCTTCCTCTGATTTCTTGACTGCAGTCTCCATTCTGATCAATGCTTGATCCAAGGTACAAGAACTCTTTAACTATTGTGATTTCCTCACAGTCTAAGTTAAATTCATGCAGCTTCTCCATGGTTGTTATTTTTCTTTTCTTTATGTTCAGCATTAATCCTGCCTTTACACTTTCCCATCAGCCCTTTTCACATCATATACAAACAATCACTCGGAAATATAAGGAAAGGCCTGACTTTCAGTGTCACACCACTGATCACAACACACATAGTGGTTTCATGGGCACATCATACATGTCATCACACACCTCATCATTCCTTTGCTGTTTTGCTTCTTTGTGTGTGAGGATCTGTTTCCCTCACAATTTTTCTTCCTCTCTGGTTTTTTTCTTTCTATCCCCACGGCTTTTCTCTCTATTAATCTCCCACTTCTCTTTCTCTCTCTCCTCTTCCTCCCTATTTTCTTTTTGTATGAGAAAAAAGAAACTACGTTCCTGACTCTCTAAGACTTATCTCTCTCACACACACACCCAAGTTATTAAGTGCATGTCTGCATCTATTTGAAAAATGGTCAATATGCCCACTGCTACCCCCCCCCCCCCAAAACGTGGGAGATTTCAGGCATCTGTAATGAGAAGTAACATCCTTGATAACAACATTACACATTATAACTTTTGTAGATCAGAGAGTGACCTGGTTTACACAGAATTCAACCCAGTACATGAATGAGCCACATTTTCTTTCTTTAATATGTTTGTTGCACTTACATTCCTGCTTTTCTCCCAAAATGGGATACAAGGTGGCTTACAGTAATTTTTAAAATATTCAACTAAAACATTAATTTACAAAAGCTATAAAGAAATTAAGCGTCAGCATTGAAAACATGACTAGAACACTAAAAACAAAAACGTATTTAAAACAGTTCTTATATATATAGTCTATATCTACAGAGAGAGAGAGCATACCGTGTCACACACTGCAGCTCCATAGTTAAAACCCCAAAGCTTGCCCAAATAGAAATGCCTCCATCTGCCAGAAGAAAGACAGGAGGGAAGGAGCCAACCGGACTTTCTGTGGAGCCAAGTCCTACCTATTGGGATCAGCCAGGGATAAGGCTCTCTCCCGAATCCTTACTAACCATATCTATGAGGATAGTGGGACTGTGAGAAAGCCCTCCCTTTAGATGTCAATGCACACCTTGGTTTATATCAAGAGATACGACCTTTCCAGTATTAAGAACAAAAGCTTTATGCTCACAGATGCAGTTTCTCATCTCCACTCCTGCTTTTTCATACCTTGGAAGAAGAGATGGGTCATTCCTTCTATGGACTTAAACAGATCTCTGTGACATCCAAACATGAACAATGTGATTTCCCTAAACGCAACTTGACAAAAACCAACCAAATAGGAACTAAGGTATCAGATCTTGGTTTGTTTTAACCAGAGTTTACCCATAAAAAGCAACGCTGTGGCTTCTCCAAAGGATTCTTTAAAATTGAGTAGCTGGAGCTAATTAGTTTGAGTCTTAATACTTTCGTGGGGAGGAGGGCAGCCTCAGATCTGACCTAAATGCATTGCTATCACTTCTATCCTGACGGTCTTCAATAAAGTTCTTTTGTTTTTCCAATAAAAAAAGAATTGGAAGCAAATGCTTTCAAGCCCCTTCTCCAGCGAGCAAAAAGAGGAGGGCAGAGTATGAGAGCTCAAGGCTCATATACTATTCATGCCACAAGAAACCACGGTTTCCCATTACAATAATACCAGGGCAGTATGTACATTAGATAGGGCTTTAAGCACCAACTGCTGAAAAACACACTCAGTAGCACACAGAAGATATAAGGAAAACTGTCGCATGGAGCAGGTCAGTGTCACCAAGTGTGGAAGAAGACAAAATGTTTTCTATACTGCCTCATATGGAGATCTCTGGTCAGCTATATCAGTAACAGACTTCCCTCGGGTGATATTCTCCTGGCATTTTTGGACTACAAATCCCTATCAGTTCCTATAGTGGAATGATAGACACAAGTTACTGTTCAAAATATCTAGAAGATTGGGGAAAGCTCTGACTGACTTTTTCGGGACAGGGATAGATCTTTCTTAGCTTCCTTTCTTCATAAGATCCTACACAAAAACTGAACACAGAACCTCCTACATGCAAAGCATGAACGCTGTCAGTGCATTATAGCACCTTTCTTGCAATAGGTAAAAACACATACCAGGATCTATAACCTGTATAACAGGAGATACATGATTTGGAAGTGAAGAAGGGACACCCCTTTCTCAGCAGGAGATTAGCCCACATGGGCAGTAAGAAAATGCTTAAACAAAGAGGTTACAGGTTTATTTAAATAGGGTACTGAAGATGTCACAAGCTTTAGAGGGAAATCCTTTGTGACCACTGATGACATGGGCAATGTCCAGCAGATGACTGCCACATGAACAGCCACATCCCACCAAATACTTTAAAAGGAAGCACCAGGGGATGGGGGTGGAAAATCACTCTCCGTCTACCATTTATTACTATTCCGAGAATACAGTCATTCATTCGCTGTCACCCACTGACCACAATTCTCTGCATGGAATAGAATTTGCTGGAAATACAAAACACAGTACAACAGTGATTCAACAAAACAGTGGTGAAAAACAGCAAAGAAAAAACCAGCAGCCAGGAATAAACCTATGGCCAACTTCTGACAGAGTTGTGCAAGAGATTCCTAGAGAGAACATGTCAATCGAAACATCAAATAATCAAAGCCGCAAAAGTCAAAGCCACAAACGTAGAAAGCCAACTCTACTCCATAAAGCTAAAAAGCAGCTTCATATTTTTTTGTGCCAGAAAAGGGAAAAGTGTAGGACTATGTATCTTGCAGGTATTAAATTGACATAGAATTTGGAGGAGAAGGCGAATTTCACTGGATTACATCCAAACTGATGTGTCTGTGAGTGTGTGTGTGCACCATCTTCAAGTCGCCTGTCAACTTATGGTGACCCCATGAATTTCATGCGTCTTCATAGGCAAGGAAAGACTCAGCCATGGTTTTGCTAATCCCTTCCTCTGAAATATAGCCTGCAGCACCTGACCTTGGTTGGCAGTCTCCCATCCATTACTACCCAGGGCTGACTCTGCTTAGCTTCTAAGATCAAATGGGCATTGGTGCCTTCAAAGTTTTTAGGCCAAATACACCTACACTACAAGCGAATTCCCACAACTCTTGTGCAGCTGCTGGGTCTTCCCAGATACAGACATATCTTGGAAATCCTTGAGTGAAAGGGCAATGGATGGCATTAAGGAGAGCATCACTTTCATCAGACCCAACATGGACCCCTAAGCCTCTTCCTCATGTACTGAAGACAGACAAAATAGAATGGAAAATGGCCATAGTATAGCCATAGTTCAGCCTGTTTCCATTTCATTCACTTCAAAAGGAATCATTAATGATGCATTTGGGGCCTATAATTCTATGTGTACTAATCTTGGAGAAGGAAAATAAACCATAGGTTTGGACCACAGATGTGTCCCAAAGGAATCAATAGGATCCTTAACTGGATCCTACAAAATAAATCTCTCTTACAATGCAACCATTTTCATTTCCTAGCAGCCACTCAGGCATCTTACAAATTCAGCATGTTTAATTTAAAAACATATATCACCTATAATAGTATTATAATAGCTATTGCCTCCATCTTTTTTTCATTCTGATCTCAATCCACAATCATTTAATTGTGTGTCTGTGTGTGTACACATATGTCTATATGCATATGTGTGTGTGTGTGTGTGTGTGCGCGCGCATATGATCTTACAATACTGTACTCCAAGCATCTGAAAAAGGCTGTATCTGCACTGCAGAAATAATCCAGTTTGGCACCACTTCGACTACCATGGCTCAGTGCTATGGAATCCTGGGAAGTGTAGTTTGTTGTGGCACCAGAGCTCTCTGACAGAGAAGGCTAACAACAAAACTCACAAAACCATAATTCCCAGAATCCCATAGCACTGAGCCAGGGCAGTTAAAGTGGTGTCAGATGAGATGATTTCTGCAGTGCGGATGCAGGCGAAATGAATCACAACCCACAGAAGCTGATCCTGAAATAAAACCCTTAAGTCTTTACTTGCTTTGTTGTTATTAGCTGCCTTCGACTCACAGCAACGCTGTGGATGAGACACCTCCAAATCCCTCTATCCTCCATTGCTCTGCTCAGGTTCCCTTGATTCAGCCCCATAACCTCCCAAATTATGTCTAGCCATTTGGCATGCGGCCTTCCTCTCTTTCTTCTCCCTTCTACCTTTCCTAGCATTACTCTCCTTCTTAATTATTCATGCCTCCTCATGATGTGGCCAAAATACAACAGTTTAGTTGTTTTGGCTTCCGGGGAGATTTCAGGCTTGGTCTGTTCTCAGACCCATTTGTTTGTCTTTTTGACTGTCTGCGGTATCCTCAGCCTCTTCTCCAGCACCACATCTCAAAGGAATTTATGTTCTTCTCATCCACTTCCATTACTGCCCAGCTCTCACAGCCAAACATGGTAACAGGGGACACAATGGACTGGACATTAGTGCTCAGTTGTATATCTTTAGAGTCCCTTCATGGCTACCCTTCCCATTCATAGTCTTGTTTCGATTCCTTGACTGCAGTTTCCCATTCTGATCAATGTTTGCTCCAAGATACAAGAAACCTTTTAATTTCCTCATTATTTAGGTTGGATTTATGTAGATCTTCCCTAGTCATTATTTTTGTTTTCTTTATGTTTAGTAACAAGCCTACCTTTGCCATTTCTTCCTTGACCTTCCTTAGTAATTGTTCCAAGTCCGTGGGGTTTTCCGATAGTAGTATTGTATGGTCCATGTATCTTAAGATTGCTGATGTTCTTCCTTTTATCTTCCCTCCTCTTCAAACCAGCTCTTCATTTATTTTCTGCATGTAAATTGAACAGTTGGGGTGATAAGATGCAGCCTTTTGCCAATTGAGAACTATTCTGTTTCTCCATGTTCTGTTCTGAGAGTAGCCTCTTGTCCTGAGTACAGATTCCTCATCAGGACTATCAGAGGTCTTGGCACTCCCATGGCTTTAAGGGTTTTCCATAGCCTTTCATGATCTATGCAGTCTAAGGCTTTGCTATAGTGACCAGTGTTTCACAAACTCTGGTCTTCCAAGTGGTTTGGACTTTACTGGTCAGTAAACAGGAAAGCTGTAATCCTGGGAACAAGTTTAGGAAACACTGCTATAGTCTATTAAGCACACAGTGATTTCCCCCCTGGAATGCCTCTGTACAGTCACACAACTACAAATCCCAGAATTCCATATCACTGAGAGCCATGGCAGTTAAAGGTGGACTATTTCTGCAGTGTAGATGCAATAAAAATGAATTACAACTCATAGAGTTGGAAGAGACCCCAAGGGCCATCCAGTCCAACCCCATTCTGCCATGCAGGAACTCTCAATCAAGGCACCCCTGACAGATGGCTATCCAACCTCTGCTTAAAGACCTCCATGGAAGGAGACTCCACTAAAATCTCTGAGGGAGTTTGTTCTACTATCAAACAGCCCTTTCTGTCAGGAAGTCCCTCCTAATGTTGAGGTGGAATCTCCTTTCCTGCACTTTGCATCCATTGTTCTGCATCCTAGTCTCTGGAGCAGCAGAAAATAAGCTTGCTCCCTTCTCAATATGACATTCCTTCTAATATTTAAACAGGGCTATCATACCACCTCTTAACCTTCTCTTCTCCACGCTGAACATCCCTAGTTCCCTAAGTCCTTCCTCATAGGGCTTCATGGTTTCCAAATCCTGTATAGAAATTTCTGCTTCAGACTCAAGAATGGCCTTTCCTCCTCTTCTGTGAAGAACACTGCGACATCTCAAAAGGTGATCTGCAATAGAAAATAGCCCTCATCCAGAGAGCGATTCAGGAGGGAAGCACAGGGTGAATCCCAAATATGATTTGATCCCTTCAGGATATCAATAGAGTGGGTAGGGTTGCCATAACCCGGTTGCAACCGGGTTTTTCCCAGTTTTGGCAGCACCTGCCCGGTCACGGCACGGGTGCAGCCAAAAACCGGGAAAAGCCCAGTTGCAGCGGGGTTGCTGGGCAACCCTGGGGCCTCGCTGCCCTCCTCCTCCTCCACCGCGCATGGCCGCGCGGAGGAAAAGGAGGGCAGCGAGGCCTGGTGCGGAGGAGGCTGCAGGGAGGCGGCACCTCTTGGGCGCAGCCGCGCCAACCTCCCCGCCTCCCTGCAGCCTCCTCCCTCCTTCCTGGCCTCCGCGGGGGCCAGGAACGAGGAGAGGCCGTGGCAAGCGCCGCCGGCCTGCTCCCCTCCTTCTTGGTCCCTGCGGGGGCCAGGAACAAGGAGAGGCCGTGGCAATCGCCGCCGGCCTGCTCCCCTCCTTCCTGGCCTCCATGGGGGCCAGGAACGAGGAGAGGCCCCGATCCTGGCCTCCGATCGCGGTGAGGCCCGGGGCCCAGGCGGGGAGGGAAAGCCTCCTTAAGTGGAGGCTTTCCCTCATCGCTTGGCCTCCGCTCCCCACCGCGATCGCCAGGGAAAATGTAGGACATAATTTTCAAATGTATGTGTGTCCTACATTTGAAAATTTTGTCCTACATTTTCCCAGTTTTGAGGTCCGGCGCTATGGCAACCCTAAGAGTGGGACATATTGGAATATCCTCCCTTCTCTTTTCCTTAGCTCCCTGGATCTTCAAGAATGGGGTGAGAGGGGAAAGACAAGGCTGCAATCTGTGTTCCTGGTCATCTAGATTTCTCCTGGGATGGGAGTATTTGTTTAGCAATGAAAGCTCTTCCCTGGAGGCCTTCCCAATCTGCTTTACTAAACTGACAGAAATCTAGGGCAGCATCACCCAATAATCAGATTTATTTATTTGATTTCTAGTCTTTATGGAGGTCCAGTTCTTTTTGGAGGCAGAGAACACTCCAGGGCCCTCTTCCCTTCCCTGGCAATAGAAATAGGAAGACCACATATTCAGCCATTAGGAATGGCTTCCTTTCATGGTGGCTCCAAACCAGCTGCCTTCACCAGGAGCCTCACTGCATCAAGCCCTGTCTCAAAGGCATGCGTTCAATGCTGTTTTAGGAACAGATGATGTCCTCCTGAGGACACTCTGAGGGCTGCCATTGGCTGGAATCCCAGTCCCTCCCACATCCCACAGAGAATGACATCACTGCTACGGAAGGCTCTCTTGACCAATCAGAGAGCAAGATGAAGGTTCTTCTGGAAGCTTCCGTGAGAAGGAGATATAAGGCCTGAGAGACCAAGAGACAGTTGGGGGAATTGTGTCGGTTGGAGATCGAGAGAGAGAGAGTTAAAGAGCGGATCTTGGAAGTTAGTCTCAGAATTGGACGCTTGGGTTTATTTATTTCTTTAATAGCTTGTATGAATTGAATATTATATACTTACAAATATTGTACCTGCAAGACTCTTAATATCTTGCATGACTTATATTTTACTTATATTTTGTTATTTATAATGAATACCTCTTTAGAGTATCTACTACTCGACTCTCCTTTTACACGTGTTTTGGCTCAGTTGATGCTTGGGAAGATCAGTAAAGAAGGAGAAATAAGGTTCCTTAACTGGTCCCAGTGTAGGTTAAGGGAAGACCTTTTATAATTCACTGGGTGGAGGCAGCGAGATTTAAGGAATTTAAGGGTCTGCTGGGCTAAGAGCCATAATGTCTAAATGTCTAATTAACAATTTGTAAGCCACTCTGATAGCTTTTTGGCTGAAGAGAGGGGTATAAATTATTATTATTATTATTATTATTATTATTCCAGGGCCGCAGTTTGGCTGCTTGGACCACCGGAGATCATCACATTGAGTCATTTGGAAAAGCCCATCTCACTCCAGAAAATAAAGGTACTTGAGGAGTTTGCACTCTACGTCTTTCTGTAATAATAGCTACAAAACCCAAAAACATTTGGGACATTTAGTCTTTTAAAAACAAATATGGCAGATTTAAATGCTGCTTTGAAACCTCTTTCCATCTGCCAGCTTTGCTCTGGTTTTAGGGGGAAATGAGAAAGTTTTGGGAGGGAGGGACTGGCAACAGAATTAGGAGATGCATTGCAGGCTATGGACAGTTTGCGGCCAAGAAAGGTCCAAAACACATGGAAGTAATAGTCCAGTTTAAGAGCGCTTTAACTGCCCTGGCCCAGTGCTAGGGAATCCTGGGAAATGGAGTTTATTGTGGCACCAGAGGTCTCTGAAAGAGAAGGTGCAATGTCTCACAAAACTACATCTTCCACAATACCCTAGGACTGAGTCAGGGCAGTTAAATCCGTCTCAGACTGGATTATTGCTGCAGTGTGTTTTGGACTTAGGTGACCCTTGGCAAGTCACACTCTCTCAACCTCAGAGGATGGCAATGGCAACCCCTCTCTGAAGAAACCTGCCAAGGAAACCCCATGATAAATTTGCCTTAGGGTTGCCATAAGTCGGAAACGACTTGAAGACACAGATGAAGAACAGAAAAAAGTCTGCACTTATTTCTCAAGTTGTACATGGGAATGGGAGGCAGTGTGGTGCAGTGGTTTGAATGTTGCTTACAACTCTGGAGGCCACGGTCCACTGCCCCAGTCCACCATGAAACCAGCTGGGTCCCTTGGGCAAGAAGTCACACTCTCTCAGCCTCAGGGAAGGCAATGGGAAACCACCTCTGAACAACTCTTGCCAAGAAAACCCCAGGAGAGGCTCCCCAGAAATCGGCAAAGACTTGGAGCCACTCCACAAAAACAACAAAGCCTCACCAAAAAGACAGTGTGGTTTAGTGGCTGGAGCACTGGACTATGACCCTGGAGACCAGGGTTTGAATGCCCTCTTGGCTATAGAAACCCACTGAGTGACCTTAGGCAAGTCACACTCTCTCAGCCTCAGAGGTAGGCATTTGCAAAACCACTTCTGGACAAATCTTGCCAAGAAAAGCCTGAGAAGAGCTTCCCACAGGGTCTCCATAACTCAAAACAACTTGAAAGCACACAACCACAACAAGAGAAAGAAAGCGAGCTATTGCCAGTGTGTCTGGTCAAGAAGACATGGGAGTTGTAGTCCTAGTTCAGAGGGACTGGAGGGGCCTTACTGCAGGGCAGGACCTCTCCTCTTTCTGGCCATGTGGATGCTGGGAGATTCAGTCCAGGAAATACACTTTAAGTCCCATTGGCAAGAGAAAAGGCTACTACTGCCTTTCAGATCCAGTTTGCCCAAAATCCTTTATGAGGACAGAAACCCCTTTGTTAGGAGGCAAACACCGAATATCTCAGGAAGGCCCTATATCTCCCAAGGCCCCCCTCCCTCCAGGACCTCCTTCCTCTCTTCCCCTCAGTCTCTCTCTCTCCCCTGAAGGCCTCAAATGTCAACAGCCAAGTGCTGAAGAACAGGAGGCCATTTTGTGTTCTGGCAGCCATTTTGTCTTTCCAGCGGCCATTATGTGCTGCTTGTGATTGTGGGGAACAATGTTCTGGAACCTTCTCTGAGCCTCAATTGAACCGAGGCTCCTCTTTCTCTCCTGAGGCTCCAGAGTCAGAAGGAGGCCAGGCTCCTGGGGCCAAAAGGAAGGAAGTGTGTCTCTTTGTGTGTCTTTTGTGTGTCTTTTCTGAGAGGGTTTTCTTATTACACAGCTCTGCTCCTTCTGGGGAACACGGGTTTTAAAAGGGATCAGAAATGGGAGGATAGTTTTAATATAAGCCTTATTCTTATTCTTCACAAACACTGGGCTTTGGCTTCTAAGAGGAGGCTAGTCCCCCAAAAAGGCAAAAAGGAGCTCCTTTGGGAGGTTTAAAAAGTCTCCCCAGTTTCCTTATTAATAGATTTTCAGACAAGAAGGAAGGAGACAGATCAGAATAACTCATTACCAAGAATGAAACAAACAAACATACAAACAAACAAGAAGAATAAGAATAAAGATCAGACTGAAAGGCAAACTGCTCATCTTTTTTGAAAGGAAAACCATTATTAGCAGAGTAAAAACAAGAGTGGGCTGCTTCTATCCTTTTACAACTGACTCCCGCTGTATTTGCACTACAGAAATAATCCGCTTTGAAACCGCTTTAACTCTCCTGCTTCCATCCTATGGAATCCTGGGATTTGTAGTTTGTTGTGGAATGAGAGCTCTCTGGCAGAGAAGGCTAAGTGTCCAAAGGTAAAATCCCAGGATTCCATAGCACTGAGTGGTTAAAGCAGTGTCAAAGTGCCTTCTTTCAATAGTGCGGATGCAGCCTTCTTGGGAAAGGGGCTGATGCTGGGGAAAAGAGGAGGAATGCAGAAGGAAAGGAGGACGGACGGACGGACGGAGGGCCACCTGCAGCTGGACTGGCCTCCCTGAGCAGTCAAGACCTGAGTTGGGTTGTGGACAATGGGCACCCTTAATATCAATATTAATATCTTTCACTATTGATTGTAATTAAGGAGGGGATGAGGTTCCTCCTTTCAATAGCATCAGGAAAATGTTTTGGTTTTGTGAAGGTTTGCAAATCCTGTTTGGGGACTTTTTGTGTTCTCACAGCCATCGGGTGCCATCAGGAAATCTTTTCTTTAGGATCAGAAATCCTATTTGGGGCCTTTCCGACTTTGAGGCCCTTTCATCCTCCATTTTGGGTTCCCTGAAGGCCTCAAACTGCCAACTGCAAAGCACTGAGACTCAGGAGGCCATTTTGTCTTCCCAGCAGCCATTTTGTGCTGCTTGTGATTGTGGGGAATAATGTTCCAGGACCTTCTCTGAGGCCTCAGTTGAACCGAGGCTCCTCTTTCTCTCCTGAGGCTCCAGAGTCAGAAGGAGGCCAGGCTTCTTGGGCCAAAAGGAAGGAAGTGTGTCCCTTTGTGCCTCTGGCCCTCCATTTTGGGGGGGAAGGAAGGAAGGAAGGAAGGCAGGAAGGGGTCTGTGGGGGTCTGAGGAAGGGAGGCAGGGACTCAGGGCCAGTGGGGAGGCTGGGCTTTGGGGGCTGGGAGAGAGAGGTGGGAAAGAGACCCTCACTTTGGGCTCTAGCTGGGGAGGATCCCACCGGTCCTTGCCTCCCCCTTTGGGAAAGGAGACCCCCTCAGCCCCGTGGACTCACTCCTGCCACTGATTCCTAGGGCAGGGACTCAGAGGAGTTTCCTAGGCATGGTCACCTTCTGCCCTCCATGGCCATTGGCGCTGATCTTTTCCCCATTGCCTTCCCTCCCTCAGCCCTGTGGACCTCCTCCTCCTTCGCACTCAGAGCAACCCTTCTCTATGGCTGAGGAGACGGCCTCTGACCCAGGGAAGCTCCAGATATAAAGGACTGCAGAAGAGGCCTTTCTGGGGCTGCAGGAATCAGGGTCTTTCTACTGAAGGTAGGGCTTTATTCCTGGAGCTGAAAGAGGATCTTTGTTTAAATGGTTCAGTCCAGGATTGTGTGGAAGGGCTGTAGCTGAGAGACTGAGCCCAGGCTTTGCAGGCATAAAGCCCCAAATTCCATCTCTAGCAGCATTGTCTTCCCAGAAGTTGGAAGTGAGATATCCAGACCCAGACACACAGTGCGCCAGTGATTCCTTTTTATGGGGACTGTGTTTGTATGTTGTGTTCACTAGAACTTTGTGACATATTAGAATCATAGGCCTGTTACAGACAACCAAAATAAAGCTGCTTCGAGTCAGAGTGGAGGTATGGTGTTTCAATGATGCATGCGTCCTAAGAGTCCAGAAGTCGCACCAAAGCCACGCTCCAGCCTGGAGTGTGGCTTTGGTGTGGCTTCTGGACTCTTAGGACGCATACATCATTGAAACACCATACCTCCACTCTGACTCGAAGCAGCTTTATTTTGGCTGTCTGTAACAGGTCATAGAATCATAGAATCGTAGAGTTGGAAGAGACCACAAGGGCCATTCAGTCCAACCCCCTGCCATGCAGGAAATCACAATCAAAGCATCCCCGACAGATGGCCATCCAGCCCCTGCTTGAAGACCTCCAAGGAAGGAGACTCCACTACACTCCGAGGAAGTGTGTTCCAGTGTCGAAAAGCCCTTACTGTCAGGAAGTTCCTCCTAATGTTGAGGTGGAATCTTTTTTCCAGCAGTTTGCATCCATTGCTCCGGGTCCTAGTCTCTGGAGCAGCAGAAAACAAGCTTGCTCCCTCCTCAATATGACATCCCTTTAAATATTTGAACAGGGCTATCATATCACCTCTTAACCTTCTTTTCTCCAGGCTAAACATCCTCAGCTCCCTGAGTCGTTCCTCATAGGGCAAGGTTTCCAGACCTTTCACCATTTTAGTCACCCTCCTTTGGACACACTCCAGTTTCTCAATGTCCTTTTTTGAATTGTGGTGCCCAGAGCTGAACACAATATTCCAGGCGGGGCCTGACCAGAGCAGAATATAGTGGCACTATGACTTCCTTTGATCTGACACTATACTTCTATTGATGCAGCCTAAAATCGCATTGGCCTTGTTAGCTGCCGCATTGCACTGTTGACTCATGTTCAACTTATGGTCTACTACCCTTTCACATGTAGTTTCATTCAGCCAGGTGTCCTCCATCCTATATCTGTGCTTTTCGTTTTTCCGCCCTAAGTGCAGTACCTTACATTTCTCCGTGTTGAATTTCATTTTGTTAGCTATGGCCCAGTTTTCTAGTCTGTTCAGGTCATTTTGAATCTTGACCCTGTCCTCTGGAGTATTAGCTACTCCTCCTAATTTGGTGTCATCTGCAAATTTGATAAGTATGCCCCCAATTCTGTCATCCAGGTCATTGATAAAGATGTTGAATAACACTGGGCCCAAGACAGAGCCCTGTGGGACCCCACTGGTCATTTCTCTCCAGGATGAAAAGGAGCCATTGTTGAGCACCCTTTCGGTTCGGCCGGTCAACCAATTACAAATCCATGTGACAGTTGCCTTGTCTAGTCCACATTTTACAAGCTTGTTTGCAAGAATATCATGGGGAACTTTGTCAAAGGCCTTACTGAAATCAAGATATACTATATCCACAGCATTCCCTTCATCTAACAAGCTGGTAATTTTATCAAAAAAAGAGATCAGGTTTGTCTGGCATGACGTCTTTCGTTTATAAAAAGAATTTACATATGTCTTCACTTCCCCAAAATGAGTATAATTCAGGGTGCAATGTTCATTCATAAACTATACATTTATAGATTTTTGTTATATCAAGTGCAACACATTCAGTAGTGTGCATCTTTTTAAAAAATATACAAGGAAAAGTGAAGAAATTGTGATTTTGACAATAGATCCATTCCGAAACAATGCACACAAATGTACATGCCTCAATTTCTATGTGGCTTTAGCAAGCAGAGGGAGCAAGTACACACTTCTTGATCCTGCTATGACTGACATAGACAAACACAGCAGTTAAGCTTAGAGAAATAGTCTCATTTGCAAAAATAAAATAATTATTTTGACCAGTGTCTAAATGGGGAGGGGGCCATGATGATGGGAGGGCGTGGATTTGATCTGTAAATTAAATCATGTATCATCCAGCCCAAGAGCTAGAGCTTCTCCACCTGGGACATAAAGCAGGTCCTCCCCCTCCTCCTCTTTGTGAAAGAGAAGTCAAATTCTCATCAGTGATGATGAAATAGCATTAAAAATTTGCATCCCTGCATTAAAAAATCTGAGGAGTCCTTTATCCTGTTGGTTAACCCCAGAGAGCAGACCCACTGAACCCATAAGTGACTGGTGAGTCAACATATAGATAAATCCAATTGATTCAGTGATTCTACTCTGATCAGGACTAGGCATAGGATACAGGCTAGGATTTAGGTCTGCATGTGGCTAGAACAGGATATTCCCAAGACAAGATGGACAGGCAACAGTGTGGAAAATGGGCACTCTCCACATGGGCAGAGACACTCTCAGAATTGTGACTTCTCTGCATGCAGAAGTTTGCCATGGGAATTGGGTGCTCCCTTCCCATCAGCTCAATCCTCTGGTGCCCCCTGATCCTGGGAGGAAGGCTGGATCCCATGGAAGGGGAACAACCTGGGAAGAGAGAGCTCCTTTCCTGCCCTTCTTGACCGGAGGGCTCCCTAGTGAATGGCCAGCTGTAGACCCATTCCTCCCAGAGCAACACTGGAGCATAGAGAGTTCTGCTGATTCGACCATCGGGAGAATGAGGAACCACCAGGCCAGACAGCCTGACCCAGCAGAACCCTCTATGCTCCATTGTTTCTCCAGGTGGAATCAGGCTACAACTGGCCATTCACTGATCCAGGTCCTGCCATAGAGTTGTGGAAGCCATCCCTCATGGCCATTCTATGCCTAGTGAGACTGTTGGGTGTGAGGCATTAGAGAAACATCCAGCTGTGTTTCTGTAGTCAGAAGCAAAATGAAGAAATCTTCCTCTGAGGGCCACTGGGGACCTCTGCAGGAGATAATGCACTCATTTCACATCTAGCTATTAGGACATAGTCAGGACCTTTTCCAATTCCCTATTCCCTGATCCCCAGCCACTCTCACAAGGCATGGAGTAACTGTTGTGTAGGGGAGCTGCAGTGAGTCTATGCTAGTTCCAGGAGGCTTTGTTTGGTGCAGAGGGAGGAAGGGGATGCCCACCTCTGCATTGGACCAAAGGAGACATTAGTCACCTGCGTATGTCACCAGCAGGATGCTGATCTCAGTGACTTTGAGTGCTGTAGGGTTTCTAGCCAAACCAAGCCTAATCCTGGTCTCTTTTCTCAGGAACTTCATCTTGGACCCCTTGTACACGGCTTTGGGGTATCCTTTGCTGGAAGTGACCAAAGCCACCAAGACCCCTCGCCCACCTGATGGCCGACACAAAGGCCAAGCAGAGGGAGCTGGGCTCCAACAGAAAGAGGCTGCCAAGGAACAACAACTCTTTGGTAAGTTGCCATCCTGACTATTACTTTGATCTGTGTCTGGGCCGGCTCATGAAGCAAGCAGAGAACATACTGTCCCAGTTTGGCAGAGAATGTCCTGGTTATTCCTCTGTCACCTCATTTTTTCAGGGGCTTTGAAAATGTCCTATTTCACTCTCCTCCTTCCACTTTCCCCCTTCGCCTCAGGTCAGTTCAGTTGCTGTAAAATGTGTTTCAAGTTCAAAAGAGTGTGCATCCCATCAATTCAAAAGAGGGGAGGAGAGAAGGGAGCAGGGTCTTGCCCTTGCCAGGAGTCAGAGGCAAAAGCAAACTGCTGTACCCTTCCTCGCTTGTGTGATCTTTATCATTAACAACTTTGGCCATCTTGACCCCATTTTGATGTTGCTTTTCCACATGAGTCTTGCTTTCCCAATCTGTGAAATGCTGGGGGATATGGAAGAATATCTCTGGACTTAAGTTGAAGGTGGGCCCAGTGGCCCTAAAGCCCAGAGTACTCCCCAGAACTGTTTTTTTTAAAGTGAAATTTGCCTCTGAAATTAGGTGAGATATGACTAAATGAACTATAATTCATTGGTGACTATATCTAATATACATGTTGGGATAGTCAGTATCTTAATCAATGTATAATATTCCAGAAATGGCCTAAATTATATTGTTTATTATATCATATATTGCATTGAAAGGATTAGAGACAAACTGGATCTCAAAGGCTGTAGCTTTTTGTTTGTTTGCAGAATGTAAAGTTTATTTCCTGGACTAAATTGTGAATTGTTGAAAAAATAATTGCAATCCACCATGTGCTTTCCTCCCCTTTTGTTTAGTCACTCTCTGGATAAGATCTATTTTCTGTTGCAGGTGACCTTTGCGGATGTGGCAGTATATTTCACTGAGGAGGAATGGAAACTGTTGACAAAAAAGCAGAAACTTATGTATAGTTCTGTAATGATGGAGAATTACGAGAATGTGGCCTCTGTGGGTAAGGAACCTGAATCCATTGCCCTTCCTCTGAAGACTGAGGGTCCTTTCATAATTTACTGTCAGAGCGCTATGATTCCACTTTAGAATTATAGGCCTGTTACAGACTGCCAAAATAAAGCTGCTTCAAGTCTCTTTGGAGGTATGCTATTTAAATGATGCATGCATCCTAAGAATCCGGAGGTCGTGCCAAAGCCACACTCCATTCCTAAGCACTGGAGTGTGGCTTTGGTGCAGCTTCCGGATTCTTAGGATGCATGCATCATTTAAATAGCATACCTCCAAAGAGACTTGAAGCAGCTTTATTTTGGCAGTCTGTAACAGGCCATAGAATCAAAGAATTGAAATAGACCACAAGGACCATCCGGTTCAATCTTGTGCCATGCAAGAATAGACATTCAAAGCACCCCCGAGAGATGGCTATCCAACCTCTGTTTAAAGACCTCCAAAGAAAGAGGCTCCACCAAACTCTGAGGGAGTATATTCCACTGTTGAAGAGCTCTTACTGTGAGGAAGTTCCTCCTAAAGCTTAAGTGGAATCTCTTGTCCCTGTGGCTTGCATCCATTGTTCCATGTCCTTTTCTCTGGAGTAGCAGAAAGCAAGCCTGCTCCATCCAGAATATGACATCTCTTCAAATATTTGAACAGGGCTGTCATATCCAGTCTTAACCTTCTCTTCTCCCAGCTAAACATATCCAGCTCCCTAAGTTGTTCCTCAGAGAGCATGGTTTCCAGATTGTTCAACATTTTGGTTTCTTTCTTCTGGACATGCTCCAGCTTCTCAACATCTATTTGAATTGTGGTGCCCAGAACTGGACACAGGATTATTGCAAGTGAGCCCTGACCAAAACAGAATAGAGTAGCACTATTACTTCCCTTGATCTTGACACTATACTCCTATTGATACAGCCTAGGATCACATTGGCCTTTTTAGCTGCTGCATCACACTCTTGACACATGTTCAAGAGTGCTCTACTACCATTTCTAGTTCCCTTTCACACGTAATTTAATTGTCATAACAACTTCCTGTGGAATCTTGGAATTTCTAGTTTTAGTGAGGCACTATTGTTCTCCACTTTGTAAGGATTCTAAATATCCAATCCTAAACTGCCAATTCTGGAATTTTGTGGTAAGGAGCCATGGAGATTAATGCTTTTTGCCGCTAAATGGTCCTCAGCCCATCCCAGAACAAGTTTCTTGGCTTTTGTAGCCCCTCTTCTAGCATTTTGAGACTCTGGAGAGGCATTGTGGGGAAAAAGCCTTCCTTGGCCCTGCAATGGCTCAGAGAGGGCCCAACAGTGGCAAAATGGCCTCCACTTCCCCAAAGGGATGCTGTGGGATATTGAGGGGCAAAACATTAGGCCATATTTTTAGGCGACACAATGTGGGGTAGCCCCTGAGATCCGCTGGGGTCCAATGTGACCACCAAACTTTCCTACAGCAGTCCATCCCTGTCTTAGAGATGTCTTAAGGTTGTTTTAAGGATTCTCCCTTGCACTTGACCCTCACTAATATCAGAAACGAGGTCCCGGACCCCTTTTTCTGCCTTTCCTAATGCATTAGTCGTATATTAATTGTCTTGCCAAGAAATGACCTCAAAGTGTCCCTTTTGTGCATCACACTCTGTGGGTGTGTGTCTGTGATAGAGAGATGGTGGCAATGTGAAAAACATAAAGGCAGGGAAGAGATGCGGAAGGTGAAATGGTAAAGCAGTGCAGATGGGCAAGAGGGAAGGTTGGAGAGCAGAGGGAGAAAGTGAAGGGGATCAGGCCTCTGGGAGCCAGGAGGGGAAGGCAGGAGCAAAGCCAGGATCGCCTAGTTCTGTGCGGAGAGGAAGGGACTTCTGGGAAGGGCCAGGAGAGAGGCCTTGGGGATTGGGAGGCAGCCACCAAACTGACAGATTTTAAGAACTGGATTGAGTGAACTGGTGAGAACCAGCTCAAATCCTTCTTTTCAGACATATTTAGGGGTTCCATTTAGCAGTTATGTGTAACATCTATGAAGGGAGGAAAGGGGACACAAAAACTCCTTTTTCTCTAATGTTTCTTTTGCTTAGCTCCATGGTTGATTCAAGACATCCTTTGTTACCCAAAATGCTGGAGTCTGGGTGGACACCCACAAGTGCTATGCTTTTAGGGGAATTTGGTACTTAGCTCAATAGAATGAATTAGGTTTACTGGGGCAATAGTGACCTCTAGATTCAGCTCAGCTATAGCAAGTTCTGAATCAAACAGATCTTCAGAGGCATTTGAAATATATAAGTGTTCACACACACATGCAAGAACTAGGTAACAAAGGTGGGAGTGGTGAATAGATGTAAGGCTTTGTTAATGGTGACACGTCATCTATCCAGTCCTTTATTCCAATTGCTGAGGATTTGGTTGGGAAGAGGTCAGTAGTTCCTTTGACAATTGGGGTTGGTGAGTGCATTTAGGTGCTTAGCCATGAAAAAAAAGAGTGTCTGTCTGTAACTAGACTGACACCAAAGAACAGCAAGTTGGGGCTGATATTTATATTGAAATTGTTGCTTGGGGGCAGAAACTGAGGGTTCAGAAAGGTTTATATCACTTTAGCATATTTCATGTGTGGGGAAAGCATGGTGTGAAACCGAACTGAATGCATTGAATACCTCAGACAAAAGGGATTAGCACACCGCCTCTAAGGTCCTTGATGGCTCTGAATTTTGACCATGTTCACAAGCCAATGTACACTGCAATCTGAGGGTGACACTCCCAGATGCAACTCAAAAATAGCATAGGAGAGTATGGAAGCAAATATCTAAATATAGGTATTGGCAATACACTGACCACTTTCCACACTTAAAGATAAGTCACAGACACAGTAGATTTCATTCAGGTCCTTTAAGGTTCTCTATCTTGAGTTGCAAAATAATACAAAATAATCCTCTCCAACTTCCATCAACTTCACCATCCCTTATACACACAACTCCGATCCAATCCATTCCAATCCTCATGTGAGCTGCATACTGTATTGTTTGTGAGTCCTCTCCTGGTGCCAAACAGCATGAAGCATCCTCTGCAGTTAGCTTCCATCATGCCTTGGGCTCTGACTCAGGACTCTATGGCAGTCTCACAGGATATGATGCCACCTGTCAATCAAAGTATTTTTGCACATGGTTAATGGAATATTTTTTCAACAGTCCTTTGACTATCTGCTTCCACTGATTCCCTCAAGGCAGCCCCATTTTTTGCTAGCTCCTATGAGTAAGGATACAACCATTCAATGGGTTTAGGGGCATAAGCAGCAGGGCCATACTTAAGTTACTCACAGCAACTTTATTAATTTAATCGCAAATAAGGAGAGGTTAATGAGGGCTAAATCATGTGGCAACACCCTCCTCCCTTAAGTCTGATTTTCAGTCTCATCTGTCATTGTCCTTCTTTACAGAAAAACATTTGAGTCATGAGAGAGTCCACACAGGAAAGAAGTCACATAAATGCCAGCATTGTGGGAAATATTTTGCTTACAAGTCAATCCTTGTCATGCATCGAGGAGTCCACACCAGAGAGAAGCCATACAAATGCCAGCATTGTGGGAAATGTTTTTCCTGGAAGTCTGACCTAGTGAAACATCAGAGAGTCCACACAGGGGAGAAGCCATACAAATGCCAGCATTGTGGGAAGTGTTTTTCCCAGATGTCACACTTAGTGATGCATCAGAGAATCCACACAGGAGAGAAGCCATACAAATGCCAGCATTGTGGGAAATGTTTTTCTCAGAAGTCATACCTAGTGAGACATCAGAGAGTCCACACAGGAGAGAAGCCATACAAATGCCAGCATTGTGGGAAATGTTTTCCTCAGAAGTCATACCTAGTGATACATCAGAGAGTCCACACTGGAGAGAAGCCATACAAATGCCAGCATTGTGGGAAATGTTTTTCTCAGAAGTCATACCTAGTGAAACATCAGAGAGTCCACACAGGAGAGAAGCCATACAAATGCCAGCATTGTGGGAAATGTTTTTCTCAGAAGTCAGACCTAGTGAGACATCAGAGAGTCCACACAGGAGAGAAGCCACAAAAATCTCAGTAGTGAACTAACATTGTATTTGTCAATAATGAATACAAAAAATACATTTTCAATCCAACAGTCCAAAAAAGGCCCTTGTGATATTGTTTGTAAGGTTTGTCTGTCCATATGTCTGTTTATGTTTTAAAGTTATACTTTGTTAAGATTAGGTTTTCATTGCTAATAGTATAGAAAATTACTTTGGGTTGTATGTTTGGCTGGGGATTGTGGGTCATGGTATAGGTTAAGTAGATGGGGGGGGGGGTTGGGATTTGTTACAGCTGGCTTTATTAGTTATGGGAAGGATAGCTTTTGCAATTTGTGGGATTTTGGCCTAAGAAGGTTGGAGGCCAGTATTAACAGAAAGGGTTAGTTTGTTGGAATGACAAAGAGTCCTTGTTACCTGCAGAGCATAGACTGTGGGAATTGGAGGTGGGGGCTAGGTTTAGAAGAGGGTAATGTTTTAGGTTTTGGTGTTTTAATGTATTGTTTGTATTGGAGTGGGCAGTTCTGTCTTAAACACTGAATTTCTGTGTGTTCTCAATAAAGTTCTTTGCCATTTCAACACATTGGACTCTTTGATGCACAGAAGATCTGCATTTGCCCAAAACTGACCCTTTCTTCAGTCCTCCGTCCTCAGCTCCATTCCCAGCCATAGGAACAGCAGAGTCAAACACACACACACAAATATACAGGATACACAGGGACAGCTATATTTCCAAACTAGATCCTTCCTTTCCTGACTTTCCAGCTCTGCACCTTGGGCTCCATTTTGGTCTCCTCAAAGGAAGAAATGAGGGAAGGAAGGGGAGGCTCCTGAACCCCCGGTGCATCCAGAAGAACAGTATAGGCGGAGGCTCTGGATACCTCTCCTGTCACCTCTGTTGTAAAGCCAGAGTCCAAATTGATTCTTATCTGAGAGATTTTGTCTGCGAAGTTGTTATTAAAAGCATCAGAGCAGACTTTTGTAGGTTCTCACAAAGACTTGAGGGTGGGGGACATTTGAGCCAAGTCCCTTACCATCCTGAATAGCTCTGCAGTATGAGACTTTGCAAATGCAGTACATGCAGAGTAGAAGGACTTCTTAGCTGCATCTATTGCTACTACATAGGATTTAAGAAAAACCCTTATCAGGTATCAGTCCATATTTCAGCCAGAGGCGCTCTAGCCGTTGTCCAGCCCCCTTCATTAATTTGAGATCTTTAGTATACCATGAACTGTGATTTGAAGCGGGTTGAAAAAGGGTGCTTGGGAGCAATAGTGTCTATAGCTCTGGTAGGACCGTTGTTCCAAGTATTGACCAGAGCTTCAACAGAATCGCAGGCATTACCAGCCATCAAACCCTCTAAGGCCTTTTGTAACCTAGTGGGTTTCATCAACCTTCGAGGGCGGACCATTTTAATAAGTCCTCCAACCCCGACGGGGGAAATAGTGGCCTTCAGCTCGACCTTGACCAGGAAATGATCCATGGTCCATGACAATGTAGAGATATTGACTACCTCCACCCACGGATGTGCCTGTTCCGTAAAGAAGACCACATTGAGAGTATGACCTACACAGTGAGTGGGCTCAGAGACTATCTGGGAAAGGCCCATGTTTGTCATGCTGACCATGGACTCCCGAGCTGCACCAGATACGTTCGTTAAACCGGCCTCGAGGGGGATGTTGAGGTTGCCCAGGACTCCAGCAGCAGCTCAGACAGCAGTTGTGTCAGCTCCGCTAGGGAGTCTGTTAAGGAAGGGGGTGGACATTAAACCAACAGAATCCCCAGACTTTCCCTAGTCCTTAAGCTGAGGCAAATACATTCGATGTGGTCCATCTTATGGATAGGTATCCTGGCCAAAGCAAGATTGTCTTTATGGACCAAAGCAACGTCCCCTTACCTGCTCACTGGTGGAGAACCCGGCTGGTAAGGCCTGAGCCCAGGTGGCTGAGCTATCATCACCCAGCCAGGTCACCGTGAAACAAGGCAGGTCAGCCTTTTGGTCCAGTAGGAGATCCTGGACTATCTGCATTGTATTTTTGACTGACCTGGCATTACACAGGAGCATGGAAAGGTTCTGTGGTTGGTTTGGTATGCTCTCCAGCTCTTTTGGGAAAGCAGGGTGAATGGAAGGGGAGAGAGATATCAAACATTAATCTCTCCTTCCACTGTAACAACATTTCACCCTGTTAGCGCACCATGCACATCTTGTATAGCCATTCTCTCCCCTCCCCCAATTTTCCATCTGAATGATATTCTCCTTGCCCATGTCCATCTCCCTCCAAGTGTCCCACCACAGATCTGTCTAAGAACATATGAAATAAAAGTACACAAGGAAAAAGGTACCCTCCAGTTGGCATCATCTGTGCTCAGATGGGTGAGGGTTGTTCCCAGGGCAGACTGAAGGGATCCTTTAAAGTGGCACCCACAGCCTCACCCACCATTCACCACTGCGTCCCTGCCACTGGGAGCCAGGGATGTTAATGGAGAAGGCTGTCTCCTGGCCAGCGTCCTCTGGCTTCGGGGGGATCCAAAGTCCTGGCCATGCCCCTCTCACTGCTGCCTTGCCTCTGCTGCCTTCCTTGGCCCCTGGAGGAATTGGGGGAGAGAAAGGGTTGCTTCTGGCTTGGCTCAGCTCTCTGCCTGGCTGGCTGGAGGTGAAAGGAAGGAAGGAAGGAAGGAAGGAAGGAAGGAAGGAAGGAAGGAGTGAAAGTGCCAAGGGAAGAGAAGCATAATGGGACTATTGAAGCGAGGTGGGGGTATCTTGGACCAGACTGATGTACTCACCCCCCAGGACCCATTGTAAGAGCTATCACAGCTCACTGTGATGCTTTAAATCAGGGGTCCTCAAACTCCAGCCCTCCAGGTGTTTTGGACTTCATCTCCCAGAAGCCTCAGCCAATCACCGCACATATGCAAATTTCCTTCCTACCTCAGTAGTCTACAGTCAATCTGAATAGACTTCCAGAGCCCCACAAAGGCTCCTCCTTCCTCTTTGGCCCTCAGCCAATCACCATCCACATGCAAATTTCTGTCCTACCTCATAATGCCTTCCCTGACAGCTTGGGCAATGATCTGAGATTCTGGGAATTGGGGATCGGGGGCAATACGTTGCGGTGGTTCTGGTCCTATCTCTCAGGCAGATTCCAGATGGAGATACTTGAGGACAGTTGCTCCTCTAAAAGGGAGCTTAAATCTGGCGTTCCTCGGGGCGTCATCCTGTCACTAATGCTGTTTTTTCTTAAACCTTAAAAACCAACTTCAAAAATTCAAGGTCACATGGGATGTAAAAGGGCAACATGACATAAAAACAGGGATGGACTCAGAAGACAGAGATACCTTCTTTGCACCAGTTCAGTCCTCGAAAGGGAATCCTATTACAAAGGAAGGCCCATTTCAGCTCCAATGTGGTTGAGATCAGATATAAGTGGGGACCATCGTTCTTCAAAAGGCAGAGGAAGATTCCCCCCCGCAACCTTCTGGATTGATCAGTGAGCTTTTCCATAAACCAAAAATCCCAAAATCAAGACCACCAATATTGACCTTTCCAGTTTTCCCAGCCCTGGCAATTTCAATCCTGGCCAATGCCAACAAAAGTCCCACAATATCTTTATTGTGTAATGTCTTGTTTTCACTAATAAACACTGAAAGCAATAAAAGTTCTGGAGAAGGGACAATCTTTTGATCATTGATTTCTGAAACTAAGTTAACTCCTGAATGCCAAAATGCATATACATTTGGACAACCGTACCACATGCGCAGGAAGGTACTTCTAGTATTACATCCTCTCCAACAGCATAGGTGGGGTTCTTAGTAAGGCGTGCAAGTTGTATGGTGTGAGGTACCATCTATGCACAACTTTAAGAATGCTTTCTTGCAGTGCTGTTTAACATCTACATGAAACCGCTGCGAGAGATCATCCAGGCGCATGGGGTGAGATGCTATCAGTATCCTCATGACACCAAGATATATATATCTCAGCATCAACTAAGGAAGGCATCTCCCCTCTGAATGAATGTCTTGGGACAGTAATGGGCTGGATGAGGAAAAACAGACTGAAACTGAATCCAGGTAAAACGGAGGTGCTGATTGTTGGAGGTCCTAATCCAGGTATGGAGGTTTGCCAACTGGTCCTGGAAGCGGTTGCATTTCCCCTAAAGGACTATGTTTGCAGTTTGGGGGTGCTCCTGAATCTGTCACTCCAGATGTCAGCTCAGATAGATGCAATAGCAAGGAGTGACTGTTATCAGCTTTGGTTGATACGCCAACTGCGCCTCTTCCTGGAACCTGAGGACATGAAAACTATGATGCATGCACTGGTAACCTCATGCCTTGACTTCCGCAATGAGCTCTACATAGGGCTATCCTTGCACTTAGTCCGGAAACTTCAACAAATCCAAAATATGGCAGCCAGAGTGGTCACTGGAATATCTAGAGGTGTCCATATCACACCTATAATGGCTGCTCATTAATTTCCTGGGACAGTACAAGGTCTTGGTTATAACCTTTAAAGCCCTCCATGCCTTGGGTCCAGCTTACTTATGGGATCGCCTTCTCCCATACAATCTGCCCCACACTTTGAGGTCCTCTAGTAAAAACTTACTGCAGCCATCAATAACAAGGCTCTCTGCAGTTACACAAAGGACCTTCTCCCAAGTTATGGAACAGCCTCCGGAAGAGATCTGATATATCACCAGTCTTTAAGGCTTTAAAAAGTTCATTAAGACATATCTCTTTCCAAATTAGCATTCCAGCAATCTCTTGTTAATTTAATTGTTCAGCAACTGCTCTAACTGCTTCTGCCCTATTTTTAATAATTGTTTTAATAATTGTTTAAGAACTAATTATATTTTATTATGGATGGGAGGAACTGGGAGAGTTTGGGACACAGCAATGACAAGTTGTTATTGTGTTTCACCAGTGCTTTTACTGTTAGCTGCTTTGATCGGTTTTTAAAAGCCTTTAGAAGCCTTTGAGGCACCCTTGTCACGTGTGAGGGTTGCCTGGTAGGTGGAGTGACCACACAGCCAGCAACCCTCGCATGTGACGAGGGCGTCGCAGCTGCAGTGCACCCACCATACACAGCGCATAACGAGGAAACTGCAGATGTGCCACCTCCAAATGGGGCGGCACAACTGCAACGTACCCGCGCCATCGCTGGCGCTTTGGGATGGCAGAAGTGCGCCGCAAAAAGGAGACACTTCCGTGCGCTCCTTTTTTGCTCTGCAACAGCGCTGCTCAATTTGGTTGTTGCGGCGCTTCTGCAGAGGAAAGAGTGGCGCCGGGAATGCGCCTCTTTCTGGCGGCCTGTACCACGCCTTAGTATGTTTCACAAGTTTTGTTGCTTGTAAATATTTGTATTTGTCAAGTCTCTTAATTGTATCTGTGTTATTGTTGTTGGTCCTATATGGTTTTTTTCCTTTTAGCACCAAAGTTAAAAAAAAATGTAGTATCCTGGAATCTAGAAAGCATATCCAGGAGAAGGTGTTTTGGCCACACTGTAAACAATAACATCCAAAATGCACAAAACAGTGGTGCCTTTCTCCTGTTTGATTTTTAACACTTTTGATCATAGAATTGTAGAGTTGGAAGAGACCTCAAGGGCCATCCAGTCCAACCCCATTCTGCCATGCAGGAACTTTCAATCAAAGCATCCCTGACAGATGGCCATCCAGCCTCTGCTTAAAGACCTCCAAGGAGGAAGACTCACCAAAATCTCTGAGGGAGTTTGTTCCACTGTCGAACAGCCCTTACTGTCAGGAAGTTCCTCCTGATGTTGAGGTGGAATCTCTTTTCCTGTAGCTTGTTTCCATTGCTCCGGGTCCTAGTCTCTGGAGCAGCAGAAAACAAGCTTGCTCCCTCCTCAATATAATAATAATAATAATAATAATAATAATAATAATAGGTTTTATTTATATACCGCCCAATCACTGGGAATCCGAGCGGTTTACAATAGAGGGGATAACAGACAGTTCCCTGCCCACAGGCTTACAATCTAAAAGACACGACACAAAAGGAGAAGGGAATGGTGAGGGGGGAGGGAATTAGGTCCAGCATTCTTCTCTCCCTCTGAGGCCTGGACCAAGGCAGATGGACCGGAGGGAGGGCTCGTCTTCTTCAGGCTAGCCCCTGATGGAACTGGGCCAGCCTTCTCTCTCCCTCAGAGGCTGAAAGATGACAGTTAGGGAGGGAGGAGCCTCTTTCTTCAGGCCAGCCCCTGATGGAACTGGGCCAGCCTTCTCTCTCCCTCAGAGGCCGAAAGATGACAGTTAGGGAGGGAGGAGCCTCTTTCTTCAGGCCAGCCCCTGATGGAACTGGGCCAGCCTTCTCTCTCCCTCAGAGGCCGAAAGATGACAGTTAGGGAGGGAGGAGCCTCTTTCTTCAGGCCAGCCCCTGATGGTACTGGGCCAGCCTTCTCTCTCCCTCAGAGGCCGAAAGATGACAGTTAGGGAGGGAGGAGCCTCTTTCTTCAGGCTAGCCCCTGATGGAACTGGGCCAGCCTTCTCTCTCCCTCAGAGGCCGAAAGATGACAGTTGGGGAGGGAGGAGCCTCTTTCTTCAGGCTAGCCCCTGATGGAACTGGGCCAGCCTTCTCTCTCCCTCAGAGGCCGAAAGATGACAGTTGGGGAGGGAGGAGCCTCTTTCTTCAGGCTAGCCCCTGATGGTACTGGGCCAGCCTTCTCTCTCCCTCAGAGGCCGAAAGATGACAGTTGGGGAGGGAGGAGCCTCTTTCTTCAGGCTAGCCCCTGATGGTACTGGGCCAGCCTTCTCTCTCCGCCAGAGGCCGAACGATGACAGTTGGGGAGGGAGGAGCCTCTTTCTTCAGGCTAGCCCCTGATGGTACTGGCCCAGCCTTCTCTCTCCCCCAGAGGCCGAAAGATGACAGTTGGGGAGGGAGGAGCCTCTTTCTTCAGGCTAGCCCCTGATGGTACTGGGCCAGCCTTCTCTCACCCCCAGAGGCCGAACGATGACAGTTGGGGAGGGAGGAGCCTCTTTCTTCAGGCTAGCCCCTGATGGTACTGGGCCAGCCTTCTCTCTCCCTCAGAGGCCGAAAGATGACAGTTGGGGAGGGAGGAGCCTCTTTCTTCAGGCTAGCCCCTGATGGTACTGGGCCAGCCTTCTCTTTCCCTCAGAGGCCGAAAGATGACAGTTGGGGAGGGAGGAGCCTCTTTCTTCAGGCTAGCCCCTGATGGTACTGGGCCAGCCTTCTCTCTCCCTCAGAGGCCGAAAGATGACAGTTAGGGAGGGAGGAGCCTCTGTCTTCAGGCTAGCCCCTGATGGTACTGGGCCAGCCTTCTCTCTCCCTCAGAGGCCAAATGATGACAGTTGGGGAGGGAGGAGCCTGTATCTTCAGGCTAGCCCCTGATGGAACTGGGCCAGCCTTCTCTCTCCCTCAGAGGCCGAAAGATGACAGTTAGGGAGGGAGGAGCCTCTTTCTTCAGGACATCATGATTATGACAATATGACATCCCTTCAAGTATTTAAACAAGGCTATCATATCACCTCTTAATCTTCTCCTCTCCAGATTAAACATCCCCAGCTCCCTAAGGCGTTCCTCATAGGGCATGGTTTCCAGACCCTTGACCATTTTAGTTGCCCTCCTGATAAAAATCTGATAAAGAAGACCCTCTATTTTTTCATGATGATGATGAGGAGGACGATGATGGACCTCTCTATCTACAGATTTCTTTACCCATGGATTGAACCATCCAAAGCTTCAAAACATAGAAACACAATGTAAATTCCAAGAGCAACTCTTGTTTTTGTCATTTTATATAATAGACATTGCTTTTGTTGTTATTATTATTGTGTGTCTCCAAGTCGTTTTGAATTTATGGTGACCCTAAGGCAGACCTATCACAGGGTTTCCTTGGCAAATGTCTTCAGAATAGTTTTCCCATTGCCTTTCCCTGAGGCTGAGAGAGTGTGACTTGCCCAAAGTCCCCAATGGGCTTCCATGGTAGAGCTGGGATTCCAAATCTGAACTCCAGAGTCATAGTTCAGCTGTGCTCAAACCACTATGCCACACTGGCTCCTATATTATGAACACCATTTCACTGGGCCATTTCATTTCATGGACTTGGCCCAGCTTTCTCATCCATGGAGATCATTTTGCAAGCCCCCCCCACCTCCTCCTCCATTTCCAGGCCCAGCTCCTTCTGCATGTCCTCCAACTCTCCCAGTTTGGAAGGGTCCCTCCCCCTGATTCATCCGCTGCCCTCCAATCTTCTCAGCTGCTTTTAAAATGTCCTGGTTTCTTCATCCTCCTCCTCCTGCTGTCATTTCTCCCCTTCTCTTCAGCTCACTGCCATTGCTGCAAACTGAGTCCAAAGGGCAAAAGGAGTCTGCCCTCCATGAAGACAGCCAAGGAGAAAGGAGAAGAGGGGCCCTTCCCAGAAGCTCAGGCAAAAGCAAAAGGCTGTAACCTCTCCTAGTTTGCCTCTCCTTCCTCAGAAAGAACCTTCCAATCTTGATCATATTCTGAGGTTCCATGGTTTCTCTAGGATCCCCCCCCCCCAGAACACAAAATGGCCACTGGAACACAAAATGGCTGCCTCTGCCTGAGCTCTTGGCAGTTGGCAGTGTGAGGCCTTCAGAGGAGAGAGACTGAGAGGAAGAGTGGAAGGGGGTCCTAGAGGGAGGGGGCCTTGGGAGATATTGTCAGAACCTGTTATTGAGATCAGTTATAATCCTGTATATATTCAGTTCCTATATAATCACTTCATGTATGTTTTGAGATATCTGATCTATATTGTTCTGTTAGCTAAGATGTTGGGGGGGTGGAGAGTATATGGGAAGAATATTAAAGTGGTGTTAGTTTCTAAGTGGGGCCCTATTAACTGCTTTGGAGTGTTGTTTTAGACAACTATTGTTAGCTGGCAATGTTTCAAATGTCCTGAGTGAGGCTGGGTTGTGATGGGGACCTGGCTAAGTGTGTGTGGGGTGGGGAACTAGCAGAGAGGGCGTTTTTGTATGTACAACGCTGTGTAAATTTACAGCGCCTTATAAATAAAGGTTAATCATAATAATAATAATTTTAAAAGTGTACATTTTTCTCTGAAGCCTCAGACTCTGCAAAAAAGTGTTACAGATCACTACTTCAATGCTCTTACAATAGACTTTCTACTTTTGGTATAAGTTTATTTGTGGGCCATTGATCAGAGGATTCCAACCCTCACAGATATAGAGCCTTCCTGAGATATTCGGTGTTCGCTTCCTAACAAAGGGGTTTTGGGCCTCATAAAGGATTTGGGTCAAAAGAGGAGGGGTCTCTAATAGGAGGGCCACTGAGACGACGATTGTCCCCCAAACTACCCCAAAAGTAGCTCCTTTGGGAGGTTTTAAAATCAAGTGAATGTTCATGAACTGAAAAGATATAACCTTATAACTGATCTTAATAACAGGTTCTGACACCTAGTGAGACATCAGAGAGTAGTAGTAGCCTTTTCTCATGCCAATGGGACTTAAAGTGTATTTCCTGGACTGTATTTCCCAGCATCCACAGGGCCAGAAAGAGGAGGGTCCTGCACTGCATAGTGTTGCCATTTCATGGCTCTTTGGCCAGTGTCCGTGTGGCTGGGGCTCCAGGGCCCCTCTGTCCCTCCTGCCTTGTTCCATATTAACTGCAGGAGGAGCCTGTGAGGGTGGGGCAGGGGGCGGGGTCTTCCAGCTCCTCTTCTCACATTGGCCAGACTGAAGAAGGGGAGGAGCTTCTGCCTCTATTTAGTTCTGTGCCCGGAAGAGTGAGTGAGGAGCAGAGAGTGAGAAAGGGACAGAGAGAGATAGAGACAAGGAGGGAAGGAAGGAGGGGAGTGGAGAGGAGAGGGACAAGGCCTGGAAGCGGTAGGCTTCACTGCTGTGCTGAGGCCTCCAAGTGCTGAGGCAGAGGAGGCCATTTTGTGTTCTGGCAGCCATTTTGTGCTGCTTGTGACTGTTGGGAATAATGTTCCGGAACCTTCTCTGAGGCCTCCTCAGTTGAACAGAGGCCTCTCTTTCTCTCCTGAGGCTCCAGAGAAAGGAGGAGGCCAGGCTCCTTGGGCCAAAAGGAAGGAAGTGTGTCTCTTTGTGTCTCTTTTCTGAGAGTGTTTGCGTATTACACAGCTCTGCTCCTTCTGGGGAACATGGGTTTTAAAAGGGATCAGAAATGGGGAGGATAGTTTTAATACAAGCCTTATTCTGATTCTTCACAAACATTGGGCTTTGGCTTCTTAGAGGAGGCTAGTCCCCCCAAAAAAGCCAAAAATGGCTCCTTTGGGAGGCTTTAAAAGTCTCCCCAGTTTCCTTATTGAGAGATTTTCAGGGAAGAAGGAAGGAGACAGACCAGAATAACTCATATTACCAAGAATGAAACAAGACATGGGTGCTTCTACCCTTTTACAACCGACTCAGGCTGTTTCTGCACTGAAGAAATAATCCAGTTTGAAACGGCTTTAACTCTCCTGCTCCACTTTGTGGAATCCTGGGATTTGTAGTTTGTTGTGGCACCAGAGCTCTCTGGCAGAGAATGTAAAATCCCAGGATTCCATAGCACTGAGTGGTTAAACCGGTGTCAAAGTGCCTTATTTCTATAGTGTGGATGTGGCCTTCTTGGGAAAGGGGCTGATGATGGGGAAAAGCACTGGGGACCTCTGCAGGTTTCAGCAGATAATTTATTGATTTATGATGCACTCATTTCACATCTAACTACGGGGACATAACCAGGGCCCTCTTCAATTCCCCATTCCCTAATCCCCCACCACTCTAAGAAGGCATGGAGTATCTGTTGTGTAGGGGAGCTGCAGTGAATCTATCCTAGGTCTGGGAAGCTTTGTTTGAAGCAGAGGGAGGAAGGGGATGCCCACCTCTGCATCGGCCCAAAAGAGGCATATGTCATCTGCGTGTGTCACCAGCAAGATGCTGTTCTCTGTGTCTTTGAGTGCTGCAGGGTTTCTTGCCAAGCCAATCCTAACCCTTGTCCTTTTTCTCAGGAACTCCATCTCGGCCTGTTTGGACACGGCTTTGGGCCTCTTTTGCTGGAAGTGACCAAGTGCAGGGCCACCAGGACCCCTTGACCACCTGATGGCCAACACAGAGGCCAAGTGGAGGGAGTTGGGCTCCAACAGAAACGGGCTGCCGAAGTACAACAGCTCTTTGGTGAGTCACTATCCTATTAGCTTCATCTGTGTCACTTCTGGGCCAATTTATGAAAGGAAGCAATTAATATACTGTCCGAGTTTGGCAGAGACAGTCCTGGTTAATCCTCTGTCACCCCACTTATTCAGGGGCTTTTAAACATGTCCCAGTTGGTCTATCCTCCTCCCACTTTCCCCTTTCTCAGGTCACTTCAGTTCCTGAGTGCAATTATGTTTACAGCCTATCAGCTCAAAAGTGGGGAGAGGAGAGGAAAGAAGGAGACAGGATATGGCACTTCCCAGGAGGCTGATGCAAAAGCAAACTGCTGTGCCTTTCCTAGCTTGTGTGATCTTCCTCATAAACAACTTTGGCCATCTTCACTGCCTTCTGGGTTGCTTGTCCACATGTGTCTTGTTTTTCCCATCTAAGAAATTTTGGGGGCTATGGGAGAATGTCTCTGGATATAAATTGGGGGTGGACCCAATGACCCTCAACCCCAGAGTGCTCCGCAGAACTGCTTTATAAAAATGACATTTGCCTCCGAAATGTGGCAAGAAATGGCTAAATGCACCATAATTCTTTTATGGCTAAATGTACTATATATTTTGGGACAGTCAATATCCTAATCCATCATCAATATCCCAGCCATGGCCTAAATTATATTGTATATTATATTGAAAAGATTAAAGACAAACTGGATCTGAAAGGCAGTAGCTTTTTTCTGGCTGACGGCATTTAAAGTTTATTTCCTAGACTGAATTCTAAAGTGATGAAATAATATTTGGATGCACCATGTGCTTTCCTCCCCTTTTGTTTAGTCACTTTCTGGATGGGGGCTATTTTCTGTTGCAGGTGACCTTTGCGGATGTGGCAGTATATTTCACGTAGAACGAATGGAAACTGTTGACAAAGAAGCAGAGACTTATGTACAGTTCTGTAATGATGGAGAATTATGAGAACGTGGCCTCTGTGGGTAAGGAACCGGAATCCACTAGCATTATAGAATCATAGAGTTGGAATAGACCACAAGGGCCATCCAGTTCAACCCACTTCTGCCATGCAGGAATACATTTCCAAACACCATCCAGCCTCTGTTTAAAGACCTCCAAAGAAGAGGACTCCACCAAATTTTAAGGGAGTATATTGCACTGTCCGATAGATCTTACTGTTAATGTTTAGGTGGAACCTCTTTCCCTGTGGTTTGCATCCATTGTGGTGTCTCCTTTCTCTGTAGCAGCAGAAAGCAAGCTTGGTTCATCCTCAAAATGACCCTTTCCAATATTTAAACATGGATATCATATTTGTTGTTAATTTTCTTTTCTCCAGGGTAAACATACCCAGCTCTCTAAGCCACTCTTCATAGGGCTTTATGGTTTCCAGATCTTTCACCATTTTTGTTGCCCTCCTCTGGGCATGTTCCAACCTGTCAACATCCTTTATGAATTTCAGAGGCCAGACCTGGACACAGGATTATTCCAAGTGAAGCCTGACCAAAGCTCTATAGAGTGGCACTATTACTTCCCTTGATCTAGAAACTATACTCGTATTGATGCAGCCTAGAATCACATGGGCCTTTTTAGCTGCCGCATCACACTTTTGCCCAAGTTCAACTTCTGGTCTACTGGGAGTCATAGATCCCTTTCAAATGTAGTTTAATTGTGATAGCAACATCCTGTAGAATATCTGAATTTGTAGTTTTGTGAGGCACTATTCCTCTCCACTTTATAAGGATTCTAAATACCGCATTGTAAATTGCCAATTGCCAAATCCAGCTTCTGTCATTCATCCAGAATGTTTTTGGGGTTTAGGGAGAAATTGTTAGTCATTTAAACGATAGTAGTTTTAAGTAGTTGGTAAGGATATTGGGGCCTAGAATGGCTTCAGGGAAGGGAAGCAGTTGTGGAAGCTATTAATTGCCTGGTCTGTGAACTCTGGGTGGCAGACATGCTCCAAGGATGAGTGGCGTATGTGAACAGTGGAAGAAGAAGGCAAGAGGTACCTTGGCAGCCGGGCTGTTTAGGGGCTGAAGGGGAGGAAAAGGGAGGAGTGTGAAGGTAGTTAATGACAGAGGGAAAAGGTTTAGACACTTCAGAGACAGCTTAGACTTATTAATGGACGCTTCTGCCTGAGTTTCTCAATAAACCTTTTGGTGGAAGCAAAGGACTTTTTAATTCTGAAACTTAGTTCCGCCCCCAGATATCTCACCAATGCTAGGATTTTGTAGGAAGACAGCATGGAGATTACCAGTAATGCATTTCTCATGGAAATGGTAGCACATCTCTGAGTATGTTTCCTTTTTTGGCCCTCTTCCAGCCTTTTGAGGTTCTGCTTCACTTCCCAAAAGGGATGCAATGGGATACTGAGGCACAAAACTTTATTCCTATTTTCAGGCAATACAATGTGCAGTTTCCCCTGAGATCCCCTGGGGGCCAATGTGATGCCCCCAATCCCCAACAGTAGCCCATCCCTGTCTTAGAGATGTCTTAATACTGCTCCCTGGTGCTTGATCCTCACCAAAACAGAAGTCCAGGTTCCAGCCCCCTTGCTTTGCCTTTCCCAATGAGTAATTTGTATATGGATTATCCTGTCTTTCTCAAGAAATGAACCTTTAAGTGTCCCTTTTATGCATCACATAAATGGGTGTGTGTCTGTGATAGAGAGAAGGAGCGAATGTGAAAAACAGAAAGGCAGGAAAGAGATGGTGAAGGTGAAATACTGAAGCAGTGCAGATGGGCAAGAAGGAAGGTTGGATAGCGGAGGGAGAAAGGGAAGGAGATTAAGCTTAAGAGGGAGATGAAATAACAGATATAGGATGGGGGACACCTGGCTGAATGAAACTACGTGTGAAAGGGATCTAGGAGTCCAAGTAAACCACAAGTTGAACATGAGTCAACAGTGTAATGCGGCAGCTAACAAGGCCAATGCGATTTAGGTTGCATCAATAGAAGTATAGTGTCAGGATCAAGGGAAGTAATAGTGCCACTGTATTCTGCCTTGGTCAGGCCCCACCTGGAATACTGTGTCCAGTTCTGGGCACCACAATTCAAAAAGGATGTGGAGAAACTGGAGCATGTCCAAAGGAGGGCGACTAAAATGGTGCAGGATTTGGAAACTATGAGGAACGACTTGGGTAACTAGGGATGTTTAGCCTGGAGAAGAGAAGGTTAAGGGGTGATATGATAGCCCTGTTTAAACATTTGAAGGAATGTCAAGCTTGTTTTCTGCTGCTCCAGAGACTAGAACACGGAACAATGGATGCAAACTGCAATAAAAGAGATTCCACTTCAACATTAGAAGGAACTTCCTGACAGTAAGGTCTGTTCGACAATGGAACAAACTCCCTCTGAGATTTTGGTGGAGTCTCCTTTCTTAGAGATCTTCAAACAGAGGCTGGATGGCCATCTGTCAGGGATGCTTTGATTCCTACATGGCAGAATGGGGTTAGACTGGATGGCCCTCGTAGTCTCTTCCATCTCTATGATTCTAGGCCAATGGGAGCCAGGAGGGGAAGGCAGGAGCAAAGCCAGGATTTCCTAGCTCTGTGCGGAGAGAAAGGGAGCTCTGGGAAGGGCCAGGAGAGGGGCCTTTGGAATTGGGAGGCAGCCACCAACCTCACAGATTATACTGATAATAATAATAATAAGTTTTATTTGTATTTACCCGCCTCTCTCAATGGAGTGAGGCGGTATTACAACCGTAAAATAGCCACAAAACAACAATAGCATCCAATTTACACACAGTAAAACAACAAAACGCTTAAAACTCAATTTGGGACAAATAAAAACATCATTTAAAATGCACAGTTGTGATCAGATGTGGAATTTTTCCTTAAGTTCTTTACAAGAGGTCAGCTGGGTAAGCCTGCCGGAAGGGATCCGTCTTAAGTGCTTTCTTGAAAGCATCCAAGGTGGTGTTAAGACGGATCTCCTCCGGCAAGTTGTTCCATAACTTGGAATTGCTTTAGGATGTTTCCTGGGTGGGGAAAGAATTGTCTGAAACTGAATTAAATGAAATGGGTGCTTGGTGGAAATACTTCAGACAAAAAGGATTATTACACCAGCTCTCAGGTCCTTCTTGGCTCTGAATTCTGGTCCCATTCAAAGCCAATGTATAGCACAGTCTGAAGGCAACACTCCCAGAGTTCAATAATAACATAGCAGAGTACAGTAGCAAATCTCCAGATATAGGCATTGGCAATGCATTAACCACTTTCCACACTTAAAAATAACTCACAGACCCAGTTGATTTCCTCCAAGTCCTTGGAGGTTCTTTAGCTTGAGTTGCAATAGAAAACAAATATGTACCAGCTCTCCTCTCTGACTTTCATCACCTTCACAATCTCTTGTACACACAACTCCAAACCACATCAATCCACATGTGAGCTGTATACTGTATTGGTTGTGAGTCATCTCCTGGTGCCTCACAGCATGAAGCTTCCTCTGCAGTTAGCTTGCATCATGCCATGTGCTCTGACTCAAGACTCTATGGCAGTCTCACAGGAAATGATGCCACTTTTCAATCAAAGTATTTTTACATATATATATTGGAATATTTTTCAAATGCCTGACTATCTGCTTCTACTGATTTCCTCATGACAGTTCCCCTTCAATTTCTTCTTTGGTAGCTCAGAGTAAGGATACAGTCATTATATGGATTTGGGGCATCCAGAACAGGGTCATGCTCAGGTCACTCACACCAACATTATTAATTTAATTTCAAATAGGGAGGGATAAACGTCGGGCTAAATCTTGGCGTAACCCTTTCCTCTCTCAACACTGACATTCAGTCTTCTCTGTCATTGTCCTCCTTTACAGAAGAATTTGTCACTCACGAGAGAGTCCACACAGGAGAGAAGCCATACAAATGCCAGCATTGTGGGAAAGGTTTTTCTCAGAAGTCAAACCTAGTGACACATCAGAGAATCCACACAGGAGAGAAGCCACACAAATTCCAGAAATGAACTAACATTATATTTATCAAGAAGCAAAACAAAGAATATATTTTAAATCTTGTGGTGATAAGAAAAAGCCCTTGTGATTTCCTGTGTTAGGTTTGTGTGTCCATATGCCTGTTTATGTTTTTCAATTATATTTTGTTATTTTGAGGTTTTATTTGCCTTTATTATAGCTTATTGCTTTCGTTTATAAATTTGAGTGGGGGTCATGGTGGTGGAATAGGTTAGTTAAACAGAGGGGTGGGATTGGCTGCAGCTGGTTAGAACAGTTATGGGAATGATAGCATTTGGAATTTGTGGGATGTTGGCTGAAGAAAGTTGGGGACAGGTATTAACAGAAAGGGCTAGTTTGTGGGAATGGCAAAGGGGGCCTTGTTATCTGTGGGACATAGACTGTGGGATTTGGAGGTGGGGGCCAGGTTTGGACGAGTGTGATGTTTTAGGTTTTGGGGTTTTAATGTTTGCTTTGGGGATGGCAGCTCTGACTTAAACACTGAATTTCTGATTATGTGTTTGAAATAAAGTTTTTGTTGTTTCAACACACTGGACTCATTGATGTACAGAAATTCTGCATTTGCACAAAATGTACCCTTTCTTCTCTCCTCAGCCCTCAGCTCCATTCCCAGACATAAAAACAGAGGCAAACACACATATATACTCAGAGAGACAGAGCTATATGTACAAACCAGAGCCTTCCCAGCCTTTCCCTCCTGAGTCCAGCTCTGCAGCTTGGGCTCCATTCCGGAAGGAAGGAAAAAAGGCCGTAGTCCTTCCCTTCTTCCAAAGGCCGCCAGCGGAATAAGCAGAAGCAGCAGCAAAGGCCTTACGGTCCTTGCGCATGGTGAGAAGGGGTCTTTGGGGCATCTGTGCATGCAGACTCTCAGCCCCTGAAGCTGCTCTAAGTGGGAAGTGGGGAGAGCCCTCATTCATTTGGGGGAATCTCATGGTTCTGGGATCACGCTGAAAGGGCCTTGGACCCCCTTGAAGCGATGTATGTTAAAAGAGGAGAAGGAAGGAATAAAGGAATGAAAGTGCCAAGGGAAGAGAAGCATAAAGGGACTGCTGAAGTCGGGGGGGGGGGGGGAGGTTGGATCTGGGACCTGTTTCAGGCACCTTCCTCCTGGAACCCATTATTAGAGCCTTCCACAGCTCACTATGATACTTTAAATGGCTATTTCACAGATAATATCTCCCAGATAAGAGCCAAATTGGACATCAGCATTATTGCAGAGGCTGTAAGTGAGGTGTCCATGAGTAAGATCATACTGGATGAATTTGAATCTGAGTACTGAGGACGTGGACAAGCTCCTTTTTAGTGTGAAGAGTGGAACTTGCCCTCCCGACTCTTGCCCTTTTTATATCACCTGAGATATATCATAGATGCATCTCTTAGTTAGGGCTATTTTCCATCATGCTTAAAAGAAGCGGTGCTACGGCCCTTTATGGAAAAGCCCTTCTTAGATCCCATGGAGATGAACAATTACAGACCGGTCTCCCATCTTCCATTTCTAACCAACATAATTTTGAGGGCAGTTGCTCTTCATCTCCAAGCGGTCTTTTTCAAACTGGCCTCAGGATGGGATACGGAGTCGAAACTGTTATGGTTGCCTTAGTAAATGATCTTTGCTTCAAGATGGGATGTAACTTCCCAAACTTTAAGGTGTATTATTATGCAACTTGTCTCAAATGGTTAGAAGAATGGTTCAAATTAGAAAACAAGAATTTATTGAATACAGAAAAAGCTAACCTGAATCTTGGTATACATGCATATATGTGGTATACAAAACCAAAAGATAATAACACTTTTAACCATCATGTTATAAGAAGATCATTGCTTAAAGTATGGTATAAAATGAGACATCAATTTTGGGTGTCACTGCAAGAAGCCTATTACAGTAGAACAAAGGACAAAGATACTCCATGGCTAAGATACGGAGATTTAATAAACCAAACACCAGAAGGAAAATACAATATGAAATCTATGGAAGAACTTAATGAAAGAGGAAACATGAAGGACTGTTTTTTATAGAACCAATTAAACAATCGTTTTAAGGCAGACAATAAAGCTCCTGGGTTAACGATGGATAACAATGAAATAGATAAAATTATGATGGACAAAAAAGGTAAACACATATCCAAATATTATAAACTATTAAAAGAAAGAAATCTAGAAGATGAAATTATTAAACACAGCATGATAAGATGGGCACGTGATATAAATAAAACTATAATTATAGAGGAATGGGGAAAATCATGGAAAGGAACAAATAAATTCACTCTGTGCCAAAACTATAAAGAAAATGATATCAAAATGTTATAGAGGTGGTATCTAACCCCCCAAAATCCACCAGATACACAAAACTGGCAATACTAAGTGCTGGAAATGCAGGAAGCCCAAGGGAAGCTTCTTTCATATTGGTGGACATGCATTAAAGCTAAAGGATTCTGGCAAAGGATTCATGGAACCATCCAAAACATACTTGATATGAATATCCCCTTTGAACCAAGTGTATTTTTACTAAACATGACACACAACATAAAGTCAGTAAAATACAATAGAATTGTTTTATATATGGTCTCATCTGCAAGGATCTTATTTGCTCAAGTTTGGAAATCTACAATTAATCCTTCTATCGAAGATTGGTTGATTAAGATATATGAAGCTAGAAATATGAATATAGTATCTGCCTTACTAAGAGGGAAACCAAAAGAAGATTTAGAAATGGAATAGAGTTGTCTTAAAACGTTTGAAGAAAAGGGCGATAAAATTCCGTTAAATTAATAGTTAATATTTGGTCAATATTTGGTCATTTAAATACTATCATGGGAATATCTCAGTGTAATAAAAAATTTTGAACATAAAAAAAGGAAGACCCACATCATTGTTGTGGGGAGGGCCACACACCAAGTTATTATAGCCACATTCTGTGCTGCTCCTGGCCTTGCTGCAGTTGAGCCATTGACAGTTCGAGCGTGGCGACACGCTCCAACGCTGCAATGGTCAAAGGAAGTGTTTAGGGTGGCTTTGCTTGTTGTTTCTTGCTTCCTTCACCCTTAAATGTAGGGACCATTCAGACTACATTTTACCCCAGTTCCCAAACCGGTTTACACTTGCGCCGATTTTAACACAACTCGATTAGGCGCTTGCACAAGAGATCCAGGACAAATCCCCCTTAGTGTGGTTTTCTGAAAGCGGACTATTGACCCTTTCTTTTTGGAAACAACTGGCTCTTCCCTGCTGCCGGCAAATATGAACTCAACCCGAGTCATGATCAGGTCAAGTTCAGGGGGTAGATTGCCCCGATTGAGGTAAAGGGTAATAGGAACTTGTTTCCGGGGAGATTCAATATGGGGGCACCTGGATCTGCCCAGTTCTGTCCAGGGCAAATGAGGGAGTGGGAATGGGGCCTTTGTGAAGGTGGGGGGACTGGCCTTCCTGGTGCTGGGCCTCCGGGTGAGCGATGCATTGGGCAAGGAGTCCCTCTCCTCATCGCCTGCAGCCTCTGGTTCCGCTGGAGGCAGGGCCTCTTCTCCAGCATCACCTGGAACACGGAACCAGAACAATGGACAACAACAAATGTATGTGGCATGTGTGTTTGTGCATATACATCCGTACATCTGTGTGTGTATATATATTTATATATGTGTGTGTGTGTGTGTGTGTGTGTGTAGGCATCTCTATCTAAGTGCACTCAGACTTATACCTTTATGAGCCTATATATATATATATATATATATATGGAATGTTTCAAGTCTATAGATCTTGCATACAACACCCATAGATACATCTATACATACCCATAGATATCTGTTGGGACGTGTGCATGTGTACATACATGTATTTAAATATATATATATATATATATATATATATATATATATGGAGAGAGAGAGAGTTTATATATATATATATATATATATATAGAGAGAGAGAGAGAGAGAGAGAGAGAGAGGGATGGCAATGTCTTTAAGGAAATACGCAACATCACAATTACCTCAATCCAGTGCCCAAAATAGAAGACCATCTTTAGAATATAATACTAAACAGACAGATATTCTAAAGGTGGTCTCCTATTTTGGGCACTGGATTGAGGTAATTGTGATGTTGCGTATTTCCTTAAAGACATTGCCATTTTCGTTATCCTATAGAAATATTTTCTTTGTCAGTGGTTCTTGCTTTTCTTTATTATATTTTCCCCTTATTATATCAGATTAAAACAGTCTGTAATCCTAGAGGAAATCAAAAAACTAAATCAAGAAATGCAAGATATGCGGCAAGAAATGAGGAAAATGAAGACAGATTTGAAACGTGAATTTAAAACAGAAATTAAGAGCTTGAAACAAACGGTCGAAAAGGTGGCAAAAGATCTAAAAGAAACAGATACGAAAGTTGAAACTTTGGAAGTTAAAACTAAGGAACTGGAAGATAAGACATTACAACTTTCACTAGAGCAAGAAAGAGAACGCAATCAAAGAGCTATTGCAGATCTAAAGACCAGGGAACGATGTCTTAAAATTAGAGGACTCAAGGAATTACAAATCGAAGACCTTTATAAATATATTTTACCTATTTTGGCTGATTTCACAGAAATATCGTGTTCAGAGCTTATAAAAGAAGTGGACAAAATCTTTAGAATCAACTCTAGAACAGCAAGAGAAAGAAATCTATCAAGGGATATTTCAATTTATTTTATCAGAACCAGAACTAAAGAGCTAATTTTGGAGAAAAGTTATCAGAAAAGACTAATTGTGGATAAAGAGGAGCTAATGATTTTGAAGGACATTCCTGCGAGAATTCTGAGGAGGAGAGCAGATTATAAACTTTTGACATCATCCCTTAAAAGACAGAATATGCCATACAGGTGGGAAATACCAGAGGGAGTTTCTTTTACCTACAAGAAAAAGAGGTTGAGGATCAACACACAAAGCAAAGCGAAAGATTTCCTGAGAACACTAAAGAAGAACCAATTACCAGAGGAGACAAGTAATTCTAATCAACACTTGGACCATTTAGGAGAAGAAGAAAATCAAAGTGACCAGGGGGACGAAGGAAGTGAGGAAGAGAAAGAAGAAGGAGAAACAGCTAACGAGTTATAAGATAAGTGTTTTTTTCTTCTCTCCTTCTTTCCTCCTTGCTTAGTTTTTACAAGAGAAAACAGAGATGAAATTTAAGATAATTCCTTGGAACATTAAGGGATTAAATACTTCTATTAAGAGGGAAAAAACTTTCCATCTCTTGAAAAAGGAGAACTGGGATATAATATGTCTCCAGGAATCTCATATAAAAAAATCAGAGATAAATCTATTGAAAAACAAAAGACTAGGAAAAGAATTTATTTTGGCAAATGAAAACAAAAAGAAGGGTGTGGTAATATATGTTAAATCAAATATACCATCTAGAGAGATTCTAAAGGATAATGAAGGGAACTACATTGGAGTAGAAGTAAAAGTCGAAAATCAAAAAATATTGATATTAGGTGTGTATGGACCATTGAACAAAAAAGACAACTTTTACCAAAATTTAATGAATGACGTTCTGGACTCAAATTATAACGATATTATTATGATGGGAGATTGGAATGGGGTGCTAAACCCAACCTTGGATAGAAAATCGGGTAAAATAATTTTAAAAAATCAAGGAAAACTACCAACTGCTTTTAAGAACATGATTGATAATTTGGGCCTAATTGATGTATGGAGATATAAATATGATCGAAAAGAAGATTTTACGTTCTTTTCCCATAGACATAAATCACTTTCAAGGATAGACATGTTTTTTATCTCTAAAAATTGGGCTAAAAATATAGTTAATATGAAAACACTGGTAAAATCTATTTTGGATCATAATCTCATTGATTGATAATAAAGGAAGGGAAATTAAAACATTGGCTTTTCCAGACGATTTGGCGCTTTTCCTGGAAAACCCCTTAGTAAGTATTAAAGAAGTTCAAAGTGAATTAAAAGAATTTGAAAAAATATCAGGGTTGAAAATAAATGAAAGTAAAACAAATATGCTAATTAAAAAATTAAATAAATCTGAAGAAAACGAACTAATAAAAATATCAGGATATAAAATAACTAAAAAAGTAAGATATCTAGGAATCGATATTACAACAAATAATGCTGACCTATTTAAGAATAATTATAGTAAATTATGGAGTTAGATTAAAAGGGATTTAGAAAATTGGAAACCTTTAAAACTATCTCTGTTAGGAAGAATAGCTTGTATTAAGATGAATATTTTACCGAAAATATTATTTTTATATCAAACAATTCCAATTATATTAAAAGATAAATCAATTCATATCTGGCAGAAAGAATTAACGAAATTCATTTGGATGGGGAAGAAACCCAGGGTACGAATTAAGACGCTACAAGATGCCAGAGAAAGGGGTGGATTAGACGTCCCAGATTTAAAAATTTATTATCAAGCAACATGTCTAGTTTGGGTTAAAGACTGGTGGGAATTAAAAGATAAAAAGCTTTTGAAATTGGAAGGTGAGAGCATAGCTTTTAGATGGCACGCGCACTTGTATTATAATAAAGAAAAAGTTGATAAAGAATTCAATAATCATTGTATAAGGCAACCTCTCATTTGGATCTGGAAAAGAGATAGGAAAAAATAGGTGAAGAAATTACACTTGAAACTTCCCCTCAAGAAGCGTTCCTCTGGAGAGAAAAAGGACTGACAAAAATTGGCTTAGATACAAGGATTTACTAGTTAAAGAGAAAAATGATTTTAGATTTAAAAGTGAAGAAGAATTAATAAATCAAAACTATAAAATACATTGGTGCCTAAGATGGCAATTAAGAGAAAGATTTAAAACGGACCAAAGAGAAAAATCAATAGCGAAGGAAGAGATGTATTTAGAGAGATTATTGAATTTAAGTAATAAAGGATTACTATCAAAACTATATAAATATCTGTTAAAAATTGATTTGGAAAAAGAAAGCATTAAAAATAACATGATAATTTGGGCCCAGAATGTTGGACATAATATTGAGTTGCAACAAGGAGAATATACTTGGAATAAAAGGTTAAAATATACACGATGCCAAAATATAAAGGAAAATTACTACAAGATGTTTTATAGGTGGTATAAGACCCCGGATAAATTGGCTAAAATATATGGTGTAAGGAATGAATGCTGGAAATGCTTAAAAGAAAAAGGAACTTTCTTCCATAGCTGGTGGTCATGCGTAAAAGTTAAAAAATATTGGCAAGAAATACAGAAGATAATTTGCAATATATTGGAAATAAAAATGGAATTCAAGCCAGAAATTTACCTGTTAAATATAATAGATGACAATTTGGGGGGGGGGGGGGGGACATGGTAGAATAGTTTTTCTTTTAATCACTGCAGCAAGATTAACATTAGCCCATAAGTGGAAGGAGGAAATCATTCCAGATATAAATGATTGGATTGAAAAGATTTATGAATTGGCAGAAATGGACAAACTGACACAACTATTGAAGGACGAAAATCTAGAAGATGTTTACAGAGACTGGGAGAACGTGTTAATATATATACAACAAGGAAGAAACGACTTATTTACAGAAGGGTTTAAAGATTAAGATATATGAATGAATTATATAAGTATTGAATGTTTACTTTAATATATTTATGTTCATATATAGTTATATGAGTATCATAACAATCTATAACCTTACATAAACAAACAAATAAATATTAGAGTAGATAGCCAAAGTTTGGAGTTCAGGCAAGGAGCATCAGACTGAAGTCACAATGGGACAGTCTCAATGCTTCAGGCAAGGAGAATCAGACTGAAGTCACAATGGGACAGGCTCAGGCAAAGAGCATCAGCTGCCCTCAGTTCATCTCTGACATCTTCCTCCTCCACATCTTTGTTATGCCCAAGTTTGTAAGGGCAACCTGTTTAACCTGAGAGCGTGTAATGAAAATTTCTCTTTCTGTGGACTTATTCAGAGCAGGGCTAACACAGATAGTGAGACACCAAATTTGGGTTTAAACACTATACATGCAACATTTATTAAATCACAAAAATAATACAAACATTGATTATAAAGAGCTCTTTCATTCACTCACACATTCATACAATACTCACACACACTTTCCTTCCGCCAGACATTGATCAGTTGTCCTCAAAGACTGGGGATGACATTGTCATCGCGCGGTTGTTGCCAACAAAATTAGGGTGAAAGCCAAGGCTCCTTATACTTTTCTTCTCTCTGGCTTTTGGCTGCTGAAGTCTTGCAATATTGCAGCCCATTACTCAACTTCTTCTTTTCGGGAGGAGACAGCTGTTCAAAGAGTCCACGCTGTTCAAAGGCAGGTCGTTCTGTTCAAATCAGTCCATTGTCCTGTCAGTTCCTCTTTATTGCGACTCAGGAGAGGCACTGGTCACAGTTCGACACACCTGAACAGCACCCCGCTTCAGCTTCCAAATTCCTCAGTCTTTCCTCGTCTCAGTTGCCAAATCCCTACTTCACATCAATGCTCTGCGTGGAACCATCTTGTTTAGTTCTTTAGCTTGTCTTAAAACACCATTCCTTGGTTCTTTGGTTCTTCAGTTTTAGGTTTAAGTCAGACTTCACACATTAGTCTTACATCTTTAACTTGGACACCATCCCCTTCATACAGTCCTTTATTTCCTTTCTGTCTTCCTCCAGTCAATAAACTTCTACCTGGGGTTATTCTTTGCTGGGGCAGGTATCAAGGGACTCCCCCACTGCCAGGTCCCAGGCTATAACTGCCCCCCGGCGGCCTTCCTTTCCCCAGTCTGGGGCCGGAAACCCAAATCCTCCAGTGGTGGCCTGGGAGGTGTGAGCTTCAGGAGGTTTCCCAGTCTTGGGCTTAGCCCTAGTTCCTCTGAAGAAGGCACCTGCTCCTCCACCACCGGGATCTCCAGAACCACCTGGTTCCACAAGAACTCTTCTTGTTCCTGGGTCTCCATTGGATAAAAACTGTGAGACTTTGCAAATGGTGAGATCTAGAGCCAGTCCTATGCTCAAAAAATATAACCCATTTGAAACAAGAGCAGCTTTATTGATGAATCCAGGCAGAAACATCCATTAACACCTTTTTGCAAAGTCTGAAGTCCAAATAAACTTGCTCAAACCCTCCCTAAGCCAGCCCCCAATTCCCAAGCTAAAGCAACACAAGTGGAGGTTGCATAGATACCAAGGTTGTCTCTACTTCCCTTCCCTTCTCCCAGACAGCCTCACCTTGAAGAGCGGTCTTCCCAAGCTTCACTCCTCCTTGATAACCATCTCCAGCTGCAGCCCCAGCCCCTCTCCAAACACCCTCCTTCATCTAAAAGCCACTCGATCTGTCCTTCTAACATTTCCCCCTACATGCTCTCTATAACCCATCACTCTACACTACCTGCTATGAACTACAACTATAGCTCCTAGTTTAATAACCAAACCCTAATATTTTACTCTTTATGGCAGAACCCTTATACACTGTTTCTGACATGCAATGGGCCAGTCTGAATCCTTCAGGTAAAGAGCACCACCCTGAAGTCACAACAGTACTGTCTCAATCCTTCATCCAAGGAGCATCAGCCTGAGGTCACAATGGGCCAGTCTCAGTGTTTCAGGCAAGAAGCATCAGCCTCAGGTTGCAATGGGCCAGTCTCATTCAGGGAAGGAGCACCAGCCTGAAATCACAATATGTCATGAATATCTTTATTCATGCATTTATTCATTTGGCATTTATGCCATAAAGGTTATAGGTTTAGATTAGAGTTAAGATAGATGGGATTTATGGTGGGTTAAAATAATATGTTTTAATATGTGCTTTAATAGAAGATGCTACAAAGAGGTAGAGAGATCATGGCTAAAGAATGTCCTTGTTTGCTAGGATTGGAATGTGTGGGAATCACCCTTCTAACAGAGGCTGGAGTTTAAAAGACTGGTCTCTGTAAAAGGAGGGGGAACATAGTTATTGGTATCGTTATATTGTATTATGTTGTTATGTGTTTATGCTTATTATATTTTCATATGGTATCATATTAGATTGGGATTGATGGGGTTTCATTTTATATATATATATATATATATATATATACAGTGGCGCCTCCGCATACGCGGTCTTTTTATAGGCGGCTTTGAGCATAGGCGCTCAAAGCCGCCGGCGCGCACGGGGCGGAAGGGCGGCACGTCCCATTCAATTGAATGGGTGCGCGCACCCGTTGCACCTTCTGTGCCGCTGCGCCGCTGCGCACGAGCCCCATTGGAAACAATGGGGCTCGAGCATAGGCGGATTTTTTTATACGCGGAGGGATCCGGAACGGATCCCCCGCATATAATAAGGTTCCACTGTATATATATAGTTAAGCCATAATGTTAATTAAAACTGTTGTGTGGCTGAGTTCTGTGGTCGAAAGCCACAGGTGCAGTGGTTGAGAAAAGGCACATGAGAGCTTAATTGTTTTTAGAAACGTTGCCAGAATCTTGGCTGGGAGGACATTGCGCAGGAAAGGGCTATCCAGTTAATTAGCTTTATTAGTTAATGGGGTGAGGTTGATAAGGTTATAAAAGTGATATATCCATACTTTCATTCCTGACAAAAAAAGTCACTTCTATTACATGTATCTTCTTCAATAAAAGCTATTCCTTTTTCAAAGTACTGCCTTTTGTGTTGCAAGAGGGGCTGCAATTAGGACCCTGACAGATATCTCTCTCCCCTTCCATTCACCCTGCTATCCCAAAAGGGCTGGAGAGCATACCCAACCATCCACAGAACCTTTCTCTGCTCTTGTGTAATGCCAGGTCAGTCAAAAATAAAACACACATAGTCCATGATCTCCTACTGGACCAAGAGGCTGACCTGGCTTGTTTCACGGAGACCTGGCTGGGTGATGAGAGCTCAGCCACCTGGGATCAGGCCTTACCAGCTGGGTTCTCCATCAGTGAGCAGGTAAGGGGACGTCGCTTTGGTCCATAAAGACAATCTTGCTTTGGCCAGGATACCTATCCCTACGATGGACCACATCAAATGTATTTGCCTCAGCTTAAAGACTAGGGAAAGTCTGGGGATTCTGTGGGTTTACTGTCCGCCCCGTTCTTTAACAGACTCCCCAGCGGAGCTGACACAACTGTCTTTGTGCTGCTGCTGGATTCGCCTAGGCTTTTAGTCCTGGGTGACCTCAACATCCCCCTGGATGCGCCTCCTCAGCATGTGCAGGGATTGCCAGGGCCTAGATGCTGCTGCTTATTCCGCTGGAGGCCTTTGCAGGAAAGGAAGTTATGCTCTGCGGGTTCAGCGGCCTCCCTTTCCTTCCTTCCTTTGAGGAGACCGCAATAGAGCCCAAGGTGCAGAGCTGGACTCAGGAGGGAAAGGCAGGAAAGGAAGGCTCTGCTTTGGAAATAAAGATCTCTCTGTGTATCCTGTATGCTTGTGTGTGTGTGTGTGTGTGTGTGTGTATGTGTGTGTGTGTGTGTATGTGTTTGCCTCTTCTGTTCTCATGGCTGGGAATGATATGAAACCTTTTGATAAATGAACATGTATTGCAATCCTATATATATACATATTATCAGACATAACTCCAGAGAATGTTATCCTTTTGGATGCCAGAAGGTTCCTCTCATTCTCCAGAGCAAGAAGCAACACCTCAGCTTCCTTCTAGAAGATAAAGCAAAAAGGCTTCGAAAACAACTGAAGCCTTGGGCAAGTCACACTCTCTCAGCCTCAGAGGATGGCCATGGGAAACCACTCTGAAGGAACCTGCCAAGAAAACCCCTTCAGAGACTCCCAAAAGGTCACCATAAGACCTGGAAACAACTGGAAGGCAGACACCAAGAACAACATTGGGAATATAGGTGCAAGCCTTGCCTTGGGAAAGTGTAATGACTGGGCTCCAGTCAATGGAGGTCTTCTTCAGGCAGTAAAAGGAGGTTTATGCAAATGCAGAATGACATCACTGCTACGGAAGGCTCCCTTGACCAATCAGAAGGCAAGATAAAGGTTCTTCTGGAAGCTTCCATGAGAAGGAGATATAAGGCCTGAGAGACCAAGAGACAGTTGGGGGAATTGTGTCGGTTGGAGATCGAGAGAGAGAGTTAAAGAGCGGATCTTGGAAGTTAGTCTCAGAATTGGACACTTGGGTCTATTTATTATTTTAATAGCTTATATGAATTGAATATTATATACTTACAAATATTGTACCTGCAAGATTCTTAATATCTTGTATGACTTATATTTCAGTTATATTTTGTTATTTATAATGAATACCTCCTTAGAGTATCTACTACTCCTTTTACACGTGTTTTGGCTTGGTTGATGCTTGGAAGATCAGTAAAGAAGTAGAAATAAGGTTCCTTAACTGGTCCCAGTGTAGGTTAAGGGAAACCCTTTTATAATTCACTGAATGATGGCAGCGTGATTTAAGGAAGTTAAGGGTCTGCTGGGCTAAGAACCATAATGTCTGAATGTCTCATTAACAATTTGTAAGACACTCTGATAGCCTTTTGACTGAAGAGAGAGGTATAAAACTATTATTATTATTATTATTATTATTATTATTATTATTATTATTCCAGGGCCGCAGTTTGGCTGCTTGGACCACCGGAGATCATCACAGTGAGTCAGTTGGAAAAGCCCATCTCACTCCAGAAAATAAAGGTACTTGAGGAGTTTGCACTCTCCGTCTTTCTGTAATAATAGCTACAAAACTGATGATAGCATTTGGGACATTTAGTCTTTTAATAAAATATGGGGAAATGCGAAAGCGTTGGGAGGGAGGGACTGCCAACAGAATTAGGAGATGCATTGCAGGCTATGGACAGTTTGCGGCCAAGAAAGGTCCAAAACACACGGCAGCAATAGTCCAGTGTGAGAGCGCTTTAACTGCCCTGGCCCAGTGCTAGGGAATCCTGGGAACTGGAGTTTATTGTGGCACCAGAGCTCTCTGACAAAGAAGGCTCAATGTCTCACAAAACTACCTTTCCCAGAATTCCCTAACACTGAGCCAGAGCAGTTAAAGCAGTCACATATTGGATTATTGCTGCAGGTTGTTTTGGATTTAGGTGACCCATTGCAAATCACACCCTCTGAACCTCAGAGGATAGCAATGGCAACCCTCTCTGAAGAAACCTTCCAAGAAGGAAGTTGGCCAGAGTGGTTGGGAGTTCTGGCTCATTAACATCTGGAGAGCAGCATGATGTGTATTTTATTGATTCCTGTTCCCATCCCTTGTAGTAATGTTTTTAACCCTATATTGTAATTGTTTTATCTTGTAAAGTAATGTTTTTAACCTTTGTAAGCCGCCTTGATCATCTCCATGGAAAGGCGGAGTAAAAATAAAAATTATTATTATTATTATTAAGAATACCCCATGATAAGGATGCCTTAGGGTTGCCATAAGGTGGAAATGACTTGAAGACACACATGAAGAAGAGAAAAAAGTCTACAATTATTTCTCAGGTTGTACATGGGAATGGGAAGCAGTGTGGTGCAGTGGTTTGAGTGTTGGCTTACAACTCTGGAGGCCAGGGTCTAGTGCCCCACTCCTCCATGAAACCAGCTGGGCAAGAAGTCACACTCTCTCAGCCTCAGGGAAGGCAATGGCAAACCTCCTCTGAACAACTCTTGCCAAGAAAACCCCAGGAGAGGCTCCCTAGAAGTCGGCAATGACTTGGAGCTACAGCACAAAATACAACACAGCCTCAAGAAAGAGACAGCATGGTTTAGTGGCTGGAGCATTGGACTATGACCCTGGAGACCAGGGTTCGAATGCCCTCTTGGCCATGGAAACCCACTGAGTGACCTTAGGCAAGTAGTCACACTCAGGGAGAGGTCCTTGCAAAACCACTTCTGGACAAATCTTGCCAAGAAAAGCCTGCAAAGGGCTTCCCTTAGGGTTGACATGTCAGAAACAACAAGAGAAGTAACACTACTAAGGGGGCTTAGTCACACCTCAAAATCCAGATAGGTAGAAAGAAAAAGAAAGAAAGAAAGAAAGAAAGAAAGAAAGAAAGAAAGATGGGAGTTGTAGTCCTAGTTCAGAGGGATTGGAGGGGCCTTACTACAGGGCAGGACCCCTCCTCTTTCTGGCATTGTGGATGCTGGGACATCCAGTCCAGGAAATACACTGTAAATCCCATTGGCAAGAGAAAAGGCTGCTACTGCCTTTCAGATCCAGTTTGCCCCAAATCCTTTATGAGGCCAGAAACCCCTTTGTTAGGAAGCGAACCCCGAATATCTCAGGAAGGCTCTCTATCTCTCAAGGCCCCCTCCCTCCAGGACTTCCTTCCTCTCTTCCCTTCAGTCTCTCTCTCTCCCCTGAAGGCCTCAAACTGCCAACTGCCAAGCGCTGAGGCAGAGGCAGCCATTTTTTGTTCTGGTGGCCATTTGTGTTCTGGTGGCCATTTTGTGTTCCATCGATCATTTTGTGTTCCGGTGGCCAACCTTCTCTGAGGCCTCAGTTGAACAGAGGCTTCTCTTTCTCTCCTGAGGCTCCAGAGTCAGAAGGAGGCCAAAAGGAAGGAAGTGTGTCTCTTGGTGTGTCTTTTGTGTCTCTTTTCTGAGAGGGTTTTCTTACACAGCTCTTCTCCTTCTGGGGAACATGGGTTTTAAAAGGGATTCAGAAATGGGGAGGATAGTTTTAATACAAGCCTTATTCTTCTTCTTCAGAAACATCGGGCTTTGGCTCCTAAGAGGAGGCTAGTACCCCAAAAAAGGCGTAAAGTGGCTCCTTTGGGAGGTTTTAAAAGTCTCCTCAGTTTCCTTATTAATAGTTTTCCAGGCAAGAAGGAAGGTGCCAGACTAGACCATCTCATATTACCAAGAATGAAACAAACAAACATACAATCAAAGAACAACAAGAAGAATAAGGATTAGACAGAAAAAAAACTCCTTATTTTTTAAAAAAGCTAAACCATTTTTAACAAGATAAAAATTCGACTTGGGTGCTTCTATCCTTTTACAACCAACTCAGGCTTTATCTGCATTATAGAAATAATCTGGATCGAAACCTTTTTAACTCTCCTGGTTCTGTCCTATGGAATCCTGGGATTTGTAGTTTGTTGTGGCATGAGAGCTCTCTGGCAGAGAAGGCTAAGTGTCCGAAAGGTAAAATCCCAGGATTCCATAGCACTGAGTGGTTAAAGTAGTGTCAAAGTGCCTTATTTCTATAGTGCGGATGCAGCCTTCTTGGGAATGGGGCAGATGCTGGGGAAAAGAGGAGGAATGCAGAAGGAAAGGAGGATGGACGGACAGACGGAGGGCCACCTGTAGCTGGACTGGTCTCCCTGAACGGTCAAGACCTGAACTGAGTTGTGGACGATGGGCACTCTTGATATCAATATTAATATCTGTCACTATTGTACAATAGTGAACAATTAAGCAGGGGATCAGATTCCTCCTTTCAATAGCATCAGGAAAATGTTTAGGTGTTGTTAAGGTTTGGAAGTCCTATTTGGGGACTTTTTGTGTTCTCACAGCCATCGGGTGCCATCAGGAATACTTTTCTTTAGGATCAGAAATCCTGTTTGGGGTCCCTTCCGACTTTAGGGCCCTTTCATCGCCCATTTTGTGTTCTCTCAAGGCCTCAAACTGCCAACTGCCAAACACTGAGAATCAAGAGGCCATTTTGTGTTCTGGAAGCCATTTTGTGCTGCTTGTGACTGTGGGGAATAATGTTCCAGAACCTTCTCTGAGGCCTCAGTTGAACAGAGGCTTCTCTTTCTCTCCTGAGGCTCCAGAGTCAGAAGGAGGCCAGGCTCCTTGGGCCAAAAGGAAGGAAGTGTGTCCCTTTGTGCCTTGGGCCCTCCATTTTGGGGCAAAGGAAGGAAGGAAGGAAGGAAGGAAGGAAGGAAGGAAGGAAGGAAGGGGTCTGTGGGGGGGTCTGAGGAAGGGGAGGCAGGAGACTCAGGGCCAGTGGGAAGGCTGGGCTTTGGAAGCAGGGAGAGAGAGGTGGGGAAAGAAGCCCTCCCTTTGGGCCCTAGCTGGGGAGGGTCCCACTGGTCCTTGCCTCCCCCTTTGGGAAAGGCAACCCCCTCAGCCCCCTGGACTCACTCCTGCCTCTCATTTCTAGGGCTGGGACTCAGAGGAGTTTCCTAGGCATTGTCACCTTCTGTCCTCCATGGCCATTGGCACTGACCCCTTTTCCCATTGCCTTCCCTCCCTCAGCCCTGTGGACCTCCTCCGCATTCAGAGCAACCATTCTCTACTGCTGAGGAGACGGCCTCTGACCCAGGGAAGCTCCAGCCATAAAGGACTGCAGAAGAGACCTTTCTGGGGCTGCAGGAATCAGGTTCTTTATACTGAAGGTAGGCCTTTATTCCTGGAGCTGGAAGAGGATCTTTGTTTAAATGTTTCAGTCCAGGATTATGTGGAAAGGTTGCAGCTGAGAGAGTGAGTCCATGCTTTGTAGGCATAAAGCCCCCAATTCCATCTCTAGCACCATTGTCTTCCCAGAAGGTGGAAGTGAGATTTCCAGACCTCAGACACACAGTTCGCCAGTGAGCCCTTTTTATGGGGACTGTGTGTGTACATGTTGTTTACTAGAGCTTTGTGAGATATTAGTTTCACTGGGTTTACATACATCTTCACTTCCCTCAAATGAGCATAATCTAGGGTGCAATGTTCAGTCATAAGCCTATACATTTATACATTTTTGTTATATCAAATGCAACACATTCAGCAGTGTGCATCTTTTTCAAAAATATACAAGGAAAAGTGAAGAAATTGTGGATTTTACAATAGATCCATTCAGAAACAATGCAGACAAATGTACATGCCTAAATTTCTATGTGGCTTTAGCAAGCAGAGGGAGGAGGTGCACACCTCATGCTCCTGCCATGACTGACATAGACAAACACAGCAGTTAAGCTTAGAGAAATAGTCTCATTTGAAAAAATGAAATAATTATTTTGACCAGTGTCTAAATGGGAAGGGGGCCATGATGATGGGAGGGCATGGATCAGATCTGTAAGGTAATTCATGTCTCATTCAGCCCAAGAGCTAGAGCTTCTCCACCTGGGACATAAAGCAGGTCCTCCTCCTCCTCCTCTCTGTGAAAGAGAAGTCAGATTCTCATCAGTCATGACAACACAGCATGAAAAATTTGTATTCCTGAATTCAAAATCTGAGGAGTCCTGAATCCTGTTGGTTAACCGTCGAGAGTAGACCCATTAAACCCATAAGTGACTGGTGAGTCAACATATAAATAAATCAAACTGATTCAGTGATTCTACTCTGATCAGGACTAGGCATAGGATACAGGCTAGGATTTAGGTCTGCATGTGGCTGGAACAGGATATTCCCAGGTCAAGATGAACAGGTAACAGTGTGGAAAATGGGCATTCTCCACATGGGCAGAGAAACTCTCAGAATTGTGACTTCTCTGCATGCAGAAGTCTGCCATAGGAATTGGGTGCTCCCTTTCCATCAGCTCAATCCTCTGGTGCCCCCTGATCCTGGGAGAAGGGCTGGATCCCATGGAAGGGGAAAAACTTGAGAAGATAGAGCTCCTTTCCTGCCCTTCCTGACGAGGGGCCTCCCTGGGGAAGGGACAGTTGTAGACCCATTCCACCCAGAGCAACACTGGAGCATAGAGAGTTCTGCTGGTTTGGCCATTGGGAGAATGAGGAACCACCAGGCCAGACAGCCTGACCCAGCAGAACCTTCTATGCTCCAGTGTTGTTCCGGGTGGAATCAGGCTACTGGATGTGAGGTATTAAGGAAGCATCCAACTGTGTTTCTGTAGTCAGAAGCAAAATGAAGACATGTTTCTCTGAGGGCCACTGTGGACCTCTGCAGGTTTCAGCAGATAATGCACTCATTTCACATCTAGATATGAGGAAATAGTCAGGACTTTTTCCAGTTCCCATCCCCTGATCCCCAGCTACTCTCACAATGCATGGAGTACCTGTTGTGTAGGGGAGCTGCAGTGAGTCTTCTAGGTCCAGGGGGCTTTGGTTGGTGCAGAGGGAGAAAGGAGATGCCTCGGCCCAAAGGAGTCATTCGTTACCTGCCTATGTCCCCAGCAGGATGCTGATCTCTGACTTTGAGTGCTGCAGGGTTTCTTGCTAAACCAAGCCTTACCCTGGTCTCTTTTCTCAGGAACTTCATCTCGACCCTCTTGACACAGTGTTGGGACATCGTTTGCTGGAAGTGACCCAAGTACAAGGCCACCAGGATCCCCTGCCCACCTAATGGCCAACACAAAGGACAAGCAGAGGGAGTTGGGCTCCAACAGAAAGAGGCTACCAAGGTACAAAAACTCTTTGGTAAGTTGCCATCCTGACTATTAGTTTCATATGTGTCATTGCTGGACCGGCTCATGAAAGCAAGCGGAGAACATCCTGTCCCAGTGTGGCAGAGAGAGTCCTGGTTAATCCTCTGTCACCTCATTTTTTCAGGGGCTTAGAAAATGTCCTATTTCTCTCTCCTCCTCCCACTTTCCCCCTTCTCCTCAGGTCAGCTCAGTTGCTGCAAAGTACATTCCAGGTTCAGAAGAGTCTGCAGCCCATCAACGCAAAAGAGGGGAGAGGGGAGGAGAAAAGTGGGCAGGGTCTTGCCATTGCCAGGAGTCTCCACCAAAAGCAAAATGCTGTACCCTTCCTCACTTGAGTGATATTTATCATTAATAATTTTAGCCATATTGATCCCCTTCTGGTGTTGCTTGTCGACATGTGTCTTGCTTTCCCAATCTGTGAAATGCTGGGGGATATGGAAGAATATCTCTGGACCTAAATTGAGGGTGGGCCCAGTGGCCCTCAAGCCCAGAGTACTCCCCAGAAGTTCTTTTTAAAAATGAAATTAGGTGAGATGTGGCTAAATGTACTATAATTTATTGGTTATTAAATGTACTATACATGTTGGGATAGTCAGTACCCTAATCAATCAATAATATCCCAGAAATGGCCTAAATTATATTCTTTATTATGTTGTATATTATATTGAAAAAATTTGAGACAAACTGGATCTCTACCTGGACCGGGGGAGCCTTGAAACAGTGGTACACGCTCTGGTAACCTCTCGACTTGATTTCTGTAATGCGCTCTACATGGGGCAACCCTTGTACCAAACTCGGAAGCTTCAGTTGGTTCAGAATATGGCAGCCAGGCTGGTCACTGGTTCTTCCAGGGTCAGCCACATAACACCTATCTTGAAAGATCTGCATTGGCTGCCTATTCGCTTCCGGGCGCAATACAAGGTGTTGGTCGCGA